>CAWUFW010003322.1:5000-605000 GCA_963921515.1 Calotriton arnoldi | reverse complement strand
CAGTCTCGGGGATATTCAGGCTATGATTCCGATCTTTCAGCCCTTATCCGGTTTCGGCACGGATGACCCTGAGGCTGCTGGGCCTCATGGCCTCCTGCATCCTGCTGGTCACTCATGCCAGATGGTACATGCGGGCTCTGGCAGGGACCTGAAGTCCAGTGGGCGCAGCACCAGGGCGATCGGTCCGATCACGTCCAGATCTCGGAGGGGACTGCAACAAAGGTAGTGGTGGCTCTCGGAATCGGCAATGGGTCATGGGCAGATCCCTCTCCCTTCCCAGCCAGAGCACACAGTTGTGACGGACGCGTCCCTTCTGGATGGGGCGGTCACATGGGAGAGGCGGAGATCAGAGGGCCTCTGGTCTCCGGCGGAGTCCCGGCTCCATATCAACCTTCTGGAGCCCGGCGATCCGACTTGCACTCAAGGCATTCCTTCCCCTGTCAAAGGGAAGGTAGTGCAGGTGTTCACAGACAACACCACTGCCATGTGGTACTGCAACAACAAGGGGCGGGCAGCCGGGACCTTTGTCAGGAGGCTCTGCGCCTGGACATGGCTGGAACACCAGGGCATGCTCCTGGTGGTTCAACACCTGGCAGGTTCCCTGAACGCCAGGGCGGACGAATCCCCAGCCGCAGGCATGATGGATCACGAATGGCGTCTTCACTCGGAAGTACAAGGACTCCTTCTACAGTGGGGAGAGCCCTGGTTAGATCTATTCGCCACCGAAGAGAACGCGCAATGTCAGTTCTGCGCGTTGGAATTTCCAAGGCGGCACGCGCTCGCGACGCTTTTCGCTCACGAGTGGAGTTGCGGTTCATTGTACGCCTTTTCCGCCTATACCACTTCTACCCAGAGTGTTGGAAGAAGATTTCGGCACGACCGGGCCCAAGTCATTCTTGGTGGCTCCGGACTGGGCTCGAAGAGTTTGGCATCCCGAGCGCCCTCAATATGAGCGTAGATCCCCCGATCCGTCTGCCTCTTCGGAGGATCTTCTGTCGCAGCAGCAGGGGACGGTCCTCCACCCGAACCTGTCCAGTCTACACCTGCTTGCGTGGAGATTGAGCGGCGGCAGTTGATTCCTTTCGACTTGCCTCCCGAAGTTTGTGATGTGATTCTGGCAGCCAGGCGTCCCTCCACTAAGGTGGTATACGCCTGCAGGTGGAACAAATTTGTGGCATGGTGCACAGCAAAGGCTGTGGATCCCCTTTCTGCCCCTCTTTCTGAGGTCCTTCTGTTCCTTCTCTCTCTGGCCCAACAGGGTTCTGCCCTGGGTACCATCAAGGGTTATCTTTGTGCTATCTCGGCCTTCCTCAGGCTCCCTGATCAGCCCTCCCTTTTCAAGTCCCCTGTTGTTAACAGGTTCTTAAAAGGCATTACTCACCTCTTCCCTCCTGTTCCGTTTGTGATGCCTCAGTGGGACTTAAACTTGGTTCTTACCTTTTAATGTGCGCTCCCTTTGAGCTCTCTACATAACTGTCCTCTTCGTCTTCTGACTCTGAAGACAGCCTTTCTGGTGGCCATCACCTCCGCTCGGCGGGTGAGTGAGCTCCAGGCTCTATCTTGCAAACCTCCCTTTCTGTCTGTTCATCCAGACAAGGTTGTTCTTCGGACGCGTCCGTCCTTCTTGCCAAAGGTGGTTACTGCTTTCCACATTGGGCAGACCATCACTTTGCCCACCTTCTTTCCGCCTCCGCATCCTTCCAGAGAGGAAGAGAGGCTCCACCGTCTGGACCCAAAACGTGCGCTCTCCTTCTATATTGACCGCACAAAACACTTCCGGGTGGATGACCAGCTCTTTGTTGGCTACGTGGGCGCCAAAAAGGTCGGGCGGTGCACAAGAGGACCATCTCCCGCTGGGTTACCTTGTGCATCAAGACCTGCTATTCTTTGGCTAAAAAGGAGCCTCCTGTTGGGCTGCGTGCCCATTCCACCAGGGCAACGGCTGCTACCACGGCCTTGGGCCGCGGTGTTCCGCTGCCGGTTATCTGTCAGGCAGCTACGTGGGCCTCGCTGCACACGTTTACAAAGCATTACTGCCTTGACAGTCAGGTCCGGAGGGACGGCTTCTTTGGCCGTTCTGTCCTCCAGGACTTCCTTGTCTGATCTTTGTTCGCAGACCCACCACCGGGGTTGGTATTGCTGGGGTATCTATTCTAAGGTAAGGAATCTGTCACTAACGTGTCTCTTTCAGATGCACAAGTTACTAACTTGTGTAACGATATATCTGTAAGAGACAGTAGTTAGTGACAGATTCCTACCGCCCCACCCATCCTCCCCGTTCTGCGAACTGATTTCTAGGGTTAAGGACATCCCTTTCAGGGCCCTAGTATTTTTCAGACACCTATGTCAGCTTCTTGCATGGCTCTGTGCTCCTGGCGCGGAAAGTCGTGTACAGAACTGACGTCAGCGCGCAGGGGCGGCGCCTAGTACTGCCCGCGACGTCATCCCGGCGATCACGACGCCGACGACGGACGCGGAGCCGCACGACGCCGCCTACCGACGCGCAAAGGGTACTGCTACGCAAAAACTTTCCGGATCCAGCCTGACGCCTGGGGATATTCTAAGGTAAGGAATCTGTCACTAACTACTGTCTCTTACAGATATATCGTTACACAAGTTAGTAACTTGTGCATTAATCCTCAGACAGGGCATCTTTGTACCAAATTGCCTCAAATGTAAACCAGACTCAGAGGACACTTATCATATTCCTTTGAAGAGGAAGCATGTTGGTACTAACCCCTCTCCTTCATCACCTCCTTCCCCACAGTTACATCACTTACTAATTACACCAACTAACTCTCCTCAACAACCTGATGATGAGGATGATGTCCTTTCCCAGCAGATTCCTGAAAAGACTATAACACTGACTCACCCACAGATAATGACAAAGACCTTTACCCTACAAAGCCTTTCCCACCTGACGACAATGTGGGGTACATAGAAATACTCTCTGGAGCTGCAGAGTATCATGGGATACAATTACATAAAGAATCCCTAGAAGAGGACTTTCTATTTGAAACCCTTAGTAGCTTACACAGGTCCACTCACACTCTCCCTATGCTCAAAGGCATGATGAGACATGCAGACGATGTATTCAAAGACCCTGTTTGTGCTCGCATTCTCGCCCCCAGGATAGACAAAGTACAAGCCTGCCCCATTAGATCCAGGTTTTATTAAAGGGCAGTTACCACTGGACTCTTTAGTCTCTAATGCCCGTAAACGGGCCAATTTACAAACTTCAGGAGACGCCCCCCCCTCCAGACAGAGTCCAAACTGATAGGCGCCTCTGATAAAAGGGTAGCTGCCCAAGCAGCAAATCACTGGCGCATTGCCAACACACAGGCCCTTCTAGCCAGGTATGATAGGGCACAGTGGGACAAGATGGAGCAATTGCTCCAATTTCTACCAGATGAGCATAAGGCTAAAGCTCAAGACCTAGTCCAAGACGGAAAGCTCATCTCAAATTCATCAATTAGGTGTGCTTTAGATGCTGCTGACACTGCAGCTAGAGCAATCAATACTAGTGTATTATTAAGGAGGCATGCATGGTTGAGGATCTCTGGATTTAAACCTGAAGTCCATCAATCCATTTTGAATACACCATTTGATAAACTGCATCTCTTTGGACCTGTAGTAGATACGTCCTTAGAAAAGATGAAAAAGGATGCTGAAGTGGCTGAATCTATGGGAACCCTACAGTCTCCTAATCGTGGCTCCTTTCGTTGCTCCCTCTATCGTGGGGGGTCCAAGACCATCTCTTCAGACACTACTGCTGCACCCTACAAGGGCAACAATCAATCCTCCTCCTCCAGAGGCTTCTTTAGAGGAGGGTACAGAGGTAACAATGGCAAGGGTAGAGGTTCTACAACACGTACCTCCCCCTCTCCTAACAAACAATGACTTGCCTAAGCTTCCCCCGATCATCTAATACCTGTCGGGGGACGTCTTTTACAATTCCTCCCCATCTGGCAATCGATAACTACAGACAAATGGGTGCTAGGAATTATCAATCAATCAATCAATCAGGGGTTTATATAGCGCACTACTCACCCGTGAGGGTCTCAAGGCGCTTTGGGGTGGGGGGGGGCAGCTCCGGATCAGTCGAAGAGCCAGGTCTTGAGGTCCTTCCTGAAAGTGTGCAGGGTTGGGGAGCGTCTGATGTTCACGGGGAGCTCGTTCCAGGTCTTGGCTGCGATGTAGGAGAAGGCTCTCCCGCCTGTTCTGTTTCTGCGGATGCGGGGGACCTCTGCCAGGGCGAGGTCGGCGGAGCGGAGGTTCCTCTAGGGTACGTGGAAGGATACACTCTCGTTGAGATATTTGGGTCCGATGTTGTTGAGGGATTTGTAGGCGTGGGTGAGGAGTTTGAAAGTGGCCCTCCTCTCGATGGGGAGCCAGTGGAGGTCTCGTAGGCGTTGGGTCATGTGTTTGTGACGTGGAGTCCCGAGGACGAGTCTGGCAGCGGCGTTCTGGATGGTCTGGAGTCTATGTAGTAGAGCTTTGTTGCTCCGGCATATAGGGCGTTGCCGTAGTCCAGTCTGCTGGTTATGAGTGCATGGGTGACGGTCTTTCTGTAGTCGAGGGGGGGGGGGGGATCTATTTGAAGGTCTTGCGGAGGATGCGCAGGCAGTTGAAGCTGGTGGAGGCGACGGCGTTGACCTGGCGGTTCATGGAGAGGGAGGAGTCGAGGATGATGCTGAGGTTTCGTGCGTGGACAGTAGGAGTGGGAGGGTTCCCGAGGGTGGTGGGCCACAAGGTGTTGTCCCAGGCGGAGATGCAGGGTCCGAGGATGAGGACCTCGGTCTGCTCTGAGTTGAGCTTCATACAGCTGTCTTTCATCCAGGCTGCCACGTTCTTAATTCCTTCCTGGAAGCAGAGTCTGGTGTCTTCGGGATTCTTTGTGAGTGAGAGGATGAGATGGGTGTCGTCTGCGTAGGATACAATGCTGAGCCCATGCTGTCTGACGATGGCGGCGAGGGGGGCCATGTAGATGTTGAAGAGCGTGGGGCTGAGTAAAGAGTCTTGGGGGACTCCGCAGTTGATATCGGTGGGTTCGGAGAGGAAGGGGGGGGGGGGAGTTTGATCCTCTGGGTTCTGCCGGAGAGAAAGGATTGGATCCAGTCGAGGGCGGCTCCTTGTATCCCTGCGTCGTGAAGTCTGGCTGCAAGCGTGCGATGGGAAACGGTGTCGAAGGCTGCGGAGAGGTCCAGAAGGATGAGTGCCGCGGTGTGTTCCTGGTCGAGTACCATGCGGATGTCGTCAGTGGCGGCGAGGAGAGCGGTCTCGGTGCTGTGGTTGCTGCGGAATCCAGACTGGGAGGTGTCTAGTATGGAGTTCGCTTCGATGAAGGTGGTCAGCTGGGCGTTCACGAGTCGCTCTGTGACTTTGGCCGCGAAAGGGAGGAGAGAGATGGGCCGGTAGTTTTTCAGGTCCGTTGGGTCGGTCGTGGGTTTTTTGAGGAGGGGTTTTACCTCCGCCCGCTTCCAGTCGTCTGGGAAAATGCCGGACGTGAAGGAGGCGTTGATGGTCAGTCCCAGTTCGGGTGCGATGGCGGCGGCGGCCCTGTGGAATATGTGCGGTGGGCAGGGGTCCGTTGGGGCTCCGGAGTGCGTTTTCTTCATGGTAGCGGTGATGTGTTCGACGGTAGCGGGATTCCAGGTCAAGATGGTAGGCTTATCGGCAGCGTTGGGGGGGGAGAGGTGATGTCCGGCGTTGGTTCGCTGAAATTGTCGTATAGGGCCTTGATCTTCAGATGGAAGTAAGAGCTGAGCTTGTCGCAGAGTTGCTGGGAAGGTGTGACGTCCGAGGCTTCGCTGGGGGGTTTTGTGAACTGTTGAATGACGTTGAACAGTTCCTTGGCGTTGGTCGCGTTGGTCTGGATTTGGTCTCTTATGAAGGTCCGTTTGGTGTCCCTTATGCGCTGGTGGTATTCCTTCAGGGCGATCCTGTGGTGGTTCCGTGCTTCCGTGGTTTTCTGGTTTCGCCAGGTTTTCTCTAGGCGTCTGCAAGAGCGTCTGGCTTCCTGTAGTTCTGTGGTGAACCAGGCGGCCTTCAGCGGGCGTTGTTTGACGGGGTGTCGGAGGGGTGCGAGTTTGTCGCAACATGGTTATTGCCTGGAGCTTACCAACAATCCTCCAAACATTCCACCACGTTCTCATTAAATGTCACCAGAACATTTACATCTACTTCAGCAAGCGGTCCAGTCTCTCCTCTCCAAAGGAGCCATAGAACCTGTGCTGTTACAACATCGAGGAACAGGTGTGTACTCCCTGTACTTTCTCACCCCCAAAAAGGACGGCTCCCTGAGACTTATTCTAGACCTCAGAGAACTAAACCTCCACATAGTTTCAGAGCATTTTCACACGGTAACACTTCAACAAGTGCTCCCACTTTTACAACAGGGCATTTTTATGTCTACTCTAGACTTAAAAGACGCATATTTCCACATTCCAATTAATCCCGCTCACCGCAAATACCTCAAATTCATGATAGCCGGTCAACATTACCAATTCAAAGTACTCCCATTTGGAGTCACCACTGCTCCCAGGTATTCACCAAATGTCTGGTAGAAGTCACAGCACATCTAAGAAGACAACACATCCATGTCTTCCCATACCTGGACGACTGGCCAGCAATTACAAATGTGTCTCCAACACACTCAAACCACTATTCACTTACTTCACCAACTAGGGTTTACAGTAAATGCATTAAAGTCTCATCTACAGCCTTCCAACACACAAACTTATCTGGGAGCCACAATAGATGCTCAGAAAGCTCTAGCATCTCCCAACGCAGCCATGATTCACAATATTCAGTCCATTCTCACTCCATTTCAGCCCAACCAGTCATTACCAAAAACAATTGATGGACAGAATGCAGAACAATGTCATACATTCACCCCAGTACAGAGATCTGGGCCTAAATCCATCGTTTTTTTGCTCACCATGCCATTCCAGTTTGAACCCAGCCATATGCAAATCAGTCTTGACCCTGCGCCCAATGGGAACAGTCCAGTCCAGCCCGAACTGCCAGGCCAGGTCCTCCCTGGACTGTAAACAAGCATCCTAGAACCGGTTTCGGGGTTGATGGATTTAACCCAGATCTCTTGACTGGGAGTGAATGTTTTGATTTGTTCTGCATTGTGTCCATCAATTGTGTCTCTTTTGCTTTCTCGCCCTAAGTGCGTCGGGTATGCCCAGACGTGGGTCCCGGGCTCACTGTGCCACTGGATTCAAGCTATCCTGGCTGATGAGGGGTGAAACCCCGAAACCGGTCCTAGGATGCTTGTTTCCGGTCCTGGGAGGACCTGGCTTGGCAGTTCGGGCTGGACTGTTCCCATGAAGCACAGGGTCAAGACTGATTTGCATATGGTCAGGTCTAAACTGGGGTGGCATGGTGAGCAAAAGAATGATCAATCAATCAATCAATCAGGGGTTTGTTAAAGCGCGACTACTCACCCGTAAGGGTCTCAAGGCGCTAGGGGTGGGGGAGGGGGGGGTGCAGGTTCCATTCCATCAAGGAGGGGGTCTGTCAGAGCCAGGTTTTGAGGTTTCTTGCGAAGATGGGGAGCGATGTCTGAGGTGGAGCGGAAGGGCGTTCCATGCTTTGGCCGCGAGGAAGGAGAAGGAGCGGCCTCCCGATCTGGTCTTTCTGGTGCTGGGGACCACGGCGTAGGAGAGCTGGGCTGATCGTAGGGTCCTTTGGGGTGCGTGGAATTTGAGTCGGCTGTTCAGGTATGCTGGTCCGGTGCCGTGGAGGGCCTTGTGTGCGTGGGTGAGCATCTTAAAGGTGATTCTCGCCTCGACGGGGAGCCAGTGGAGTGTGCGCAGGTGCTGGGAGATGTGGCAGTGTTTTGGCAGGTTGAGGACCAGTCTTGCGGCGGCGTTCTGGATGTTCTGTAGCTTGCGGGTGAGGTTTTTGTTTATTCCGGCATAGAGTGCGTTGCCGTAGTAGAGTCTGCTGGTGACCAGGGCGTGAGTGACGGTCTTTCGGTGTTCGAGGGGGATCCATTTGAAGGTCTTACGAAGGAGGCGGAGGGTGTGGAAGCAGGAAGACGAGACAGAGTTGATCTGGCGGTCCATTTTGAGCTCGGAGTCCAGGATGATTCCCAGGTTGCGTGCGTGGTCTGTGGGGGTTGGCGGGTTTCCGAGGGCGGGGGCCACCAGGTGTAGCTCCAGGCGGCGGGGTTTGGGCCCATGATGAGTACTTCTGTTTTGTTGGTGTTTAGTTGTAGGCAGCTGTTTTTCATCCATTTGGCGACGGCTTCCTGCCTTCTCGAAAGTTGCGTCTGGCGGTGTTGGGCTCGTTGGATAGGGAGAGGATGAGCTGGGTGTCGTCTGCGTATGACACGATGTTGAGTCCGTAGGTTCTGACGAATAGGCAAGTGGAGCCATGTAGACGTTGGGATTTAACCCAGATCTCTTGACTGAGGGTGAATGTTTTGATTTGTTCTGCATTGCGTCCATCAATTGTGTGTCTTTTGCTTTCTCGCCCTAAGTGCGTCAGGTATGCCCAGACGTGGGTCCCGGGCTCCCTGTGCCACTGGATTCAAGCTATCCTGGCTGATGAGGGGTGAAACCCCCGAAACCAGTCCTAGGATGCTTGTTTCCGGTCCAGGGAGGACCTGGCTTGGCAGTTCGGGCTGGACTGTTCCCATAAGGCACAGGGTCAAGACTGATTTGCATATGGTCAGGTCTAAACTGGGGTGGCATGGTGAGCAAAAGAATGATGGATTTAACCCAGATCTTTTGACGGGGGGTGAATGTTTTGATTTGTTCTGCATTGCATCCATCAATTGTGTTTTTTGCTTTTTCACCAGTCATTACCAGCGAAAGTATTCCTGCAACTGCTAGGAATGATGGCGTCTTGCATTTTAATTGTTCCCCATGAAAGACTTCACATGCGTCCCCTTCAAGAATGCTTAGCAAGTCAGTGGAACGAATCGCAGGGTCAGTTGACCGATCTAGTGTTGGTAGATGGCCGCACCCATCGCTCTCTGCAGTGGTGGAACCTACAAAATGTATCCAAAGGGTGGCCCTTTCTCGACCCTGTTCCACAGACAGTGCTAACAGCAGACGCATTGCTCATTTGTTGGGGCGCTCACCTACAATCTCACACAATCCAGGCACTGTGGACCCTAAAGTACAAGAGCCTCCACATAAATCACCTAGAGCTACTAGCAGTGTTTCTAGCGCTCAAAGCCTTTCAAACTCACCTAATAGGCAAAACTGTCCTAGTCCGCACAGACAACATGACAGCTATGTATTATATACAAAAACAGGGGGACACACGCTCTCTCCAACTGTCACACCTAGCACAAGCCATTTGGAAATGGGCCATACATCACAAAATCTATTTCCTAGCAGAACATCTTCCAGGAGTAAACAATCAAATTGCAGACCTTCTCAGCAGACAGAGACAGCAAATCCACGAGTGGGAACTTCATCCCCAGATTCTTCTTCCCTTTTTTCAGGAATGGGGATTTCCTCACGTAGACCTGTTCGCCACAGCTCAAAACGCAAAATGCCCAAGCTTCGCCTCCAGGTTCCCACACCCACTCTCCAAAGACAATGCCCTATGGATGAACTGGTCAGGGATATTTGCCTACGCTTTTCCACCTCTCCCACTCATTCCATTAGAAGTTCAGAAGGTCAGACAATCATCCCTCAAACTCATTCTCATAGCTCCCACATGGGCACGTCAACCTTGGTTCACCACCCTGCTAGAGCTCTCAATAGTTCCACACCAAAAGCTGCATCTCAACTCCAGTCTCCTCACTCAGAGCCATGGAGGAATCAGGCATTCAAATCCCAAAGAACTCAACCTGGCGATTTGGCTCCTGAAGTCATAGTTTGGTTATTTACAATTACTACCAGACTGTATGAATATCCTTAAAGAAGCTAGGAAACCTACTACTAGAGTATGTTATGCAGCAAAGTGGAAATGATTTGTTATATATTGTAACAATATCAATCCACTTGATGCTTCAGTGCAAAACATCATCTGTTATCTTTTACACTTACAGCAATCTGGATTGGCCTACACATCCATTCGATTGCATTTAGCAAGCAGTAGCTGCATACTTACAAAACAGAAAACACTTATCTTTATTCAGGGTACCAATGATTAAAGCTTTTATGGAAGGACTCAAAAGAGTAATGCTACCAAGAGCTCCACCTGCTCCAGTATGGAACTTGAACATAGTCCTTACCAGGCTAATCGGTCCACCCTTTGAACCAATGCACAAGTGTCAACTACAATTTCTCTCATGGAAAGTTGCTTTTTTTATCGCAATTACTGCCTTAAGGAGAGTTGGTGAACTCCAGGCACTAACTATACAAGAGCCTTTCTTTCAACTTGACAAAGTGGTTCTTCGAACCAATCCCAGATTTCTTCCTAAAGTAGTTTCCGCTTTTCACATCAATCAGGAGTTACCCATGTTCTTTCTTCAACCTGATTCTGTAGCGGAACAAGCTCTACATACACTAGAAGTTAGAAGAGCTCTACAATATTATGTGGAAAGAACAAAAGATTTTCGTAAAACAAAACAACTCTTAGTTGCTTTTTCGCCACCACACAAAGGCAATCCCATTTCTAAATCAGGTATTGCAAGATGGATCGTGAAATGTATCCAAACATGTTATGTGAAAGCGAAAAGAACCTTGACAATACTCCCTAGAGCGCATTCCACCCGTAAAATAGGGGCTACTATGGCCTTCTTAGGGAATATTCCCCTAACTGACATCTGTAAGGCAGCAACATGGTCTACACCGCACACATTCACCAAACACTATTGTGTAGATGTGTTAGCGAGGCAACAAGCTAATGTAAGCCAGGCAGTACTTAAAACACTTTTTCAAACAGCTGCAACAGCTATAGGTTAGCCACTGCTTTGGAAGTTACTGCTGTATAGTCTATGCAAGGCATGTGATCTACAGCTCACATGCCTCGAACGGATAATGTTAATTACCCAGTAAGCATCTGTTCTTGGCATATAGAGCTGTAGATTCACCTGCGCCCACCCGCCTCCCCGGGCACCTATACCTGTTGCAGTTTTTTCCTATTTTACATACATACGCATGGACATCTCTATTCTAACTTTACTAACTCCATTCTCACCCTCTGCGGTAAAACAATCTAACAATGGAGTTGATGCCCATGCGCACTATCACCAAAATGAGGAGTCACCTACCTCGTGACTAAAAAGACTTTTTCGAAGAAAAACAAATTGCAAACATCCGGACCTAACACTAGATGGCAGGAGTATGCAAAGCATGTGAATCTACAGCTCTACATGCCAAGAACAGAGTCTTACACGGTAAGTAACATTAACCTTACCTGTAACTGCAGTTATCCAGTATTGGTATCTTTCATAGATTCACATGCGACCCACCCTCCTCGCCTGAGAGGCTCCCCTTACGACTAGGGATATTATTCCCACTTGTGCTTGAAATTCTGAGGGACTCAGCCTCTTTTGGGAGTGGTCTAGAGGGTGCTAGCACCTGATTGATTATAGTTCAAATTTGGTCTTTTTTTAAAAAGGACCGAGGCTATTAAACTGATGGCCTAGTGCCATTATAGCCTATGATAGTTATACATACATTGGTACTCCCACTTTGACGACGGGGAATGATTCAAGCATGTGAATCTATGAAAGATACCAATACTGGATAACTGAAGTTACAGGTAAATAACTTATTTTCTAATGTAGTGCTTTGAAAGTGTGGTTGAGTTTGAATTGTGCTCGTTTGTGTATGGGGAACAAGTGTAGCTTCTTGAGGTGAGGTGAAATGTGTGTACGGCCTGAGAGGTTAAGGGTGATGCACCACACTCTGTAACAAAGGCTGAATTTCTTTCTCTGGGAGAATACGATGAGTAGGAATAAGAGTTTCAAACTGCATTGAAGCATTTAATGTGCAGGATGGTGATTATTTTTGAAGTGAAAAAAAAGAAAATGCCGCCTGATCGGCTTTCATTGTGGACTGAGAAAGTGTCCTATCTTTTAAGAGTTCATGAGGTTCTTCTGCCCATAGTGCGCTCTACTGGTAGTTACTTCAGAGAGATGTTTTTTACAGCAAGTTAGGTAATTAAGTTTTATATATCTTTTTCGTTTTCCAGTGCCCAACCTTACCCATCTGGTGAGGGAGCTGGGTTGTTTATTACTGCAATGAAGGTTAGTATGATGCAGAACCAGGACTATAATTAAGTCAACTTTTCTTCTGCATAGTAGGATTTACATTGATAGTCATAAATACCAGAATAAAAGAGCAAGCTAAAACAAAATCTCCCTTCATATAGCTGCTGTTGAGCAGCTGAAAGAGGTTTTTTTAGAAAGTACCAAATTAAAGTATAAATTAAATGGTACAGAGGAAGAGATACTCTAAATAGATTTCTCAGTGTTTTCTGACCCATTCTAGCGTCTGCCAGAGAGTTGGAATTCAAGCAGTTATGGTTAGTGGATGTATGTAGTCATTGACATATGTCTTTTATTGCTACATCTGACCCAAACTTTAGTAGCTGCATTCTCTCTGGTAGAATGAGTGTTGATTTTGCCAGGTAGCGATTTGTTTACGAATTGTGAGCATAATAAGATACAAGAGTCTATCCATCTAGTTACGGATTCTTTAGATGTAGCCTTACTTTGTTTAATCTGTCCGTAGTTAATGAAATTCTCCCTGAAGAAGAAATAGTCACTGATAGACTGTTACAGGGTGTGGCTCATCAAGATAAGAAGTCCTCCAAGGTCCACGTAGGTAGCTCAGATTTATTCTAGTGCTTGACTAAAATGAAGATTCCTGCGATGCAGAATCAGGACTGCAAATAAGTAACCTATTCTTGAACCAGGAAGCTGTGAGATTAGAGGGCTCGGTGTACACAGAGAAAAGGTCCCAATGAAACAAGCAAGGATATCTTCTGAACAAGTTACAGAGTTCTGTTTGTGAAGACAATCTTAGTGTGTGATCAATTTTTGTGGAATGTTTTGCTGTCCTATTTATGGAGCCGAGTCAGATGTGTGTGTGTGTATGGGCACATCACAGCAGCGGATGATTTGTTCCATTTAACTTTGTATTTCTCCAGTAGATGATTTCCATATATAGTCATAAGCACTGAATAGTCCTGCCCATGTGCGGTACCCTGGAGCACTTTTTCACAATATATCTTAAGTGTAGATTTTCGCCTTTCTTCAGGAAGTCCTGCAGAGTCACTTAAGAAAGAAAAAGATTATGCAGCTATAGAAATATGCTACAATGGCCCATATCTTCATCTTGTACTAAAAAATGGGGCCAGGAGAATTGTATGTGTGTATAATTTCATGATGTTTTAATATAGCAGCATAGATCTCTTTCACAAACCCTTTTTTGATAGAGTATAGAGATAAAGGAGAGGAGGACAGTGTAGCCCCATAGGCTGTCATTATAGGAGTTAAAATAGAGGCTGTGCCTTTAAGAACCCAGGGGGCACCAGTATCCCATCATGCTGAGCAGGTGGCAGTTGCTTTAGTTCTTTTTTCCGTCTCCTGCTGACAGGACTCTGGAGCATTGAGCTCAGCCGATTTTGGCTTTTTTCCTCAAGATTTTCAATTGAATCTTGTTGACAACTATTTAACTCTATATTTTTAGTCTCTCCCTGGTTTTTTCTGTTTTTTCCTGACAGAAAATAACGGCATTTTGACAGAAAAATGCTGTCTGTTTGACAAATACCAGACTGTGGGAGAAAAAAGGTTTAAACAGACCCTCATGAGGTGTAAATTATCTGCCTCCCAGAGAGTCATGTTCCTGAAACTTGTCGCCACTGAGGAACTTCTCAAAATGCACCCTGAAGGACAGGGAGAAAATTTGCCTCCATCGTACCGAGGAGCGAAGACGACAACGGACGTAGTCTGAAGGTGGGACCTCACAGCGAAAAGAGGCTTAGTACTCTACCAGGGATCTGTCATCAGTCTCTGGAGGGCGTGCCAGGAAGAAGACGGCAGAAAAACACCATTGCTCCCGGTCGACGTCAAGAGGATAGACGTTGAGGAGAGGTACGGCTACCTGTTCGCCATCAATTCATGATTCGATGTGGAGGAAGCGCCACAGATCAGCGTCAAGGCATGGTGCATTGACGTCGATGACAACACCCTTGATACACAGGCATCGTTCAAAGTCAAGGAGCCCATCGACTACAAGGCCTCCACGACCGTCGCCGTCGAGATCCAAATCGCCGCCGAGGGCCATACCGACGCCAGGGCGTACCGATGTTGGGGCACTGTTGAAGATCGCCATTGACAAGCAAGTTGACATGGAGAACGTTCGACGTTGAGAACTCTTTCCGCGTTGTCCAGGCTGCAGGAGACAAGAAAGAAGAGGAGGCATATTTATTACTCTCCAAATTCCGAGTACTCCAGAACATCTTAATGTGTTGAACCATGTTCTCCAGCACCATCTCCTCCACCTTCTTCTCCTCAACCACCATCACCTCCAACATCTCCACCAGCACCAGTCACTTCTACACGAGGCCCAGATCTTGTTCCAGATTGTGCCATCATTCCAGGCGCCACTTTCATACTGCAAGGCGCTCATCTCCATCTTCCAGGCGCTCCAGCCATTGTCACTCTCCACAATGGTCTCTGTCCAGACATCATACTATGGAAACATCTTCCACTTCTACCGGACGATACTCTCCAACTCCTTCGGACTTCCCACCTCCACGCATATCACCAGTGGATGATATCACCACATTCCAAGAGATCTTGGTGAGGGGAGCTGCAAAACTCAATATTGCTATGTCGACTCCAACTCCCACAACATCAGTAATATTTGAGACACTTAAACACAGGTCAGCATGAAGACCTTTGCTGCCACTAGTGCCAGGTCTCTTAGAACCAGCTATGGATCTTTTATTAACTCCAGCCTCCGTTAAGCCAGCTCCATCCAGGTTCCAAAAGAAGTATCGCCCTCCAGAGTAAGATCCTGCTTGCCTCCGTACTGACCCAACACTAGACTCAGTTATTGTAATAGCGGCAAAGAAACACCATGCCACTACTCTCACTTCTACAGTGCCTCCCGATAAGTAGATTAGAAAGTTAGACTCCGTGGGTTGTAAGGTTTGCAGTACAGTGGCAACCATGATTAAAGCAGCTAGTGCACCTGCCCTTCTAGGCAGGTATGACAGGGCACTATGGGAATCCATGCAGCAGTTTGTAGAACATTTTCCCAGAGATGAAAGGGAAGACTTTATGGAAATCCTAAAAGAAGGATTAATGGTTTCCAACCAGATTATTAGTCTTGCAGCAGATTCTTCCCTACTAGCGTCATATGAGTACTGCCACGACGTCTGTCTCAGAAGACACTACTGACTCCGCCTCACTTCCCTCATGCCAGAGTTTCAACAGAGGATCTTAAACCTTCCATTCTCTGGTACTTCCCTCTTCAGAAGCCACACAGATGATGAGATTGCACGAATGAAAACGGAAATGGAGACTTTGAAGGCAGTCAGCTTAAGAGAGACCCATGGAGCAGAGAAAATCTTTCCGACCCTACCAATGCCGTTTTACTCACAGAGAGATCAAACCCTTTAGTGGCATCAAGGGTGCAAACAATGCGGTGGACAGCAACACCACCAATGACCTTATCAGCCATACCAACGGAAGCAGACTAGGGGGAGATCCTCCTATAAGCCTGCTCTAGGAGGCAAATAACCATCAGGATCAAAACCCTGAATTACTTCCCCCTCTTCTGTTACCCACTCCAGTGGGGGGAAGCGTATCTCGTTATTTGGCAGAGTGGTAAAACATAGTACAAGACGCCTGGGTTCGGAATATTGTGCAAAATGGATATTGTCTCGGGTTCACCAGTCCTCCATCATCCATATCTCCGAAACAGTCCAGTTTCCAACTTCAGTTGTTAAAATTGGAGGTCAACATCCTCTTACAAAAGCAAGCGGTGGAACCTATTGCTCACAAACAACGAGCGTAAGGCATTTATTTCAGGTACTTTCTGGTGAGAAAGAAAACTAGAGCAAATTCAGACCCATACTCAACTTCAAAACGGTTAACAAGTGGATTCAGCCAGAAAGGTTACAAATGCTGGCATTGCATCAAATCTATCCCCAATTACACCAGAGGATTGGCTCTGTTCCATCGACCTTCAAGACGAATACTTCCATTATCCAATCGCCAGAAAGCATTGAAAGTTCTTGGTTTGTAGTGGGGCAAGTCAATTGTCAGTACCAAGTACTTCCATTTGGCCCGAAGTCCGCACCCAGAACATTCTCCAAATGCATGGCAGTGGTTGCTGCCCTTCTCAGGAAGCACAACATATTTGTCTACTTCTATGTAGTTGTTTGGCTAATCAAGGCGTTGACGTCTCAGAAAGTGCAGCTTCACTGCAACTGGATTTGCAGTCTCCTCCTAAGGTAAGGCCTTTATGTCAACTTCAACAAGTCAACGTCTGTCCCTGTTCAAACCTTACATTATCAGGGAGCCTCCATCGACACAATACAGGCAAGAGTGTGTCCTTCGGAGGAGAGACGCTAAGCCTCCCATCCAACGGTGAGAACAGTATTATCTCAGCTCGATAGCCTCCTGCATCTTCTTCACACCAAATGCCCGTCTCCACATGCGGCCTCTGCAGGAATGTCTCTAGGGCCAGTGGGACTAACTAACAGGCAGTTGGGAAGACGGGATACAACTATCCCTTCATGCGAAGCTGTCCCTGAAATGGTGTTACTCTCCAGCCAAGCTGCTTCCAGGTGTGCCATTTCATCAGGAGGTTCCTCCTCAAAGAATAGTAACAGATGCCTCACTACTGGCATGGGGAGCCCAACATGCAGCCCCTCCAAATTCAGGGCAAGTGGTCACAGAGAGAGACTACATATATCAGTCTTCTCAAGCTACGCGCAGTCGATCTAGCACTGAAGGCGTTTCACCCGTCATTCTAATTCCACTCCCTACTTGTTCAGATGGACAATATAACCACCATGTACTACCTCAACAAGCAGGGAGGAACGAAACCCAGGCCCTTGTCACATGAGGACCAAACAATCTTGAAATGGCTCATAGCCAGGGACCTAACGATCACTGCAACTCCCCCTTCCAGGTGTACATAATGCTCAGGCAGACTCGCTCAGCAGACGTCTGCAAGAAAACTTTGAGTGGGTCTTACACGAAGACGTCGTACAAAACATCTTCAAACTGTGGCCAGCCATCGACTTGTTCACTACCGCAGAAAACATAAAATGTAGAACCTTCGCCTCAGGTTACTTCCAGCCAGGGACACTGGGGAATGCCCTATGGATCTGCTGGTCTGGAAAATGTCTTTCAGACAATTTCCCATGATCCCAGCAGTCCTCATCAAGCTGTCTCACTCTAGAGCCAAGATGAGTGTAATAGCTCCAAAGTGGCTACTTCAGTGGTGGTTCACAGACCTCCTTCACCGGTCCGAGCATCCACATCTCAAGCTGCCATATAGACCAGACCTGCTAACGAAGTTCGGAGGCCTGATGGTAAACCCCAATCTCTCCTCTTTCAATCAATCAATCAGGGAATTGGTAGAACGCTACTCACCCGTGAGGGTCTCAAGGCGCTGCGGGGGGGGGGGGAAATCAGCAGTGCCGTTCAGCCGAAGAGCCAGGTCTTGAGTCTTCCTGAAGGTGTTCAGGGAGGGGGTGCGTCTGATGTCTATCGGGAGCTCGTTCCAGGTCTTGGCTGCGATGTAAGAGAAGGCTCTTCCTCCTGCTTTGGTTCTGTCGATGCGTGGGGTTTCGGCGAGGACGAGGTTGGCTGATCGGAGGTTTCTTTTGGGTACGTGGAGGGTGACTGTCGTTGAGGTATTGGGGTCTGGTGTTGTGTAGGCATTTGTAGGCGTGGGTGAGAATCTTGAAAGTGACTCTCTTCTCAACGGGGAGCCAGTAGAGCTTCCGTAGGTGTTGGCTGATGTGCTCGTGTCGAGGGATGCCGAAGACAAGTCTGGCGGCGGTGTTCTGTATCGTCTTGAGATTGCCGAGTAGAGATTTGTTAATGCCGGCGTTTCCCTAGTCCAGCCTGCTGGTGATGAGTTTGTGGGTGACTGTCTTCCTTGACTTGGGGGGGCGGGGGATCCATTAAAAAGATTTAAAAGTCTTGCGGAGGGTGTTAAAGCAGCTGGAGGCGACGGCGTTGGCCTGTCGGTTCATGGAGAGGGATGAGTCTAGTACGATGCCGAGGTTTCTGGCATGGTCCGTGGGGGTCGGTGGACTGCCAGGTGTTGTCCCATGCTGATGGGGTGGTCCCGAGGACTAGGACTTCTCTTCATTGTTGAGCTTTAGGCAGCTGTTTGTCATCCAGGCTGCGACATCCTGCATTCCTTCCTGGAAGTTGAGTCTGGTGGTGGCGGGGTCCTTGGTGAGGGAGAGGATGAGCTGGGTGTCGTCGGCGTAGGATACAATGCTAAGGCCGTGTTGTCGGACGATGGCGGAGAATGGGGCCATGTAGATGTTGAAGAGGGTATGGCTGAGTGATGACCCCTGTGGGACTCCGCAGTTGATTTCCGTCGGTTCGGAGAGGAAAGGCGGCAGACTGATCCTTTGGCTTCTGCCGGTGAGGAATGATCGGATCCAGTCGAGGGCGGTTCCTTGTATGCCGGCGTCGTGTAGTCTGGCTACGAGTGTGCGATGGGAGACGGTGTTGAATACTGCTGATAGGTCGAGTAGAATCAGGGCTGTGGTGTGGCCTTGGTCGAGGAGGGTGTGGATGTCGTCAGTGGCGGCGAGTAGGGCGGTCTCGGTGCTGTGGTTGCTTCGGAATCCGGATTGAGACGGGTCGAGGACGGCGGTGTCTTCGATGAACCTGGTCAGTTCTGAGTTGACTGTTTTCTCAGTGACTTTCGCAGCAAAGGGGAGAAGCGAGATGGGCCGGTAGTTCTTGAGGTCCGTGGGATCAGCTGAGGGCTTCTTAAGCAGGGGCCTGACTTCTGCGCGTTTCCAGTCGTCGGGGAAGGTGCCGGTCTTAAAGGTGGTGTTGATGGTACGTTGTAGTTCGGGTGCAATGGCGGTGGCGGCTCTGTGGTAGATGTGTGGTGAGCAGGGGTCGGTGGAGGCCCCTGAGTGGATGCCTTTCATGGTTGAGGCGGTCTCTTCGGTCGTGATCGGTGTCCAGGAGGAGATGGTGGGCTGGCTGGTGTAGCCGGAGGGCGGGCTGGCTGCGGAGTCGGGTGTATGGATGATGAAGTTGTAGAGGTTTTTGATCTTCAGGTGGAAGTAGGATCCGAGCTTGTCGCAGAGGTCCTGGGAGAGGGTGATGTCCGTCGCTTCGCTGTGGGGGTTGGTGAATTCCTGGATGACGCTGAAGAGTTCCTTGGAGTTGCTGGAGTTGGCGAGGATTTTGTTGTGGATGAAGGTCCTTTTGCTGGTCCTGATTCGTTGGTGGTAGTCTGTCATGGCATTCTTGTAGGTGGTGTAGTTTCCAGGAGTCTTGCTGTTTCTCCAATTCTTCTCCAGGCGTCTGCAGGTGCGTCTGGCTTCTTGGAGATCGGTGGTGAACCAGGCGGCTTTCCTGGGGCGCTGTTTGTCGGGGTTGCGTAGTGGGGCGAGTTTGTCTGCACAGTTGGAGATCCAAGTGTGGAATTCCCTGGCTGCAAGGTTGGCGTTGGTTGCCGCGGTGGGGTTGTCGCGGATGAGGGTGGAGTTGAGTTGCTCGTCGGTGATTTCGCTCCAGTTCCTTCACGGAGGCAAGGTTTGGGTGCCTTGGGTTTGTTGACGAGGAAGTGTACGCAGTGTTGGTCGGTCCATGGGGGTTGCGTGGTGTGGCTGAAGTGGATGCTGTTTCCTCCTGCGAAGATTGGGTCGAGGGCGTGTCCTGCCTTGTGGGTCGGAGTGGTAACGAGTTGTTTTAGTCCGATGTTGGCGAGGTTGTCATGGAGGGTGGTGGAGTTGGTCGCTGGGGTTGTCGAGGTGGAAGTTCAGGTCTCCGATTATTAGTATGTAGTCCATCGCGGCGATGGCGTGGGGTGCGATGAGGTCGGTGATGGTGTCGGCGAAGGGGGCCCGTGAAATGAAAAACTGTATGTGCAGCAAAGCTGCATTTAAAGTAGATTGGGAACTGCAGTGCAACAGGTTGAGCTCTCTGTAGGCTGCGATCGGTGTGCGAATCAAAGAACACTACATAATTGGACCTTTTGGTTTAGGAGCGCAACTGATATACCGTCTTCTTAGCCAAACAGCTTCTGTTCCAGGGCACAGGAGAGGCGCCAGGTCTGACCAGAATTGGCAAAGCAAATAGGTCTCAACTTTGTTTCCTGTTAGCTTTGACAATACAGCGTACGTGTCTTCATGTTGCTGGCGGGCAAGTCATTCCGTAGATATGTGCATGATGTATGTGTATGTGTCATTACGCATGCTTACAACTACAGAATAGCCCAGGCATTTTTTATTTAGATTTTTTATTTACAAATCCATGGTGCGGATGCCATTTGAAATAGTAAATAGAAAAAATATAGTTTTTACTTTCAGAAAAGCTGAGCAGCCCAGCAGCAAAGGGAAAGTAAAAAAAATAATCTTTTGAAAACTGTGAGGAGTGTGAGAGGAGCAATGGGAGAATGGGGTGGGAGGAAGTAAGGAGGAGAAACGATTGAGTTTAGCTCAGGGGCTCAGGAATAACAAAACAATGCAGAGGTGGGAATTAAATTATGTAGTGTGGGAGCAGGGAGCAATCGGAATTGTGGGGTGTGGGTATTGAACCACAGAAGTACCATCCATGGGAGAGAGAAGTAAGAGGAGGTGGAGGGAGGAGCACATTGGGCAGATATTTGAGGCGTGAAGCAACACATGAGAGAAAGCAAGAAAAAGCGTGCTCAGAGTGCTTGTTGAATTAGAAAAAAAATATCACTTCATGTGAGCAGTAGATGGATGCAATTAATTGAATCAAAAGGATGGTAAACAAGTTATGCTCCGGGGAGGGATAAACCCAAGAAGAGCATGGAAAGCCATTGAATCGGAAGCAAGCACATGAGTGATGAGAAAACCAACCTATGGTGAGCAGTGGGCGGGCTCTAAGCCCACTGTAAATTTTTAGTATGGTTCACAGTAGGTCTTTTGGAGACAGTTAAATGCTGTTTATAGGAAAGACCTAAAAAGGACTACTTTAACCCAGGGAAGGTAAATTAGTTTTTTTTTGTCATTCTTTCAGTTTTAGCCGAAACTGCATTAGGAAAAGACATGAAAATTATACTTCTGCATAATGAGAATGAAAATATTCATTTACTTGAATATTTTGAAATGGATGCAAAAAGTGCAAAACAAGTGCAATATTGTCCACGTTTTTCAATTTCATTGTTACATTAATCTGTTTATGCTGCTCTATCATAATGTTGTTTGTGCATAGTGTTCAGTGAAAGCTTACTTTTTTTTTTTTGCTTCAAACGAATGTTAATGGTTTAAGGTCTCACCACTCAAAACATTGCTGCTAGGATATGTTAACTGTGATAAATACTTTTTTGATCCGTTTTAGAGAGAGTTGTCAGAAAAGGGTTTGCTTTAAAGTGAAACCAGGAAGTTCCTCAAAAGGGTCCAGAAGTTGATCATTTTTCCAGGACACCTAGTATTGCCCAGATCTGATTTTTATTACACTTCAGTGCAGAAATAATCAAGAGTTTGAAACTCTCACAGGCGTCAGACCCTGGAAGTCCTCCTGAGACAATTTTTTGTGCTAACATGTTATGGTGGGCTTTTATGCTAAGTTCCTATTTCCAGTGGGTAATATTGAAGACTTGGATCCCAGATTCGTGGTGTGGTGCCATTATAAAACCCATTTATAAAAAGAGATTGCATGGATACAGGCTCTTATAGATGTACTTCTTTATTGATGCCCACTCGACGATCTTTGCTAGAACCCTCTTTAAGCATTTAGAAAGTTGGGTAACAGACGCTGGTATTATCAGAGGGAGCAAAGGAGGTTCCTGGGAAACTACTGCAGTATAGATCACTGTGCAGCTCTTTGGCCGCTATCCAAGAGTCTATGAAATCAAATGGCAAGCTATGCTACTGTTTCGTTGATTTGCGGGTTACCTTCTACCTCATTAGACTGGAACCTGCGATAGAGCAAACTTCTGTCCTATAATAATCCTTACGGTCTCCTATTTCTGATTCAATGGTTGTACTCTCATAAACGGGTAGATGGTAGACTTGAAAGGGAATGGCATCCTGTACAGTAAGATCCCTGTAGACACTGATCTGAGGCTGGAGTGTGTTTTAGCCCCTTTCTAATTAGTCTCTTTCTCTCTTCCCACATTTGCGTCAAAGAAAAATACTTTTTTGACCAAAATAGGCAATGTCTACATAATGTCTCTTCATAAGGGTTGGGGATGAACTGCTTGAAATTTCATTCCAGATCTACTGTGACTCTATTTTCATCTTGATCGTTAACTGGTTGGTCCCCAAAGTTCTCCACCTTCTTAACACCACAAGCACTTCAGGTACTGACATATTTATATGGCTTCCATTCTGCATGTTTGTCCCAGCTCCTTTCCAAAAGGATAGACTTGGGTTTCTATTCAGTGTTTACGAATATTAATGAATATGCCTTGAAAGAAGAAAACGTTTCTTGCCCATAACACCAGGTTTGTAGCATGTGCTACTGTAGTACATTCATAAACAACCTCCTCCCTCACTGGTGGAGCTAAAGGAATGTAATCTTCAGCCATCTGTCATTGTAAAGGCTTGCTGGGATGGTGGCGGGCCAAGTGCAGTCTGAAAGTGACAGTACCGTTTCTTGTTTTTTTTTCCTGATAGGCAGCATACCTAGAGTCGTTCTTTTTTCCTCTTCTTCTTCAAGGTAGAGAGAAAGGCTTTTGTAATTGCTGAGCTACCTTTTCTAGTTTTAAACCCATTTCTAATTCTAAATGTTCCAGGGTCCTGTGCATGGACAGCGATATTACATGTTCATTTTAAGAAGATACCTTTGATAAAGAATTAATTTTACAGATAATTAACTTTTCGATCAGGAGTTGTAATTGAAGTCTATTGGAACATATCTTGTAGGCCTATTCTGGAATATTAAGATCATATATCTCTGTAACAAAAGCATTTGTGGAAGAAAAGTATTTGATTTTGTGTAAGAAAATTATCATTTGGGTTTAAGTTTTTATTAGTCCAAACATAATAAGCTCTGTTCAGACATCAAAATCACAACAGATTGGCATGCACCATAAGTTCACCAAGCCTCTAGCTGCTTTGAAACACAAGTAATTTAATTAGTATGAAAATATCACGTAAATGTCACACAGAGATGCAGAGTTTTCCGGAGGGTCTGAAAGAGAAAGAGAGTGGAATTCAGGAGAAACATTTGCAATAGAAAAGCACAATTAAAACTGTCCCAAAGTAACCAACATTCTTTATCCCCTCGCTCTGTAGTTTACACCACCCTGCTATAAAGTAGGCCTAAAAGAATAGCCCCCATCCCTCAACACAGCACAACCAGTGTCAACAGGAGACCAACATAGAAAGTCGCCCATCTCTTAAGGAAGGGTCCCGTAGCCTCCACCTGTGAGAACACTTCTTTTACTCTGCCCTGTCCCTTTCAGTCTTAATTTGGGAAACCAACTGAAGCCTCAGCAACTTTCATATTCAGCTCTGTTTAATATTCACCAGCTCTCATTCCCTAGTTGGACACATGTCCGAAACTAAAAGGCCTCTTTCTTACAGAATGGCTTTTTTTCTTGCTTAGAGCAGCCTGAAGCACACTTTCGCAGACGTTGGACACCCCTTCTCATATGATCTGGGGTTTCAGTTCAGTTGTGTAACTTAATAGTGACCTCAGTTCTGCATGACTTGTGTGTATTGAAGTCATACAGCCACACATTAGTTTTATGTCTCAGACCCTCCAAAGTCTCCAAATGGTTTCTGCTTTCAGGACTCGACTTGAAAGCGGTCTATTTGCTATTCCATCGAGCACTTCAGATCGTCAATGCACTTGATCGTTCTGTCAAAATCTTCTCTCAGGGCATTAATGGTGCTAAGTAACACATGCTCCCCCTTGAAAGGGTCATCTTCCTTGGTTTTTATCCCCTTCAATGGGTGCTGGAACATGGTTTAAATAATGAACTGTTCTTTTTTTGCTCTGGCTGCTCTTGTTAAGAGTACTCAGGTAGTGCAGGGTCAAGGCTGTCTCACTGGCGGGGTATGGATGATTCCTCCCTAGCCCACTCCTCAACACCAGAGCTGGGTTGTGGGGCGAGGTTGTTACCACTGCTAGATACTGGTGCTGGGCTACTTCCGATCTCCTTTGATGCCAAAGTTCTCCTGGGGCTATCCCTACATAACACGGTTTCATTTCCATGGCCTCCAGGGCGACAGGCTATTCGGAGTTGCACCGGTGGATGAAGGCGCATGCAATCAACAGGAACTCCTGAGAGATTAAAGCTATCTTAGAGGTTGGCTGTCTTCCCCCTCCCGAATATTTTTTTTTTATGAGACTGGTTATAATCTTGTAATAGGAAAGCAAAGCAATGTTCTCCAGTATTGGATCTTTTATAGATTCACATGCTTGAATCATCCCCGTCTTCGTAGTGGGGAGTCCCACAGTATACATATAAAAGCAGTAGATAAAACTATTATAGGCTACCATGCAATGAAGAGTCACTGCAATAGCCTATCCACTTTCTTTTGTAAAAAGAACCAAACTTAAGCAACAGCCAATCAGGCGACGGCACCCTCTAGAACAATCCCAAGAGAGGCTAGGTTCCTCAGATTTTCTACCGCACGTCGTGTGAAAGGGAGTCTCCCTGAGCTCTGTTCAGTTTTCTCAGGTTATCCAGTTCTCTAACCAATATGTCGTAATCTTCAAAGAAAGGTCTCTTCAGGTCGTGTGGGTCATGTGGTAAGAAGAGGCTGCATGCTGAGGATCCACATAAGAGCTGCATCTACTGCCTTTACCCTCAACATAAGGTAAAAGACTGGAAAATCTGTAGAACCTTCTCTACAAAAACCCTCAAGGATAGAGAGGGTAGATTATTGATTTGGCTACAGAAACTTAAATCTAAATCTGACGTCGTCTCTGAGGATGAGGAGAGCTCTACTTCACAGGCTTCTAAGGAAGCACCCAAAAGGAGAGAGAGACCTCTTGAATCTCCTGAAGTTTCCAAGAAAAAGACTTCAAAAAGGTCTTGTCAGGAAGATGCAGGCACCTCACAAAAAGGAAAGCTTCCATTTCCTACTGAGAAAAAAAGCCATAAGAAGGAAAAACACTCTTCTATTCACTCTATGAAAATTTATTTCTCTAAAAAGCTTGTATCACTGACAGCATTCACTTCTGGATCACCGTCGACACAAAAATCACCTTCTATACAAGTTACTCCTACCTTGTCGTCGAAAAAATCTACATCGTCGACGACGGTCCCGCCGCCGACACTTCCAGTAACGACAATCTCGTCTACGATGCTGACGACGGCTTCATCCGTTCCGGTCATGTCCTCATCGACGACACAGACTCCGCTACCGTCGACGAAGCTGATGACGCATTATCCCACGCCTGGTCGTAAGCGTCCATCCACCTTACAGCTTACGCCTATGTACCCGTCGACGACGTTCTCGTCGACGACACCGTCGAGGAGGCAATTTTTGCAAAATCCAGCAATAGTATCACCTTTACCACCTTCAACCTTTTTAGAGGAGTCTGATGACGATGAGATGTTTGGACCTGCTGATAGTCCTTCTCAATTACATGTCAAATATCAGGAGGAAGATGACGACGAATATGAGGGATACTACCAACAAGAATATCACCCTCCTCATGCAAAGATTCAGTATATGGAACCAGTTAATGAACCTATGGTCCACCTTCCTGTTACTTTGGTACAAGACCTTCAGGATTTATTACATGACTATCGCACACGCTTTTCTTCAGCGGCTCTTCCTCCACAGCCACCACCGCCTGCTGCTTCTCCACCACGTACCTCTGTACCTTTATCTGCGCCCTCCCCTATGGGAGATACTGTTGTGCCGCACCATCATCAGGATACTTCTGATGACGGAGAAATTGAGGACAATTGAGGACAATCAACCTCAAAAAGATGGGCAAACAGGAGATGAATGGCAAGACTGCGTCATATCAACACCTGCGTCTCCTCCTCCGCAAATTGTAGAGTCTCCACCAGAGGATATCGGCGGCTTTCATGCCTTAATAGAAAGAGCAGCGTCACGTTTCCAACTGTCTTTAACGGTCAAACAATCAGACTGCTTTCTCTACGATTTCAAAGATCTATCTAGGAAATCTGTTAGGTCTATACCCATTGTAGATCACATATGGGAAGAAGGTATAAAGGTAATGAGGACACCTGCCACAGTTTTTCCTGTCTTACCCAGGATTGACAAAAAGTATAAAGCTCCGGATGATGCTCCAGCTTGTCTAGTAAGACATCCTAAGCCTGACTCCTTTATCTCGTATGCTGCTCAACGGAGACCGAGGAACCCTCTAGCCTCCATTACTGCTCCACCTGACAGAGAAGGGAGGCGCTTAGATAACATCGGAAAAAGATTCACAACCACATCAGGTGCGACTGTACGTGCTGCCAACGCTCTTGCGATTTAAGCCAGGTACGATCGGCAGATGTGGTCGGACATTGCTCATTTCTTAGATCTCCTTCCAGAGGATAAAAGGATGGAAGCAAGAAAGATCCTGCTTGAGGGGGAAATATCTGCATCCAAAATCATTGATGCTTCTATGGATATTGCTTCCTTAGCCTTTCGTCAGCTTGCTGGAGCTGCTGTCCTCAGACGCCAGGGTTGGCTGAAAGCAACTATGTTCCGCCCTGAGGTGCAAAGCAAAATTTTGGACATGCCATATGATGGTGAAACACTCTTTGGCAAACATATTAATGACGCTTTGCAAACCATCAAAACGGACACAGCTAAGGCTCTGGGAATGCTCCAATATAGAAAGACCCCCTTTCGTGGAGCACGTGGCAGAGGAACTTATTCTTTTCGAGGAGGTTACCAAAGATACCAGCCTCAAACTTACACCTCTTTCCGACCTTCCTACCAACAGCAGCAACAATACCGTGCACCACCACAGGCTGCCTACTCCAGACAACCTAGGCGAAAGCAACAAGTTCAGCCCAGGGATTCGGGCTGGAAGCAGTGACGACGCCTCGCCGTCTGCCGCTCTTCCCTTGTCTTTTTCACTGAAGAAAATTCCCCTTTCTTATTGCCTACATCAATGGCAGAAAATAACATCAGACAAATGGTCCTGGATATAATAAAGTATGGCCATACCGTAGAGTTTACCACAACGCCACCTCATCATCCGCCTCAAAAATCAATTCCACCCCATTTTCAATTGCAAAAGGAGGCTTTACTAATGCTTCAAAAAGGAGCAATAGAATGTGTTCCACGCTCTCCGAGAGGAAAAGGGCTTTTACTCTCGCTTTTTCCTGATAAAAAAAGTTGGGGGGAAGGGCGCCCCATTCTAGACCTCAGGAAACTCAACAAATACCTGCTGAAGAAATCCTTTTGCATGGTTACTCTCCAGGAGATATTGCAGCTTCTGAACCATTCGGATTTTTTTAGCAAGCCTAGTTTTGGAAGATGCATACTTCCATATCCCCATCAACCTCAAACATCGAAAATTTCTACGTTTCTCTGTTGCAGGCGTGCATTATCAATTCAAGGTACTTCCCTTCGGCCTTCGCTTCAGCTCCACGGGTTTTCACCAAGTGCCTTGCTCCCATGGCGGCATACCTGAGGTTTAAAGGCCTACAGATCTTCCCATACCGCGACGATTGGTTGGTGAAAGCCCCTTCTCTTCGTCAAGCCTCAGAAGACATCTCTTTCTGCCTACAGCTCTTCCGCTCTCTAGGGCTGACAATCTTCGAAAATCCATTCTAGCTCCTCATCGGTTAACGTTTCTAGGAGCAACACTGGACACCCTCCAAAACAAGGCATTCTTATCAACAGAGAGACTGAACGCCATTTTATCTCTGGCTCACGATCTCTACAAAAGAAAGTTCACTTTTTTCCGTCTCCTCAAATCCTTTCTCGGAATGATGTCTTCCGCCATTCTTATGGTACCTCATGCTCGTCTATGGATGAGACCATTTCAAGAGCAGTTGGACACCCAATGGCTTCAAATAACAGGATCATTCGACGACCTAATTCGGATAACTCCGATCATGAAGGATGCGATGCACTTCTTTGGTGGCAATCCCCCAGCAATCTTTCTCTGGAACTGTCATTCCTTTCTCCTCTTCCAGAGTTTGTTCTGACCACAGATGCATCTTTGGAAGGCTGGGGAGCGCATCTGCAAGACCTCCAAATAAGCGGCAAATGGAGTCTCTCTATCTCCAAAATGCATATCAGTTTTCTGGAACTACGGGTGATTTTTCTAGCCCACCAGTCATTCCTCCTCAGTCCTCATACGCACGGACAATACCACCTGCATGCATTATCTAAACAAGCAGGGAGGAACAAGATCTCCGATCCTATCCTGGGAAGCTCAAAGAATATGGGAATGGACTCTACAACATCAAATAACTATCAAAGCGGAGCATCTCCCAGGAGTAAAGAACAACTTAGCAGACACTTTGAGCAGGTTAAATCAATCAAATCACGAGCGGGAACTCAACCAACTGATTCTCGATTACATCTTCCAGAAATGGGGAACACCCAACTTGGACCTATTTGCGTCTCAAGGGAACCAGAAATGCCGGTTCTTTGCCAGCAGGAAACCACAGATAGGGTCATGGGGGAATGCGTTTTCGATAAGATGGTCAGGAATCTTTGCGTACGCTTTTTCCCCATACCCCCTAATCTCCAGGGTGCTGATGAAAATGAAACGGGAACCGTGCCAACTCATCCTCATTGCTCCGCGTTGGCCACGACAGCACTGGTTCACGGAGCTACTCCTGCTGTTGCAATCCAAGCCTTATCGCCTTCCATTGCCAACCACCCTGCTAACGATAAACAAAGTGCAGATCCTGCATCCGCACCCAGCTTCTCTTCAATTGCATGCCTGGAACCAGAGTTCAATGAGTACAAGGATTTAGTTATCCCTCAAGATTGTAGAGATATATTGTTGAGGGCAAGAGCTGAGTCTACTACTAAAACATATAGACTAAAATGGAAACGTTTTTGTTCTTGGTGCCTTCGGAATGACATTCACCCCCTTCTCCAGAACAAATCTTGCCTTATCTCTTATCTCTGGCAAGATCAGGTCTGGCGTATGCTTCAATAAGGGTCCACCTCGCGGCCCGCTCCCGTTATAGGCGGACGTCCGACGCCTCTTCTCTCTGCTCTTCTCGCATCATCAAACAGTTCATGAAGGGCCTTTTCAGGACGTTTCCCCTATTAGGCCTCCTCCACCAGAGTGGCGCCTTAATGTGGTCCTGTCTCAGTTAATGAAACCACCGTTTGAGCCAATCCACAAAATAGAGCTCTAGTTTCTCACATGGAAAGTGGCTTTGCTTCTCGCGCTTTCATCTACTAGAAGAGTAAGCAAAATTCAAGCCTTCACCATTAAAGAGCCTTACTTGCGCTTCACAGAGGACTATGTGGTGATCGGAACAAATCCTAAATTTATACCAAAGGTACCATCTCAATTTCACCTTAATGAGCCCGTAATTCTGCACACTTTTTTCCCGCATCCTTCTTCAACGGCGGAGAAATCTCTTCACTCATTAGATGTAAAAAGATGCCTTAAGTTTTACTTACAAAGGACAAAGCAGCTGCGCAGAACGGATCAACTTCTAGTATCTTATGGGCCTGTAAAGCTGGGGTCTGCTGTCACAAAAAGAACTGTTGCACGATAGATCGGTGCTACTATTCAGTTGTGTCATATTAAGGCGGGTAAACTGCTTACAACCAAGACCTGGGCGCATTCTACAAGAGTAGTGTCCTCTTCTGCTGCTCTTTTCGCTGGTGTTCCACTAGACAAGATTTGCCTTGCCGCTACCTGGAAGAATGCTCATACCTTCACGCTGCACTATTGCCTGGACATGGCAACTTATAGCGAAGCAGCAGTGGGACAAGCAGTCCTGCGTCATCTATTCCAATAAGGTAAGCCTCTACTATTAGAGGTGTTTTTTTATTTTATATATATATATATATATATATATATATACACATACATGTTCGAGGCATATGAGCTGCAGAATACATACTTGTGCATAGATCGCCATCTGGTGGTGGGCTCGGATGTTTGCAGTTTGTTGTTGTCTTGGAAGAAGTCTTTGTAGTCACGAGATAGGTGACTCCTCCCTTGGACGATAGTGCGCATGGGCATCGACTCCATCCTTAGATTTTTTTCTGCCATCGGGTTCGGATGTGACTTGCTGCGCTCTGGTTCGGTATCTTGTTTCCAACCCTTTTCGACGCGCAACCCATCACCACTCGACGGTATTGTTTCGTTTGCGTGCCCTTCGACGCGCTAACTTCAAAATCCTCGATTCCGGTCGCCGACGCGGGCCGCTGGGCCTATCGGGCGCCATTCGGGCCTACGGCTAATGGAAAGGACTCCATTTAAAAAATGCCCCCAGTGTGGAGCTAAATTTCCACACACTGACCACCACAAGGTCTGCAACCTTTGCCTCTCGCCAGAACACGAAGAAAAGGATTGCCAAGCCTGTGCCTCTTTTCGCTCCAAAAAGACTATCCGTGATCGCCGGGCTCGACGACACGTTATGGCTCAACAGGCTACACCGGCGCCACACGACATCTTCGAAGGCCCCGATGTTCCAGAGGCAGAGGATTCAGAGGAGCTCAACATCGTCTCCCAAGCTGACGACTCCGAAGACCACATCACTCCAGGTCAACGAGTGAGTACAAACATCCATGCCCCTGCCCCACCAGATAAACAGAAGGCTCCGGTCAAAGCTTCGCCTGAAGGCCTTAGTCGAGACCGAGGAAAAACTTCAGAAGCCCCGCCTCCGGGCCCGGCTCCGAAGACAAAAGAAAAGCCTTCCGGCAGCTCGGGACCGAGCAAGCCGCATATCAGTTCCCATAAAACACCTTCGGTACCGAAATCAGGGATACACCCTATTCCCGTTACCTCCAAAAAGGCCTCGGTATCGAACCCTCCGGCACCGAAAGACCATAAGGCCTCGGAACCGAACAAACCCCGAAAACCTTCGGATCCGAAGAAAATTCCCGACTCGGCGCCGACGTCGAAGCCAAAGGAGCACAAGACCCCTCCTACGGCTTCAGAGTCCAAGTCAAAACCACGTTCGGAACCGAAAAAATCTGCACCGAAAGGAGACAACAGGCAGGAAGAACTTTTTCGACCAGATCCTCTAGATCGAAAACAAAAGACTTTACATGTGGACCCTAAAACAGGCCATATTGTCAGTCACCCAACCAAGAAGAGGAAATCAGATACCTCACACACTCCTGAGGTACCTGTGAAGAAAAGAGACTTTGCAACTTCACCCATAAGACCCTCTTCTCCTATTCTTCCTACCAAATCTTTGTCTCCTACAAACTCTCCTATACACTCTCCTAGACTGTCCAATACTTCCATACTCACCCTTACCACCACAGGATGAGGATGATCTAGGGGACGGGGGTGGACACGATAAGGACCCTTTAGCTGACCCTGATGATGACACTACTCCACTACAGGATACATGGGATGATTACAACAATCCCACAGATCCTCCAGACCTTCCTGATCCAGACGTATACCCATCTAGGCCATCCCCCCGGATGACAATATAGGATTTAGTCAGCTCATTAATAGAGCTGCGCAATATCATGGCATTGAACTCCATTCAGACCCCATGGACGAAGACTTCCTACTTGACACATTTGCTCAGTCACAAAAAACAATACATACATTGTCCATGCTTAAAGGTGTGATCAAACATGCACCAGACATATTTAAAGACCCTGTTAGGACCAGGATCCTCAATCCTCGGATTGATAAAAAGTACAAGCCTGCCCCATACGATCCAATTTACATTAAAGGACAACTCCCTTTAGATTCTTTGGTAGTCTCCAATGCAAGAAAACGTGCTAATTCCCAAACCTCTGGTGATGCTCCACCTCCAGACAAAGAGTCTAAACTGCTAGATGCATCGGGAAAACGAGTTGCCTCCCAAGCAGCCAATCACTGGAGAATAGCTAATGCTCAAGCATTGCTTGCCAGATACGACAGGGCTCACTACGATGAGCTTGAAGATCTTATCCAACATTTACCTGACCAATACAAAGCCCCAAGGCCAATGATCTGGTCCAAGAGGGCAAATTAATTACCAATGCATCCATCAAATGTGCCCTCGATGCAGCAGACACCGCATCTAGATCACTCAACACCAGTGTCTTACTTCGCAGACATGCATGGTTGCGCATTTCTGGTTTTAAACTAGAAGTGCAAACAACTATCCTAAATCACCCGTTCGATCAAGAGCACCTTTGTCCCAGCTGTGGATACAGCTTTGGAGAAAATGAAAAAAGACTCAGACACTGCAAACTCTATGGGCGCATTACAGTCTCAAACACCACGAGGTTCCTTTTGTCGCTCCTTTTACAGGGGTGCATCCAAAAACATTAGCACAGACACTTCCTCCACCTGCAAGAGTCCCACACAAACATCACCTAACAAGCCATATTTCAGAGGTGGGTACAGAGGAAATAATAACAGGGGTCGAGGTAGCAATAACCGAACCTCCCCTACTACCAAACAATGACTTCCCTCCCCTCCCTCCAGACCATTCCACTCCGGTCGGAGGAAGGCTCTCACAGTTCCTACCTGTCTGGAACTCCATCACTACAGACAGGTGGGTAAGACAAATTATCCAGTATGATTACTGCCTGGAACTTAACGCAACTCCCCCAACCATACCGCCCAAACAACGTCCAATGTCCACGGAACATCTAACGCTCCTCAAGCAAGAAGTTCTCTCACTTCTTCAAAAGCATGCAATAGAACCAGTTCCCCTCCAGCATCAAGGCACAGGGGTTTACTCCCTTTATTTTCTCATCCCCAAAAAAGACTACTCTGACCAATATTGGACCTCAGACCTTTGAATATCTACATACAATCGGACCATTTTCACATGGTCACCCTTCAACAGGTCCTCCCACTGCTCCAGCAAGGCGATTTCCTTGCCACTCTAGATCTCAAGGACGCCTACTTCCATATTCCTATACACCCTGCTCACAGGAAATATCTAAGGTTCATAGTGGACGGTCAGCACTATCAATTCAAGGTCCTCCCATTCTGAGTGATCACAGCACCCAGAGTCTTCACAAAGTGTCTGGCAGTAGTAGCCGCCCACTTGCGAAGACAACAAATTCATGTCTTCCCATACCTGGACGACTGGCTCATAAAAGCCAAGTCATACAGCCAGTGTGTTCACCACACTCTCCAAACAATTAACTTGCTTCACGACTTGGGGTTCACAATAAACCTCACCAAGTCACATCTTCAGCCGTCCCACATACATCAGTATCTAGGGGCCACAATAGATACTTACAAAGCCCTGGCATACCCCAATCCAGTCAGAATAGCCAGTATGCAAACCCTCATAACAAAATTTCAACCTCAACACTCACTACCAACTCGAGTGTTTATGCAGCTAATGGGAATGACGGCCTCTTGCATTTTTATAGTACCACATGCAAGGCTTCACATGCGCCCTTTACAGGAATGTTTAGCACGTCAGTGGAACCAGGCTCAAGGGCAAATTTCAGGTCTGGTGTTGGTGAACAGCCGCACTCATCGCTCTCTGCAGTGGTGGAACACACAAAACCTTTCCAAAGGGCGGCCGTTCCTAGACCCAGTTCCACAGATAGTGCTAACAGCGGACGCATCGCTCACCGGCTGGGGAGCCCATCTCCTAAACCACACAATTCAGGGCAACTGGACCCCTCAACAAAAAGTGCTCCACATCAATCACCTGGAGTTACTGGCAATCTTTCTAGCATTAAAATCATTCCAAACACATCTCATCAACAAAACTGTCCTTGTCCGAACAGACAATATGACAGCAATGTATTATATACAAAACCAGGGGGGGACACATTCTTTACAGCTTTCTCAACTAGCGCAAAGCATATGGAAATGGGCCATCCCACAAAAGATATACCTTCTAGCAGAACATCTTCCAGGGGTACACAATCAGATTGCGGATCTGCTCAGTCGTCAGACACAACAAATCCACAAATGGGAACTTTATCCACAAGTTCTTCTTCCGTTCTTTCAAATGTGTTGCCACCCAGACATAGATCTGTTCGCCACACATGCAAACGCAAAATGCCCAACCTTCGCCGCCAGGTATCCACACCCATTGTCCAAAGGCAATGTGATATGGATGAACTGGTCAGGCAGATTTGCGTACGCTTTTCCGCCACTCCCACTCATTCCGTTAGTAGTGCGCAAGCTCAAACAACAGTCTCTCAAGATGATCCTGGTTGCTCCAACATGAGCCCGGCAACCTTGGTTCACAACACTCCTGGAACTCTCAGTAGTTCCACACCAAAAGCTACACCTCTCCCCAAAGCTTCTCACACAGAACCGTGGAGAGATCAGACATCTAGATCCAGCTCAACTAAACCTAGCAATCTGGCTCCTGAAGTCCTAGAGTTCGGTTACCTCAACCTTCCACCGGACTGTATGAACATTATTAAGGAAGCTAGACGCCCTACTACTAGAGCTTGTTATGCAGCCAAATAGAAAAGATTTGTCATTTACTGCAATAACAAAATTGACCCACTAGATGCTTCAATTCAGAACATAATTTGTTATTTACTGCATCAACAAAGATGTAATCTGGCATACACATCCATAAAACTACATCTAGCAGCGCTCGCCGCTTACCTACAAAACAGGCAACATTTGTCATTGTTTAGGGTACCTGCCATCAAAGCGTTTATGGAAGGCCTTAAAAGGATAATTCCTCCCACAATCCCACCATCTCCAGTGTGGAATTTAAACATTGTCCTTACTAGGCTCATGGGTCCCCCATTTGAACCTCTACACAAATGCGAACTGCAGTTCCTTACATGGAAAGTAGCTTTCCTTGTCGCAATCACCTCTCTCAGAAGAGTAAGTGAGATCCAGGCTTTAACCATACAAGAACCATTCTTACAAATACATCATAACAAGGTGGTTCTTGGAACAAATCCAAAATTCCTTCCCAAAGTAATCTCCGCTTTCCACCTTAATCAATCTGTGGAATTACCCGTTTTCTTCCCAAAACCAGATTCCGTAGCAGAGAGGGCTCTCCACACACTTGATGTCAAAAGAGCTATACTTTATTACATTGACAGAACTAAACCTTTTAGAAAGACAAACCAACTGTTTGTAGCTTTCTCTCCACCTCATAAAGGAAACCCAATTTCCAAAGCTGGAATTGCCAGGTGGATAGTCAAATGTATTCAAATATGCTACCACAAAGCAAAACGTACATTAACAGTTCCCCCTAGAGCGCATTCAACACGCAAACTAGGGGCTTCCATGGCATTCTTAGGGAACATTCCCTTAGATCACATTTGTAAAGCAGCAACATGGTCTACGCCACACACCTTCACCAAACACTATTGTGTAGATGTGCAGGCAAAACAACAAGCTTCTGTGGGCCAGGCTGTTCTTAAAACACTTTTTCAGACCATTGCAACAGATACAGGTAACCACCGCTAAGGAAGAGCACTGCTATACAGTCTATGCACAAGTATGTATTCTGCAGCTCATATGCCTCGAACGGAAAATGCTACTTACCAGTATGCATCTGTTCTTGGCATGTAGAGCTGCAGAATCACATACGCCCACCCGCCTCCCCGGTGCCCCTATCTGTTCCAGCGTTATCTTACTTAGATACGTTACACATGGACATGTTTTCTGTTTCTTAAAAACTCCATTTCCCTTCATGGCGAAAAACTATCTAAGGATGGAGTCGATGCCCATGCGCACTATCGTCCAAGGGAGGAGTCACCTATCTTGTGACTACAAAGACTTCTTCCAAGACAACAACAAACTGCAAACATCCGAGCCCACCACCAGATGGCGATCTATGCACAAGTATGTGATTCTGCAGCTCTACATGCCAAGAACAGATGCATACTGGTAAGTAGCATTTTCCATATGGTTGATATCTTACTGCGTAATCTGTTATTGATGTTTCTGTATTGGCATGTATATTGTAACCCACCATCCTCTAAGGATCAACAAGTATATATTACAGTATTTCTATACATGCATGTTTATGAAACTGCTAGCTACTCTGATTCAAGCATGTGAATCTAAGAAAGATCCAATACTGGAGAAGAAAATGAGTTACTTACCTGTAACTACGGTTCTCCAGTATTGGTATCTTTCATAGATTCACATGCGACCCACCCTCCTCCCCGGAGAGGCTTCCCTTATTCCTCAAGGTTTATAGTTTCACACTTGTGCTTGAAAATCTGAGGAACCTATCCTCTCTTGGGATTGTTCTAGAGGGTGCCGTCGCCTGATTGGCTGTTGCTTGAGTTTGGTTCTTTTTTACAAAAGAAAGTGGATAGGCTATTGCAGTGACTCTTCATTGCATGGTAGCCTATAGTAGTTTTATCTACTGCTTTTATATGTATACCGTGGGACTCCCACTACGACGGGGATGATTCAAGCATGTGAATCTATGAAAGATACCAATACTGGAGAACCGTGGTTACAGGTAAGTAACTCATTTTCTTGCTGTACATCAACATGGAATTAATACAGTAAACCAGTCAAACTCCATCCTGGTAGAGAAATTGTATTTTAATGCTTGTGAAAAGGAATCTGTTTTGAGGAAAGTGTTTGAGGCATGCACATGTTGACAATGTGAGACCCATCATATCCATTGCTGTGTGTACTTTACAGGAGCTGACGAATTCTTGCTATTTACTGCTGCTTTTGTTGTTTCAGGCCAGATCCCTGCACAGGCAGGCTTTGCAAATTTTGATGCCTTCAGTTCTACTCCTGCTGCTACAACGTTTGGGGGTACCACAGTGCCCAACCCATCCTCATTCCACGGCCAACACAACGCTGCAGGTAGACCTTTATCATTTTACTTTGTATTACTTGTACGTGAGTTGTTGAAGCTTGCTTTTTTCTTATGGAGTACTCTAAAAATTGATTTAACAGCCAGGCACTATATGCAACTAAAATATTTTCAGTCCCAAGTAATATATGAACAAAGAAGTGTTGCGCTGACACAAATGCATTTAGGCGCAGAGGCTGACTGAGCAAGTTGGAAATGCTGGTAGGGCTACTACAAAGTCATTCACATGTCAGGCTAGCGATATAATTGACTCTGAATACCCCTGCCAGGCTTTCAGAAGTTCCTACATATTGGAAAATAACCTTTTCTTTCACATGGGACCTACTATGTTAGCCATAATCATTGAATAGTTTTGCCCATGCTTGGGACCCATAGCACTTAAAAACTATAAAATTTGGTGGCGTTCCTTCGGACTAAATCCCTCAAATGTATTTTTCCATTAAAGCAAATCAACCTTTAAAAATGAATCAGAAGTGACAGCTATTATCATCCTCATTCATAAATCATTTGAGAAAATGAAAGGAACCAAGGGTAATGTAGCCAGATAGGCCACTCCTTTAAGATAACTATTATGAAAAGGTGCGTACACTGTCCTTTAAGAAGTCAGCAGTTTTCATCTCCCAGCATGCACTGTACTCTGCTTGTTCCTCCTTTTCTCATAAACACAAGGCTAAGAATGGGAAGAAGCCACGACAAGAGTTTTATGGAATACCATTATCTTAATCCATAGGCTCTTTCCCACCAACAACATGCTCTTGCTGGTCCCTCAGCCACTTGTCCCTGGTTCTTTTTTAGGTCTCACTTGCGGCAGCGCATGCGCTCTCGCTTGCAAGGGGTATTGTTTACAATAAATGCCTTGGAGCCCGCCCATTGCTTACCATTCTTTAGCTTCATTGTCACTCTTCTATGCTGCCTCTTATTTGGCCAGCATGTGCCGGGCGGTACTTCCTTTTCTTTCTGTGGAGCATGGACCAAGCACAGGTTGCTTCCTCTTGATTAGTGTCCATCTGCTGATCACGAAGTGATTGAGGTACACATTTCAGAACACATCCACTTGTGTTGGTTTCTCCGTTTGTTATATTTTCAAACATATTTTTGGCATTGTTTATCTATGCCTGCATCTTTTGGCTTACTCATACAACTAAACTGAAATTACATTTTGCATGGGGTGGATTAAGCCGTGATAATGTATAAATGCCACACTAACAATGCAATTACACCTTCATGAGCTTGCTGCCTATTTTCGTTACCTATCAGCCATTTATCCCCTTTATGCCTCATACCGTTGCATTTTATTTACTTATACGCACAGCTGTACTACTACTGTAGTCCAACCTACGCCACTCCACCCTACGCCACTCCTTTACGTCATTCCACTCACCACCACTCTACTCCACCGCACTCTACACCACTCTGCTCTGCCCCTCTCCCCGCCACTCTGCCCCTCTCCCCGCCACTCTGCCCCTCTCCCCGCCACTCTGCCCCTCTCCCCGCCCCTCTGCCCCACCCCTCTGCCCCGCCCCGCCCTCTGCCCCGCTCCCCTCTGCCCCGCCCCCTCTGCCCCGCTCCCCCTCTGCCCCGCTCCCCTCTGCCCCGCTCCCCCTCTGCCCGCTCCCCCTCTGCCCGCTCCCCTCTGCCCGCTCCCCCTCTGCCCCGCTCCCCCTCTGCCCCGCTCCCCCTCTGCCCCGCTCCCCCTCCCTGCCCCTCTGCCCCCCGCTGCCCCTCTGGCTCCCCGCTGCCCCCCGCCCCTCTGCCCCCTCCCCGCCCCTCTGCCCCCCGCTGCCCCTCTGCCCCCCGCTGCCCCCCTCCCCGCCCCTCTGCCCCCCTCCCTGCCCCCCTCCCCGCCCCTCTGCCCCCTCCCCGCCCCTCTGCCCGCCCCTCTGCCCCCCTCCCCGCCCGCTGCCCCCTCTCTGCCCCCCGCTGCCCCCCTCCCTGCCCCCTCCCCCCTCCCCGCCCCCTCCCCGCTGCCCCCTCCCCGCCCCCTCCCCGCCCACTCCCTTCCATGCCCCTCCGCCCCTCAACTCTACGCCACTCCCTTCCATGCCCCTCCGCCCCTCAACTCTACGCCACTGCACTCTCCTCAGTGCTGCTTTACAACATGGCCAAAAGATATTGCCAAGACCTGTTGGCTCTACCAATGGTCATTTTCAATATGTGAGCTAATTTGGAGGGAGGAGGGTTACGTAGAGGAGTTGAGCCTCTTATGATGCATGCATGGTTGATAAAACACGAAGAGCTGCCATTTTACGGTTTATTAGGCAGTTGTTGATCATGCCAGTTGGTAGGAGGGTACCCACTAGGCTAATAATGGGAGAGATCCTTCTGACGAAGAGTAACGGAGGTATCATAGTGATAACTTGGCCTTTTTTTTTGTTTAAATAAAGATATTCTAAACAAAGGTATGTATTACTGTGGTATTGTGCTACGCTGGTTTCCACACTGATTTTGCTTTTCTTTTTTTTGTTTTTCATTGCAACTCTCGTGTGACTTGCCAGGCAGCAGGACCATTGCAAACAGTTTCAGCTTTGGTAAGTTAGTGGGTGGGGTGGAATCTTTGGCTTGTGAGCATTTAGTGGTGAATGAGGTTAACCTAAGCCCTATGCAGAGCAATACATAAACAGCAGTGTTCCACTTACACATAAACAGTTTGGTTTTGACAATCTATCTCCAGATTTTTTTTTATATGCTGCAAGATTTCATTTCTGAGCTGTGAAATGGATATGTTATGCTAAGATGTTCTCCTTCACTGAAAAATGTGCCAACATAAATCTGGGAAGCATAAGTAAAATGTTAAAGTATTTAGCATTTGTAACATAATGCTTTTAGGAAAAATGTGCTTGAGAGTGTGGAGCATTGTGGAAAGGGAAAAGGAGGGGTGAAAGTGTGTGGGGGAAGCAAATTCTTAAGGGCAGAGGGGCAAGTGTGTTCTAAGGTAAGGACTCTAGGACACTACCTCATAGTGTTTTTCCTGCCATTGCGTTCTGTCCTGTTTCCAGTGCTGTGCTATATTTGTCCCTAAACACATATTTTGATATGGGGGGATGTGGAAATTAAAACCCTGCTGCTACATTGTGCACACTTGAAAGCACCAATCGAGATGAGCTCGTCCGGAGGAGCCTTAGGCCAGATTGAATGTGAATTACTTGTTTGAGTGGAGTTTACGAAAATCTCTTATTTTAAATTGTTCCCTACTTCCAATAGCAGGTTTTCTTGCTTGGACCAACATTAAGTCTGTAGCGTTTGTTTACCAAGGGCCCATATTGAAAGAGACTGTTCTTCGAGCAGCGCCTTTCGTTGCAAAAAAATATTTTTTGCTCTAAAGGGTAAGAAGGTGGGTCACTATGCAGCATCAAGACTACAGACTACATAAACTGTGCAGTAGCCAAAGCTGACTAAAGTCTGGAGTCCAATGACCATTTGTGGGACTGTCGATTAGCCCGTAGTCCCAATGGGAGCAGAGCGCAATAACTCTTTCCAGAAGGCTCCAACTCCAGAGACCAGAGTTCTTTGGTGCCCAAGCTAAGTCTGCACAGAGGGTGTAACAACGAACACAGCCAAGGTCTGTCTACCCTGGGAATTGGCCATGAAAGGGGTCTTGAATCCTACTAAGGAACAGTCCTGAAAAGAGCGCCATGCCTTAGCCAAGCAACCACAGCGAATGAAAGCTCAACCTCCACAGTCAACACCGCAGTAGATAGTTTGGCTTCCAAAACAAATATCAACTCTGGAGGGGTCTCAACCCCGAGATGACCCAGATCAGTCCTCAGTGTTAAAATTGACCTCTAGGCATACAAGACCCCCAACACTCAGTACTGGATCATTCTCCACAGACTGGCAACAACAGGAGATAGGTGATGTCCCTCAAACGCCACTGCTAGATGTATGCCAACATACTGTTTACATTGACCTTCGACCCAAGTCTTTCGCCAACAGGTCTCTGCTCACTTCACGGCCACTCCATAAAAAATGCAATCTTGCATTTGAGGAACTATTTCGGACAAAATCAGGGTTTTCCGCTTACCAAGAAACATAAAGTTGCCACTATTCCATACCATCACCCCTCACAACCTTCCCTGCCTCATCATTTTCACTTCGATTCAGAGCGAGACTTCGCATCATATCCACTGCCACAACATAAAGAACTCTGGAGGAAAGACAAGAGGAGGATGTTTAGCAAGATTAAAGGGTGGACATACAGGATGACAAGCCAGTAGTTAAATACTGTAAAAGCCTGATAACACTTTGGCATACCATGAGGTAAAACAACAGTAACGTACAATCCCATTTCAGATAGAAGAGGCAGAGGATGATTTCCTCAGAAAAATGCTTTTGAAGACTGAAAGGAGCGATCAGTATTTAGATATGTTAAGGACAATGCGCAAGAGCTTGGCAGATTACTTAAAAGACCTAGTTAAAGTAGGGGTGGTGATGCCTCCCATAGAATAGAAGTTAGGGCCTGCATTCCATGATTCTCTTTTCATCCTGAGACAAATGCCCCAATATTCTCTAGTCTTAAATACAGCCTGAAAAAGCTTTCATGCAGGGCATGGGAGGCATCTACTGTTGATAAAGAAAACCAGTAAATTGATATAGTGGGAAAATGGGGTTGACAGCTGACGGTGGAAGTGTTTTGTGGTCTCACCAAGTCACTGGCCCTGTTAACACATTATGATATGCATATATCAAAGGGAACTAGCTACCATGTAGAAGCTCCTAGTGTGTGTTTGCGAGACAACACATTTGTTGTTTAAGTAGACCCTCACTCACCAACCTAGTTGGTGACATGCTTCATCATCGGGTCCCACCCAAGGTACCGAGTGCACCTTGGGTGTGCTTCAACGCCTGGATACAGCGGAGTTGGTTTTGTGCAGTGAAGGTGAAATTATTGTGATTTAAAACGATGTCCGTAGGGTCCCAACTTACAACAAAAGGCTATTTTAATGTATGGGCCCTCGGCAGTAGTTAAAAACGAGAGGTGGATGTGTGTGGAGGTAATTAGGCTCCAATATCCTCTATGGTCAACATGTTTCAGCCAGACTCTCACTACTGGGCTGGCTTTCTTTAGGACCTTATGTGTGTGATAATTAAAAGGGTGGTCTAAAACTGGGTGTATTAGAGACCACCTATGTGGCGCACTCGCTAAGGTGCGTTATGTGATAGAGGATGGTTTCCTCTAGCGGCGCATTCCTGTTAGGGGGTAAAAACAACAGACAAACATACACACAATACATTTAGAAGGTGTCTTAAGGCACATCTAAAATTGTGACTCGGGAGCGTAGTGTCCGTGCTCTATGCAGATAAATAGCGGAGTGAGAGACGGACTGCGGCGTAATTGTGCATTGTGCTGAAGTAGAAACAATGTATACGCCTCATATGCGTTACCGTGTGTTAATAAATATGCGGTAATGCATGATAGTAGTGATTGGTAAAGGATTAGAAAACCCCTGTACTCCTTACTCAGAGATTCTCTGGAAAATGCCCCATGAGTTCAGTGTGGGGGCCCGACCTATTGTCACACTCTGTGCAAAAAAGAGAATGAAAGAGAAAGGTACATACAGCGTAATTAGCTTGCGTGCCCTGAAACCATAGGACTTCGTGTCCGACATGGGCTGGGACCCACAGTACACACCCCACTTACTTCTTCAAGATCAGGAACCCGCCTCCGTACCTAGTCTGGCCGCATCGGAACTCCGTCGATGTGTGACTGGAGCGGAGCGGAGTTTACAAACCTTGAGAATTGGTCCAGCTGAGCTGAATTTCTGTCACGGGCTCCAGGTGCGCCTGGTCTGCTCCATGCCTGGCACCTGTGGGATAAACAGAGAAGAAAGCGAGCGCCCGCGTTTGTGTGCTACGCTGAGTGTCAAAGTTTTTTTGATGCATGTGAGAAATGTTCTCATAGTAATACCCTGTGGTGTACGGGGCAGTTTTAAAATTAATTTAGGGTTTTGCGGGATGGCTATGTGCAGAGAAAACTAAAAATAAGCGCTGGTTTATCGGAAGCATCTCCTGTGGCTGCATTAGAATGTGAGGGCAGCTGGCGTGTAACAGCGCGTATTGTGCACCATAGATGTCGTGTACCATTTGCACATGAGTCCCCCTAAGCCTAGGGATCGTGCACGTGTTGGTCTCTCGTGAGGGGCACAAAGATCAGTGTGCATATATTAAGAAGACACTGAGGGAAAGACACTATCAGTTGTAGGTTCCTACGCCTGATTGTGAGAGCTGGGGGCGTGTAACAGCGCGTATTATGCACCATAGATGAAGGAACCAAGTGAGCGCCCGTTGCACATGTATGTCCCTGAGCCTTGGGATCGGGCTTGGCACGTGTTAGGTCCTAGTGGGGAGCACCGTGGAGGGGAAGAAAAGACAAACAGTTGTATGTCCCTTTGTCTTGGAATTGAGAACACTCAATTGTCAATGGCAGATGGTTCTGTTGGGGAAGATGACTTCAAGGACTGCGAAGGTCATATAACATCACATGTAGGTGATGGGAGCTGAATAGGTGAACAGGCTGTTGAATTGTTTGGCTCTCAGTTAAGGCTGTTCCACGGAAATTGTCGTTCAACCCTGTTTTGTGGGTTGAAAGACAGTATATCCAGCGTTGTTCTTTCTGTAGTAGTATTTTGTCATTGGTGGTGTTTTGACATTCAATGTGTTCAATGACAGTCCACCTAATGTCGTTAGGTGTATGACCTGTCGAGATAAAATGGTCCGTTAGTCTGCTAAGATTCTTTTTGCAGCGTATAGTGCTGTGGTGTTCCACGATCCGGGTCCTTACTTTGCGGCTGGTCATACCTACGTAGCGCAGTTTACAGGGGCATTCGATGAGGTAGATAACATTTGTAGAGTTACAGTTTGTATGTTTTGTCTGGTGCCAGGTTTTGCCAGTCTCAAGATCCAGGGTTTTGGTGGTCTTGGTGAGGTGACAGACGCTGCAATCACCGCACGGGTGGTGACCCACTATCCCAGGGAGGCCCCATGCATTGTGTATGATGGTCATGGCGGTGTGCTTTTTCTTTGGTCGTGTAGAGACAAGGCGGTCTCGTAGGCTGCCTGCTTTTTTGTAAGAGAAGAGAGGGGGGTCCCATGTGAGAGTGCCAGTGTTAAGTATACGCCAATTTCTCTTGATAATTTTGGCCACCTGATTGGAGGCAGCTAGACAGGCTGTGCAAGGAGGAGAAGCTGTGCAAGACTTCTGTCTGTGACCAGGACTGAGGCCAAGGCCTATTAATCTCCCAGCTGGGTGAGGGGACATCACCTAGGGAGCAGCAGTGTCTGGCTGTTTTCCAAGACCAATGTGCCCTGTGAGGGGGCAAGGAGAGCACTGAAGGGAACGAAGTCCAATGGGGAGGATCTTAGCCATCAGATCCCCATAGTGAAGTGAAGTGATGTGAGCTGTGGCCATTGCTGAGCCAAACAGGTCACCACCCATGTGCAGGTAGTTGGTGACCCCGTATGCCTGGTGGGACCGCCATGAAGATTGCTGCTGTGCCAGTGTGTCTTTTGCTTTCTCGCCCTAAGTGCGCCAGGTATGCCCAGACGTGGGTCCCGGGCTCACTGTGCAACTGGACTCAAGCTATCCTGGCTGATACCCCAAAACTGGTCCCAGGATGCTTGTTTCCGGTCCAGGGAGGACCTGGCTTGGCAGTTCGGGCTGGACTGTTCCCATGAGGCACAGGGTCAAGACTGATTTGCATATGGCTGCGTCTGAACTAGGGTGGCATGGTGAGCAAAAGAATGATGGATTTAACCCAGATCTCTGGACTGGGGTTGAATGTTTTGATTTGTTCTGTATTCCGTCCATCATTTGTGTGTCTTTTGCTTTCTCGCCCTAAGTGCGCCGAGTATGACCAGACGTGGGTCCCGGGCTCACTGTGCTACTGGATTCAAGCTATCCTGGCTGATTTGGGGTGAAACCCCGAAACCGGTCCTAGGATGCTTGTTTCCAGTCTAGGGAGGACCTGGCTTGGCAGTTCGGGCTGGACTGTTCCCATGAGCCACAGGGTGAAGACTGATTTGCATATGGCTGTGTCTGAACTGGGGTGGCATGGTGAGCAAAAGAACGATGGATTTAACCCAGATCTCTTGACAGGGGGTGGATGTTTTGATTTGTTCTGCATTCCGTCCATCAATTGTGTGTCTTTTGCCAGAGACCAGAGCCCATGTGCGGTACAAAGTTGGCTGCCCCATATGCCAGGTGAGGCCGGTTTGAAGATTGCTGCTGTGCCGATCGTGCCGTAGCCAGTGCACAGAGGAGGAACGGTGACCATGTATGCCAGGTGGGCCACCGGGACTAGCCAAGTATTATGGTCTGGTTGAGACCCTCGACAGAGGCTGTCGTGGTGACCCTAAAGGGCCCAAGCCATTAATGAGGACTAGCAGCAGGAGCATCGCACCCCACACCTGTGGGGAGGACCCCCGAGTAACTTACCAAGCATTGAAAACCCCCCGGCCGCTGCCAGACCACATGTGCAAAACTTACAGTAGGTAGCTACTGCATCTTCAGTGCCTGTGAAGGGGAGACACTCACACTCCAGTTGCTCGGATCCTGCTGGCGCGAATAAGACTGATTTTCGGGCCGGACAGCCCCAGGGGAACTGGCCTGCCTGATAGCAATTCGGCGCAAGAACACTTTTGACTTAAATTAATAGTTGGAATAGGACTCCTGAGACTCGTACTACTAGTGGGCCTTAACTTGACTGTTGCCTATAGGGAATGGGGAATAAACACTACCACTAAAGAGAAGGGAATGGATCTCAGGGACCTGCCTATGAAACACTGGAACCCTGACCTCAGGGGACTGTGTGCATTGTTTATGGATGCTGTATTTTACGAAGTGTCCTTATGTAAATACTCGTTTTTGTTTGTTTTTAATAAAAGCAAGTATTTCACCGGCCAATAATTTATTGCTAGTGCTGCACCTATTTTGAGTTGTGAGCCTGTGTTCACCCTTTATGTTTACCTCCCCCAACTGTCGTAATTGTGTGTGCTGTATGTCTGTGGTTGCAGACTGGGTCAGCTGTAGTTGCCTAAAGCAAAGCAGTGAGTACGGATGCCTCTATTTGGACATCCGTCTGGTGAACCTCCCACTTGCACTCCGCTCCTCCATGCCCCCAACCTTAGCCTCTCTCTTCCCCCCCCCCCACCAGCTGTCACAAGCTACCAGAAACCTGGGCTTCAACATTGATGATCAGCTTTCTATATCAAACCAAGTCACTACGCATCTTCTTCTTGCTCTCCAAATGCTCACAATTGTTTTTAAATGGCTGCCGAAGAACTTACAGAAAAAGGTGAACCAAGCACTCATTGCCAGTCGACTAGACTACGGAAATGCCTTCTATGTTGGCATTTCAGTACACCTCATCAAGAGACTTAAAATGGTCCAGAACACAGTCGGCAGGCTTGTTCTCAATCTGCCTCCTCAAACCACAGTCATCATCCACTTGCGTAATCTTTTTTTTTTTTTTTTAAAGTTCTTTTTATTATTACATGCTAAGTAATCAGTACAATCAGGAAACAGTTTCATCGGATTACCATATCTTCTTTTTCTGTGTAACCAATAATACATAGATCTTTACGATAGCAACTCACTACATGTCATGACAGTCCCTACAACCTCTATAAGTCTGACAGGCTCCCCATATCTTCCATTTCCTCAGGCATCCGCCTGCTCTTATATATAGTTTGTTCTGCTTGCCAGCACCAGTCCAAATTAGATTTCCACTACCTTATTGTCGGAATTTCGGTTACCCCCCATCTCCTTGCAACATTCCGCTTTGCGACTCCCAATGCCAACCATTGCCTTGTATGTCTGGTCCAGTCTTCTTCCCCAGTGATCATAAGTAGAAACCATTTCGGTGCCAGCGGCACATCTACTCCTGTGACTGCTGCCAGCACTTCTCCGACTCTTTGCCAGAACTCTTGTAACTTTGGGCAGTCCCATATCAAATGGTAAAAGGTCCCCTCCAGTCCCCACCCACTCTGACACCGTGTATCCTCACTCCGCCCCATTCGGTGTAGCACCGTTCTGGAGAAGTATACTCGACGAAGGACCTTTAACTTAATTAGTCGGAATCTTACCCTTAGCTCCACCTCTCTTGGGCCCTGCAGGGCTTCCATCCATTCCTTGTCTTCAAGCGGGACAATGTCACCCTCCCAGGTTGCTCTCAATGAACCCAATGTTTCAGGGGCGTTGTTAATTATTTTTGTATATAGCTGTAGGAAACTGGCTCTATATATACTACACCAAAATGAGGTATAGTGTGTATAGAGTCCAGGTGACCCCAGAGGTAGGCAGAGGTTAAAGTTAGATAGAACCTTACTCTCTATTTGTGGTAGAGTGGTCGAGCAGTAAGGCAGTATCAGAGGACAGTGTTAAGCATTTGATGTACCCACTCAGTCAGCAAATGAATTCACACACTCAAAGACTGTACTCTTGACCAATTGTTTTTGTATAAAAAAATATACTGTTTTATTTTTAGAACCAAGCAAGCCTGGCACAGGTAAGCATTAAATACTTTACAGTAATAAGTTGCTGATTGTAGAACAGTTTGAAAATGCAATAGGAATTGTACTTTGTTTGATTTACAGGGGATGCAGTAGGTTGCAATACTTAGCAAATACAGTACATTGAAATGAATAGGCTTTTTCAGTAAATTACAGGTAAGTTACTTTTCATGTTACTTTTCTAACTCAGTGCTGGATACCTAGATTCAGCACTGGGACATTTCCTGCAAACAGGTAAGTAAATACGTTTTGATTATTCGTGCGATTTTTAAAGAATATTTTTAGATTTCAAAACTCCACACTTAGAAACTTTTTGGAAGAAAATAACCTGTTTTTCCTCCATAGGATAACATTGACTATCGGTTCAAAGGTAAGTTATCGACTGTGGGAGTTAAGGTTCTGGGGTTAGACTCCGGGGTCCCCCAGGGTCAGTGATGCACTCTTGTTACACCCTCAGCGGCACTAGGGCGGCCGGGTGCAGAGTGTTGAAGCCCAATGTTATCTTATGGAGGATAGGGGGTCTCCGGTTGGTGGCTGCTGGCAAGCAGGCCACTGGGTTGTGGGAGCAAAGCTCCTAGACTTTAGCTCAGGGCAAATGGGGAAACAGATTTGCACCAAAGGTGCACCCTCAGCGGCACTAGGGCGGCAGGGTGCTGTTTCGACGTCGGAACCCCTGTTGTTTCCAATGGAGAACCTCCGGTTAGCAAAAGCACTGCAGGCAGGGAGACGAAGGACTTCTGGGTGCGACCACCACTTCGAGAGGTAAGTTGGGAAGTTAGGGGTTGGTTAGGCACCGTTGGTTTGGGCACACAAGGCCGTGGGGTGTCGGGTGCAGGGGTGCCTTTTGGGGTCGGATCGGCTTACCAGCTCCGGGTCGCGGTTAGGGGGGCCTTCTGGATTTAGACTGCAGGCGTCGGCTGGAGGCTTGAGGCAGGTCAGGGGTCGCCGGATTTCGGTTCAGGATCGCCGGGGTGACCTCCTCGTGGTGTTTGCCCGCTCGGGCCGTGGACGGCGGGTGCAGAGTGGGGCAGGTTTGCGGTCTCCGTCTGCTGCCAGAGGTTGCAGTTTGAACAAATCCGGTGTTCACGGGAGAAGCAGTCTTTGGATGTGAAGGCAGGCAGGTCCTCCAGGGTTTTTGAGGTTGCTGGCTGCAGGACACACCGGGATTTCGCAGGAGCAGGTTCCAGGGGAGACAGGCCGGTAGGGCTGGGGCCAAATCAGTGGGCGTCTTCCTCTTGTTGGCTAGCTACACGGTTGTTCGGTCCTTCTTCTTTTCTTCTTGTTTCTTGGCTGGATCTGAGGAAGCAAGGTTCAGGGTGCCCCCTAAATACTAGATTTAGGGGCGTTACAGATAGGTAAAGGGCAGGGACCAATGGGTCCCTTCCCTGGGGTGGGTACACCCCCTATCGTGCCACCCTCCAGTGGGAGGGGGGCAGGAGCCTGTCCCTGGTTGGTTAGGTCCCCCATCCTCAAGATGGCGGGGACTCGGAGTTGTGCTTCACCTCGCCTCCCCACCTGAGGGGTGGAGTTGGCAGAGGTGGGCACACCTCTCTCCCTCACTTGTTTTTCCCGCCCAAAGTGGGGGGCAGAACCAGTGGGGACCAGTTGCTGAAAGCAGCAAGTGGTCTGTGGAAGCTCACAAAGGCGGCATACCTTTGAAGCTTCCCTTCGTGAACCCTGCCCATCCTGGGGAGGAGACTTGGCACCTCGTCCCAGGATGTGCATTGTTTCAGGCCCCCGAGAGCAGCAGGCTCTCGACCCAGGGGTCCAGAAACACGTCTGTTGATGGCAGCCTAAGCAGCCACTCAGTCGGGACACTAGAGGTGGGTTAGTTTTCAGGGGGCATCTCTGAGATGCCCTCTGGGTGCATTTTTCATTAAATCCCACTCTGGCATCAATGTGGGTTTAATGTGCTGAGAAGTTTGATACCAAACTTCTCAGTTTTCAGTGTAGCCATTATGGTGCTGTGGAGTTCGTAATGACAAACTCCCAGCACCATATACCTTAATGGCTGCACTGCACTTACAATGTCTAAGAACGGACTTAGACAGTGTAGGGGTACAGGGCTCATGCACCTGTACCCTCACCACTGGTATAGTGCACCCAACTAGAGGGGTGACTGATCTATGCCAGGGCAGTGGGATGTAGGCATGGCACACAGGGATGTGTGCCATGTCGACTCTTCACTTTGTTCTGCACCAAAACACGCAGCCTGCAAAGGCAGTGTGTGAGTGTGGTGGTACAGGACCTCTAAGGGTGGCACAATAAGTGCTGCAGCCGTTAGAGGCCTTCTCTGGTCACAGTGCCCTGGGTACCTATGATACCATTTACCAGGGCTGACCTGTGGCCAGAGATGCCAATGGGGTTTAGTTTTGGGGAAAGAACACAGGCCCTGGGAACCTGATTGGCAGGGACCTAGGGCACACCAAGTAAAAGTGCATCAGTAGTCTGGCAAAAAGTGGGGGGGTTACTGCAACAGAAACCCACTTTCCTACAATAGCAAGGAAGTGGCTTTTTCGTGCAATGGCTCAGTCAGTATTCTGTCTTCTAAAGGTGAAGCCTCTTCCAACGTCTCCCCTTCACTGAGATAATTTCGTAGGGCATGTCCTAGTTGCAAGTACCGCAGACATTCCCCTTTTCTCATCTCAAATTCAGTTTGCAGGTTTGTAAATGTGATGTAAGCCTGACCCCTCCATATGTCTCCCAAAGTCTCTATGCCCAACAGCTCCCATTTAGCGAACCCCCATAGTTCGCTCACCTTTTTCAGCTGAGTACTGTCCCAGAGTGGGGTCATCCCTGTAAGCTTTCCTTCCCAAACCAGGTATTTCATGGCAGCATGCCAAGCCAATGCCACTGTCCGAGTGTGTTGTGGTACATTTCTCACCCGTTGTTTGGTGTATAGTATTGATCGGGGACCTCCCTTGCCCATGGCTAGTCAGTCTATCCTATATGCTGGTCTGTTCGCTCCTCGAACATCTACCCATTTACTGTTACTAATTGAGCCGCCCAATAGTAGCCTCGGATGTCCATTACTGCTAATCCTCCATCATAGCCCCCTTTCTGCAGTTTGCGTAGCGCTATCTGTGGTGCGTCTCTGCCCCACTGCAAGGATCGCAACTCCGCCCTTACTCCTCTTTGAAAGAATAGTGGGGGTACATCATTTGCAGTGCGTAAATAAACTGAGGAGGGCCATCATCTTAAACAAAGCCGCCCGCCCCATCAAAGTGAAAGGCAGGGTGCTTAGCATCTACGATGAGTCTGTCTAACTGTGAACCCAGGTTACGGCGATAGAACTCCTGAACGTTTCTTGTTACATATATTCCTAAATATGTGAAACCCTTCATTTCAACCCGCACCAGACATCTAGAAGTTAGCTCTGGGGCGCCCCCAGCCAATGGGAAAATCAGTGATTTACCCCAATTGAGTCGGTATTCAGAATACTCCTCGTAGATACGGAATTTCTGCAATATTCTGTCTGTTGACTGCCGTGGTTTCCTAACATACAGCAGGATAGTGTCCGCATACAATGAGATGCGTTCTTCCCATTCCTCCCCAATTGGGATCCCCCAAATCAGAGGGTCTTGACATACCGATGCCGCCAGGGGTGCCAGGGCGAATAAGAGTGGGGACAATGGGCCTCCCTGCCTTGTTCCTTTCTGGAGAGGGAATACCCGAGACACTGTAGCGTTGAATCGTACTCTGGCCAAGGCCTGCTGATAGAGCAGCTTAACCCACCCCACCAACCCTGGTCCAAAACCAAACCTATCTGACACTGCAAAGAGGCAGTTCCATTCCACGCTGTCGAAGGCCATTCTGGCATCCAGGGATAGGAGCACCACCTGATCGTCGGAGATTGCCTCTGTGAGATGAAGGACCCCAAACAATCTGCGCAGGTTCAGTCTGGTTCCCCTATGGGGCATAAACCCCGATTGATCTGTGTGTACACGGGAGATAATCGCTATGCCCAGGCGTGGGGTCAGACGTTTCGCTAGGACCTTTACTTCATAGTTAAGCAAGGAGATTGGTCTGTATGAACCGCAGTCTGAGGGTGGCTTGCCCTCTTTTGGTATTACGGCTATTACCGCCGTCCTCTGATCTGGGGGGAGTATACCATCTTTTCTAGCCTCTTTCAACATGTCTAACAGATGGTCTGCTGTCTCTCCCAACATACATTTGTACATTTTCACCGGGAGACCGTTGGGTCCTACTGCAGTGAGAGGTACTCTGGCTTTGTCTTCAATCGTTAAGTCTCCCTCTAACATCTGTCTTCCTCTAACTGTCGTAGCATGGTAATATCCTGTAAGAAGCCACTACAGTCTTGTTCTGTTTTCGATGAAGAGGAAGCGTATAGTTCCTCACGCCGCGTCTTTCCCAGTGACATATCTATGGCCCTCTTCATCCACCAGTCCGGGAATCCATCTACCATTGGCCCTCCTCTTGTCTAACCAGGTTAGCAGTTAATTTGCTTTGTCCCTGGCATCATACAGTCTGTGCTGTGTAGCTAGCACCTGATCCCTGGCGCTATCCTCCAGCAGTTCTCGTAGTTCCTTTTGACGGAGCCGCAACCCAGTGTTGCTCTTCTACTAAGTCCGTCCCTCCCTCTGTCACTCGGGATTCTAGCCTCATTATGTCATCCTCAAGGGTTTGACACTTAAGCGATTTCTCTTTCTTTTCGGTGCCCACTCGTGCTTGGATTCTACCTCGAAGCACCGTTTTAAAACACCTCCCAAAGAGTCACTTTGGAGGCCACAGATCCCACATTTTCAACAAAAAATAGCTCTGCTCCCTTCCTCGTATTTCCCCTAAAGTCAGTCTTTAAAGTACCATGGGTCTATCCGTGGGGGCAGTGTATAGTCCCTTCTTGGGCCAATGAGTCCCACTTCCACCGGGGAGTGATCAGACACCCCACAGGCCCTGTGAGTTGCACCTACGAATTCCCCCAAATCCATGTGTTGTTTTAGCTTGTAGTCCAGTCTTGAAAGGCTCCCGCTTGCGGCTGACAGGTGAGTGTACTGTTTCTTAGCAGGATGTTGGTGTCTCCATATGTCGCCCAGTCCCATAGCTCTTAGGAAGCCCCCCCAATGGGCCATCTCTTCTCTCTGATGCTGCCTGCCCGGTCACATCCATCTCTGTGGATATGTCGTTCATATTGCCACCTAGAATTAAACGTCCTTCCGGGTGCTCCAGAAGTAGAGGACCCAGCATCTCCAATGTGGGGGTTGGTAACCCGGGTGGAACATAAACTGAGCATATGTTTAACCTCCTCCCTTCCCGTATCCCACTGACCGCTACGTATCTTCCCAATGTGTCAGCCCTCCCTTGAATAAATGGGAGTGTCCTTTTGACGAGCACCCCTACTCCCCGAATCCGGAAGTGTACCCTGCATGTGCCATTAGAGTATAGCCAAATCTACTCAGAGCTTTACATTGGTTACCTTTTAGGTGCATTTCCTGTAAAAGAACAATGTCTGGCAAATGTCGTTTGATGTATTGTAGGACCACTGAACGTTTTAGCTTGCCATTGAGTCCATTCACATTCCAGGACCACACTCTCAAGGGTGTCGTCAATGTCATGTAGTCTGCCATTGCTGATTGTCTCAGAGCAGATTGTTTCGGAATGTTGCGTGCTCTCGCATCATTAAGTTGCATTGTATTCCTGTTTGATGTTGACCATCTCCCTTGTATTCTCCCTGAGCTTTTAGCTTTATCAGTAGAGTATCTTTATAAACTAACTGATCCCCTTCCCCCCCCCCCCCACCCTGCTAGTAAGGTTGTGCAAATCCCAACTTCCAAACCCGCAGAGTGCCTGTCGCCCCAGAACTTGCATCGAACAACTATAACAGGGGGTGTCCCGGCCGCCCCAATGCGGATATACCACAGAGGAGAAACAGAAACAGAAAAAACACAACTTCGGGATAGAACCCTCATTAGCACAGTCACTTATTTAAGTCCCCTTGCTGAATTTATTGCATTACGTTGACACCTCGTGGTTATCGTGCCTACGGCAGTGATAGTGTCTGTAACAAGGTAGCCTCTCACTCTTTGTCCCACCATCGTTCTTTTGACCCAGGCCCACTTTTACCTTACTAAAAGTGCTGCACCTTACTCCGTGCCTTTTCCACTCGCTCTGGGAACCCGCTCTGTTAACTCCTCTCTTGCTTTTGATTCCTGATTCGCCGTGCAATTCTCCTGGCCATGTCATCCTTGGCCACAACTCCTGCCTTTGCCTCTTTCTCGATTTGCTGGTCGCCAACCCTCTATCCACTCCCACGCCTCTTCAGGGTTTGTGAAGTGCCATGTCTTACCCTCTGCTATCACACATAGTTTTGCCGGGAACAACATCATATATTTAAGTTCACGGTTTCTCAGTTCCTGTTCCACCGCTTCGAAGTTGTACATGCAGTGCGAAATCTAGGAAAAAACGTATCTGGGTGTTTTCAAACCGTATGTCTCCCGTGGATCTGGCGTCCTGGAGAATTGCATCACGGTCTCTGTAATTAAAAACTTTTGCTATGATTGTCCGCGGGGGGGTCTAGGTGGCGTTACCAGTACACGATGTGCCCTTTCGATCAAGAAGAATTTGTAGAGTCTCTTGGGCTTTAATACTTAGACAATAAAGTCCTCCAAAAAGAGATCAACACTAGGAGCCTCCGCCTCCTCCAGCACCCCCACCACCCTGATGTTATTCCTTCTCGCTCTTCCTTCCTGGTCTTCAAGTCTTGCCGCCATTTCAGTGGCCCGTTGAGTAAGCGTCTGTCCTTGAGCTTCCAAGCGCTTCATTGGAGATTGGAGCTGAGAGATATTTGTCTCTGCTGTCGTGACTTTATCCAAGAGTTTATGAAGGTCTGCTCTGATCAGATCCGTTTCAGTCTGTACCGCGTCAATTTTGGGCTCTAGTGCTCCTTTTAAATCCCAGATAGCCGCCATAATTGCTTCTAGTGAAGGTGCCACGGTTTCCTCTGCTTGTGACGCCCCAGGGTTTCTAGGGACTACGTAGTTGTCCATTTTGTTGGACTGGGGAGCTCCTACGCTTCTGGGTTTTCCCATTCCTCTCCCAGCTGACCCTTGTAATGCCTCCTGCACCCTGTCGCAACACCACTCGGTCTTATATTTCCTCCCCTATAATATTGAGCATTTGGTTGCCATCAAATGTCTCTCGTGGGGGTTGGGGGGCTGGGAATCTGCACTGCTTACTTCTGTTGGCCTGAACTCCTGCGTGCAGTCACCCCCCTGAATCTCCTGATTGAATCTGCAGGACAGTCGCAGCGTAAATTATCTTCCCCTTTCGTTATTGATATTCCATCTTTATTTTCGGTGGGCTTAGGCCCGTCTTCGCACCATTGTATGTGGCCGTCTAATTACTTCTCCTGTTTTGGGCACAATCACACTCTCAGCCGGTTGTTCTCCGGGGCAAGCCCTAGGTTGGTCGTCTTTTCATGCTCGGCCACTTCTCTGTACTTTGGCCTCCAGTGGGCCTGTCACCCGGTTGGAGGTTTACGTTGTTTCAACGCTCTTATCCTCGCTGCTGGGCACTCTCTCCTTGGATGTGGTCGACACTCTGCCCGTCCCGGTGCACTTTTGCAGTGGGTAAGCGCCACAGAGCCCAGGCGCGAACCTCTTACGGCCTCCCCCTGCGGGCACAAATGATGCCTGTCTCATCCCAGAGCTGTACCGGCATGTGTGGCACCCTGAATAACACTCTGCACCCTCTATTTGCTGTTATTATGGGGGGCTCAGGCACGGCACCTCCTTACCGTTTCCTTTACGACTCCGTGGCGTCCGCGCTGTGTGCTGCGTCAGTGAACGCCTGCTGCCTGGGTCTCGATGCGTTCTCTTCCGCAGCGTCTGGCCGGGCTCGCGCCCGTTACTCTCCTAGGTTTGTTGTTGTCATGGGGGCTCAGGCGCGGCACTGCCTTACCGCCTCCTTCCTGACTCAGTGGCGTCCGTGCTGTTTACTGCATGTGTGGACTCCTGCTGTCCGGATCGCGATGCGGCCCGGCTCTCTCCGTGTTCTTTTCCGCAGCGTCTGGCCAGGCTCCCAGCCGTTACTCTCCGGGTGTGCTGCCTCGCAAATCGGCTCTCAGCACTCCTGATCTCAACTTCAAAAATACCGCACTCAGTGCCCTGATGTTTGGGGACGGGTAATGGACGGATCACTGGGTTCTATCCCTTGTTCGGCGGAGCTTGGCTAAGCCGCCGCCATCTTCTCTCGCGGCCAAGCCACCCACTTGCGTTATCTTTATTGACTGCCTGTCCATAAGCTTTCCCTCTACAAGCTTCCTACTCAGACCTATAAAGCACTTGGCAAGCTTGACCCTTCTTATCTTAGTAGTTGTATACACTTCCATGTTCCATCTAGACAAATTTGCTCCACATTTCACCTACCCACTTGCCAGCCTTGCCTCCGGCGTTCTATAGCGAGAGGGTACTCCTTTTCCTACCGGACTACAAATGCTTGGAATGAGCTTCATTTCTATTTGTACTGCTAGCTCTTGCTCAGAACTTAGGAATACACTTAAAACCTGGCTGTTCCAACTTGAGCCTAGTTTCGAAACTCAAGGCATAAACTTTCAATTCAGCACCAGATACCCTTATATGGGCAAAATGTGCGTGTTACAAATATAATTAACATAACATTTTTCCTTGGTCATCTCATGGTATGGATTCTCCTGTCTTGCTAACCATTCCACTGTTAAGGAGAATCCGTGGAAAGTGCCTACATTTTGGAACCCATTTCAGGTCTTAGCCTACTATGCTAGCATTAGTAGTAAAACAGAACATATACATCACTTGTCATTCTCTCGTAGGGGCTTTCCATTTAGTCATAAGCGCTGAATAGTCCAGCTCACGTGCCGGTACCCCGGAGCAGTTTTTATAAATATCTCTTAAGTGTAGATTTTTTCCTTTCTTTAGGAAGGCCTGCAAAGACACTTAAGAGAGACAGATTATGCAGCCTATACACCTAGGCTGCAATTGCCAGATTCTTCATCACAAAGAGAAGAAAGGGCCAGATTAAAGCCTTTGAGGATAATTTGACAAACAGTATAAATATCCCTCTCAAACCCTTTGTCTTGATCCCTTCATCTCTGTCATAACAGAGTAGCCTCATAGGCTGTCATTATCACTGTGCCTTCAAGAACCCAGATACCACCTGTATCCCATCATGCCAAGCAGGTGGCAGTTACTTCAGTTCTCTTTTCCTGTTCCTGCTGACAGGATCCTGGAGCATTGAGCTCGACCAAAATTATTTTTGTTTCCTTCAAAATTCTTAACTGAATTTTACTGTTAACATTTTCACTAAACGTCTTTGGTCTGTCCCTGGCTTTTTTGTCTTTTCCTGACAGAAATTAAAGGCAATTTGTCAAGAAAATACCATCTCTTTTTAACAGCCTGTGGCAGAAAGAAGGCCGAAACAGATCCACATGAGGTGTGTATAATCTGCCTGCCAGAGGAACATGTTCCTGAGTCTTGCCATCACTGCAGGAACTTTTCTAGACGCACACTGAGAGACCGTGAGAAGATTCGCCTTCATGGAACAGAGGAGCAAAGAAGACTACAGACACAATCTGAAGATGGGACCTCAGGGCATGGAGAGGGTCCGGCCTCTACCAGGCCTCTGTCGCCTGCCTCTGGAGGGCGTGCCAGGAAGAAAACGGCACAAAAACGATATTGGTCCTGGTCGACGCTGAGGACATCGATGTCGAGGGGAGGTACAGTGCTGACCTATTTGCCGTCTATCCAAGGTACGACATTACTCCGTCAACCCACAGACCTTGCTCAACTTCGATGACTCCATTGAGGTCGCCGTCGAAGGTCACCTTCAAGGCATACTCCGGCGTCGAGGCACTGTCGGTGCTAACCGTTGACAAACAGGTCAACATCGAGGTTTGTCGACGAGTTGAGGACTATTTCGACGTCGTCCAAGCTACAGGAAACTAGAAAAAAGAGGAGATGCATCTACACCTCTCCAGATACGGAGTATTCGAGAACATATTCTCCATCTTCAGGGATTCAGCCATCTTCTCCTCCACCACGGCTTCCAACTCCACCGCCGCTTCCACCACAGGTGCCAGTCACACCAAGAAGATCGCATTCCAGATCACGCCATCATTCTAGGTGCCATCGTCATAGCTCATGGCACACGTCTACTTCTAGGCGCTCCCACCACCATCATCATCATCATCACTTGCTCTCTCGGACAACATACTCCACTTCTACTGGACATTATTCTCCAACACTGTCTGACTCTCCACGTATTTCACCGGTGGATGATGTCACCACGTTCCTTGTGAGAGGTGCAACAAAACTCAATATACCCATGTCGACTCCAGCACCAACGACATCAGTCATTTTCAAAACTCTGCATCATAGATCAGCATCTAGACCCTTGCTGCCTCTAGTACCAGGTTTCCTTGAAACGGCTATGGATCTGTTTCTAACTCCAGCCTCGGATAAGACAGTACCATCCAGCCTCCACAAGAAATACCGCCCTCCAGAGTAGGATCCAGCTTTCCTCTGCACAGATCCTACACCAGACTCTTTGATCGTCGTGGTGGCAAAGAAACAACACGCCACTACCCCCACTTCTATGGTTTCTCCAGATAAGGTAAGTCGATAAGGAGAGTCGAAAGTTTCACTCTGTGGGTTGAAAGGTGTACGGCACAACGGCAACCTCCATTAAAGCAGCCAGTGCCACTGCCCTACTAGGCAGATATGACAGAGCACTGTGGGAATCCATGAACCAGTTTGCAGAACAGCTCCCTAGAGAGAAGAGGGAAAACTTCATAGAAATCCTGAACGAGGGATTGATGGTCTCAAATCAGGTCATTAGTGCTTCAGCAGACTCCTTAATAGCAGCTCATGAGTACTGCCACGGCGTTGCTCTTCGAAGACACTCCTGGCTTTGTCTAATATCCCTCAAGCCAGAATCACAGCAAAGAATTTTGCAACTGCCATTCTCTGGAACCACTCTATTTGGGGCTCAGACTGCTCAAGGGGGCAAACAGCCTTCCGGATCAAAGCCCTGAATTATTACTCCACCCTATTCTGTTTCCCACTCCGGAGAGGGAAAGCATACGACATTACCTGGCAGAGTGGCAAAACATAGCGCAAGATGTTGGCATGGCCGATTATCTCTTTTCCCGTCTTCAGGTGGTCCAGAATGCCGCCGCCAAACTTATTTGCAATAAAAGCAAATACAGTTCAGCATCCCACTGCATGAAGGAGTTACACTGGTTGCCAGTGCACCAAAGAGCCAGTTTTAAGCTCCTCTGCTTTGCACATAGAACCTTGCATAAAACAGGCCCACACATTCTGCGAGATAAAATAGAATTCCATGTCCCATTGCGCAACCTGAGATCACGTCATCTGGCCTTTGCTTCAGTCAAACGTACGTCTAAGGTCAGGATGGGCGACCGTTCCTTCTCTAAATCAGCGGCGGTCCTTTGGAACAACCTCCCACTTGATCTACGCCTGACAGACTACTATCTACTATTCAGAAAGAAATTAAAAACCGCCCTGTTCCCTAGATACTGACCCTACTAATGATCAGTCTTAGAGTTTCTGCACCGCATTGCACTCAGTCCTAGCACCGTGATGTCCCTCGGGATGAATGTCGCGCTTTACAAATACCCAAAAATAACAAATAACAAAAAAAAATGCCTGGTGGCTAAATATTGTTCACAATGGATTTTTTCTGCGGTTAATGAGTCCTCCACCGTCCATACCTCCAAAACCATCCAGTTACCAACTCCCACTGTTGCAAGCGGAGGTCAACATCCTTTTACAAAAGCTGGCGGTGGAACCGGTCCCTCGCCAACAACGGGGAACAGGCATTTATTCCAGGTACAGTCTCGTCAAGAAGAGACGAGAACGAATTCAGACCCATTCTCGACCTCAAAACATCCAAAAAGTGGATTCGGCAAGAAACGTTCAGGATGCTGGCATTACACCAAATTTACCCCCAATTACACCAGGGAGATTGGTTCTGTTTGATCAACCTACAGGATGCATACTTTCATATACCAATCGCCAGAAAGCATAGCAATTTCTTGAGGTTCGTAGTGGGACAAGACCATTATCAATACCAAGTCCTACCATTTGGTCTGAAGTCAGTGCCCAGGATGTTCTCCAAGTGCATAGCAGTAGTGGCTGCTCATCTCCGGAGACACAAGATATTCATCTACCCATACCTAGACGATTAGCTAATCAAGGCATGCACGACTCGGGAAGCTCAGTTTTATTCAATGGAACGTGCAATCTCCTGCAGAGATTAGGACTTCAAATCGACCACAGAAATCCTCTCTCTGTCCCAGTTCAAATTTTACACTATCTGGGAGCCTTAATCAAAGCTATATAGGCAAAAGTGTGTCTGGAGGAGAGAAGCTTATCGATCCTTTGGAAATGTCAGGCTCTCATGAAAGCTTCCCATCCAATAGTGAAAACAGTATCCTCCCTTCTCGGTTCAATGGCTTCCTGCATCTTTCTCACGCCAAATGCCCATCTCCACAGGAGACCTCTACAGGAATGTCTCGAGGAAAAATGGGACCAACTGACAGGCAATTGGGAAGACGGGATACTATTATCCCTCCATGCAAAGCTGTCCCTCAAACCGTGGTGCTCTCCAGCCAATCTCGTCCCAGGTGCTCCATTTCATAAGGAGATTCCTCCTCAAACCATATTCACAGATGCCTCACTGGTGGGATGGGGGGCTCCACATGGATCACCTCCAAATTCAGGGAAAATGGTCGGAGAGAGGGAATCGACGTACCATATCGATCTCCTCGAGCTACGCGCAGTTAATCTGGAGCTCAAGACATTTTATTCATCATTCACATCCCACTCCCTGCTTGTTCAGATGGACAACCCCACAACCATGTACTACCTCAACAAGCAGGGAGGGACAAGGTCCAGGCCCTTGTCACACAAGTCCCAGACAATCTGAAAGTAGCTTCTAACCAGGGGCCTTACGATCGCTGCAACGCACCTGCCAGGTGTCTAAAATGCTCAAGCAGACTCACTCAGCAGACTCCTGCAAGAAAACCATGAGTGGGTCTTAAACGACGACACCGTACAAAACATTTTTCAACGGTGGGGAACTCCGCCCATCGACTTGTTTGTCATCGCATAAAACAGCAAATGCCAAAGCTTCGCATCGCGGTTCTTCCAGCCAAGGATTCTGGGGAATGCCCTATGGATCAACTGGTCCGACAGATTTCTCTATGCTTTTGCACCAATTTCCCTGATCCTGGCAGTCCTCATCAAGTTGTCTCAGTCCTAAATGAAGATGATCCTCATAGCTCTGGAGTGTGGCCACATCAATGGTGGTTCACAGACCTTGTTCACCCGTCTATCCATCCACATCTAAAGCTGCGATGCAGACCATATCTGCTGATGAAATTCGGAGGCCAGATAATTCATCCCAATCTCTCCTCTTTGACATTGGCAGCATGGCTCCTGAGCTAGTGCATAATGGACAATCAAATCTGCCGCAGGACTGCATGGAGATCCTCAAAGAAGCTACGTGGCCTTCTATGCGTTCTGCATACGCCTTCAAATGTAAGAGATTCTGCATATGGTGTTCATCCAAGAACAAGGACCCTACCACTTGCCAGGAAGATGTCATTCTTCCATACTTACTCCATTTGGCAAAATCTGGTGTACCACTCTCTTCTATAAAGGTTCACCTGGGAGCTCTTCCTGCCTACAGAAAATGTCCTTCACAAACCTCTTTTTTTAGAATCCCCGTCATCAAGGATTTCCTAGAGGGCTTGAAGAAGGTATTTCCTCCCATCAGACTTCCTTCCCCCTCATGGTAGCTTAATGTAGTCCTTTCACTCCTTATGAGGACCCATTCGGGCCCATACACAAGGCATCTCTCCAACACTTGTCTTGGAAAATCACTTTCCTAGTGGCGATAACAGCCCGCAGGATTAATGAGATCCAAGCCCTCTGCTCTCCCGAACCATATATTGTATGTCATTCTAGCAAAGTGGTTATGAGAACTCACCCAAAGTTCCTCCCTAAGGTGGTATCAGACTTCCATGTCAACCAGACAGTCTCATTGCTTACAATCTTTCAGAATCCCTCTTCTCCAGCTCAAAGAACTCTTCTTTCCCTGGCTGTGAGGAGAGTTCTAAAATTCTGTTTCGACAAAACAAAGCCCATCCGCAAATGAGACAAATTATTTATCAACTCTGGTCCAGTCCGTACAGGGCTAGCTACCGCCAAACAATCCATTTCTGGATGGATAGTGTCTTGCATTTTATTGTGCTTCCAAAAGGCTAACCAGAATCTCCCAGCTAAACCTAATGCACACTCCACTAGGAGGAAGGCAGCTACTGCTGCTTTATTACGCAATATTCCTATTCCAGAGATCTGTAAAACAGCTACCATGAAATCAGTGCATACAATCACCAAACACTACTGCCTAGACTGACGCTAGCGCAGACGCTCAAGTGGGGCAGGCTTCCCTCAGAAATCTCTTTGGTTGACTTATCCACAATATCCTCTGCCTACTCCACCGTGTTAAATGGGGATGGGCTTGCTACGCTATTCAGTGCTTATTACTATAAATGGAAATCCCCTATGAGAGAAGGAATGGTTTCTTACCTGTAACTCATTTTCTCTTGTTGGGGTATTTGTTATAGTGATAAGCAGTTCTCCCTCCTCCCCGGTGGAGTGAACAGGCGTATTACTATATTATTATATCTTTTAACATAGCCTTCAAAAAGAACTGAAGTTACTTCCGACCCATGCTAGCCATGATGGGATACTGGTGGTATCTGGGTTTTTAAAGACATATAATTACAGCCTATGAGGGTATTCTGTCCTGCTCCCTTCATCTCTATCATAAAAAAGGGTTTGTGAGGGATATTTATACTGTTTGTCAAATTATTCTCAAAGGCTTTAACCTGGCCCTTTTGTCTCGTCATGATGAATCTGGCCAGTGTAGCCTAGGTAAATAGGCTGCATAATCCGTCTTTCTCTTAAGTGTCTTTGCAGACTTCCTGAAGAATGGCGAAAATCTACAATTAAGAAGATATATTTATAGCAACTACCTCGGGGTCCCCGTACGTGAGTGGGACTACTTAGCGCTTATGACTGTAATGGAAATACCCCTAAGAGAGAACAGGGGTTACAGGTAAGAAGCCATTCCTTTCCTCCAGTTCACCTTGTACCTAGAGTGCTGAGAGGAGTTCAGCAGAAATGTTGAGGCTGGAAGGGAGGAGCTAACGTCCCTTAACAGCCATAAGAATGTCATCTGCATATAAAAAAGACTTTTTGGAACTTATCTGAAATGAGACACCCTGATTCTGTGTTCTAGAGCGAGGACAAACAAAAGGACGCATATTAGCCATCCATATTTCATGCCTCAATTTATATCAATGATGCGAGATAAGACGCAGTTAATTTGTGCCTCTGGGTCTGATATAGACATTCAACTTGAGAAATACATTCTCAAACCAGTCCAGTATCTGAAACGAGTAAACTGATTCCAATCGATCTGAGGCTTTTTCTACATCAAGGAAAATGGCCAATGTTCGCTCTTTCAACTCTATGGAATTACACAACTGGTTGGTGGCAGTTCTTAAATAATTCCTGGAAAACACCCAAATTCAAGACCTTCTTGAGAGTAATTGAATAATGAGGGGGTGGCCATGTGCAATCTATTGGCCAAGATTTTTATTTAAGTGTTTACAGGGGAAATGGGCCTAAAGCTCCCTTAGTCAAGGGAGATCTTTCTGCTTCTTGGAAGAAGGGTTCTCCAGCACTGTATCTTTCCTGGATTCATATTCTTAGATTATTCCCATTATCAGGCCGTAAATCCTTGGTAGTCAATGTTAACCTAGCAGTGTACCATTACACTCAACAACAAACTAGCCATAGACTACTGCAGCCCGTCCACATCTTTGTTTAACCCAAACTTCAGCCAGTCAGGCTGCCACAACCCACAGCTCTTCCTTTCACAGAGGCTACCAACTGCCAGATTCTTCTACTGCACGTTCAATGAGAGGGACTCTCTGTGGAGCTCTCTCTACTTTTAAAAAGTGAGTGTTTTTGCAACTTATTTGAGATTATCCTCTTTTCGCTCCAGCAAGAAGATTTTTTGACATGAGAGAGGGTTCACATAAGAAATCTCTGTTCAATGCGTATAATGCCTGTGTGAAGAGAAAGATTTATATGGACTACCCCGACACCAGACATGTCTGCTGCCTGCATCTTGGTTACAGCCCTAAAAAGTGTGATGTATGCAAGCCATTTTCATCAAAAACACTGAATTGAATATGGCCATCCTTGAAGAGAATTCCGAAGCATCCACCTCCTGGTAAGCAGGCTAACGCTTCTAAAACCACCTCAGAAGTCTAAAACCAAGCCTTTCAACTGGACCCTCTGACCCTTGCCCTAAGAGTCAGACAGTCGGTCGGTCATTCACTTTCAACTGAAGCTAGACAGAAGAAGAACGATGTGCCTACAAAGCATACACCCCAAACCAAGAAACCAGTGTCTCCTGAACCAGAGATGGTGCAGAAGAAGATGAAAATGTCTTCAAACACAGCCCAGGCAGGTGTGAAACAGTCAACAGATGTGTCACCTCTATTACTGTCTACTCTGAAGTCCTTGCAAGACTATGCAAGCCCTCCAGCCACCATGTAAGAGAATCTGAGTCAGTCTATGAAATGCCCAACATCGACAGATAAAACAACTCAGTTGACGGTCAAGCCACCACAACCATCATCGGTGAGGTAAATGTCGATGAAGCCTCTTCCAGATCATTGATGGAAAAGAAGCCCTCGTCAACGAAAAGACCTTCATATGCACCATACACCTTTACAGATCTGCAGCCGTCGACAATCGTGGCGACACATCCATCTACAAGCACACCGTCGACCTGGGACTTTCTACAGGTACCTCCAGTCCATCAACTGCAGTTCTTTTCCTGGTACCATCATCTTCTTCAATGTCTCCACTACCTTCTGTGATACTTCTGGTCAAGAAGGAGATAACCAGGAGGATGAACCAGATCTAGACTAAATGTAGGCTTTCTTCTGTGAAGACAAAGATCAAATAGGGGATCAGGGTACTACAAAGCCAGCAGAATTAAACGTACAATGCTTAGATTCCAAAGATGATGAGGAAGAAAGGCTATATCTCGCTAAGCACAGATTCCAACATGAAACACAGCAATAGTGCCTCTGAGTTCAGGGGGATCACTTGGACCACCGTCTAGTCTTGTTGTAAAGGTGCTGCTTGATATGCTGACCATATTTCAGAGTATTTTTAAGGACAGTTATCAAAGATTACATTTTGTTGCCACCTGAGAACTGCTTTATGAAACAATACCAACCGCTCAGTCTCCAGTTCTGCATCCAGGTTCAGCAATGCATCAAACGCAGCACGTTCCACAAGACTTTTTACCAAAGCAGGTGTCACCGACGGCTACGCAGTCCTCCCTGATAATGGTGCACACTGATATGTATGATGAGGAGTCCAGTTTAGATCAACTGGATTTAATAATAATCAGAATCATCCAGCAAAGATTCTGTAACAACTTATTATACTGCCTACCGTTGCCCATGGTTATTGTCCGAAGTTTTATTTCGGCCCTCTCTATTATGTGCTATGTTCTCACAAGCTTAACAAAGATCATCTCACACTTGTTGGGAGTGATAAAGGTTTTGCCTTGTAGACATGCAATAGAGATAATGCCTGTGCAGCAGCAGGGTCAGGCAGTGTACTCTGTATTTTCCCCATCTCAAGAGGCAAGGAACTTAGCATCCCATCGTCTATCTCCCAGGCACTCAACTAGTACATGTTAGATTTGGGGGTCTCTAGTTGGCAGAGGTAGGTACCTTTGACCAAATAGGGACCCTTGCGTCTAGTCAGGGTAAGGGGGTACACTCCTAAAATAACCCCTGCTCACACCCTTGGTAGCTTGGCACGAGCAGACAGGCTTATCTCAGAGGCAGTGTGTAAAGCATTTGTGACCACATACAGTAATCAAGTGACAACACTACAGATGGACACCACACCAGTTGTATATTAAAAATAAGTATTCTTTATATAGATTTAACACAAGACCACAAACGACAAAAATCCACAATACTGTACTTCAAAAATGGTAGAATTAGCTTAGTTCTCTTAAGATGTAAAATGCGACACTGAGTTCAATGTACCTTTGGATGCGGAACGCTATACAACGAAAGGGTTGCAGGGAAGGTGATGCGTCGGTTCCTTACACGCAAGAACGGTGATGCGTCGGGTCCCTACTGATGCGTAGGTGATGCGTCGGTTCTTCTCGGCCTGGGGAGGTGATGCCTCGGTTTCTTACTGCGCTTCCGTGGCGATGCGACCAGCAGCGCTGTGATGCGATGAAGATCCGGTGCAATGCGACAAAGATGGCGTCTTCTTCTTGATGCGACACGATGCGTGCACGCCCGACGGCCGTGCGGCGACTCAACGATTCTTCTGAGCCGCGACAGGCCCTGCGACATGCTTCCCGGTGATGCGGCGGCGTCTGATGCGACGTCGATCCTCTTCTCCGGCGATGCGAGGCGCTTCTGAGTTGCGAAGCGGCAGCGGCGATACAAGTTGAATGAAAAGTAGCACAAAGTCCTTTCTCCTTTCTTTGGCAGTCAGGCAACCACTGCAGGCCAATCCCCCAAACAGCACTCAGCATAGGGATAGTCTCCTCCTGCAGTCTCTCTCTCTGGTTCCTCTCCTCAGCAAAGGTTCTTCTTGTTTCCCAAAGTGATCCAAAGTTCTGGGGTTTGGTTCCCCTCTTTTATACTCATTTTCCCTTTGTTCTCTGAAGGCAGAGAGGCCTTTGCCTAGTCCAAACCAGTTCTGGTCAGTCCTGGAGCACTTTGTTGACAAGACTCCTTCTTTCCTTTCACAGTGTAGGCCAGGGACATCAGACTCACCACAGGAGGTGGAGCCAGCATTGTGGAGGGAAGGCACAGCCCTATTCAGGTCCCAGGTGCAACTCCTCCCACCCATCTCCATGCAGATCTCTCTATTCAGCCCTGTGCTGACTCACCCTGTCTCCTGGAATCCCCCAGCCCCTGTCACTCACAAACCAGACAAGGAATACACAACCTAGCAGAAGCAGGCTTGGATAGTTAGGCAAGAAAATACCTACTTTCTAAAAGTGGTAGTTCGAGGCATATGAGCTGCAGATCGTACACTGTGCATGAGATCGCCATCTGGTGTTGGGCTCGGATGCTTGCACTTTGTTGTTGTCTTGGAAGAGTCTTTTGTAGTCACGGGATAGGTGACTCCTCCTTTGGACGATAGTGCGCATGGGCATCGACTCCATGGTTAGATTGTTTTTTTCCGCCATCGGGTTCGGATGTACCTTGCTGCGCTCCGGATCCACATCGATCGGTTCCCTCTCGACGCGCAGAAGAACCTCCTACCGTTCGACGGTATTGTTTTCGATCGCGATCCCCTCATCGCGTCTCCACTCCAACACTGTTTCGAGTCCGGTCGCCGACGTTGGTCCGTTGGGCGTGTCGGCGCCATCATCCAGCATATGGAAAGGACTCCATTTAAAAATGCAGGTGTGGGGCTAATTCTCACACACAGATCTCCACGAGATCTGTAATCTTTGCCTCTCTCCAGAACACGAGAGCCAACACTGCCAAGCCTGTGACTCCTTTCGGTCCAAAAGACCATCCGTGATCGCCGGGCCCGACGACACGAAATGTCCAGGTCAGCCGCTCCCGCACCGGACGACATCTTTGACACAGGCTCCGACAACCCGGACACCGGAGATTTACAAATCGACACCTCCGGAGCCGAAGACTCAGGGTCCGACGACCAACTCATCACACCACACCAACGTACTGTGAGTACTCACGTCGATGCCCCTGCCCCCAAGAAACAAAAGGCTTCGGTCACACCTTCGCCTTCGGGCCTAGGTCTGCACCATCACAAAGCTTCAGGAGCCCCGCCTTCCGGCTCGACTCCCAAGCACCTAAAGCCTTCTGGCAGCTCGGGACCGAGCCAGCCACGTCCCGGAGCCGAAAAACACTCATCGGCACCGAAACACAAGACTAAGGTCTCGGCACCAACAGACCCTTCGGCGCCAAAGTCCAAGGTCCCAGACACCTCGACACCGAAGCATACCAAACCTTCGGAGTCGACAAAAACCCTCGGTGTCGAAAACTTCACCAAAGGACACCAAACAACCTCGCAAGCCCAAACAACACTCGGAGCCGAAATCTTCGATGCCGACCAAACACGCCAGCTCAGAAGAACTCTTGGTTCCCATCGACCCAAAGCAGAAAACTCTGCACATTGACCCTATTACCGGACAGGTACAATCAGTAATACCTCACAAGAGGAAGATACAGGAACCAACCACACCTGAGCCACCTCATAAGAAGAAAGACTCTTCCACATCACCTATAAGGTCTTTCTCTCCACCTCCACAACACCTCAGCCCTCTACACTCCCCGCCTCACTCTCCTCCACCTTGTTTTTCACCACAAGGGGATACAGACAGGGAGGATCATGATGATGACATGCAGTCACCTCACAACACCTACACTGATGACGACCTTCACAGTATCCCACCACAAGACCCCTGGGACAGTTATGACCTCCCAGATATACCTGTCCCTGAACCATACCCATCAAAAGCCTCACCTCCAGATGATGCTATAGGGTTTTCACAGGTGATAAACAGGGCAGCACAATACCATGGTGTCAAGTTACACTCAGACCCCCTGGAAGAAGACTTTTACTAGAAACTTTTAGCCAGCCTCAAAAGTCTACCCATACTCTACCTATGCTTAAAGGCATTATTAAACATGCCCCTGAGGTCTTCAAAGACCCAGTTAGGGCTAGGGTTCTTAACCCAAGGATCGAGAAAAATATAAACCTGCCCCTTCTGACCCAGCTTATATTAAAGGCCAACTCCTCTAGACTCATTAGTAGTTGCTAATGCACGGAAAAGGGCAAACTCCCAGACTACTGGTGAGACACCACCACCAGACAAGGAGTCCAAATTACTCGACGCATCGGGAAAAGAGTTGCGTCTCAAGCAGCAAACATGTGGCGCATCGCCAATTCCCAAGCCTTACTGGCGAGATATGACAGAGCCCATTACGACGAGCTTGAAAAGCTCATTGAGCACCTTCCAGATCAGTATAAGACCAAGGCCAATGATCTAATACAAGAAGGCAAGATTGTCACAAACACCTCAATAAAGTGCGCCCTTGACGCAGCAGATACAGCAGCACGCACAATAAACTCAAGCGTTTTGCTGCGCAGACACGCATGGCTACGAATATCTGGCTTCAAGCAGGATGTACAATCTACCATCCTCAATCAACCCTTAGACCAGGAACACCTGTTTGGGCCTAATGTGGACACTTCTCTAGAAAAAATGAAGAAGGACACAGACACAGCCAAAGCTATGGGAGCTCTACAAGCCACACCTAGCAGAGGTTCCTTTCGTCGCTCCTTATATAGAGGCGGCTCCAAAACTACAGCCACAGACACCACCTCTGCTAACTACAAAAACACCACTCAAACCTCCTCTAATAGAGGTTACTCCAGAGGTAATTACAGAGGTAATAACAACAGGGGTAGAGGACGCGGGTTTAACACACGCACCTCCCCTACCACCAAACAGTGACTTCCCTCCGTTTCCCCCGATCATTCCACTCCCGTCGGGGAAGACTGTCAAAGTTCCTACCTGCGTGGAATTCCATCACCACCGACAGGTGGGTAATACAAATTATCCAGTATGGTTACTGCCTCGAACTCACTTCTACTCCCCCAACATACCACCCAGACAGCGTCCCATGTCCACGGAACATCTAACGCTCCTCAATCAAGAGGTTCTCTCTATGCTCCAAAAGCACGCAATAGAACCAGTCCCTCTACAACATCAGGGCACAGGGGTTTACTCACTATACTTTCTAATCCCCAAAAGGACGGTTCCCTCAGGCCCATACTGGACCTCAGACCCCTCAACTATTACATTCACTCAGATCATTTTCACATGATCACTCTTCAACAAATACTTCCACTACTCCAACAAGGCGACTTCCTTGCCACACTAGATCTCAAGGACGCCTATTTCCATATTCCCATTCACCCTGCGCACAGGAAATACCTAAGGTTCATAGTGGACGGACAACATTATCAGTTCAAAGTCCTCCCATTCGGGGTGGCAACAGCACCAAGGGTTTTCACCAAGTGCCTAGCAGTAGTAGCTGCGCACTTACGAAGACAACACATTCACGTGTTTCCGTATCTAGACGACTGGCTAATAAAAGCCAAGTCACACAACCAATGTGTACAGCACACACTCCAAACAGTTCGGCTACTACACAATTTGGGGTTCACAATAAACCATACCAAATCGCATCTCCATCCCTCCTACATACATCAGTACCTAGGAGCCACAATCGATACCTCCAGGGCCCTTGCATACCCCAATCCTTCCAGGATAACAAGTATGCAAGCCCTCATCAACAAATTCCTACCTCAACACTACCTTCCAGCTCGAGTGTTTATGCAACTCGTAGGAATGATGGCCTCGTGCATCTTTATTGTCCCTCACGCACGACTTCAAATGCGGCCCCTGCAAGAATGCTTAGCACGTCAGTGGAACCAAGCTCAGGGCCAGCTTACAGATCTGGTGTTGGTAGACAGCCGCACTCATCGCTCTCTGCAATGGTGGAACATACAAAACATTTCCAAAGGGCGGCCGTTCCTAGAGCCAGTTCCACAAATAGTGCTCACAACAGACGCATCTCTCACCGGGTGGGGAGCTCACCTCCTTACCCACACAACGCAGGGCAGCTGGACCAAGTCACAAAAACTGCTCCACATCAACCACCTAGAATTATTAGCAATATTTCTAGCGCTAAAGTCATTCCAACCGCATCTTACTCACAAGACTGTCTTAGTCAAAACAGACAACATGACAGCAATGTACTATGTACAAAAACAGGGGGACACACTCTCTACAGCTGTCTCGCCTGGCGCAAGCCATATGGAGATGGGCCATTCCTCAAAACATTTACCTCCTTGCAGAACACCTTCCAGGAGTTCACAATCACATTGCGGATCTGTTAAGTCGACAGACACAACAGATTCACGAATGGGAACTGCATCCGCAAGTTCTACAACCTTTTTCCAAATGTGGGGCCATCCACAAATAGACCTGTTCGCCACACAAGAAAACACAAAATGCCCAACCTTCGCCGCCAGGTTCCCACACCCGTCGTCCAAGGGCAATGCAATATGGATGAACTGGTCAGGCAGATTTGCATACGCTTTTCCGCCTCTCCACTCATTCCCTAGTAGTACGCAAACTCAGACAACAGTCTCTAACAATGATCCTAGTTGCTCCCACATGGGCAAGACAACCATGGTTCACAACACTTCTCAAACTCTCAGTAGTTCCACACCACAAACTGCACCTCTCTCCACACCTCTTAACTCAGAACCATGGAGAGATCAGACACCCCGATCCAGGTCAACTAAATCTGGCAATATGGCTCCTGAAGTCCTAGAGTTCGGTTACCTTAACCTTCCACCTGAGTGTATGCAGGTCATTAAAGAAGCCAGACGTCCCACTACCAGGGCTTGTTATGCAGCAAAATGGAAAAGGTTTGCTATTTATTGCAATAACAACAATATCAACCCACTAGATGCCTCCATACAAAACATTATCTGTTACTTGCTGCATCTGCAAACATGTAACCTAGCATACTCATCCATAACATTACATCTTGCCGCTCTAGCCGCATACTTACAAAACAGACAGCATTTGTCACTGTTTCGAGTACCTGCAATTAAAGCCTTTATGGAAGGCCTTAAAAGAATCATTCCCCTAGATTGCCACCCTCTCCAGCATGGAATCTAAATATTGTCCTCACCAGGCTCATGGGTCCCCCATTTGAACCTCTGCACAAATGTGAGTTACAATTTCTTACATGGAAAGTAGCCTTCCTAATTGCAATAACCTCTCTCAGAAGAGTGAGTGAGATTCAGGCTTTAACCATACAAGAACCTTTTTACAAATCCATCGTAATAAAGTAGTTCTCAGACCAAACCCCAAATTCCTACCTAAAGTAATTTCTGCTTTTCACCTTAACCAATCAATAGAGTTACCCGTCTTTTTCCAAGACCCAGACTCTGTAGCAGAAAGAGCTCTACACACACTAGATGTCAGAAGAGCCCTACTTTACTACATTGACAGGACCAAACCTTTCAGAAAGACAAAACAATTATTTGTAGCTTTCTCCCCACCACATAAAGGTAATCCCATCTCAAAGGCTGGCATTGCTAGATGGATAGTCAAATGCATTCAAATTTGCTACCAAAAGGCTAAACGCACCTTAATAATTCCCCCTAGGGCACATTCCACACGTAAACTAGGGGCTTCTATGGCATTTTTAGGAACATCCCCTAAATGACATATGTAAGGCAGCAACATGGTCTACGCCACATACCTTTACCAAACACTACTGTGTTGATGTACACGCAAAGCAGCAAGCTGCTGTGGGCCAAGCTGTTCTTAAAACACTTTTTCAGACTACTGCAACTGATACAGGTGACCACCGCTAGGGAGACACTGCTATACAGTCTATGCACAGTGTACGATCTGCAGCTCATATGCCTCGAACGGTAAATGCTACTTACCAGTATGCATCTGTTCTTGGCATGTAGAGCTGCAGAGTCGTCACACGCCCACCCACCTCCCCGGAACCTGTATCTGTTCCAGTATAATCTTAATTAGATATATTCACATGGACATCTTTTTCTTCTTACTGACTCCATCTTTTCCCATCATGGCGAAAAACAATCTAACCATGGAGTCGATGCCCATGCGCACTATCGTCCAAAGGAGGAGTCACCTATCTCGTGACTACAAAAGACTCTTCCAAGACAACAACAAAGTGCAAGCATCCGAGCCCAACACCAGATGGCGATCTCATGCACAGTGTACGACTCTGCAGCTCTACATGCCAAGAACAGATGCATACTGGTAAGTAGCATTTACCTTTTCAAACGCAGAATGTTAAAACCAACTTCACTAAAAGATGTATTTTATCGTTCTGAGTTCAGGCATACTAAATTCGTTTTTCTACCATGTTCCCTGGGTCAGTTAGGATTATAAGATGTAATAATCAAACTGCCCATTCTGGCCTATGGGGAGCAGGTAGCCGTGCAATAGTGAAAAACGAAAATGGCTGTAATTCACTATTAGGACATGCCACACACACCAGGGCATGTCCTACCTTACACATACAATGCACCCTTCCCTAGGGCCTACCATAGGGGTGTCTGATATGAAGAAAAGGGAAGGTTTAGGGACTGGCAAGTGGGTGCACTTGCCCAGTCAACATGGCAGTACCAGACTGCACACAGGCTCTGCAATGGCAGACCTGAGACACACTTTTACAGGCTGCTTCTGTGGGTGGCACAACCAGTGCTGCAAGCCCACCAGCAGTATTTGGTTTACAAGCCCTGGGCACACTCAGTGCACTGTACTAGGGTCTGACAAGTAAACCAAACCAGCCAATCATGGAGTCACTAATCCATACATCAATTTATAACAGAGAGCATATGCACAGCAGTGGTAAAGTGCCCAGAGTCAGAAAACCAACAAAAACAGGTCAGAAAAAGTACAGGAGGAAGGCAAAAAGTTCAGGGATGACCCTGCAAAAAGGGCCAAGTCCAACAGTACATAACATTCAACCACTTCAAAATGACAAATTACTCTGTTCCGCTGCTACGCAAAGGGGACGGACTACATGGTGACCCTAGACCTTAAGGACTCCTACTTCCACATTCCAATACATATGTCCGAATGTCTGTGCCTAAAGTTTGTGGTAAGTCCTCAAATTTCTCTTTCTGTTTTACTGCACCCCAAGAGTGTTTGCCAAAAAGTATGTCCTTGCAGGCTCTGAATGGCCACTTTCTGGAAGATCAATTGTAGCGTCCCACACACTTCTTGCAGAACAGACTTGCTGTCTTAGACTACATGTTTAGCTCAATCCTGCTGCTTAGTGCCATCATTTCATTTTTCATCATTCCACGCTGCAAAAGTGATCATATGCCCCAGAGATTCCTCATAAAAAACCCTACCAGAGCTCATACCAGCCTAAAGTCTGTTGGATTAAATGAAGCTCATAACAATAGGAAACAGGTCAAATGAAGCTCGGAAGTTGCCATAAAATATACCCTCTGGAAAGCAACGCTTCTTGGTCAGGATAGCCCCCTGTTTCACATTATTAATGATTAGGAGTTCCTTGTGCAAAGGTTACTGCATCTTCTGGGCAGCAAGCAGTTCACGCTCATCTTCTTCCAGAAGAACTCCCAGGTCTACCCCTACGCAGCCTTGTTTCACAAAAGAAGTCATGACAAAAAAGATCTCTTAACAAGAAAGTAAGATCACTTTAATCAGCGTCAAATCCATCCCTGCTGGTGGGTGTAAATGTTCTACGCAGCTCTTACAAAAAACAAATCTGGCAAGCCAAATGAAAGTATGAGGTAATACTTTAGATCAAACTTTTTCTGGCTTGTCGTAATTAAAACCCAAAAGTGTTTTGGATCATTATCAGTAACCTGAACAGGGGGGGAAATTGCCAATGTTGCTGGTAGCAATGTTACCCCTGAAGATTGGATCAGACATTAGTTTACTGTTCAGCAGTTCAACAAAATGCCTTAATCCACAACTCGGCTACAGCAGGCAAAAAACTCTGAGCCTAGAAGTTCTGAGGATACAAAAGTTCAAATCTTTCAATACGCACTAACCTTCACGTACACAAGAATTGCTAAACTGACCCATGAAAGTGGAGCTGACGGAGCCCCTGACCCCAGTGGTATTCCTGCGTCAGTTTACAAGCAGGATGCTGAGTTTTGGTCTAGATCACTGGAAAAGCTCTTCAGAACATGTATGGTCACTGAATCCATCCCATCATCTTGGCAAGGCCTGGTTTTGTATCCCATCTATAAGAAGGGCCAAGTGGCGTCCCCTGATAGCTACCGCATCATTTCCTTTTTGGATGTAGAGGCCAAAAATGTTGCCTCGCTTCTGCTGGAAGACCTTGATGTGTGTGCAAATTTGAGTAACCTGATACCCTCTGACAAAACCGGCTTCAGATCTTTTTCAGGCAGCTCTGATAATTTGGTGGCCATCATGATGCTTTTTGCAAAACAAATAAGTAAAATCGAGCTTCTTTGCTGCTGTTTCATAGATTACAGCAAGGCTTTTGATCACGTGAATCGCCAGTTGCTGTGGTCCAAACTCAGTCTGGCAAATACCAGCACCACTTCTACGTGGCATTCAACTGTTGTACTCTGACACTTGGGCCAGAGTAAAACTTGGAAATAATACCTCAGTCTCTAGCAAAATGAAAACCAAACACTGCGTCAAACAAGGGTGTTTACTAGCCCCAGCTCTTTTTAATTTGTACATGTGTGACCTGGTATCAGCACTGGACTCTGTCAATCACGCACCAAAACTGGCGAATCAATCCATAACTACACTCCTCTATGCAGATGATGTAGTCCCTTTAAGCCAAATGGCGATGGGGCTACAAAGATTGATTAATATACTATACAAACACAGCAGCTCAAACGGATTTACAATAAACCTCGAAAAAACAAATATTGTAATATTTGGTAGAAAAAGGAAAAAACTATGTGCCTTGTTTCTGAATAACCGTTTGACCAAATCAAACAAATCTAAATATCTTGGGTTCTGACTGGATGATAAAGGAGGCTACCGAACGCATCTCAATTCATAGAAGCCAAAAATTGCATTGCTGCATTTTGCTTTCCAAATAATATTTAAGACTACAAAACGGCCTACTTTGTAACCTATGCTGAAGATAATTAATGTCAAACTTATTCCTACGTTGGCATACAGCACAGAGGCATGTCCAGGGAAATTAGGTGCCTTCTTGAACAGAGCCCAATCTTCAGGTCCTTGTTTAATCTCCCACACAACACCTCATCAGCCCAGATAAGGATGGAATTCAAAGTGAGCCATCAAGACCTCACCCAGAAAGCTAGCCTACTGAAGTATATACATTCAGCACGAGCCTCTAGAGCAGGATTCGTAAAGAATTTAATCTGGGCAGAAGTAATGTCTGCAAGCAGCTCGCTGGCCCATAACCCTTCGTCAAATGCCCTCACTGAAGCTGAAAGGCGCTGCCACTTTGTGTAACCAACACCTGCCTCACCAGCAGTTTAAAACCGCTCTACATAAAGAGGTTCAAATATCCTCCTTCATGACTGACCGTCTGATCTTTGAGAAGAAAGCACGCTGACCTTGTCACCAACAGCTATACCCAAAGAGGGATTCAAAAGTATATTACTGAACAATGTTCCGTGTATTACAAAATCAGGTTTTGCCTGCTGTTCATGGGATGTTTTTCATCATTATATCTCTTGCCACCCTGGGCACTTCAGCCTGCTACCAATAAGTGCTGCTTATGTGGCTCGACCCAGAAGACTGTCACATCTTCTTTGTATCTGCCCGTCCTTAATCACTGATCGCAGAAGGTTTCTTCGACGACTGCTGATTAATCAAGGGACAAGGTCGATTCAGATGGCCGCTAAAGTTCTCCTGAATAAAGCCCATCCGCCAGCAATAGTTAGCCTTATAAAATATCTGAACAGAGTGGACAAAGCATTAAGGATCCCCGCTACATTAGCCACTCTCCCAGAACCAAGCACTCCTCAGTGCGGAGATTACCTGCAGAACAAAGGACCATATGTGAACAGAGTGGACAAAGCACTAAGGATCTCCGCTACATTAGCCACTCTCCCAGAACCAAGCACTCCTCAGTGCGGAGATTACCTGCAGAACAAAGGACCATGTGTGAACAGAGTGGACAAAGCATTAAGGATCCCGCTACATTAGCCACTCTCCCAGAACCAAGCACTCCTCAGTGCGGAGATTACCTGCAGAACAAAGGCCCATAGGTGAACAGAGTGGACAAAGCACTAAGGATCTCCGCTACATTAGCCACTCTCCCAGAACCAAGCACTCCTCAGTGCGGAGATTACCTGCAGAACAAAGGACCATGTGTGAACAGAGTGGACAAAGCAATAAGGATCCCCGCTACATTAGCCACTCTCCCAGATACCGAGCACTCCTCAGTGCGGAGATTACCTGCAGAACAAAGGACCATATGTGAACAGAGTGGACAAAGCACTAAGGATCTCCGCTACATTAGCCACTCTCCCAGGTACCAAGCACTCCTCAGTGCGGAGATTACCTGCAGAACAAAGGACCATGTGTGAACAGAGTGGACAAAGCACTAAGGATCTCCGCTACATTAGCCACTCTCCCAGAACCAAGCACTCCTCAGTGCGGAGATTACCTGCAGAACAAAGGACCATGTGTGAACAGAGTGCACAAAGCATTAAGGATCCCCGCTACATTAGCCACTCTCCCAGAACCAAGCACTCCTCAGTGCGGAGATTACCTGCAGAACAAAGGACCATGTGTGAACAGAGTGGACAAAGCATTAAGGATCCTCGCTACATTAGCCACTCTCCCAGATACCAAGCACTCCTCAGTGCGGAGATTACCTGCAGAACAAAGGACCATATGTGAACAGAGTGGACAAAGCACTAAGGATCTCCGCTACATTAGCCACTCTCCCAGAACCAAGCACTCCTCAGTGCGGAGATTACCTGCAGAACAAAGGACCATGTGTGAACAGAGTGGACAAAGCATTAAGGATCCCCGCTACATTAGCCACTCTCCCAGATACCAAGCACTCCTCAGTGCGGAGATTACCTGCAGAACAAAGGACCATATGTGAACAGAGTGGACAAAGCACTAAGGATCTCCGCTACATTAGCCACTCTCCCAGGTACCAAGCACTCCTCAGTGCGGAGATTACCTGCAGAACAAAGGACCATGTGTGAACAGAGTGGACAAAGCACTAAGGATCTCCGCTACATTAGCCACTCTCCCAGAACCAAGCACTCCTCAGTGCGGAGATTACCTGCAGAACAAAGGACCATGTGTGAACAGAGTGGACAAAGCATTAAGGATCCCCGCTACATTAGCCACTCTCCCAGAACCAAGCACTCCTCAGTGCGGAGATTACCTGCAGAACAAAGGCCCATAGGTGAACAGAGTGGACAAAGCACTAAGGATCTCCGCTACATTAGCCACTCTCCCAGAACCAAGCACTCCTCAGTGCGGAGATTACCTGCAGAACAAAGGACCATGTGTGAACAGAGTGGACAAAGCATTAAGGATCCCCGCTACATTAGCCACTCTCCCAGATACCGAGCACTCCTCAGTGCGGAGATTACCTGCAGAACAAAGGACCATATGTGAACAGAGTGGACAAAGCACTAAGGATCTCCGCTACATTAGCCACTCTCCCAGGTACCAAGCACTCCTCAGTGCGGAGATTACCTGTAGAACAAAGGACCATGTGTGAACAGAGTGGACAAAGCACTAAGGATCTCCGCTACATTAGCCACTCTCCCAGAACCAAGCACTCCTCAATGCGGAGATTACCTGCAGAACAAAGGACCATGTGTGAACAGAGTGGACAAAGCATTAAGGATCCCCGCTACATTAGCCACTCTCCCAGAACCAAGCACTCCTCAGTGCGAAGATTACCTGCAGAACAAAGGCCCATAGGTGAACAGAGTGGACAAAGCACTAAGGATCTCCGCTACATTAGCCACTCTCCCAGAACCAAGCACTCCTCAGTGCGGAGATTCCCTGCAGAACAAAGGACCATGTGTGAACAGAGTGGACAAAGCATTAAGGATCCCCGCTACATTAGCCACTCTCCCAGAACCAAGCACTCCTCAGTGCGGAGATTACCTGCAGAACAAAGGCCCATAGGTGAACAGAGTGGACAAAGCACTAAGGATCTCCGCTACATTAGCCACTCTCCCAGAACCAAGCACTCCTCAGTGCGGAGATTACCTGCAGAACAAAGGACCATGTGTGAACAGAGTGGACAAAGCATTAAGGATCCCCGCTACATTAGCCACTCTCCCAGATACCGAGCACTCCTCAGTGCGGAGATTACCTGCAGAACAAAGGACCATGTGTGAACAGAGTGGACAAAGCATTAAGGATCCCCGCTACATTAGCCACTCTCCCAGATACCAAGCACTCCTCAGTGCGGAGATTACCTGCAGAACAAAGGACCATATGTGAACAATGTGGTCAGGCTGCTAGGGAAGGTTGTCATTTTCTCCCTGACTTTATTTTGAAATCATTATTGGACAATTATTACTTCAGAGGTGAAAAACGTACCTATCCTGCCGCCATCTGGAACACAGTGACCAGTTCCTGCTTACTGTATAACGTTCAGTTTCTATTCCCCGAGTGTCCCAGATCAGTGCGATAGTCCTGTGGTCCTGTGCTTGCTTGTTAACATCATTAGCGCTTGAAGCTTGGTTTTGCTTGTAAAATCCTCGGTGAGCAAAACACATAAGAGGCTGCCAGAGGACGTCTTCCACTTCTACTTCTGAATCTACTCTTGTGTACCCTCGATTTAACGAAATAGTCCTACTAATCTGCTGCCACAAGCAATTTAACGCTTCATATCTGTTCACGGTAGTACACTTAACCATTATTCATAGAGTACGTTTGTTTTACTCTGGTAAAGGTCTACGGTCCCAGCGCTAGTCTCAACATTATACAGCCCCCCTAGCTCTGTTGGGTTCATAGAACACTTTTTAAGCACAAATCACCTAACATTGTGAAACACGTACTCTTTGATAGGTTTATATTATCCAGCACTTCATCCCTTTAGATCACAGCACTTTACTCCTCATTGTATGAGATTCAGCATTTTATCTCTTCAGAGTACAGCACTCTCCCCGCATTATATCAGTTTACCAGCTAGGATTTGCTTGACCGGACTCCTATTCCGTAAACGCTGCTAAATGTAACCAAATGTTTTATTTAGTCTCAGAAATTCTGGACCAAAACCGTTGTAGTGTTTAAAAAAATGTAACGCTGAAGTTTGATCCACAATATTCATGTACTTGGCAAAAGTCGCTTGATTTTTATATTGACGCGTACATTGAGGCTCTTTTGCTTGTAGCATTTATGAAACGTACATCTTTTATTACCATCAGAATCAATACAATAACACTTTACATACTATTGCGCTATGCTTAAAATCTTGGGTCCAACTGCACCTATCTTTTTATTCTGGAGATGCTGTTAATGTAATTAAATGCTTTTATTCAACCCCAGAAACCTCGGGCCCAAATAGTTGAACTGGCAAAAAAAATTATTCTTATGCTGATAGTCATTTGCACTTTAAATTGGTATGTTTTTGAGCCTTATTTTTTTTTTTTTTTTTTTTGTAGGGCTTTTAACTATGAAATGATTAGGAATGTATAAAGAGTCATTGTTTATCTGTTTAGTATTTCAATGTCTTATATTTGCATATCCTTTTAAACTATGTTGTGGGCACTTTAATGAACTTGATTGTCTAAAGTATTTTTTTTTCAAACTTTAAAAAACAAGTGCCTTGTGGTACTGTTAGCATATTTATGGGGCTCTAAGGTTCACCTCTATCCATTTTTAAAAGACTGGCTGGTAAAAAAAAAAAAAATGTCTTTTTCCACCAGTTTTTCTCCATCAGTGTAAACAAATATCAAACTTTGGACCTCAAACAACCCAAATATTTCTAGGAACCACTTTCAACGCAGTCGTAGTTAAGGAGGAAAGGAGTGCTTCAGGAGCATTGATGGACACGGCTGCTATATGAGTGTGCACGCAGCGTAGTTAAGGAGGAAAGGAGTGCTTCAGGAGCGTTGATGGACACGGCTGCTATATGAGTGTGCACGCAGCCGTAGTTAAGGAGGAAAGGAGGGCTTCAGGAGCGTTGATGGGCACGGCTGCTATATGAGTGTGCACGCAGCCGTAGTTAAGGAGGAAAGGAGTGCTTCAGGAGCATTGATGGGCACGGCTGCTATATGAGTGTGCACGCAGCCGTAGTTCAGGAGGAAAGGAGTGCTTCAGGAGCGTTGATGGACACGGCTGCTATATGAGTGTGCACGCAGCCGTAGTTAAGGAGGAAAGGAGGGCTTCAGGAGCGTTGATGGGCACGGCTGCTATATGAGTGTGCACGCAGCCGTAGTTAAGGAGGAAAGGAGTGCTTCAGGAGCATTGATGGGCACGGCTGCTATATGAGTGTGCACGCAGCTGCAGATGTGTGGCCCAGTGCAGCTTGTTACTGCATAGGTTCAGCCGTTTCTGTTCTTCGGCGTCCTACTCTGGAAATTGCTCCCCTATCTATGAAACACACCGGAACAGTGGCTACAGTGGGAGCTAGCCTTTGAGGTTGACGGGTGTAGTGATCGCCTGATCACCGGTCTAGTGTTTGCATTGTGCCTCAACCACACTGTACACCCACCCCTCACAGGCGTCACCAGTCAGGTGACCCTGACAATAAAAGGGGCCGAGCGCACGTGCTCGTGGCCATTGCTACCCAGTGACCAACGGTGTCTGTGTCCGTCATTCAGATCTGCATGTGGGCCCAGGGCCCAGCATGAGACCACCACATTGGCGACGAGCGGGAACTGCCCGCGTTTGCAGCCGCCTTTTTGGAAGGTGGTGAGGGGGAGAGTGTGGCCCGTGTCGAGGGCACCCCCTGGAGCAGGCGTGAGAAGCGCCTGATCGCCTGAGGGGCATGTGAAGAGCCCCAGGCGTGAAGACGGTGTTCGGGAGCCCACCCCGCACCGAAGTGAAGACCCGCGGGGGAGTGTGAAGTGCCCCAGGGTGAAGGTGAGAGGTGATCGGGGGCCCGCCCCGCACCTGCGATGCCCGAGAAAGTGGGGCGGCATCTAATCCGTCCGTGGTGTGACCTGCGTGGCGGAAAGCGAGAGACCACGTGGCGGAGAGCGACACCAGTGGGGTGCCTGCCACCAGCCTACTGAGGCCCGAAGGAAGTGTGAGCCGAGCGGAGCCCACCCGCATCGGTCGCGACAATCTGCTGGCAGAAGGTGAGCTGGAGTGCGGGCATAAGGGGCAGTGAAGTGAACCTAAAGCGGGAGGACGGAGAGTGGAGTAGCTACCCACTCCCCGTCCCCGCGAGGAGGAAGAACTCTGCCCCACAACGGATCGAGCAGTCTGCAGTGCCAGCCCCAGGCCACCCCGCGCAGCGAAGTGAAGTGAGCGAGGCTGCGGCGGTGGGGGTAGAGGAAGGAGGAGGCCAGGAGTGAGACAGCCTCGGAGCGAAGTCCGCAGTCCCAGGCAGCTGTTGCTGCTTCACCCGCGCAGCGTGAGAACTGTGAGAAGCTGCTGCGGCGGGGGTGCAATAGTGAAAAGATCCAGCGTGTGGCCTGCGGCCGATCAGAGTGGCCAGCATGAACTGTAGCCAGACCCCCCCCAATCCCTAGCAGCGTGTGAGCCGTGAGCCCGCGGCGGTGGGAGGACGCCCGCAAACACAGTGAGTGGCTGGCCGCCACGGCATCGCCCAAGGACTGCCCAAGCCTGCGTGGTTTCACCCTCCTTCCCTGCCGAGATTGAACCACAGTGCCCGAGGAAGCACAATAAACTTACCGGGTGAGTGGGGAGGAGGTGTGGCTGCCCGATGAGAGAGCCTCCGGCGGCGTGCGTGAAGGAGAGCAGCCGGAGGTGTCAGTGCCCCGCCCAGAGAGACCCCGGCCGCGCCCGCCTGCTGAGAAGGCTCGGTGCTGCCAGGGGAGAAGAGAGAAGGAAAGAGGGCGGCAGTTGCGGCCGTGAGAGCAAGGAGGCAATGAAGCAAGGCCCGCAGCGTGAGTGAAGCTGTTCTGGATGATCGGAGCGCTGCAGGGCCTGTAACTGATCGCAGCAGAGAAGTGCCCCTATCATGTGTGCACAAACAGAAGGATTTTCCACAAAGTTAATAGTGGATGGACAAAGTATCTAAAGCGCCTACCTGGTTGCGAGTGCCGGTGCGGAAAGTGACGAGCAGTGGTCACTGGTCACTAGAAATCTTGTACCGGCGCGCCCAGAGAGGAGTAGAAAAGCGCGAGGCCTCACAGTCTGAAAACCAGCGGGGATCGTGTTTGGAAGGAAGGACACACTGCCATCTAGTGGCCAAAGCGCAGTATGACGCCCACTGAATAAAAGACAGTGACAAAAGGAGTATACAGCAAAAACTGCACTAAATGGCATGAGCTGGGAAGCTGCAGTGTGCTAGGAAGAAAGTAATGCAGCACAGGGGTAGCTGCAGCAGCCCCAAAAGTGCCAGGGGAAAGAGGAGCAGCACGAGGTGGCAGCGAGAAATGCACATCAGCTCTGGGAAAGCTGCTACTCAGTAAAGCAGATAGGGACAAACTGGGCAACTACCTACGAGGAGGTGGCAGACCTCCACAAGTGAGCCTGCAAGGAATCCTCAAAAGGACCGGATGCCAAGGTTGTGTGAGGCGCGGTGACGCCTACTGGCCAGGGGTAGTCGCCGCAGGAGTGTTGACAGCAGTGAGCAACGCACTTGGATGGCAAAGTTTGAAGACGCCGATCCAGGCAGCCAGTTTCTGAGTGACTGGAGTAAGTGCGCAGTGGGCACACCAAGTGGCGAAAGGACGCCACCGCGAACAGAAGAAGAGCGCAAGAAGAGACTTGCGCAGAAGAGGTACACCGGACGCGGACGTTACCGTAAGAAGCTCGAGAAGTGACCGGGGCGGAGGCCGGCGCGAGGAGCAGTGACCGCAGAAGAGGTCAGAAAACAGTACCCGACGAAGAGGTCAGGGAGCAGTGACCGCAGAAGAGGTCCGAGAGTAGTGACCGCAGAAGAGGTCCGAGAGTAGTGACCGCAGAAGAGGTCCGAGAGCAGTGACCGCAGAAGAGGTCAGACAGCCGTGACCGAGAAAGAAGTCAGAGAGAAGAGATCTGACAAGAAGTCCGGCAAGAAGAATGACGGAAGGGTCCGTGAAGAGGACGACCGAGAAAAGGTCCAGGAAAAGGACCAAGGAGAGGTCCGGGACGAGGACCAAGAAGAGGTCAGAAGAGAAGTCTGACGATATTGATTGGAAATAATTGAATGAACGAAGGTCGCGACGACAGGTCCAGTCACAGAGCGAAGTAAAGGCAGTGTCCTAGAGTGTTAGGACAAGACCGGGAAGACACGTGTGGAGTGCACGCTACACGGAGAAGCCTGGTTAGGGCAGACAAGTATAAGAGAGGACCAGACCGCGTCGCGAAGGAAGGAAAAAGAAGAGAGAAGTTGAGCGGCAAGACGCCATGGTGAAGAAGAAAAGCAAAGGAGAAGAGTAATGAGGTGTGTAACAAGTCAACTCACACACCAGAAGGAAAACACCTGAAGGGAAGGTGAAAAGTGCATGACCATCGGAGCACCGGGCCTGGAGAATATCAGGGATACTGAGAGTCAACGCCTATCTACGACATCTACCTACGAGTCCCCAGATCTGGTAACGGCAGAGGCGAGCAGGAGGGTCCATTGGTAACACCTACCTTTGGGATAGAACGGGAGACCGTGGATATCCAAGGGGCAAGGGCCTCAGGGACACCGGTGGCAGCGGGTCCCGACAAGAGAGATGGATCCACAACCGCTCGTTTGCAGGGTCCAGGGGGACGGAGGTCTCGTGAGAAAGGGCAGGAGCCAACAACAACCCTTTCAGGCGGAGCGTGGGACACGAGAGGTGGCCCGTGGCGATTCCTCCAACGTGGTTGGAGTGACACGGCGGAAGTCCACCCAGTTCAGTGGAAGCCTGGCAAAAGAGGGCCTCAGGGTCATCCGGTGAGAGGGGAGACCCACGAGAGAGGGGCATCCGTGAGAGGGACGTCCTGCAACTGCATACCTATCTGCAAAGAGAATTGCGACTACTCATATGGAGCGAATACCCGACCAGGACTGTGTGGTGGAACACAGAACATACCTCGTCCACCATCACTCCACATGTACCTTCACTGCACATGGAACAGAAAGAGAGAGACTGAGGAGTAGCCGTCCACATTATGGAGTCCAAGAAAGACTAGGTCCACAGAGCACCCTGACATCGTGCCAAAAGAGAACTAGTGATCCCACCTGCAAGGATTCCATTGTCGGCGGATGGCAAGCAGTTAAAGAGGCTTCGTGGAAGTTTTGTTATTGTATTATATTGTGTTTCAATCTTATTTCCTCCCCACAGGTTTGGACTCTGTTTTGACTTTAAAGAAAGTTTAGGAGGGATGTAGTGATCGCCTGATCACCGGTCTAGTGTTTGCATTGTGCCTCAACCACACTGTACACCCACCCCTCACAGGCGTCACCAGTCAGGTGACCCTGACAATAAAAGGGGCCGAGCGCACGTGCTCGTGGCCATTGCTACCCAGTAACCAACGGTGTCTGTGTCCGTCATTCAGATCTGCATGTGGGCCCAGGGCCCAGCATGAGACCACCACAACGGGGAGGGTTCAGGCAGGTGGGGAAATTTGAATGTAGTTGTGCTGGATAAGAGGACGGAGAGCAGTTCTGCCAGTCAGACTCCCTCAGTAGAGACATTGCCTGGTTGCAAAGGTTTCTTGCATGGTGACTGGCAAGCTTTCATGATGTTTTCTCCTCCATTAGTGCTCCTTCAATGTCTGCTAATGCTTTTTAGGTCTCGCCTGCGTTGCAGCGCGCATGCGCTGCTTCGCCTTGGCGAGATCTATTGTCGCTTTTGTGTCCGGCTTCTTTGGAAGCGGGGTTGGTGTCCGCCCGGTCTCCCTTAGGCCCCGCCCACCCTGACTGGAGATTTTCCTCGCGCACGGCATCAGCGCAACACAGCACAGGACCTTCAGGCAGTCTTGTAACACGGTCCGCCCTCACGCCCGCAGCCTGCCCGGCGTTGATCGTCATCCGGCCCCGATCACTCAGAGGCGCTCACAGACTGACTCACTGTGTGCAGCCGGTGCCGAGCGGGCTCTGTGTGTGTGTTTTACGTGCGTGGTTGGTTGGTCTCCGGCCGGGCCCCATGACTCCGAGGAGTTTACAGACCTCTCCCCGCTCCGTGGGTCAGACTCGCTGCCCGCACCGGTGCCGGGTCCCGGTTCCGCGGAACTCGCTGTGTGCATCCGGTGCCGAGCAGTTTGTTGACACGCGCGGGGGGGTTGATTGCCGGCCCCATCTCCCCGGTCCCAGGGAACAGATTGACTCTCACAGAAGATGAACCGCGCTGTGCAGCCGAGACCCCGGGAAGAAAGTCAGAGTCCAAACAAAAAAAGCCATTCGCCGGGTATTATCCCGGATCCTTTTTTGTGTGCCCTGATATATGTGCTAAAAGAATAGTCTTAATTGCATCACTTCTGAATTAAAAGTCAATGTTAATCGGGCGGAAGAAGTAAATATCAGTTTCCGCCGCGCCTTTACTCTTTGCTGCGCTTCTTGTTTGTTTACTCATTTGGAGATACTTTGTGACATGTGGCACTGCTAATAGGACTACCCCCTCAATTTAAATAAACGTACTTTCATGCCTGTCCCCGCAAGGCCGATTAGGAGCCTCCTGGATTCAAAGGTTAACACGGCCGTGAGGAGGAGCTGCCAAATTACCATAACTCGCCGAGTATAAGCGCGCTAGTTTTCTGCCTCTTCAAGAAAGGGCGTGCGACGGCCCCTCCTCCCGTCTAGTTTTAGTTTCCCTGCTGCCTCTGTTCTTATCTTTGCACTGCAGGCTTGATAAAAGGTTCGGCGTGCTTGTTTAGAGCAGGCACAGACTCGTATGTAGGGCTGCACTTTCTGTGGACGCCAGACCCCCAGTTCCAGCTGCGGTTACAGTGGGCACATTCTCCCCTTTAGAGCTGCCCTTGCAGTCAGCGGGCACAGTTTCATGTTTAGGTCTCCGCTTACTGTGGGTACAAATCTCCGTTTACAACATCCCTTACTGTGGGCACAGTCCTCCGGTGAGTAGCCCCTCTCAACAGGCCAGTTGCCTTGCCTCTGGCACGGGTCGTAGCAGGTACAGTCATTCCAGCAGGGTTGTTCTTCAGCCTGGGGTCCCTCAGAGTGGTTCCTCAGGTCCTTACCACAGCTGCCGTCACTGCTGGCTGGAGATGCTCTTTTTACCTGGCAGGGGACTGACAGGCAGATTCTTCTCTTCGGGCTGTGGGGTCACTTGGGCTCTCTGAGGACTCTCTCTGCGCTGTCCTCTTGAGGCGGTAAAGGTGTTCTGCTCCAGTCGGGGAGTCTGAGTGCAGCTCCGAGGTGTCCTGTTGGAGGGGGGTGTGCTGGAGGGGGCGTCTGAGTGCAGCTCCGAGGTGTCGTGCTGGAGCCTGGTGTGAGTGCAGCTCCGAGGTGTCGTGCTGGAGCCTGGTGTGTGAGTGCAGCTCCGAGGTGTCCTGTTGGAGGGGGTGTGCTGGAGGGGGCGTCTGAGTGCACCTCCGAGGTGTCGTGCTGGAGCCTGGTGTGTGAGTGCAGCTCCGAGGTGTCCTGTTGGAGGGGGGTGTGCTGGAGGGGGCGTCTGAGTGCAGCTCCGAGGTGTTGTGCTGGAGCCTGGTGTGTGAGTGCAGGCCCGATGTGTTCTGCTCGAGCCCAGTATCTGAGTGCAATTCCGCCCCCCTAATTCCCCTCTCCCGAGAGAACAGCAGTGTCGCGGTGGAGCCACACAATGCTTTCGGCAAAGTGGGGTTTTGCATATCCAGTACATTGTTTTCATGGATGTTCGTAGGTAATATCAAATCTTCTCCGGGATTGAGGGGGACCATTTTAATTTTGGGGAACCTATCACAACCCAAACATGTTGGTGAAATCGTGTGCTAAGGGCGCCCCACCTTCGGAACAACAGGAAAAGATCCGATGTGTGCCCCGTCTGAGGACTGGCAAGTTCAATGGGTTCATGAGCACATGCACACTTAATTTGAATGTGTTAGGTGTGCATTATGCCAGTGTTTTTAAAGTGCACAATAGTTGAAGGTGTGCAGTACAGGCATTGTTTTTTTTTTCCCAAGTGTGCCGTGTTAATGTGTACATGGTTTTAATATCCAAGACCAACAGCCCCATCACCTTATCAGTGGTGACGTCTTGTCCTCAGAAAACGAGCTGCCCACACTCTAAGGTGCTCTTTGGTTGTTAGCCTGACATTGATGGCGTTTTTTGTTAATCATCCAAAACAATGACTTGTTAAGAGGCTATGTATGATGTGCACGTGTCAAAGGCTGTCGTGACTCATGACATGCTGACGCTGTCACATTGTGTTCCGTTCTGTCAGGAGATTCTGTGCCAATAGATTACAGGCAGGGGGCACTCTGAGCACATCACGAGCCATGTCTAAGGCACGTGACTTAGAAAGAGTCGCACCTAGGCTGGAGAGAAATGTAATCTCTGCCTTCTGAAGGTTACTACAAATCATTTGTGCAACTGGTGCAGTGGCACCAGGCCTGGGGATGGAGGGGATCTCACTGCACCTCAGTTATGGTTGTCTTGTAATACTCAACTGGTCGTCCTGGGTGGGCATTTTCGTTGCCTGCTTTGGGGCCCACACCCACTTGGTAGCCGCTGCCCCTCCATGTGAAGTGATGACTCTTGACAAAGTGTGTCAGGAGCCAGTAGAACAGATCATCCCTGTGCACCAATCCCACCTTAGAAGGCCCCTGCGTGGACTCTGTATGTCAATGTATTTAAAATTCACAGCAATGGTCTGGAATGCTTCAATTACTTACTGGTAACCCCAAGACTCGAATTCTACTCCCTCTTCCCAGTCTTACACCATGGGATAAAGACTAGGAGGAAGAAGTGAAAAGGATGTAATGCTGAGATTACTTCCTGGTAATCACAATACACTGATTTACACTCACTTATGTATAGTGTGTATTTGCTGTACATTCTTTCTACTGCATTGCAAATGATTGTTCGTCTTACGGCACAGCATGTTTGCAGGGCGCTAGGCGCAGGACGAGCACTGCATCGGTTAACCGGTCCGCTGCTTCACAGGAATGGTAACTGGGAGAGAGGGGAAGCCTCTGCCTGGCTGCAGTTCCCTCGACATCTCCTGCTGCAGCAGCAACATGCACAGCCGTGGGAGCGCGGGATGATACAGGCAGAGAGCGCACGTGCTACCCGGGCACAGGAGCAGCACCTCTCCCGCTCTGCTAAAATCCACTCCTCCTTTCATCCTCCTCGTCCATATGGCTTCCAAAGCTCACTGGAACGTGCTTAGCATACAATTGGTACCTGCTGTTCTCCTGGCTCTCACAGATAAAATATATTTTTGTATTTTAAAGAACACGCCCTGTGGTCTTGGCTTTTTACTGCTGCACGCTTAAAATCAGCGCTCACCTAGGGTACAGGTGAATCCCACATTTCTAGATAACTGTTGTGGCATAGCAAAAGCGTGCTTCGCCCAGGATCACTCAAAATAGTGATGCTGGGATTAAAACTCGGATCTTTCTTCTCTATACTAGACAGAAAATGCTTAAATGCATATACCTGTTAACCAGTCATAAAATGCTTTAAAGATTACGAAACAGTCTGAAATATCATCTAAGAAATAAACGAGCACTGACACCAACCACGTTGACGGCTTTGAAAGTGGATGTGTTGTAAATGTGTCAAAATAGATATAGATACCAAACGCCCCATATTGTTGCCAAGTTCAACTAATGCTAGCTTATTAACCAACAACCCGTTTCACCCTGGGACTTGTAGTTTCGCTTTAACCGTTGCTACGTAAAATCTCAATGTTTACAAATGTTCAATGTAATAAGTTGTGTACTTGTTAATGCACACCAGCAATGCACGTGTGACACCTTCAGCCAGTCCTTGCAGTTGGTTGCATGATGTTCTTTTTTTTTTTTTTTTTTTCTTTAGCGCATTCTAACAGCAGAACAGCATTCACCAGAGTGCAACTTATTATCGGCTGTAGTATACGGATCTTTACTCCTAAAACATATTCACTAATGACTGACTGCTTGTTTATATTATTGTGCTAAGCCTTTTCCTCTTTGATTAAGTTGTCTCTCATTCAGTTTGGGGCACGCGTCGGTTATTTTAAGGTTTTGAGCAGCTCATCCACACTCAGAATTGCTATGGCCATGAGCAATAAGGATTTTCTTCTTAATAACGGAAGACAAAAGCAGCAAAGCTCACGGACATCTGGCAGCTCTCCTGGCGAAAGCAGGAGGCCATGCTCACAACTCGCCTTCTCTTTCCAGCACCAAAGCATCACTCAGCACCACCTCTATCTAGAGTTCATTCACCACTTCCTGCGCAAACTACCTATCCCTCTCTATCTTCCTTTTTATCTATTCTGTGCAGCTCTCACCCCTATCTATTCACCACGCCACATAATTCCAGTACACAAATACACTACACACCACATAATTCCACAATTGACAATTTTAATTTAACCCACATAATTCAACTCCAAACCCCATACATCCACTCCACTCCAAAACACATAAGTAAAAAACATTGTCATTTACAATGCCAATAGCTCTAACTCTCAAAAATGCGAGACCTATTGCATTGCAAATGCTTGTTGATATGGCAGCCATTGCTAATTAATGTCAAATTTTACTCCCATTGGTCTGTTTTGCGTTCTGTGGGTTAGTGAAGTGTTCAGGTACGGGCAAAGCCTATCCAAGCCATGGCCAAGTGGTAACCTTTCAGAAAATGCTTCCTCTACCAGACATCTTGTCCTCTTGACAGTGAGAATGATTGTTAAACTGTTTGCAATATTTACATCCTGCATAGCAGTAGTCCTGAATATAAACATGCACCTGTTACAGGAATGTATTGCCAGTCAATGGTCATAAGCAACAGGGGACAGGGAGAATATAGTGATGATTGATCCCAATGTCTGGAACACACTGCAGTGGTGGAACAAAGTGAACTTTTTACTGAGTGGATTGTTTCTTGACCCACAGCCAGAGGTGACTATGAAAATGGACGCATCGCTTACAGATTGGTGAACCCACATGAACAACCTCACCATTCAGGGCTGGTAGTGGCCTCAGACGTGCATCTTAAACGTCAATGTGTTGGAACTTAAGGTAGTTCTGTTAGTTGTACGAGCACTGCAAACCAAAGTTCACAAGAAGGTTGCACTAATATGCCTGATAGTAGGACTGCTAAATATTAGATACAAAAACACAATTGGTACAGATAACCAAGATGGCTCAGTCAGTCTGGCACTGGTCACTCTGCCTCACATACAACTGCATCACTAATTTGCTGATCTCTTTAGAAGAGGAAACTCAGGAGTAGGAGATAAACTTCCAGTTTCATAAACAATGCTTTCACCATTGGGGGGAACACAATGGTAGATCTGCTGCCTTCCCACTCAAACACAAAATGGCAAAACTTAACTTCCAATTGACCACACCCACTTTCTGTGATGAATGCCTGTGGCTAAATGGATCAGGGATATGTGCGCATGCTTTGCCCTCACTCCAAGAGGTACTTTTTTTTATAATGCGCAAAATGTAACAGACATGAATTACAATTATTTTTATTCTACCAGCATGGGCCCACCAACCTTGGTACTTTCATCTGTTAGAGATGTCCTTTTAACAACAAGAGAAACTACCTTTGCATCCAGACTTCCTCAGGCAATACCAAGGATAGCTGTTGCATCCCAATCTCAAATCACTCAAATGGTAATCTGGTTCCTAAGTTCCTAGAATGTAGTTACCTGCAGGTGCCTCAAGCATGTATGCAAAATCCTAGGAAAACTAGAAAATCTACCATGCAAACATGTAATGCAGGTAAATGGAAACATTTTCTCGGTTACTGTACTATGTAAAACACTGAGCCTCTCGCAGCCACTTATCAAGACATTGTCTGCTACTTGCTCCAGTTACAAAAAGCATATTTGGCGTACTCCTCTATATGCGTACACCTAGCAGCAATCACTACATGTATCCTGAGCAGGCAACATTGTTTTTTTTAATAATCTCGGACTCTAAAGCTTTTATAGAAGGATTAAAAAGGGTAATCTCTCCCAAAGTCTTTCAAGCTCTTTCATGGGACCTCAATATCATCCTCACTCGAGTCACCTTTCGAACGACTCTGCTCGTGCCCTCTTCAGTTTCTCTCCTAGAAGGTTGTTTCTTGCCGCTATCACTTCTCTTGTGAGGGTAAGTGAACTGCAAGCTCTTTCAGTAGAAGAACCATTCATCCAAGTTGGCAAAGACATAGGTGTGCTACACTCACCCTTGTTTCTTTCCCAAAGTTGTCTTGTATTTCCATACCGAACCTATTGATTTACCAACTTTTTTCTCCAAAGCCACAGTCTCTCGCTGAAAGGGCTTTTCACATGTTATATGTTAGAAGTGCTGCTATGTACAAGGTAGATCATACTCCATCAGGACAGCCAAGCAACTATTTGTTGCCTTTGCTCAGCCACATTGTGAAAATCCTATGTTCGAGGCATGTGAGCTGTGGTTCACATGCTTTGCATACTCCTGCCATCTAGTGTTGGGTGCGGATGTTTGCAAGTTTTTGTTCGAAGAAGTCTTTCAGTCACGAGGTAGGTGACCCCTCCTTTAAGTGATAGTGCGCATGGGCATCAACTCCATTGTTAGATTGTTTTTTTCCACCATCAGGTTCGGACGGGTATTGCTGCGCTCCGCTTCGAAATCGATCCTCTGGTTTCTCCTCGGTGCGTACTCTCTCTACCTCTACAGTATTGTTTTCTAACGCGTTTTCTCTTTCCGCGGATCGATTCGAACTTTAAAAAAACTAAGACATTTCAACTGGAAGATCTGCGGGCGGTCTTCCGGCCCATCCGCGTCCGTTCGGCTCCTCATCGATGGAACGGACTCCATTTAAATTCTGTCCCCTTTCCCACGCGAAATATCCGCGTACGGACTCTCACCCGGTGTGTAATTTGTGCTTGTCCCCCGAGCACAAAGAGCAAGACTGTGACGCTCGACGCTCCTTCAGGTCAAAGAAAACTCTCCGTGATCGTCGGGCTTGACGTCGAGAGATGCAGCGAAGTCTCCAAACAAGAAGAGGTATCCGCGGCAGAGGAGGAGATGGCTTCAGCTGCGTCTGACTCTGGATCAGACTTACAGATCGACCTCGAGGACGATTATGTGCCGCAGAGACAAGGGGACGTGAGTACCGAAGACACCTTCTCCCCCCCTCCCATCGTCCCTAAGAAATCTAAGGCTTCGGCACCACCTCCGCCTCAAGGCCAAGGTCGGCACCGAGAAGAGGTTTCCAACGCTCCGCCTCTTGGCTCTGCACCGAAACTCTCTGAAAAGCCTTCCGGCTTGGGACCGAGTTGGCCCAAGCCCACTTCCGAGCCAAAATCTTCCAGCTCGAAATCCAACATTGGTTCCGAACCGAAACCTTCGACACCAAAAATTAAGAAACATCCCTCGGAGTCGAAACCCTTGGCACCGAAAGGACATTCCGTCTCTACTTCGAAAGCTTTGGTGCCGAGAAGTAAAGATTTGCCTACAACACAACCGGATCCAAACATAGACACTGTACCGCCTAAACTGGATCCAAAACAGAACAAGCATTGGCATAGTCAATAGGTCTCGCCTTTGGGGCCTTACAAGTGTTTACCATGCAGCATATTATCCTGGGTGCTGTGCCGCCAGGGATTGAATAGCTATATAATTACCAAACACTGGGTCATGCAGTCTGATTCAGGAATACGTGCTTGCCTGTCCCACCCGCTTCTTCTTCCTTGGTGGCATTTGGGAAGTAAAAGCAACAACTGGAGGGGAGGGGCTGAAGGGGGTAGATTGAAAGCAACTAAGGGAGGGTGAAAGAGAACTAAAAGCAAAGTTGAGAGGATGAGGGAAATTGAAAGTAGCAATGGGCGGGGGGGGGAGAGAATTATAAAACGATGATGGGAGGGTGGGAAGGGTTGAAAACGTGGTTCCCAAAACTAATGTTTTCAGCCTGCAGCAGATCACACCTGCATCAGGGCAACCTTGTGATTGGCAGATAGTGCATTACAGTTAGCGCAGGGTATATATTATTAACAAAGACGGACGCAATGCGACATATACACTTTTAAAATGTTGTGGGCCACTTATGGAAATCCTTATATGAAACTGCACCAACCAAGTGTTGATATCCATCTACAGCGCATGGAATCAGATTTGTTGGTGCTCTCAAAATCCATTTATACCGCACCCATAAGCACACACAAATGCAGTTAACTGTACAGCACGTATGAGATGTTAGATTTTAGCATATAGTCAAATTATAGCATTTATCTGTAGATTATCAAAACTATGACATTGAGAGGGTACATGTGCATCACTATAAAAATATGCGGTTAATATAAAAGGATCACAACCAAATTAAATGAAAACAAGCAAATGTAAGTTGCAAACCATAAAGCCAATGGTAAGCAATGGGCAGAAGGAATTCTTAGGGTAGCTTTCTGAATGTCCCCAAGATGGTTTTACCAAACCAGACAGCTATTCTGTCTGGTAGGCTTTTACCTTAAAAGGGTGTGGAAGACAGAAGTGGAAAAGAAGGCTAGAAGGGTGAAAGAAACAGCGATGGAGATGAGAGAAAAGAGATAAGTGAGTCAGAGGGAGTGAAGAGAATGATGTACTGAGAAGCAGAAACCTCAAAAGCAGAAAACTAAAAGCTTAAAGTCGCAGTGAAACAAAGGCTTTAAAATAAAAAAAGTCGCCCCAACCGGAAATAAATGTATTACTAAATTCAGTGCTGCTGCTATATATACACATTATTAAAAATGGGACAGCACTGTATAGATGGGTTCAAGTTGTTGACTGATCCAATTAAAAAATTAATACTTTTAGGAAGCTTGCCATCTCCGTGCAGCCTGAAAGCAAATAGCACAAGGAGTAACGTGCTCATATTCTAGAAGAGAAAAAATGCAAGTCCCCCCCCAACCCTCCTCTCTATTGCCTGTAGTCCTTGGCACATAACTGCGCTCAAAGCTCATTGGCTTTTGACCATAAATAATTTGTGCTGAACACATTTATCAACCTTAAAAACAAGTCGTGGAAAAAACATATTAGCATATAAGCAAGTTTACAGAGCAGCTGTAGTGAGACTGAAATTAACATACTCGAATCCCTGAAAGTGGTCCTTCCTGCACCACCACAACACATACAGTTCAATTTTAAACAGGCCTGAAGCCCGAGCCCACAGCACAGAGGTTAGGGAGACGAGATTTGAGTTATTGCTGCTGTTACATTCAAATAAAAATAAACACCCAAGGTTCACTGCCTTGCTGAAATGAAGAAACAAATGAAAGGTTCAGAGGCCAGCAGTGGTATAGGTAGCCCACTTTACCAACCAATCAACTGAAAATGCATACGAATTGTGTATGCACGAGGGATAACCGGATCTTTGCAGCATTTAAAACGTCTGTGTCTGGATTTCTATTTTGGGCTGTGCAGGAACGTCAGCTAAGAAACACTGCTTAAGGATTCATCAACAAATAGTTACTGTTTTCAAAAAGACCCAACACACACTATCGAACAGCGGGAACGTGGGATCATGTAACTCAAAGCACTTAAAGTCGAAATAGGCGTGCATTAAATATCCAACAAATGGAGCCTTTCAGCTGTTCGAAGGAAAGCGGAATTGTCAATGAACTGCGGAAAAGAGTAAAATGAATAAATGTAACGTGACTACAAATTGAAACTGTGCAAACAGCGCAGAGTAGTGACCGAAACTTACCCAGATGTACGAAATCCGATACAAATCGCTATGTCCCAACCTCGGAAAGAAAAGTGAATGAAGAATCCAAGTGGTTTTTTTTTAAATTGAAGACACCAGGACACGCAGCACATTTAAAATGGTAGTAACTGAAAATAGACTACCGAACTTTGAAAACGGTGCACTAGAACTCTGAATGAAACTGTAATGTGAAATGTAGCTGGTTCTTTTGGAAAGCACTGTGGAATGAAATAAAAAGCCAGAGAGCGAGCTGCTGCTAATGCGTGGCTTGAGGCGAACAGAGAGCGACTCCAGCAGCGATCCCTAGAGTGAGAGGACGTGGCTCAGCAGTCAGAGCTGCAAGACTTTGGAGCTGGGGATCCGTGTTCGAGCCTCAGCAGTCAGTTTAACGCTCTGTGAATGATCTTGGAAACGTTCTCTGAACCAAATAAAATAAACTTTTAAAGTTAACACGCAAAGACGCTGCGCATCTCCAAACAGCTTAAATAAATAAACAAGCCCGGAAGTGGTGCGTGCGCGCTTGTGCCCGCCGCTGCAGGAGAAAACCATCTGTTTCCAATTAACGCGACCGGTGGTGATAATTGGAAACAGATGGTGGTCGCGCGCGCTCCCGAGGACCCTAGGCCAAGGACCAGAGAAGGCGGGACATGCACCCGCCTTGAGCCAATTGCGTGCTGTCTTTCTTAGAAAGACGCACGCAAAGGCCAATCGCGGGTTAATTTTAAAAAAGCACACGCACGAGCGTGTGTTCGAAGCTGAAAAGCCTTTACTAAATGTCTCGCAGAGCAGCGCATGCGCGCTGGCTCAGGCGAGACCTAAAAAGCTGTACATTCACACTGACACAGGGCATATCCATGCTAAAACACCATCTAAGCACAAGCTTTCTGAGGATTCTGGAAGAATTTAGATATAGATTCTTTTAATCAACATCTCGCGAATAACATTCCTGCCATCACTTCTATCAACTTAGCAGATTCGGATACCATCCATACTTGGATTTTGACATCCATTGATGTTTGCCTTCCAATTTCCATCAAAAAAGTGAACAATCATCGACCTCCTGCCCCCTGGTTCTCGGAAAGGTTAAAAACAGAGAAAACCAAATGCAAAGTTCTGGAAAGACGTTGGAGGAAGGATTATGCGCCTGAATTCAGACGTATATACAAACTGGCTAAAAGGGGCTATCACTCCCTCTGCAAAGCTGCCTGAGCTGAATACGTAAACAACACCATTACGTCGGCATATAACAGCCCCAAGGTCTTGTTTAAACTAGTCAAAGATCTTTTGGGAGCAGCATGCCAACCTACCCCCTCCCCCCCCGTGCTCAATGAAGCTCAATGTGAGGACGTAGCCAAGTTCTTTATTGGCAAAGTGGAGAAAATCTACGCAGAACTGAAGGTCATAACAACTAATGTAGGGCAGCAAATGAAGAGCTCTCTCCCCACATCAGGCTGCGCTGCTCCACCGGCAAATCAGATCGCCGTGCCTACTATTACGCTAGAAAACTGGCAGCCTTTGGACCCCCCCCTCTTTTAGCCGAATCTTAAATAGCCTTAAATCCGGCTCACCCAGAGATCCTCTCCCCATCCCCATTCTTCAAAAATTGGAACCATAGTCACTCAAACTCATTATGGAGTTGCTTAATGCGTCTCTGCAAGAAGCAACCGTTCCATCGGCATGGAAACATGCCATGGTTCTCCCACTCTTGAAAAAAGCTAATGCTGATCCGACGGAATTATCTAATTTCCGCCCGATCTCCTTACTTCCAGCTTTTTCAAAAATTTTAGAAAAACATATTAACCAACAACTGACGCAATTTGTTGACTCCCAATTTTTTTTGCATACATCGCAATCTGGTTTTAGAGCTGGGTTCTCTACAGAAACCACGCTTTTGGGAGTTACTGAAACTTTGCGTCAACGTCTTGATATGGGTGAAACCGTGGCACTCATATTGCTTGATTTGAGTGCTGCCTTCGACACTGTGTCACATACCGCCCTACTTAAAGCTCTTCAATCTGTGGGCGTTGTCGGGACAGCACTCAAATGGCTCACTGATTTTCTGACCGACCGGACTTTTCAGGTCTTTTCACCCTCCGCAAGCTCGAAGTCCCATGCTTCTCCTTACGGAGTACCGCAGGGTTCTATCCTCAGCCCATTATTATTTAATATCTACGTTAGACCCCTGGCCACAATAGCGGAAGAGGCTGGGCTATCTATCTATTCGTACGCCGATGATACCCAGCTAATCTTCTCTCTCTCCACCAATGAGGCATCTAAGGTATCCTCTCTTCAGGTAGGGCTGCAAATGATAGCTGGCTGGATGCAAGCCAACATGCTAAAACTCAATGGCGGAAAAACAGAAGTTTTAATTCTCGGTCAAAACAAAGATCTCTGGGGCCCCCGACATTGGCCTCCTCAAATGGGTGATCTTCCCCAACCGGTGCAACTAGTCCGCAATCTAGGCGTAATCATTGACGACCAGCTATCAATGAGGAAGCAAGCAGTCAGGGTCGCCTCAATCTGCTTCACCATCCTAAAATGGCTCAAAAAAATACTCTGGATGTTGCCTAGTCCCACACAAAGAACTGTGGTCCAGGCCCTGATTACTTCTAGGCTGGACTATGGCAACGTCCTGTATTTAGGAGCCAACAAGGAGGTGGTTCGAAAACTGCAGGTAGTACAGAACTTGGCGGCAAGACTGCTTTGCCAGGTGCCTAGTAAGGCCTCTATTTCAGGCTCCCTCCTCAGCCTCCACTGGCTTAGGATGGAGAACCGCATCAAATTCAAGGCCCTGTGTTATATGCATAAAATTAAACTGGGCACAGCACCACAGTATCCGAGTGCCTTAGTCCATCCCTACCTCCCAACACGTCTTCTCCGATCCTCTACTCAGACCAAATTCTTAGTCCCTAGGATCAGACGGTCGCGTATGGGTGGCCGGTCTTTTTCTTACTTGGCCCCTTCACTATGGAATTCACTCCCCATGCCACTCCGGCATGAAACCATCTATAAGAACTTTCGCAAAGGTCTCAAAACGTGGTTATTTAACCAATAATGTTTTTCTCTCTCTTTCTGCGTCTGTCCGATGGCGCCGGGAAACCTCCGGGTAGCTGTGCGCCTTATAAAATTAAATTAATAATAATAATAATAATAATAATAATAATAATGATAGCCCATGCAAAATTCCTCTCAAGAAAAAAAGTGTAGGCACTAGTCCTTTCCATACACTTCCATCTCCTCCTCCCTCTCCACGACAACTTGATCCATTACAGATTACACCGAGTCAGTCTCCTCTACCTCATTTTCACACGGGTGACACTGACGATACACAATTACCAGATCCTTGGACGGACTACACAACTGATCCTCCACAGGACACAGACCCAGATCTTTATACTGCCAGGCCATCTCCACCTGATGACAATCTGTCTGACCAACAGCTTATTGCTAGAGCGGCAGAATACCGTGGAGCTACATAAAGAGTCTTTAGAGGAGGATTTCCTCTTTGACACTCTAGGATCCCATAAGTCTAGTCAGACACTGCCTATGCTCAAAGGTATGTTAAGGCACACAGACGATATTTTTAAAGATTCTGTCTGTGCCAGAATCCTTGCTTCTAGAGTAGACAAAAAATATAAATGCTCCCCCGCAGATCCTATTTTTATTAAGGGCCAGTTACCACTTGATTTTTTAGTTGTATCAAATTCTAGAAAGAGAGCTAACTCTCAAGCATCATGGGATGCCCCTCCCCCAGATAAAGAATCAAAGCTTATCTATGCTTCGGGTAAACGGGTGGCTGCGCAAGCGGCTAACCAATGGCGTATCGCTAATACGCAATGCTTACTAGCAAGATACGATAGAGCCCACTGGGACAAAATGGAACAATTACTTCAGTTTCTCCCAGAGGAGCATAGGGCAAAGGCTCAGGATTTAGTCCAGGAAGGCAAACTAATTTCCAATGCCTCTATCAGATGCGCTTTAGATGCAGCTGACACCGCAGCTACAGAAGTAAATACTAGCATCTTACTACGACGACACGCATGGTTGCAGATATCAGGGTTCAAACCTGAAGTCCAACAATCCATCCTGGCTATACCCTTTGATAAAAAACATCTCTTTGGCCCTGAAGTCGATCTAGCGCTCGCAAAAATGAAAAAGGACACAGATGTAGCAAAATCGATGGGAGCGCTTCAATCTCCCTCCAATAGAGGTCCTTTCAGCGCTCTTTTTATAGGGGCAGGTCAAAGTTCACAGGCACTGACCAGAACACTTCCTCCTACAAAGGCAATTCCCAATCCTCTTTTACAAGAGGATTTTTCAAAGGAGGTTATAGAGGAAACAGTCCCAGGGGTAGAGGTAAAAACAACACACCTCGCACGTCCCCTTCCTCAAGCAAACAGTGACTTCCCAACACTTTCCTCCGACTATTCAACACCTGTCGGAGGAAGACTTCAAGACTTTCTCCCCATTTGGAAATCAATAACAACAGACAAATGGGTGCTTGGAATTATCCAACATGGTTATTGCCTAGAGCTTATCAACAATCCTCCAAACATTCCTCTTCGATCTCTCAAAATATCACCAGACCACCAGCACTTGCTTCAACAAGAAGTGCAATCTTTATTACTCTAAGGGGCTATAGAACTAGTCCCACTTCAGTACCAAGGGTCAGGGGTTTATTCCCTTTACTTTCTCATTCCCAAAAAGGACAGCTCCTTGAGACCTATTCTAGATCTCAGAGAGTTAAACAAATACATATTGTCAGAACACTTTCACATGGTAACTCTTCAACAAGTACTCTTGCAGCAGGGCGACTTTGTCTACTCTAGATCTAAAGGACGCCTACTTTCACATTCCAATTCATCCCGCTCATTGCAAATACCTCAGGTTTGTGATAGCAGGCAAACATTACCAGTTCAAGGTACTTCCATTTGGCGTCACCACAGCCCCCCGAGTGTTCACCAAATGTCTCGCAGTAGTAGCTGCTCATCTCAGAAGACAATGTATACATGTCTTCCCTTACCTGGACGACTGGCTTGTCAAAGCGGGCACTTACCAGAACTGTATTCTACACATTCAGACAACAGTGCACCCACTTCACCAGTTAGGTTTTACAATAAATGCACAAAAGTCTCACCTATGCCCGGCACAAGTGCAATCTTATCTGGGATCTTCCTTCAACACTCTCAAAGCTCTAGCCACTCCCAATGTAGCCAGAATTCACAATATTGAGGCCACACCATTACAATTCCAACCCAGCCAATCATTACCAGCAAAAGTCTTCATGCAACTGCTGGGAATTATGGCATCCTGCATTGCAATCGTACTTCATGCAAGGCTTCACATGCGTCCTCTGCAAGAATGTCTAGCGAGTCTGTGGAATCAGTCACAGGGTCTATTAACCGATCTAGTGTTGGCAGACAGCTGCACTCATTGCTCTCTGCAGTGGTGGAACCTTCAAAACTTAGCAAAAGGGCGGCCTTTCATAGACCGTATAGTCTACAGACTATACTGACAATAGACGCATCCTTAACAGGTTGGGGTGCCCATCTTCAACATTACACAGTACAGGGACTGTAGTCGGACAATCACAAACGTCTCCACATCAGCTACCTGGAACTTCTAGCAGTGTTCCTAGCACTCAAAGCTTTTCTCACCCAACTTGTAGGCAAGACTGTCTTAGTTCGCACAGACAACATGACCGCAATGTACTACCTACAGAAACAGGGAGGGACTCTCTCTCTCCAACTGTCGCGCCTTGCACAAAGCATTTGGAATTGTGCAATTCATCACAAAATCTGACTCCTAGCAGAACACCTTCCAGGAGTAGACAATCAGATTGCAGACCTGCTCAGCAGACACAGGCAGCAAGTACACAAATGGGAACTTCACCCCCAAGTTCTTCTTCCCTACTTTCAAAAATGGGGTTTTCCACAGATAGATCTGTTTGCCACAGTACATAACGCAAAATGCCCAAGCTTTGCATCCAGGTTCCCACACTCCGCATCCAAGGGCAATGCTCTATGGATGAATTGGTCAAGGATATTTGCTTACGCTTTTCCGCCTCTCCCACTAATGCCATTACTGGTTCGGAAGCTCAGACAAGCGTCTGTAGGAAGCTGGCTCTGTATATACTATACCAAAGTGAGGTATAGTGTGCACAGAGTCCAGTGGAACCCCAAAGGTAGGCAGAGGTAAAGTTAGATAGCACCTCACTCTCTATTTGTGGTAGTGTGGTCGAGCAGTAAGGCAGTATCAGAGGACAGTGTTAAGCATTTGTTGTACACACTCAGTCAGCAAATGAATCCACACACACAAAGACTGAACTTCAGACCAATTGTTTTTGTATAAAAATATTCTTTTAGTTATTTTATTTTCTAGAACCAAGCAAGCCTGGCACAGGTAAGCAATAAGTACTTTACAGTAGTAATGCAATTGAAATACAGTTTGAATGATAATTGTATATGCACTTTGATTTGATTTACAGTATGGATGCAGGGAAATGCAATACTTAGTAAATACAGTACATAGACTTGAATAGGCTTTTTAGTAAAATAGCAGGTATGTAACTTTTGAGATTAGTAGGCTTACACAGAGTAGTATACCTAGATACTACTCTGGGACATTTCCTGAAAAGTAAGTAAAATCGTTTTTGTTAGATTATGCAATTTTAAACAATTTCTTTAGTTTCTCAAACTCCACACTTAGAAACTTTTCACAGAAAAACAGTCAATGTTATCCTATGGAGGAAAATAGTGTTATCGGTTTTGAGGTAAGTATTTGGTAGTGGGATTTGAGGTTCTGGGGGTAGACTCAGGGGTCCCCCAGGGTCAAGGATGCACTCTAGTTACACCCTCAGCGGCACTAGGGCAGCCGGGTGCAGAGTGCTAAGGCCCAATGTTATCCAATGGGGGATAGGGGGCCTCCGGTTGGTGGCTGCTGGCAAGCAGGCCTCTAGGTTGTGGGAGCAAAGCTCCTGGACTTTAGCTCAGGGCAAATGGGGAAACAAAGTAGCACCAAAGGTGCATCCTCAGTGGCACTAGGGCGGCCGGGTGCAGAGTGCTGTTTCGACGTCGGACGCCCTGTTGTTTTCAATGGAGAACCTCCGGTTTGGAAAGACACTGCGGGCTTGGGGACGAAGGTCTTCTGGGTGCGACCACCACTTCGAGAGGTAAGTTGGGAAGTTAGGTGTTGGTTAGGCACACAAGGCGGTGGGGCGTCGGGTGCAGGGGTGCCTTTTGGGGTCGGATCTTCTTACCAGCTCCTGGTCGCGGTTAGGGGGTCTTCTGGATTTAGGCTGCAGGCGTTGGCTGGAGGCTTGAGGCAGGTCAGGGGTCGCCGGATCTCGGGTCAGGATCGCCGGGGTGACCTCCTCGTGGTGTTTGCCCACTCGAGCCGTGGACGGCGGGTGCAGAGTGGGGCGGATTCGCGGTGTCCGGCCCGAGCCAGAGATTGCAGGTGAACAAATCTGGTGTTCACGGGAGACAGTCTTTGTGCTTGAAGGCAGGAAGGACCTCCGGGGTTTTCGAGGTTGCTGGCTGCAGGACACACCGGTATTTCGCAGGAGCAGGTTCGAGGTGGAGACAGGCCGGTAGGGCTGGGGCCAAGTCAGTGGGCGTCTTCCTCTTGTTAGCTTCGGCACGGCTGTTCGGTCCTTCTTCTTATTTTCTTGTTGCAGGTTCTTGTCTGAGGAAGCAAGGTTCAGGGGTGCCCCTAAATACCTGACTTAGGGGCGTTACAGATAGGTAAAAGGCAGGGACCAATGGGTCCCTTCCCTGGTGTGGGTACACCCCCTATTATGCCACCCTCCAGTGGGAGGGGGGCATGAGCCTGTCCCTGGTTGGCTGAGTCCCCCCATCTTCAAGATGGCGTGGACTGAGATTTGTGCTTCATCTCGCCTCCCCACCTGAGGGGTGGAGTTGGCAGAGGTGGGCACACCTCTCTCCCTCACTTGTTTTTCCCCGCCGGTTCTCCCGCCCAAAGTGGGGGTCAGAACCAGTGGGGACCAGTTGCTGAGAGCAGCAAGTGGCCTGGGGAAGCTCACAAAGGCGGCAAGCCTTTGAAGCTTCCCTTCGTGAACCCTGCCCATCCTGGGGAGAAGGCTTGGCACCTCGTCCCAGGATGTGCATTGTTTCAGGCCCCAGAGAGCAGCAGGCTCTCGACCCAGGGGTCCAGAAACATGTCTGGTGGTGGCAGCTGAAAGCAGCCACTCTGCCTGGACACTAGAGGTGGGTTAGTTTTCAGGGGGCATCTCTAAGATGCTCTCTGTGTGCATTTTTCATTAAATCCCACACTGGCATCAGTGTGGGTTTAATGTGCTGAGAAGTTTGATACCAAACTTCTCAGTTTTCAGTGTAGTCATTATGGTGCTGTGGAGTTCATAATGACAAACTCCCAGCACCATATACTCTTAATGGCAGCACTGCACTTACACTGTCTAAGAATGGACTTAGACACTGTAGGGGTACAGGGCTCATGCACCTGTACCCTCACCACTGGTATAGTGCACCCAGCTAGAGGGGTGACTGCTCTATGCCAGGGCAGTGGGTTGTAGGCATGGCACACATAGATGTGTGCCATGTCGACTCTTCACTTTGTTCTGCACCAAAACATGCACCAAAACACGCAGCCTGCAAAGGCGGTGTGTGTGTGTAAGGGTACAGGACCTCTAAGGGTGGCACAATAAGTGCTGCAGCCCTTAGAGGCCTTCTCTGGTCACAGTGCCCTGGGTACCTGTGGTACCATTTACCAGGGGCTGACCTGTGGCCAGAGATGCCAATTGGGTTTAGGCTTCAATGCAGTTTTAGGGAAAGAACATAGGCCCTGGGTACCTGATTAGCAGGAGCCCACGGCACACTCAGTCAAAGTACATCAGCAATTCAGCAAAAAGTGGTGGCAACCATGCAGAAAGAGGGCACTTTCTCACAATGTCCCTCACACTGATCTTAGTAGCCCCCACATGGGCTCGTCAACCTTGGTACACCACCCTGTTAGAACTCTCAGTGGTTCCACATCAAAAGCTACATCTCACACCATGTCTCCTCACTCAGAGCCATGGAGAACTCAGACATCCAAATCCCAGAGAACTGAACCTAGCGATTTGGCTCCTGAAGTCATAGAGTTTGGTTATTTACAACTGCCACCAGACTGTATGAATATTCTCAGAGGTTAGAAGACCTACTACTAGAGCATGTTGTGCAGCAAAATGGAAACGGTTTGTTGTATATTGTAACAACAAAATGAATCCACTTGATGCTTCTGTACAGAAAATCATTTGTTATCTGTTGCATTTACAGTAATGTGGACTAGCTTACACATCCATTCATTTACATCTAGCAGCGGTAGCTGCATACTTGCAAAATAGACAACACTTATCTCTATTCAGAGTACCAGTGATTAAAGCCTTAATGGAAGGATTAAAAAGGGTGATGCCACCAAGAATTCCCCCAGCTCCAGAGTGGAACTTAAACATAGTCCTTACAAGGTTAATGTGTCCACCTTTTGAACCAATGCACAAATGTCAGTTACAGTTCCTATCATGGAAAGTTGCTTTCCTCATAGCGATAACTATACAAGAGCCTTTCTCTCAACTTCACAAAGATAGTGGTTCTTTGCACCAGTCCCAAATTTCTCCCTAAAGTAGTTTCTGCTTTTCATATCAATCAATCAGTTGAGTTACCTGTGTTCTTTCCTTAACCTGATTCTGTATCAGAACGAGCCCTACACACACTTGATGTTAGACGTGCTATACTTTACTACATAGAAAGAACCAAAGATTTTAGGGAAACAAAGCAACTATTTGTTGCTTTTTCTCCACCACACACAGGCAATCCTATATCTAAGTCCGGTATTGCAAGATGGATTGTAAAATGTATCCAAACATGTTATGTTAAAGCAAAGAGAACTTTGTTAGTACCCCCTAGAGCGCATTCTACTCGCAAAATAGGGGCTGCTATGGCCTTCTTGGGAAATATTCCCTTAGCTGATATTTGTAAGGCAGCAACATGGTCTACACCGCACACATTCACCAAACACTATTGTGTAGATGTGTTAGCAAGACAACAGGCAAATGTAGGCCAAGCAGTACTTAAAACTCTATTTCAAACAACTACAACTGCTACAGGTTAGCCACCGCTTTGGGAGTTTACTGCTATATAGTCTATGCAAAGCATGTGATCTACAGCTTACATGCCTCGAACGGATAATGTTACTTACCCAGTAAGCATCTGTTCTTGGCATGTAGAGCTGTAGATCCACATGCGCCCACCCACCTCCCCGGTCTCCTGTTGTAGTTCTTAATTCACATTCATACGCATGGACATCTCTATTCTCCACATTCTACTCCATTCTCACCCTCTGCGGGAAAACAATCTAGCAATGGAGTCGATGCCTATGTACACTCTCACCGAAAGGAGTCACCTACCTTGTGACTGGAAAGACTTCTTCGAACAAAAACAACTTGCAAACATCCGGACCCAACAGTAGATGGCAGGAGTATGCAAAGCATGTGAATTTACAGCTCTACATGCCAAGAACAGATGCTTACTGGGTAAGTAACATTATCCATCCAAAGCAAGCCTAGATGGCTGCATGCCTGAGTCATTCAACTATGTTATGCTACAGCCACATGCACATTACACAGGACACTGAGGACATTCCATGCTCACAAAAAGTAGCCACAAAGGCTTTCGTGGAAAACAGACGCTGCTACTTGGTCTTCATTTCATGCCCTGGCGAAGCAGCGCTTTGTGGGTATTCAAGCTCACCAGGAAGCGTATGATGGACAAAGTGTACTTTAACCTACATTCCAGGTATCGTCTCACATGCCACTGCTTTAGTCTATAGGCAGCATGTGATCTACATTAGCACATGCTGCAAACAGGGAATGTTTATTGCCTGTAACAGTTTGTTTGTAGCTTGTAGTGCTGTAGATTCATGTGATCCAACATGGCTAGCCAGAAGTGAGCAGAGCGGAAGATACCTTTTATTCTTTACCTGCTGTTTCCACCTGTGATAAATTTCTGGATTCTCCAGTATACAGCTCGGGAATAGACCTTCTAGACCATCTGGCATTCAGGACTTGAATAATATGGCAACACAAGACAGAAAGCTAGTTTGAGTGCAACCACCCCACAACCCACTGATTAAGACTCGATTGAAATGCTTTTAGGTAACAATGTTGAATGTTACAGGGATGATCAGTGCAACCCAAACCATTTTTCATAATAGAACTGCCTGCCCCAGAAAGCATAGAATATATTATAAAGTTTTGTTTTGAAAACAAATCCTATCCTAGTTCACACAATATGAGTAGTAACTATAATGAAAACAGAACGGTAGCTGCAACATTTGAGCCATATGAACATGAACAACAGAACATTTTGCAACATATTGGCTGTGTAACTTTACATCAATCTCACCCTTATATCTTTGGCTTACTAAGCGAAACTCAGCAAAAGAATAGCCTAATTTGAGTTTCAAAGATGGTTCACACACTCATACCGGTTTCAGGCAATTAAGTTATTGTTCAGTATTATAGCACAGTCTATCTCATCTCTGTGGAATGGTAAACTGATGAGCCTAGTGAGTGAAGGTGAAACGTGCCTCTCGTTAGCCTTCAGCAGAAGCAGGTGAAGCAGTTCTGTATGGCTTGTCTCATCTCACACTTCTGGCATGAAGTTCCTCTCTAGCCTTTCACATTTGGTTCCTAATGTTTATAACATTATCTGGTCATTATTAAATCTTTCATGTTGGAGTTGCAGCCGATCTGCCAACCATTAAAGGAAGGTAGGTACAAGTTCTCATAGACAACACCATCACCATGTGGTACTGCAACAAGTAGGGCCGGATAGAATCTTGAGTCTGTTGCCATGAAGCTCTACGCCTCTGGAAGTGGCCGTATCATCAGGGCATTACTCTGGCCATGAACCACCTGGCACAATCTGTAAACGCCAGGGCTGACAAACTCATCCACCGATGCATGGCCGATCATGTATGGCAGGGCATCTTTCAGCAAAGGAGAGCACATTGGCTCATGGTTTTTGCCACCGCCAAGAACGCGCAACCTCAACACTTTTGCGCACTGGAGTGCCCAAGAAGGCTCTCTCTTGGAGACACAATCCTCCTAGTGTAGAGCTCATGACTCCTGTATGCCTTTCTTTCACTGCCTCTCCTGTCTTTAGTTCTGAAAAACTACTGGGACCAAGTCAGTTTAGTGGCTGCAGATTGGGCCAGAAGAATGTGGTACCCAGAACTCCTGGGCATGCACATCTGTCCTCCAATCAAGCTGCTGCTTCAGGAGGATCTGCTGTTACAGCACCAGACCAAACTTGCGCACAAACTTGCTCATAAACATGCACCATCTCCATGTATGGTGATTGAATGGCGGAAATTGGTTCCATATGATCTCTCTCCGGGGGTCATTGATGTTATCTTGACAGCTAAGCACCCTTCCACAATGTCGGTGTTTGCCAGGCGCTGGGGCAAGGTTGTGGCTTGGTGTGGCAACCTCCAGATGGACCTGTTACAGGCCAAACTTTCATACGCACTGTTAAAGGCTCCTTGTCAGCTCGTTTGGCTTTTTGTGGTTGCCGGATCAGCCTTCTTTGTTCAAATCACCTCTTATGATGAGGTTTCTTAAAGGTATACAACATATGTTCCAGCCAAAGCTCTTTGTGGTGCCACAGTGGGACTTGAATCTGGTTCTCATTTTTTTGCATCCCTTTTGAGTCCATGCACAGTTGCCTCACTTGCCTTTTTGACACTAAAAATGGTCTTCTTTTTGGTCGCGATAATGTCAGCTTGTCATAAGTGAGCTGCAGGCACCTTCAGTCCAGCCGCCTTATACATCCTTTTCCCAAATTTTTTTTAGACAAACTGGTGTTGAGGACTCGAGCTGCATTCCTGCCAAAAGGACTGACACCGTTTGATGTTGGTCAGGCTATCACCCTTCTAACTATCTTTGCCTCGCCTCACCCCTCGAAAGTGGAGGAGAGCTCTAGTTTCTGCTTTGATCATACCAAAGACTATCGTATACAATCAGCTCTTTGTGGGCTCCTCTGACGCAAAGAAAAGCAAGCAGTGCGTCTCTAGGTGGATAGTCCTCTGCATTAAAATCTGCTCCCCCTTGGGTAAGAAGCATCCACATGAAAAATTGAGGGCTTACTCCACTCAAGCCAAGGCTGCTACTACGGTTCTGGCACCTTTGAGTGCATCCTGGATATCTGTAAGGCTGCTACGTGGGCATCCATGCTAATGTTCACAAAGCACTATTGTCTGGACAATCTGAAAGAGACACGTTAGTGATAGATTCCTTACCTTAGAATATCCCCAGGCGTCAGGCTGGATCCGGAAAGTTTTGCGTAGCAGTACCCTTGCGCGTCGGTAGGCGGCGTCGTGCGGCTCCGCGTCCGTCGTCGGCGTCGTGATCGCCGGGATGACGTCGCGGGCAGTACTTAGGCGCCGCCCTGCGCGCTGACGTCAGTTCTTCTTTTTCCGCGCCAGTAAGCGCAGATCCGGGAAGAGCAGTGCCCTGGTCAATTTTTGACCATACTTTTTGGTGATTTTTTCACTGTTTTTTCCAACTTTAAGGTGTCGTAGGGATGCCCGGCTTCAGCGATGCGGCGCCTGTGCGCGGATGATGTCCGTCACCGACCCGCATTGGGAGTGTCTCTTCTGCCTCGGCCGAGGCCACGACACCGAGTCTTGTCCCGAATGCCAGGCCCTCAACCCGAAAGCTTTGCGAGAGCGGTCTCGAAAGCTCCTCGAGGCCCGGCATTCGGCTCCGCGGAAGCCCCGGTCGCGTGAGAGGTCCAGGGGTCGCTCGCGGAGTGCACACCGGTCGTCGGCGTCGAAGTCTTCTTCGTCCGGTAAGTCTAGGCACAAGAAGTCCAAGAAGCATCGTCGCTCTCGGACTTCGCCTCGCCGGTCTCGCGACTCGGCTGAGGCCCCTCCCGGCACCGTCCCCGCCCCGCGGCCCCGGACTTGCCTGTGGAGTCGCCCCGTCATACCCGCCCTTCCCGGGTTCGGGGCGGATCCGGCCAAGGTACAGGAGTTCCTGTCGGCCATGGCCCGCCTCTTCGGGCCTTCAGGCCCCTCCGGTGCGCCTTCGGGCCCCGCGGGCCCTGATGGGGTTGCTTAGGCGTCGCCGGCGGCCCCGGCGTCGCCCGAGCCTCCAGCCTCGATCCCGGCTCCGGCTTCGGCCCCGGCCTCGATCCTGGCTCCACAACCCCCATCGACGCCGGTCGACCTCACGACACCTCCGCCGGCGCCGATGTCTCCGGTGCCGTTCTCGACGCCGCCCTGGGCTCCGGGCGGCGTCGTTCCCAGTTCCTTCCGGCTCCGGACATGGACCCGGAGCGACGCCGCTCGACGCCGGCTCCGGCGCCGATGGGACCTTGGGTCCCAAATGTCCCTCCTCCTCCTTATTTTGAACCAGAGGAGGACCAGGAGGACTGGGAGGGTCTGATGACCCTCTGACACGCAACTGTCAGTATGATGAGGACTGGACAGAGAGTCTAGGGAGGCCAGTGGTCTGGATACTTCTCCTGACACTGGCATGCTGTCTCCTCCCGTGGCTACGGAGGAGGGGGCCAATTTTGGTACGGTGTTGCGTAGGGCTGCTGGGGCCTTACGTCTCCAGCTCCCTACTTTGACGGTCAAGCCTAACATCTTGACAGAGGTGCTTCAGCCGGCAGCCTCCTCTGCGGAGACTGTGCTGCCGTTTAACGACGCCCTCACTGACGTTCTTTTGGGCGCCTGGTCCAAGCCCAACACAGGGGCTCCTGTGGATCGGAACGTGTCACGACGCCATCGCCCGCCTCCGGGCGACCCCTGTTTCTTTCTGTCCACCCCACTCCTGAGAGCTTGGTTGTCCAAGCCTCCGCTTCCCAAACCGCCTTCCCTACCGCTCCTCCGGATAGGGAATCCAAACGCCTGGATCAGTTTGGGAAGAAAGGTTTTCTTCCTCCAGTGCTGGCTTGCGGTCCGTTAACACCGCTTGTCTTTTGGGCCGATATACCCACTCCCTGTGGGATTCGGTGGCGGATGTTTTGCCCCAGTGCCCTGAGGAGGTCCAGGCACTGCTTTCCCGCGCCATTGCGGAAGGAAGGGATGCGGCCAAATACACTATCCGTTGTGGCCTTGACACCGCCGACTCGCTGGGCAGGTCGATTGCAACGACGGTGGCGCTCCGGCGCCACGCCTGGCTGAGAACCACTGGTTTTTCAGGGGATGTCCAGAATACTCTCATGGACATGCCCTTTGATGGAGTCGGTCTTTTGGGTCCAAAGCAGACCATGCGTTGGAGCGCTTTAAGGACTCACGGGCTACTGCAAAGTCCCTGGGCCTTTCTGCTACACGCCCTCCGCTGCCTTCTGCTTTTCGTCCCTATCGTGGCCACGGTAGGGGCGCCCCTTCACGTCAGCAGCCCAGCCACCGGCCCGCGCAGCAGGCGTCTTCGCGTGGCCGAGGACGTGGATTCCGCCGTGGCGGATCGGGCAACCAGCGTGCGGGTCAGGCCACCACCTCCAACCCGTCCGCGGCCTCCAAGCCCTCCTAGTCCCTCCTTTCAGGTGCACGGCACGCCAGTAGGGGCAGGGTCCGCCATCACCTTCCCCACTGGCGCACCATCACCTCGGACAGGTGGGTCTTGGACATTGTCCGAAGGGGCTACTCCCTCCCCTTCGAGACCACCCCCAGCCATGCCACCTCAATTCCACCGCATGTCAGGGGATCACTTGGTGCTTCTACGGAAGGAAGTCACGGCCCTCTTGACCAAGAGGGCCATCGAGCATGTTCCGACCCCAGAAGTAGGGCGTGGTTGCTACTCCCACTACTTTCTGGTGCCCAAAAGGACAAGGAGGACATGCGTCCTATCTTGGACCTCCGGAACGTCAATCGCTTCCTCCGGAAGGAGAAGTTCAAGATGCTCACCCTAGCTCAGGTCTTGACTGCCCTCGACCCTGGAGACTGGTTGGTAGCGTTGGACTTGCAGGACGCGTATTTCCACATCCCCGTCCTGCCGGCCCACCGGCGTTACCTTCGGTTCACGGTAGGCCCCGAGCATTTTCAGTTCACCGTGCTCCCCTTTGGCCTTACCAGTGCCCCTCGGGTGTTCACGAAAGTGATGGCGGTGGTCGCAGCTCATCTGCGCCCGGGCAGGGGTTTCAGTCTTCCCCTACCTCGACGACTGGCTGCTGAAGGCGGGCTCGCCCCAGGCAGTCGTCTCCCACCTCCAGACTACGGCCGAACTCCTGCACTCGCTGGGGTTCTCCATCAATGTGCCGAAGTCGCATCTAATTCCTTCTCCACAGCTCCTTTTCATCGGAGCAGTTCTGGACACGACGCAGTTTCGGGCCTATCCTCCCGAACGGCGAGTCCGGGATATTCAGGCTATGATTCCGATCTTTCGGCCTTTATCCTGGGTTTCGGTACGGATGACCCTGAGGCTGCTGGGCCTCATGGCCTCCTGCATCCTGCTGGTCAATCATGCCAGATGGCATATGCGGGCTCTGCAGTGGGACCTGAAGTTCCAGTGGGCGCAGCACCAGGGCAACCTGTCCGATCACGTCCAGATCTCGGAGGGGACTGCAAAACAGTTGCAGTGGTGGCTCTCGAACCGGCAATGGGTCATGGGCAGATCCCTCTCCCTTCCCCAGCCACAGCATACAGTTGTGACGGACGCGTCCCTTCTGGGATGGGGCGGTCACATGGGAGAGGCGGAGATCAGAGGCCTCTGGTCTCCGGGCGGAGTCCCGGCTCCATATCAACATTCTGGAGCTCCGGGCGATCCGACTTGCACTCAAGGCATTCCTTCCCTCTGTCAAAGGGAAGGTAGTGCAGGTGTTCACAGACAACACCACCGCCATGTGGTACTGCAACAAACAAGGCGGGGTGGGGTCGTGGACCCTTTGTCAGGAGGCTCTGCGCCTCTGGACATGGCTGGAACATCAGGGCATGTTCCTGGTGGTTCAACACCTGGCAGGTTCCCTGAACGCCAGGGTGGACGAACTCAGCCGCAGGTGCATGATGGATCACGAATGGCGTCTTCACTCGGAAGTGGCGCAAGGACTCTTTCTACAGTGGGGAGAGCCTTGGTTAGATCTATTCGCCACCGAAGAGAACGCGCAATGTCATCAGTTCTGCGCGCTGGAATTTCCAAGGCGGCACTCGCCGGCGACGCTTTTCGTCACGAGTGGAGTTGCGGTCTCATTGTACGCCTTTCCGCCTATACCACTTCTACCCAGAGTGTTGAAGAAGATTCGGCACGACCGGGCCCAAGTCATTCTTGTGGCTCCGGACTGGGCTCGAAGAGTTTGGTATCCCGAGCTACTCAATATGAGCATAGATCCCCCGATCCGTCTGCCTCTTCGGGAGGATCTTCTGTCGCAGCAGCAGGGGACGGTCCTCCACCCGAACCTGTCCAGTCTACACCTGCTTGCGTGGAGATTGAGCGGCGGCAGTTGATTCCTTTCGACTTGCCTCCCGAAGTTTGTGATGTGATTCTGGCAGCCAGGCGTCCCTCCACTAAGGTGGTATACGCCTGCAGGTGGAACAAATTTGTGGCATGGTGCACAGCAAAGGCTGTGAATCCCTTTCTGCCCCTCTTTCTGAGGTCCTTCTGTTCCTTCTCTCTTTGGCCCAACAGGGTTCTGCCCTGGGTACCATCAAGGGTTATCTTTGTGCTATCTCGGCCTTCCTCAGGCTCCCTGATCAGCCCTCCCTTTTCAAGTCCCCTGTTGTTAACAGGTTCTTAAAAGGCATTACTCACCTCTTCCCTCCTGTTCCGTTTGTGATGCCTCAGTGGGACTTGAACTTGGTTCTTACCTTTTAATGTGCGCTCCCTTTGAGCCTCTACATAACTGTCCTCTTCGTCTTCTGACTCTGAAGACAGCCTTTCTGGTGGCCATCACCTCCGCTCGGCGGGTGAGTGAGCTCCAGGCTCTATCTTGCAAACCTCCCTTTCTGTCTGTTCATCCAGACAAGGTTGTTCTTCGGACGCGTCCGTCCTTCTTGCCAAAGGTGGTTACTGCTTTCCACATTGGGCAGACCATCACTTTGCCCACCTTCTTTCCGCCTCCGCATCCTTCCAGAGAGGAAGAGAGGCTCCACCGTCTGGACCCAAAACGTGCGCTCTCTTTCTATATTGACCGCACAAAACACTTCCGGGTGGATGACCAGCTCTTTGTTGGCTACGTGGGCGCCAAAAGGTCGGGCGGTGCACAAGAGGACCATCTCCCGCTGGGTTACCTTGTGCATCAAGACCTGCTATTCTTTGGCTAAAAAGGAACCTCCTGTTGGGCTGCGTGCCCATTCCACCAGGGCAACGGCTGCTACCACGGCCTTGGGCCGCGGTGTTCCGCTGCCGGTTATCTGTCAGGCGGCTACGTGGGCCTCGCTGCACACGTTTACTAAGCATTACTGCCTTGACAGTCAGGTCCGGAGGGACGGCTTCTTTGGCCGTTCTGTCCTCCAGGACTTCCTTGTCTGATCTTTGTTCGCAGACCCACCACCGGGGTTGGTATTGCTGGGGTATCTATTCTAAGGTAAGGAATCTATCACTAACGTGTCTCTTTCAGATGCACAAGTTACTAACTTGTGTAACGATATATCTGTAAGAGACAGTAGTTAGTGATAGATTCCTACCGCCCACCCATCCTCCCCGTTCTGCGAACTGATTTCTAGGGTTAAGGACATCCCTTTCAGGGCCCTAGTATTTTTCGGACACCTGTGTCAGCTTCTTGCATGGCTCTGCGTTCCTGGCGCGGAAAGTCGTGTACAGAACTGACGCCAGCGCGCAGGGGCGGCGCCTAAGTACTGCCCGCGACGTCATCCCGGCGATCACGACGCCGACGACGGACGCGGAGCCGCACGACGCCGCCTACCGACGCGCAAGGGTACTGCTACGCAAAACTTTCCGGATCCAGCCTGACGCCTGGGGATATTCTAAGGTAAGGAATCTATCACTAACTACTGTCTCTTACAGATATATCGTTACACAAGTTAGTAACTTGTGCGTCAGGTCCTTTGGGATGGGCATTTCACCCAATTGGTCCCTGCAGTACCTTTTGATCTGAGCTGTTCAACAAACCCATTACCTTGGGATGTACTGCTTTGGTATATATTCACAAGATTAGGAATCTGCTGTTAGGAGTATCCATCAGAATAACAAATTACTTACCTTTGGTAACGCCCTTTCTGATGGATACTTTATCTAGCTGCAGTTTATTCACCGACCCACTCTCATCCCTGTTGTGTGGAATGGGCTTTATCCCCCCATCTAACATGGTCCCAATCTAGAGATCTGCACACTGGTCATACCAATATGCTGATGGGCTCCGCGTCTGAGGGCATGGAGAAGCCTGCAAAAGAAACTGACGTCAGCGCGGATGGGTGACGCCTAAATGTGGCTCTGTTCATCACTTCTGGATTGGAACTTTGTCGATTTGGAGCTGCACGACACCACCTAACAGCGTGATGGAGTACTGTTTTTAAGTTTTCTGGATATACTTTGATGGCTGTAAATTATTTATAAGGTGGGGAATCTGTAGTTGGAGTATCCACCAGAAAGAGTATTAACAAAGATAAGTATCTTGTTCATCACTGCATCCACAAGGCTTTTATACTGACCACCAGTGAGAGAGGATCCAGTTTAAGATATGCTGGTATCATCTATTTTGGCTTCTAGGAATTCTCTGTCTTCTACTGAGAGACATGGCATTTATTTTGTCTCTGAGGAAACCCTGCATTTAATCCACAGTTTTAGTGGAGGGCGACTACAGATTGCCATAGTAGGTGGCAAACACCTCCGTTATCTCCAAGTTCTCCCTCACCAACTCTCCTTTCATGTTCTTGATTTCTAGGGCCCATCTTTTAGTTTGCTCTCTTTGCTCTAGCCAGGCCAGTAGTTAACCTGTTTTGTTTACTATGTCGTAGAGCTCAGTGGATAAAAAAGTTGCCCAAGCATTGTTTTCAGCAAGATCTTGGTTCTCCCTCAGTTTCAGATTTAGTTTGTGTAGTAAAGTGGGGGAATGATCTGAGATTCCTATTGTGAGGTACCTAACTCTGATAAAGCAGCCCCTATGTCAAGAGATAATCAATGCGTTAGACGCTCTTATATGCTGTATTGTCTTTGCTGGGTGTTATGGGAGCGCCATATATCAATCACCCCTAGGGCATGTACAAGAAATACGTTGATTCGCCTCAAATTCAACCTCACTCAACAAAAATAGAAGAGCTGGCCGCCTTGACAAAATATTTCTACTTGACAACTGTGGCGCCTGAGAATTCCTTGAAGGCCCTCATAAAATCCATCTTCCTAAAACCGAGAAATCCCTGTTCCACTAGTCTTACCATAGCCAAAGGTCTGCTACAATTAGTGACTGAGAACTGGGATCCCAGCCTAATCAACAATGCAAGCATTAAAACATCAATAAAAAGGCAACTACGCTCCCGCTCTCGCACTTTGAATGTGGAATCTTTGGCAGCCAGAGACTTTCATGAAACCCTATGTCTCTCACAAATTTTGAACACCCATAAGCCCCACCTTACACAGGCTGTGGGGAGACCAGCACTACACCGGATCTTAGCCTCAAGACTACACCAGCTCCCCTTAAAAGAACTATATCTATCCTGGAAGGCACGGTCGGACATTACAGAGTGTCGTCTATGTAACTACTAAAGGGAGTCTCTGGCACACATTTTGCTATTCTGTCCAGTCTTGCGGCAAGCTCGCAGAATCTGTCTTAGACCCATCCTTCTTCAACTGGGCACTCGCACAGCAAAGGAGGCTGTCCGTCAGCTCTGCACTTTGGACATTGTGAAGAACATGGCCAACTTTGGCAAATTTGTACATCACACTCGCTTATTTTAAGAAAGACAAGTTGGCACAAGTAGAGGCTGACGAACAGCCAATGAGCTCCACAATACCAGGGACACCCTTCAGGAGGTCCGCCCCACCCCTGAACAGTTGATTTTACCAAGGGGCATCATCAAACACTAATCCTGTCCCAATGATTTTCAATTACTGAGACTATACCGGCTGTTTATATACCACTCTGACGGCTGGTTTTAAATATTAGGAGCCTATAACTTCCATTTTTAACAATGATTTGCACTTTCCTTTTGCTATATGTTTTTAAATGTTGTATATTGTAAAGGTTTTAAGTAACCACACAATAAATAAACAAATTCCACCCCTAGGGCATTGAGGAAGCCCAACAGAGGCCCAAGTGCTTCCCGGCCACCCCTTTCGTCTCTTTATCCCAGTGTTCATCAACAAACAAGTTAACATCGCCCCCCAAAACCAGTCTTCCTAGGGGTAGCTGTAGTAGGGTAGAGCCTGTTGTGGGAATTGTTGATGTCTGCAATTTGGCTGGGACATAGAGCTGAGATTCAGTCTCTGGCCCTCCCAGTGTTCCATGAACACGTATGTGCCCTGCTGATCTAATCATGTCTATTGGGGAACAAAAAGGAACAACTTTTTTTGTAAAAGTCCTACTCCTCTCGAGTCAGTGCTGTAGCCCGAATGGGCCTTTAACTTGTAACCTCACCTATGCAGCGATTTGCAATGGTTGCTCTTCAGGTGGGTTTCCTGCAACATGACAATATGTGGGGGCTTGTCTTTTGAGGTATTGTAGAATGGGCCCCCTTTCAACCCCATTAACCAGTCCTTTAAATTTCCTGGATAGCATTTTTTGCATTGTCCCATTTGCTATTTCAGTGTTACATGAGGTGGGTCCATCTCTGTCTCCGGAGTGAATGGGTTTTGTAGAAACCCATGTCACTCACTTTAAGCAGCTGATCCCGTCTGGGCCTTTTCAAGGTTTGGTGACAACAAAACAAGTATTAAAACAAAACACCCTTGCAACATAACTTCCCTCTCCCCTGCATTGTGGACTTTGAAAAGCCCCCAACTCGCAGTGACTGTCGCCCCATCAGTTAACTACCATTTACAGACGGCCCTGGATTGGCCTCACTGATATACCCAAGATCGCACAATCTCCTGGGTCAGGTTGGATTGTTCCCAGTGTTGGGTCGGAGGGTTTTTGGATAGTTCCTACCAGTGAAGTTTCCATGGTCACGGAGGATAGGCAATGATACCCCTTCATAGTTTTAGCCTTTCCCCTGCTTCCCCTAGACTGACGTCTCTGGCCTCAGGTCTATGTAGGAAAGTGCGTCTTTTTGCATGGTTAGCCCCCACTTTTCTCCTGATGTTATTTTGAACTGTAAGTGCACTGCGTCCCTGCTAACCACGTCCCCAGTGCCAGAGCTCTTTCCCAAACCCTGTACCATGATTGGCACCACTTCAGCTACCCCTGTAAGTCACTAGTAAATGGTACCCATGGTACCTAGGTCATGGGTATTGAAGAGGGTTCTCTGGGGTTGCAGCACTGGTTGTGCCACCCCAGGCACCCCTCACCAAGGCTATGCTGTCTGCCATTACAGGCTGTGTGTCTTGGTGCAGAGAAATCTGAAGAGTCGACATGGCGCACAGCCCTGTGTGTAATGCCTTCCATACACTGCATAAGGTATAGGTAAGTCACCGCACTGCAGGCCTTTAGCCCTAAGGCAGGGTGCACTATATCCAATGTGAGGGCATATTAGTCTGAGCAGATATGCCCCTACAATGTCCAGTCTATTCTGAGATGTTGTAAGTGCACAGGGAAGCCATGAAGAGTTCATGGGCTGGATACTTGTCAGCACGAGTTTCCTGGCTCCGTGATGGCTTCACTGATTTTTAAGGTATTTGGTACCAAACATCATGTCTCCCTGATGCCAGTGGTGGATTTAATATTAAATACATTAAGGTGATCCTTTTAGAGGGTCCCCTGAAAACCTACCAAGCACTGGTGTGGTTCTTGACTTGTTTTCGCCAGCCTACCTCTACCAGACATGTTTGACCTCATGGGGTGAGAGCCCGCGCTCTCAGAGTACAGAGTCAAAGCCTGCTCTGGGCGGAGGTGCTTCACATCTCCTGCAGGACAGGATAGCCTTCCTGGGCAGGAAGCTTCAAAGGCGATGCCGCCTTTGAAATCCAACCCAGGAACCTAAAGATAGTGGGTGAAGCCAAACCCCCTTTCCTGTGGGGCTGGCGATGTGAACCCCTCACCTGAAATTCCACCATCTTGGGATGGAGGGAAAACAACCTATGAGGGATATGGTAGTGCCTCTTCCCACAGGAAGTGGTCACTAGGGGGTGTAGAGACCCTAAAAGTAGGTAGCCCATTGGCTACTACTGGGCTCTCCTTGTAACGCCCCTATATTAAGTATTTAGGTGGCACCCCAAGACCTGAACATCCTATTCGGACAAGAGAAGACCAGGAAAAGAAGACCCGCTGCACAGGAACTGAAGCCCTGCTGCAGAAGAAAAAGGCGCCAAACCCTGCCTGCTGCTCCCAGGACTCAGCAACCACTGCTGCTGTGTCGTCCTGAAACCTGAAAGGACTCCAAGAACCCCAAAGCACCTCCAGTGTTCAAGAAATCACAAAGAAGCTCCCTTGGAGTGAAGTTATCACTCCCCTGCACACACCGCAGGTACCGATCCTGTGAAATCCAGTTTGTCGACTTGCTGCTCCTTGACACAGCCCTGAAGCAAGAAAAGCTACAACAGCTCCGAAGGGTCAGTTCTGTCTCCTCACCAAGTTTGGAAACACCAGGACCTACTGGAGCAGCGGAGTACCAATACTAGGGGAATCAGACCCCCAACAGCAAACACTGAGAAGAAGAGTCCACACCGGACTCCGAAAGCACCAGAAGCAAGCACCCGTCGAGGGACGTCGAGACACCCAAGACCCACTTCCTGAGTTACCCAGGTGTCCCGAGATCGCCTCTCAAAGTTGCCTGCTCTGGACCGCGAGGACCTCGACGCATGATGCCTGCCTGACCTATTTTCTCTGCACCCAGCCCCGGCACCCACTAACCAGCTGTGCTCCCGTGGTCCCCAAGCCCTTGTGACCTCCTCCCTCAAAGATGCTTCATCGGACTTACCTGTAAGTCTCCATGTGCAGTGTGTTTTCAAGTGGCCCCCTTCGTCTTTACACACCAGCCTCCAAGACCCTCAGCACTCTGCTCCCGGCCGATCCGGGACACTCCCAAATTTCTCCTGCTGGAACTTTGGAACTGGTCCTGACATCGACCTAAAACGAGAAGGTGAACTTCGTGAAAGCATTGCCTGATTTTCTATGCATTTTTCTGCTCTTTCCCCATTGTTTCCCATGGTGCATAATTGCACATAAGTGATATATTTTCCGAAGTTTGCAAAATCGTAACTCCAAAAGTACTTACATTAGAACTGTGTTCTTGGTCTAATAAATTCTATAAAAATCGATATTTTTATAAATTGCTCTCAGATTTATTCTTGTGTGTCTCATTTATTGCCTCTGTGGAGTACAACAAAGGCTTAGCACTACCCTCTGATTAGCCTAATTGCTCGCCCACACTACCACAAAACGAACGTTCAAATTATCTGCTTTTACCCCTGTGTACCATTTGGGGACTCTGCACAGTGTACTTCTTTTTAGTACACTATATAGAGAGCCAGCTTCCTACTTTGTTTCTACACTATTCCAGTGTCCTTGCTCATGCAATTGGTCTGTTGTCAGTCTTGCCGTGATTCTTCTCTATGGGTCCGTTTTGGTTCTGCCATATCAGTATTTCAGTTATTGTGTTGTGCTGGATGCCAGCCTTCTAGACAGTACCATATATCCCCAGGCTTATTAAAGTGCCATGTTTTCTCATCAGCCACTATTCTCAGTTTCATGGGGAACATAATCATGTATTTTTTCTTTCATTCCTTCAGTGCCTTCTTTACTTCCTCGAAGCTGCGCAGTTGTTACAGTACGCGGAATGTGAAATCTGGAAAGAATTCAGATCATGGCATTTTCATACTGGAGGTTATTGTGCAAACAAGCGGCTTTGAGTATGGCATCTCTGTTACGATAATTAATAATGCGAGCTGATATCGTTCTAGGTGGTTCTCCCGGGCGGGTTAGCAGTACTGGGGTCCTGTGAGCTCGTTAGACTAAGAAGAACTTTGTGAGCCCTTTGAGTTTCAGTGTTTGTGTAATCAAGTCCTCCAGGAATAGGTCCGTAATGAATACCTCCACTCTTTTGGGGACCCCCACCACCCTAATGTTTCTTCTTGCTCGCCCTTCGTAGTCTTCCAGTTTTGCTATTATTTGTTCTTTATCTTTGGTAAGTTGGGATATTCTTGCCTTGAGGGATTTGTTGTCTTCCTGCAACATGGATAGGGAACGTTCAGCATGGGTCACCCTTTCATTGAACTTTTGAAGGAACTCCTCTCAGTAAGGTGACCTCAATTGTTACTGCGTCAGTTTTTGGCTCCAGCATAACCTTCACGTCATGGATTGTCATCAGAATGTCCTCAAGGAGGGCTTCTTTTCAGCACCCTAAAGTATAGAGACTGGCCCGGTACGCTTTCTGTACCCTGCTGAGCTGTCTCGATGTTAGGCATGGTAACTGTGTACCTGTCCTGTTTATTCTGTTGAGCCCCTTTCATGCCCTTGCCACCTGCTGTTTGTGTCTCAAACTGCTCCATTATGTCTTGTGGTATGGATCTCTGCTCGCAGGCTTGTCAGCGGAGGGTGTGAGGGCCCCCGTCCCAGCATTGCTGCCTTCCTGGGTAACTTATAGAGCTTGGCGGTGCTCCCTGCGTCCTTTCAGTTTTCCCACTGTTGCTCCTCACCCCCCAACCCCCGTCAGTGACCCTCGATCAAGGGAAAGAAAAGGGGGGTCCCCTACTGGAAGAAAGTCTCGGTGTGTTGTGGGCGCTAAACCCATGGTTTCTCCAACTCCCGTCCAGTGTCTGCATGAGACCCCCCTAAAGTCTGCAGGTTCCTCTGTGTGTTTTACTCTGCCGCTTGGATAAGTGCTACCAGTCTTGGTTGTTCCATTAGGCCACCTCGCCTGGCTTATGCAGAGCCTTCCCATTGCGTCTGCCTCCGATAGGTACTTGTTTCCCTGCCCCTATGCCTGTCCGCATCCTCCCCCTCCAGCGGGGTCAGCTCTCCTTACCCTCAGACTCTGGCTCGGCCCCAGCCTCTGATCGTCTTTCTTCTCTCTGTCTTGGACCATCCGTCTCGCCATTCTGCTCCGGGAATGTTGGCGTGGGTCTAGGCCGCTCAACTCTGCATCACTGAAGTGCCCGGTGGGTTATTTCAGTGGTCCTGGAATGTCACCAGGTTGTGTAGAATGTCACCAGGTTGTGTATTCTCTTTTTGACGGCAGGTGAGGGGTTGTGGGTCGGCTAGTAGTGTGGATGTAGAATGTAGAGGGATTATGCTTCAAGTAATCGGAGCAGTTCTAGTGAGAGGCCATGCTAGTCGGCGTTTGGCCTTCACTGATGGGCCTTCACTGATGAGCCTTCTCACTTTCAAGGAGATCACTCACTCTGCACAGAGATTAATCTAATGATGGGTCCTCCTCGTAGTGCCTGCTCTCAAATTACTTGTACTCCAGCTAAAGCTTACACACCTAGGATAACTGCATCCAAATTATTGCCATCGTAAATCAGAATATATTCTCTAACTCTCACAGTATTATTACCTGCAAGAATTTCACCTGTGCATGAAACAAACACTGATTCCTGAGATATTGGTCAGAGTTGCGTGAAAATTGGGTATCAATGCCAACTCCACTGGCTACTACTTGTGTGATATGTGAGACTACTTCACTGAAACTATTTGAGGCCTAGGTTTCCTCTTGCAGCCGGTCTGCTGAAGCCAACTAAGAAAGTCTCCCTTGCCTCTGCAAAGACGCTCCCACTCATCTCCAAAAGAAAGAATGGCCTGCTTTTCTAACTAGATATCTACAGCCTGATTCAGCCATCGTGTCGGCTTCAAGAAAGAGCGTGCTGCTGTGGCTTCATCTACAGTTCCTTCCCCTCAGGGCCATGAAGCGCAAGTCTTTAGATTCAGTGAGCAGGACGTTTTGTAGCCGATCCACAGCACCTATGAAAGCTTCCAGTGCACAGCTTTGTTAGGCAGATATTACAGATCCCTGTGGGGCTCCCTAAAGTGGTTCATAGACGGCCTCCTTCTCCCAGAGAAGGGAAGACTAGTTGAGGAGATGAAGGTTTCAAGCAAAGATCATTGGTGCTGCAGTAGACTCCTATGAATTGGTAGCTTGCAGTAATTGTCATTGACTGGAGAGAAGGTGTTCATTCTGGCTTCACCTTGCTGGCTTTATATTGCATGGCCAGCAAAGAATTCGAAACCTCCCTTTCTATGGCACCTGCCAACAGCGATGCATTGGATGAAACCTGAAATGGAGGCACTGAAGGAAGTGTGACTGGAAAAGATGGGAGGCATACCGAAAGCATCAGTTCAAGGCCCCTGATGCTGCTACTTCCAACAGACTGTCGAAGCCTCTTTGTGGCCTCAGCAACATCAAAAGCAAAGACTTTCTACTAGCAACAGAGGCCAGCAAGAGGAAGAAGTCACCAATTCTTTGCACCTGCAGGGTAGCCCCTGCTTGACGCAAGCAATGACACTTTCCTTCCCCTTGCTCTGTCAGCTGCTGTGCCAGGGTGGAGAATCGACAAGCATCGAAACGTGACAAGAGATCACAAAAGATGGAGTGCTCACTGTTGCACAAAAGGACTATTCTCCGTTGTTCAAGACACTCCTAAAGAAGCGGACACAGTCCTAACTGAAGAGCCTGCAGCATGTAAACATTTTTTATCTGAAGCAAGCCATGGAGAAGGTCCCAAATCCCCCAAACTGAAAGGAAATAGTTTCATTTTACTACTTTTGAAAGAAAGGACCCAAGAAAGAATTCAGGCTTTTCTCGCCCTAAAAATAAATGAATCAGGAATTCTGAATACTCTCATTACAGTTACATACCCTTGGGTTCAATGCGTGCTGGATGTGTGCTAAAGACATTCAGAGTGCTTGTTTTCACATCTCTTTTTCAGAGACGCATGAGAATTGTCTTTGGTTTCTGGTGGGGGAAGAACCACTACCAATAAAAGGTCCTGCTGTTTGGTCTCAAATCAGCCCCAAAACCTATCTCAGATGCATGGTAGTTGTGACTGCACACCTGAGAAGGGAAATATATTAGTCTAGCCTCATCTCTGCGACTGGCTCCTCAGTCTCAGCTCTTCTAGAAACTCTTCAGCGCTATATAATACCTCACTTACTTATCAGCACCTCTGGGGTCTGCATGCAATCAAACCAAGTCAACATCAGCACCAGTTCAATCGATCAGCTACATGGCATGGCTTTGACTTGAGGTAAGATTGTATCCTTAGGATGTGACATTGAGTTCTACCATCAGACCTAACATAGTCTTCAATTCTTCAGACGATCATGCACTTGACTGTGCCCCATATCTCATCTGCTGGGATCCGTGTCCTCCTGTGTGTTTGTGGTGCTCTATGCTTGTCTTCACATAAGGGTCGCTCCAGCGGTGGTTAGAAGCTTGGTGGTGGCACTACGCTGACAGTTGGGAAAACAAGCCGGCTCTTACTCTGGCCACGAACCAGCACTTTCCTTGGTGCCAATGAGAAAACCTGTTACAGGGATATTCCAACTTAAACATTTACCTCCCTAAGGGCATATAGCGCACCTCCAGATACAAAGTAAATTGTCTCAGAAAGAGATTTTATACTATATCGTCCCTTCTGGAATTCTGAGTAGTCCATCTATGTATGTGTTAGCCACATAATGCAAACTTAGCTGAGAAGCAGTGAGTGCTGTGCAGGGTCAAAGATTAAGCTAGTCAGCAGCATGTGATTGGGGATGTCACTGAGTTGTGAGAGGGGAGGTGGCCTGTTAGTGCATTGTGATGTGGTGTTCTTTAAAGAAATGTGTCTTCCGCCATTTCCTACATCGGAGGCGGGTCAGGCAGTCCTGTTCGACTTGGAGGTGCCGTTTCACATCTGGATGCACAGATAGAGATGGACTCTTGCCTTCTTTTTTCTGTTTCGCTCTTTTTCGTCTCCATTCTGATCGTGTCCTGACTGTTTGCCAAGAGCAACCATAAATGGTGAGCTTGTCAGCCAAATAGGTGTGGGCACCAATGAAGATGGCTTACTAAATGATGCAGCTAGCTTTGAAGACATCGTCTGAAGACGAGGGAAGTCAGTGATGTTAGATCATGGTGCGGCTGATGTGGTAATATTTCTTTAAGCCTTTGATATGTGCATGTTGTGTCACGTGGGATGTAATTAAGTGGGACTAGTGTGGAATCGGTAAGCCCGCGGACTAGCGCCTTGCTACCATGCAGATGCATGAGTGCACAAGCTTGAATGGTAGCTCTGACATTGCTTTCGGAAGTGAACAGTTTCATTTTCTTTTGAAGAGAGAGCTGGTACCAGGCTGGCTTGATTTTCTTGGTGTTTTTTGAGGGTGAGGTTAGCATCCAAGGAGAAACAAAGTGGCTTAAAGTTTGGGTTCAAACCCTCCTAGGTTTATGCTGTTGAGCCAGGTAGGGATTCCTGAAGATTCCATTAGCTGCTCTGATGTTAATTTTGTACTCCAGAGTTGAAAAAACTGAAATCGAACAGTTTCACCAGCACCTCAACCAACTATCGACTTCAATTTATTTGTTCTGGATGTATTCACTCAAGAAATGTGAGGCAAGGACGCTTTTCAACTTAAAAAGAGGGAAAGTACTTGTAGACAAAGAATTTTATGTCTTCCCTTCTAAGGCCAAGTTAGCATTTGGAAAGGAAAAAGGAGTTCTGAGAACACCTGTGTTGCTTGTGACTCATGAAACAGCCAAAAAGACAAAAGTAAAAAAAAGATGGTTTGTTTAATTAATCTAATGTGTGCGCAAAGGCAAACGTATTATTACTGAGACTTTTACCTAGTAATTTCTTTAAGCCTTACCTCAATTCATACCCTTTCCCCTCTAGTACTTTCTTTGACTTATCTTGATTTATTTCCTTTTCTTCTCTCTCACTCCTCTACCGCCTGATCTTTTCTCGATCCCCTACTTTTAATTAGAAGAAAGGTTATTTAACACTTGTGCCAGCACCTAGAAATGGGGGCTTTATGATTCATAGCTATTATAAATGATGTCTGTAGATTGTGCCACATTATTAAGATTGTTTTCCTCCAGTACTCTCTATGCTTCTATTTGCAGGAAGCAGCCAGGGAGCAGATTTTGGTACTGTCCCCAGACCCACAGGCAGGATTCCAGACATGAACATATTTGGGACCGGGACAGTTACAGCCTCTAGTGCCGGCAGGTACAGCTTATGTGTAACCCTGAACACTTCATTCTAATAACTTTTGGTTCTTTCTGCATAGGTAAGCTCCACTATGGCAGCGTTCTCATTCTGTATTTACACAGCTCCAGATAGTCAAAAAACATATTCGCGCAGTCACTGTCTAACTGTTTTCACCTAATTCTGGTATGCAAAAAATGACATAAGTCAGCAATGCAAGGAAAGATTTGTAGGTTATTTATTGAAGCTTTTGTTTTCAGAAAAAATAAATTTTGTGGACTGATGCCGGTGAGGAAACAGTTATAATCTGAAAGCTAAAATTAACCATTTGCACTTTAAACGCTACTGGAATCCAAAGTGGTGTTGTATTTCTCTTGCAAGGGATACTCAACAGATGCATAGCTTTTAGAATAATTCTAGGCTGCCACACTCGACCCCAGAAGCAACTCCGATATTTTTTTTTTATTTTCAGAATATTTTAGAACGCTTTAACTCCTTTCCTTTTAAAACACATTTTCTGGCGGATACCTTTAACTGCAGATTCCTTCTCCTTAGAAAATTCCCTAAGTACCAAATTGGATCTGGAGAATTTTTTTGTAGGAGTGCTCCAAATCCCCTAGATGGCGTCGGTTGGAGCTCCACAGAAGCTCCTCCCCTGTGCGCAAGTTCCTTTCTTTCCATGCCATCCGACTTGGATCCAGGGCTTTCCTTCCAACTTCGACAGCTTTTCTGACGACTCCAAACTTATCCACAGTGTGCTAAGGAATCATGGGCTCACTGAAGAGATGCTGCGACTGTAGAAAGCAGATGTCGATCATGGACCCACACAAGATGTGCCTTTGGTGCTTGGGCTTATGATATGATTTGAACCCTTGTGATAAATGCACTTTAATACACCCAAAGATGAGCCGAGACTAGGAGGCGAAGTCGTATTTCACTGAATACAAGAAAATGTCACAACCTTGCCGAAGATCCTGTTCTAAGTTCTTGGAGTGGTCTTGGTTATTGGGCTGTTACAGCAGCAGCAGCTCCAGTTCCTGCTGAAAGAACCCAGGTAACTCAAAGTCCAAATGCAAAGATAAAAAATTGAAGCCCACCACTCTGATTCCATAGAAAAGGAACAAGAGTAGATTGAGCTCTCTGGCCATGGAGTCAATTCCTCAGTTTGTCCTGAAACACCCAGAGTTTCCTGCCCTGTCATCGTCCCCGAAGCACTTTGAGGCTTTCGAAGAGGTCATGCTGCTAATTTTCAGTGTGCTTCTGGCGCCCTTGGACTCTACTTTGGATCCCACAGAACTGCAGGGGCCACCAGTTGCATTACCGCCGATGGGTACCTCCCCAGCACCATCTGTCCTTTCAGGTACCATTAATGGGTCCTCACTTATTCTATTACAGATTTCCACCCCAGAATCCACCCTGGATCCCAATGGCGCCGGATGACGATCCTTCCAGATTGCACAATTCATCAGACTACTAGTGTTCTTTGCTCCCCTCAACCCCATAAAAGAGGAAGAAAGGCTCCATTTGCTAGACCCCCACCAGGGCTTTAAGCTTTTACCCAGAACCATTGGGAGGACGATCAACTTTTTGTGGGGTTCCCCAAAGGAAAGAAAGGGAAGGCAGTGCATAAGAAGACCTTGCAGAGGTGGATCTTCTGCATTGAAATCTGCTGTGCACTGCCCATAGAAGCAGCCCCCCAGGAGGTCTGAATGCCCCTTCAACAAGGGCACAGGTTGGTACCACTGCCTTGGCGATGCCTGGCCTTGATATCTGCTAGGCTGCAACTTGGGCGTTGGTGCATACGTTCTTGAAGCACTACTGCCTTGACAGGAAGGACATCTCACCTGCTTGGTTCTGTAAGGATTTGTGGCCTGAGGCCACTTCACTTACCCTCCACCTTGGGCAGGTACGTATTGATATGTGTTGTAAGGTGTGTATCCACCAGCAAGAGCGTTACCGATGGGAAGTAACTTGTTCTTTTCTGAAATAAGAAAAGCAAGCCAAACGCTATATAATACAGCAGACATCATAGACAAAAAATTACCACTTCTTTACCTTTTATTTTCAAGGTGAATGGGACTTTCTTTGTTTGGAGGGATCAGCCTCTCAAGAAATGTTCCCAGAGTTCTGTTCCCACTCTAGCAGTTCCTCAGGACACCGTTCGCCTTACTTTCTCTAGGTCTTTTCTTCACTCACTTGTGGTATAAGGACATAAAAGTTTTTTGCACATTTTTGTATGTGTTAAGACCGTGCTGCAAGGCTTTTACAGGAAAGGAAGGGTGATTCTTTTTCTCTGTCTGACTGCCAGGACACCTTCAAATATTGCTCAACGTGATGAACAAATATCAGGCAAAGATGGTTCTCCTGTTTCCTACTTGGTCTGTTATTGGACCACGGTATTCTATGTGCAGGGGTTGTTTGAAGATCCTGCCTAGAATCATCGGGTAGAAGTAGATTAAACTCTCTGCTGCCCAGCATTCAAAACTCCTTGCCTCTGCCCTGAGCAGAACTCGGTCTGCTATCTCCCATGAAGTTTCCTCACCTCCTTTAGGGGTTGATGTTGTGCCCCTCCTCCTCCTCCCCTGTGCCAGTGCTGAGAGTCCAAGCTGCATGACAGAGGCTCGGGCAGACCTGTTTCTCATCTTTCTCCATGTTCCCTGTGAGTGCCTGGTGCGCAGTGATGACTGGCCGGGTGATTAGGGAGAGCCCTAAGGATGACCTCCATATATATATAGTTGCCTCTAGATCATACTGTTTCTTCTCTATCATTGAATCTTCATTAACATTCATAATAATTGTCTACACTTTTAAATGAAAGTCTTAAAAATAAAGCATCACACAGTGCCCATGTAAACACAACATTTGTTTTCTAATTTTTGTCTTTTAATAGAGCTATGCAGGAAAAATCTCAGAATCCCGGCTGAATACTAAAATGGGTTTTAAGCCTATTTAGCAGCCTTGCCATACAATCCCATTTTCATTTCCCCCTTTTCAAAGTGAAAAAATGTAATTAAAATATTTTCATAGTTTCATAGGCCCTCGTACTACAGGGTTAGGAATACCACGTCAGAAATTAGTATTTTTGGGATGGTGCCAGACCCTGAGGGTAAGTGGAGATTGGCGCTGTAATTTGAGTTACCCATCATATACTAAACGGGGTTTGATCCTGTTAAAGCTCATGGGAGTCGGATCAAGACAATAATACCAAGAACCCCCACCAGCTGTATATTCTAAAGTAACTTGTTAGATACACTAGGGCTTAAGTTGGTGTTTATGGATATATCGCTCTATATTATTTTATAGCTTCTCAGCCCATCACATCGACAATTAAATTCATATAGTTGAAAGGTACATAAACATTTGTCACACAAGGAAGGAAGGAAGCAAAGAAATTATGTGCAATGAAGTGCGTCTATGTAATAATATAAAGTAAAATATTCATACGCACCAACTTAAGCCCTTGTGTATCTGACAAAATTACTTTAGACTCTATGGCTAGTGGAGGGTTTTCTGTGTGTAATTACGAGTTGCTGCACCTACCAGAACTTTTAGGCCTACCTAATAGCTTTAGCCCTAAAATGAATGGCGTACACATAAGCTGTCTTCTTTTTGCAGACGACCTAGTGATCATAGATTTGACAGAAATTGGCTTGCAGTGGAAGTTAGACTCCTTTGGGGATTATTGTAACAAGAAAAAAATGATAAATCTTGGGGAAAAAAAACAAAGGACTACCATTTGGGTATAAGAAGATAAAGTTCAACTGGACCCTGAATGGTGCGGAAATTGAGATAGCTATAAATATTTGGGGTTGTTGTAGGAGGCTGGATTAGTATATGGTGCACACTTATTTAAGTGAAGCACCTTGCACTACTCCAGACAACCCTTATGGTGAATTTAGGGGTCTTAGACAACCATATAAAGCTCTCTAAGAGGCAGCTGTGGAGAGCAGCCTTCAGGCTTAGTCCAGAAAGAGTGTTAGGAGCTTGTTTTACCAGAACTAATCATATAGTGTAGGTTAAACTAAAAGGAACCATACAGTGTAGTTATAAAAATAGTTATATTTATTATACACACTAACACATTGGTATATCTCCTACAATCAACACAATGCGCACAATATTTCAAATGTAAACAGGTAAGTAAGCACAAATATACAGTGGTCTCCAGGGGGGAGACCATCCTATATACTAAAGAAGTGGAATGCGAACTGCGACCAAACTCTAGACTTGGACCAGAAGACTCAGGAGAGCTGGGACCCAAGGAACCACCAAAGGAAAGTACCCAAGAACCCCACGGAGGCTGTGTGCAGAGCGGAAACACAGCTGCTTACTCAATACAAGTCAATGGGGAAGTCGTGTTGCAGTTTTTAAGAAGGACCCTTCCCATTGGACCCTGAAGAAACCTGTGGAAGATGGAAGGTTGGAGAGTCACCCCACCACTGGATAACCCAGGAACCAGGATACCTACCCCTGGGAAGCCGGGTGCATAGGTGCGAAGTGACGTTGGAAACTGCAGTAGACCACAATGGAGGACTTCAGTAAAGATGCCACTGCCGAAGGAGAAAGAGTCCGGTGGACTCCAAGGATTGATTCTTGAAGAGGAGTACCTGCAAGCAGAGGGGACAGTCTATACCACTCGGAAGTGACCAGGAGGCACGGAAGACCAATGACCACTGAAGATGCAGTAGTGATGACTGTGACCTTGTCACTGCAGCTGTGAGAACTAGGCGACATTGTGGAAGACCAGGAGCCGTTCACGAGCTGTCCCATGTCGGAAGTCAAGAACCAGGGGGTCGGTGTCCAGCGGGAGCACCAACAAGCCTTGGCAGCAGCAACAGACATGGTAAACAAAAAAGGTGCAGCATTGGGACCAGCAAGGTCCGAGGGACTCACCAAGTGCAGCCGAGTCAGAGTAGGCTCGGAGCAAGCAGAGGAGCCCACTGAAGCCAAAGAAGACCCTCAAGATAACCTGCAAGCAGAAGGCACAGGAGTCGCAAGAGGACCTCGAGCAACTCACCAAAGATGCAGGCCCACGGTGCAGAGGATGTGAAGATCTTGGCAGGAAGAGATGCTGGAAGCTGGAGCTTCTCGTAGTCCGAATATCTCTGGAGGATAGTAAACAAGCCTTGGCAACGGCAAGTCAACGCGGTGCACAGGGGTTTTGTTCCAGTGATTCTGACAGGGGATACTGGCCTCAAACTTGCTGAGAAAACAGTGTAGGCCTCGAGGGAGTTGCAGAACCACCACTTGTATTGCTGAGCCTTTTGGAGTCCGAAGGACGTCAGGAGCAGCAGACTTGTCAGCTTGGTTGCGGTGCCTGCAGATGCAGGGGAGTGACTCCTTCACTCCAAGGGAGATTACTTCGGTTGTCTTTGATGCCCACAGGCCTGGAGAAGAACCTGGATGAAGCACAGAGGACGCAGAAGACTGTCAGGATGACGCGACCAGGAGCAGCAGGTGTCTAACTTGATGCAGTCTTGGTACCAGGTGAAGTTTAACGAAGTCCAAGGTCCCCAGACGGTTGAAGTGGTTTCGGATAGGAATCTTGTCGCACAACGAATCTGAAGAGACACCCACAGGTAAGACCTTAAGCACCCTAGGGAAAGGGTTGGGACGATTCAAGGATCCCTCCCAGAGGAAGGGCTGGACATGGGGGAGGATACTCCCATGTCCTTTATCCAGTTTCACGCCAGAGCGGGAGCCAACGGCTTCCTGAACTGGCTCAAACTGAAGTATTCAAGGAGGGCACCAAATGCGCCCTTCAAAGCAGTCTGGTGGCGCTAGCAAGCACCCCCAGCCCAATACACTAAGTCCTGTCTGAGAGGTGGTCACACCTCTCTGTGACAGGAGACCTATTGCTCTACCTTCCCCTGCTCGAGCTCAGCAGCAGGAGGGCAGAATCGTGTCTTTGGTTGGCAGCAGCACTAGCTTGCTGTTTCACTCTAAAAGCTGGTACCAGGAATACAGGGGGGTACCCTAGGGGAGCCCCCCAGTGCATGGGATCCTACATCCAACACTGGAATCGGAGTTGGGTTAAGATTCCAACATGTTTGATACCAAACGTGACCGGTTTCAGTGCAGCCAGTATATAGTTGACATCTTGTATTTGACTTGATGTCCGCTATTAAATCCTATCATAAACTGGTGCGCATAACCAGAGCAGCTCATTACTCCAGCCTGATTAATACAAGCACCAACCGCAGCAAAACTATATTCTCTCTACTGAAAGATTTAATCTCCTCTCCAGTGGAATTGGGCAATATTATTTCCTCCAACAAACACTGTGAGGAGCTGGCAACCTTCTTTTTGAAGAAGGTCGAAGATATCTACCAAAAGTTCGATCATGGTATACCCTCCAGTGTTTGCGGGAAGAATGTTTATATTGGCTCTGAGACTGGCCTCCTTGCATCTCTTCCCTTTATTTCCCTGAAGGAATTAGAGAGATTAGTGGTCAAAATCAAATCTGGATCTCCAGACGATCCTCTCAAACCAGACGCTTTCAGGAAAATTCAACAAGGTCTTCTTCCTGAGTGTCTGGAGTTACTCAATCTATCCCTCTTTACTGCGATGGTGGCTAAATCATGGAAGCATGCAAAAGTGGTCCCTCTACTTAAGAAACCAACACTCGACACGTCCAAACCAGAGAACTACCGCCCGATTTCTTTGCTTCCTTTCCTCTCTCAAATTCTAGAAGCACATGTGAATTCTACTCTAACACAGTTTTTAGAATCTAATCATATACTTGATAGTTCACAGAATGGGTTCCGACCAAGATACAGCACCGAGTCAGCTTTACTGGCTGTGGTAGAACTACTCAAATCCGCGCTGGATGCCGGCAGCACATCAGCGCTGGTGCTGCTGGATCTAAGCGCGGCATTTGACACGGTGTCCCATGAAATCCTGCTCCTACGTTTGAAGGAGATAGGAATTGGGAATAAAGCTCTAGCGTGATTCTCCTCCTTCCTGGCCGACCGAACCTTTCAAGTGACCTCTCCCCTTTCTCTTCCCATGTACACTCTCTTCGCTGTGGGGTTCCTCAGGGCTCTGCATTGAGCCCTACGCTCTTCAATATATATATGAGCCCTTTGGCACGGCTGGCCAAAGTACGAGGAATCTCCCTGGTGTCATACGCCGACGACACCCAACTAGTGATTGACCTGTCCAATGATCCCAAGCGAGACAAAATAAAATTTAAAGAAGACATCTCTGCAATTGCAGAATGGATGACGGCTAACTTTCTGCAATTGAACTCTACCAAATCAGAGATTCTCCTGGTTGGCAAAGAGTCTCATCTCTGGACGAAGGAATGGTGGCCCCGGGCACTTGGTGATCCCCCTGATCCCAAACCTGCGGTGAAAAATCTAGGCTTCATAGTTGATAATAACCTCAACTTTTAAACCCATGCCAAATCAGTGGCCGGGAAATGCTTTGGATTATTGCGCGGCCTCCGACCGATTTTGGGTCTCTTTGATGCCCAAACACGCCAACTGATTATCCAAGCTTCTATTCTGGCTCGTCTGGACTACTGCAATGTGCTTCTTCTCGGCTCTAATAAATCCGTGCTTAATAAATTGCAGCGGGTCCAGAACGCGGCAGCTCGTGCTATTTTTGCCCTTTCTAAATTCAGTCATGCTTCTAATCTTCTCCGCCGCCTGCACTTGGCTGCCCCTCGAACAGCGTGTTTGCTTCAAGACGCTCTGCATCACGCATAAGATACTGACAGGAAGTGCCCCAGATAACCTAGGCGACCTCTGCACTCTGTATACCCCCTCGCGTGCCCTACGTTCGGCGAACCAGAATCTTGCATGTATCCCTCACATACGTAGAGCTAGATCGGGTGGCCGCTCCTTTAGACGCTTGGCCCCCACTCTCTGGAACGCTCTCCCTCTATACATCTGCAGCAACCCTGACCATCAGGCTTTCAGACGCCTTGTGAAGACTTGGCTCTTTTCCCAGGTCTAACTCCCTCTGTCTTGTCCCTTGTTCTTTCCCAGTTATATTTCCCTTTGTCTTGACTCCTGCTTAGTCTGGCTTCAGCGCTGGGACGCCTCTTTGCCGAGGCAGCCATGCGCTTTATAAGTATTTTAATCTAATCTTTAATCTATATGCATTAAATTGCTGACCGCACTTACAAAGCCTGGAGAATCAACTCCGGGGTTTGTTGGGGGTGTCCTGCTCATGCAGGGCACCCTCACACTTATAACCTATCACCCTGCCTTCATGATTGAAAGGCCTGCTTTAGGGTGTGACTTATAGGTTCTAAGTGCAGTGACCTCAGATATAAGAAAACATATCTGTTATAAGAGGTGCTAGAACCAACTCACACAGGCTGCAATGGCAGGCCTGTAGTCACAGTTTGAGTGGTCTCTCATGGGTGGCATAATACATGCTGCAGCCCATGGGAAACGCCTGGTGTACCTATGCCCTGGGTACCTTAGTACCATATACTAGTGACTTAAATGGGTACACAAGTAGCCAATTGGGAAGGTACCAAAGTACCTACCACTGTCAGATTTAGGGAGGAAGCAAAGTGGCTGGGGTCCTGATTAGCAGGGTACCAGTCAGACTAGTCAGAAAACAGAATAACACCAGCAAAAAGTCGGGGTACCCATGCTAGAAGGGCCCTACCTTCCTACAGTTATGAGGAACCTGTGATGGAAAGAGCATGTTGAATCAATTCAGGCAAAAGCTCTTTCTCCGATAGTGGGACTAAAGAAATTTGACAATGTATAGAGGTCCGTCCTCAAGTCCGGTTCTGGCAGCGTATCAGGGAATGATACAGCCTCAATCCCAATGTGGTGTGGAGGTTCTTAGTATTAGTGGGAAAACAAGCTGGGATCTTGAAGAGGATAGGTGCTTAAAGATTACTTTCACTACCACCTTCTACAATGGTCCAGGCTATTAGGACAGAAAGTGGTCTATCTGCATGGAGCTATTTAGCATCTGCGGGGACGCTATAATTATGGGCGATAATTGATACTGATGAGTGTCCCAAAATATCTACACTGTGTAAAAAAAGAAATTGTAAATAGTGAATTATACTGGGCAAGATCTGCTAAGGAAAAGATCCATGACCTAAGTAAGAAGTTAGCTCTACAAGGTAGTATGACAGATCTAACAAAAGTTAGCAAAGCCGAGTGCAGAAGGGTGACAAAACGGATGGCCAGGAAACATGACCCTGAGATATTTAAGGAATAAAAAAATCAGTATCCCCTTTGATTAACGCTTGGCTCGAGGAGGAAACATTCCCCTACCTTGAAAACCTACCAAATGTACATTTCGGAGGGTGTCTTTAAAAATTTAGATGTAGGGTTAATCAGGTCCTCTCAAGCACAAGGCTCCCTTTTAGAGAAGGATAGAATTTGTAAATGTGGTCTTAAAATGAAAGAAGATTTAGTGCATATTTTAGTAGATTGTCTGTGGTTCTTAACCCAACGAAAGATGTTATTGAGACCAATTTTACAAAAGAATAGTATTAGAGAAATGGATAAAGCACTTAATTTATTTTTTAATATGCGTTTTTTGGATGTAGCCTGTGCTTTAGGGCGATTTTTATTTTTATCATCTGTGAATTAAGTTTTAGCTAAGATTTGAGTATTTTATCGCATACACTGGATTTTGTCATGAATTCTGTCTGATTTTAGTTTTAAATGTTTTTATACTTTATGGAAAAAAATGACATCAGGAGTTTTACTGTACAAATGTTCAGAAGGCCAAGGTCTAAATAAACTTATAGTTTTGACTGCCTGAGTTTCTCCCCTGGTTTGCCGTGGTGATTACTTTAAATTTTTTTTTTTTATAGCGGTTTCAAACGTGGAAATGTCACATTTTAGCTTTAAAAAGTTCCAGAGAGGAACATATGGGGAGTTTGATATTCCCGCATCTCATCAGTTACATATTCAGCTGGAAACTATTCTACAATTTTAATTGAAGCCTTTCAGCAAAATTTACATTTTCATTTTAAGTGTGGCCCACGGCTTTCATTATCCCAACTAATGGCACTATTGCATCGTTTCCAGCTCACTGAAATTGACCCATGATGAGGACTGTGCTCTTTTCATCTTTCCCTCCCAGAATTCTTTTCATTGAGCACCTTTTTACACTTCACTTTTTGTGTTTTTTTGCATTTTTCTTCGTTCTAAAACACCCTTTTCTCCAGTATTGTATCTTTTATAGATTCACATGCTTGAATCTTCCCCGTTGTCATGGTGGGAGTCCCACGGTAACAGTAAAATAGCAGTATAAAGCTAAAAGGATAATCTCCCTTGAGAATCAACAGTATTTAGTAACCAGCTAACCTCATTAAAGAACATCCAAACTCCAGCCAATCACATCGCAGACCCCTGAGTATCCATCCCCTGCAGAGCCACCATACCTCAGATTTCTTACCGCACGTCGTGTTAGGGAGTCTCCGTGAGCTCTGCTCAGTCAGTGTTTCTTCTTTGAACTCTTCAACTTTCAACTGCTAGTTCTTTCCTCAACCTTCTCTTCAACTGAGGTGCTGCTAGAAAGTGAGTTTACTACTTATTTCTAAATTTTCTGTATTTTCTACAGAATAGCAGAGTCTAAAAAAGGTCTGTTCAGGCCCTGCAAAACTTGTGGAAATTCCAGGCTTTTCTCAGAGGACCCTCATAAGGAGTGCTTATATTGCCTTTATCCAGAGCACAAACCTAAAGACTGTAAGCACTGCCGGACCTTTTCATCAAAAACCCTCAAAGATCTTGAGTGAAGGCTTCTTTTTTGGCTTCAAAAGAAAAGCTCTATGAGGGATTCTGACTCAGAGAGTGAGGAGAGGCATCATTCCTCAAAGAGATGGAAGGAAGAAGATCCTTCTTCTGGTCAGGGAGATCCGGAAAAACAAAGATCTCTGAGCAAGGAGTCTTCAGTGGAAAAAAGAGGTAAAAAAGAGCAACCTGGCTCTTCTGAGACCCAAAAAAGATCTGGTTCTGCTCCACCTGCGCCACTTACTCCCTCACAAAAAATCCGCCCATCGGACCTGTTGACGAGGCATTCTCTGCCTACGACCGTCCAAAGGAAGACTCCGTTGACGGTTTCGTCAGCGACATCAACGGTGAAGATGACGACGTCTGTCTCATCGACGAAGACGGAAGTAGTGATGTCGTCGGCAGCTTCGGTGAGGAGTTAGTCACCGACGAGAGCTTCACCGTTGACGGTCCAATTGTGTGCTGCGCCGTTGACGAGCGTCTCCGCCCCGTCGATGGATACTTCCACGCCCTCGACACAGTCCCTGGTGACGACCCCGTCGACGATCCTGTCTGCGAGGAAAATGGACATGCCAGTCTCAAAATCTCTTACAAGAATTTTCAAAAATATCTCCTCTGCTTCCTTCTCGCCTCCTGGATTTTCAGGAATCGGAGGATGAAGGTCCGTTTGGCCCTGCCTACAGCCCCTCTCAACTGAGAGTAAAGTGCCAGGAATCTGATGAAGATCAACAAGATAACCCTTCGGCTTACTTTGAACGTGACTATTCCTTTTCGGATAGACGCTCAGGTGCGCAACGCCTGGATGCTCTCCAGGAGCACTATCCATATTATGAGCAGGAGGAGGAAGACCGTCAAGAACCCTCCATTAATGTGCCAATGTCACTGGTCACAGACTTACGTTTGATGCTAGATGACTATTATAAGCGATTCCCTGAAGCCAATGTGGTCCAAAAACCAGTTTCTCTGCAGGAGGAGCCTGCCATGACTCCAGTTCAGGAAACCCCACTGGCACCACCGAAACGGAAGTCCCTACCTCCTCTGCAGATCTCAACTAGGGCATCGGACAGTGGAGACCATCAACTGGAAGAGGGAGAGATACAAGTGGACACTGATGTCCATGACGAGTGGATGGATTATGTAGCGCATACACTGCCTTCTCCCACGCTGCTAGTTGCTGACTCTCCCCCTGCAGATATCGGCGGCTTCCACGATCTGCTTGAGAGAGCATTTAAACGCTTCGACCTTCCTATGCCCGTCAAGCAAGCGGAATGCTTCTTGTACGATTTTAAGGCTTCCACACAACGTTCTGTTAGGGCAATCGACTTCTTGTGGCAGGAAGGTATCAAGTTAATGAAGATTCCAGCGTCTGTGCCAGCAGTCATTCCAAAGCTGAATAAGAAGTACCGGGGCGCTAGAAGACTCTCCGGCTTGTCTCATTGGCCATCCGAAGCCTGATTCGGTAATAATGCAGGCTGCTCAGAGATGGTAAAAAAAAAACCTGCTTCTCCATGTACCACCCCGCCAGACAAAGAAGGGCGTAGGTTGGACAATATTAGGAAGAGATTCTCCTCACTGGCTGCTACAGCCATCAGAGCCTCCAACGCAGCGGCCATCCTTGGAAGGTACGATAGGCGGATGTGGTCAGACATCGAGCCTTTTTTGGAATTCCTGCCGGAAGACAAGAAAAAGGATGCAAAGGAGATCCTTTCACAGGGTGAGAGAGCTTTATCGGAAGCCATTGATGTGGCTATGGACATTGCTTCCACCGCCTTTAGGCAGCTGGCGGGTGCTGCAGTGTTGCGCAGGCAGGGCTGGCTGAAAGCTACAACATTTCGCCCAGAAGTCCAAGCGAAGGTGCTGGACATGCCATTTGACGGAGAGAATCTGTTCGGCAAGCATGTTGATGAAGCACGCCAGGCTATCAAATCGGACACGGATACGTTGAAATCCTTAGCCAATTTACAACAGAGAAGGTTCTCTTCCTTTCGGGAAAGAGGAAGAGGTCAATTTACAGCTCGGACCCAGCCTCAACAGCATTTTCAACCTTATTACCAGCAAGGTTTCCGTCCTCAATACTCCACCCAGTCCTTTCGGCAGACGCCTGCACCAACTTACTCCAGAGCTCCAGCTCGAAGACGTCCCCCTTCGGGAGGAAAATCCCATGACGCAGGCAGGAGACAATGAGACTCATCAGGCACCCGCCACCCCATTCCCACTTCATTCGGCTCAAGACTGCTCCAAATTCTTTCTGCAATGTAACTCCATTTCGTCCGACAGATGGGTGTTAGACGTTTCAATCATGGTCACACCCTAGAATTTCTTCAACAACCTCCGGATTATCCCCCCAAGAAAGCCTGCTCACCGCCATCTGGCACTTCTCAAAAGGGAGATAACTCCTTCTCGACAAGCAGGCAATTGAGATAGTGCCACGCAGTCAGCGCAACTTGGGTATTCTACTCCCACTTTTTTCTCATAAAGAAAAGAACTGGAAAATGGAGGCAGGTCATGGACCTCTGGTTGTTCGACAAGTTCATCAAAAGCCAACCATTTCGGATGCTGTCGCTCCTGGAGATTCTCCTTCTCTTGGATTCAGGGGATTACATGACCTCTCTGGATCTTCTGGGTGCGTATTTTCACATTCCTATTCGTCCAAAGCACCGTCGTTTTCTCAGGTTCCAAGTGGCAGGGTGCCACTACCAGTTCAAGGTGCTGCCCTTCGGGCTAAAGTCTGCGCCCAGGGTATTCACCAAATGCTTGGCGCCAGTAGCAGCCTTTCTCCGGCGTTCCGGTCACCAGGTTTATCCCTACCTGGAGGATTGGTTGATCAAGGCTCCGACATTTCAGGGTGCAAGAAAGTCCACGAACGCCTGTCTTCGCTTTTTTCGCTCTCTGGGTCTCAATCTCAACAAAGAGAAGTCTTCACTCCTTCCTTCCAGGTCTCTGGTGTTTCTGGGAGCGGGATTAGACACCGACCTTTCAATGGCTTTTCCAACAGAGGAAAGAATTTCTCGTCTTCTAAAGATGGCTCAGTCCCTTTCTTCAGAAAATTTGTTTCTGTGAGGATTTACAAATCCGTGTTGGGGATGATGTCATCTTGCATTCCGCTGATTCCTCACTGTCTGTTGCGGATGAGGCCTCTTCAGGAACAGCTCGACGCCCAATGGGTACAAGCTCGAGGCTCCTTCGAGGACATTATATCAATCACGCCTCAGATGATCAGGGCGATGTCTTGGTGGAAAGTCAAAAGCAATCTTTCACAAGGCCTATCCTTCCTTCCACCAGAGCCTTTGATGGTTATGACAACGGATGCCTCCATGGAGGGATGGGGAGCTCACCTCCAGGAGCTTCAGGTGAGGCGGTCGGACCAGGAATTTCTATGCCACATCAACCTGTTGGAGCTGAAAACAGTGTGTTCGAGGCATATGAGCTGTAGATCATATGCTTGTGCATAGATCGCCATCTAGTGTTGGGTCCGGATGTTTGCACTTTGTTTTTCTTCGAAGAAGTCTTTCCAGTCACGAGGTAGGTGACTCCTCCTTTCGGTGATAGTGCGCATGGGCATCGACTCCAATGTTAGATTTTTTCCCGCCATCGGGTTCGGATGTGTATTGCTGCGCTCCGGTTCGGCACCGTTTCTCAGACCACTTCGACGCGCAATCCATACCCTCGGTATTGTTATCGATTGCGGTTCCCCATTCGTCGCGTATCGCTTCAGTTTTTAAATCTTCGATCGGAAAACTTGTGGAAGGCCGTCGGGCCTACCCGCGCCGACCGCTCTAGCAGTCGATGGAACGGACTCCCTTCAAGTTATGTCCCGGGTGTCGTGCTGAATCTCCACGCACCGACTTGCACGAAGTGTGCAACCTCTGTCTGTCCCCGGAACATGACGAGAAAGACTGCGACGCGTGCTGATCCTTCCGATTGAAAAAGACTCTTCGTGATAGTCTGGCTCGACGTCACGAGATGCAACAGCAAAGCGGCTCAGCACCGGACATCTTCGGCGAAGATTCCAACTCCAAAGATCATGCCCAAGGAGCCGAAGAAGAAGAACCCTTCTCCGTGTCCGAGGTCGACTCAGACGTCGAAGAAGAGGAGCAGGTTACTCTGGGTCAGCGTACCGTGAGTAAAGACAACCCCTTGCCCCCCCCCAACAACCTAAGACAAAGGCTCCGGTCCCTCGTCTGCCTTCGGGCCAAGGTCGGCACCGACAAAAAGTTTCCGACGCCCCGCCCTCGGGCCCGGCTCCGAAACATAAAGAAAAGCCTTCCGGTTCGGGCTCGAACCGGCCTCATCTCGGTGCCGACCCAACACCTTCGGCACCGAAACACATGTCCAAGCCGACACCGCCGGCGCCGAAAGGCTCGGAGCCGAAACCTTCGACGCCGAAACAGGCAACCAAGGAAAAAGAGACTCCGTCGAAAGAGCCTCGGTCCGATCACTCCATTTCGGATCCGAAACAGAAAAAGTTGGTGATTCACCCTGATACAAGCCATATTCAGGCTACTTTACCAAAAAAGAGTAAATTGGACTTACCAGAGGGCTACCACATTCCTCTAAAGAAGAAAAGTGTAGGTACTAACCCTTCCCCTCCTTACATCCCACCTGCTTCTCCTACTAATCCCAATTTACTTATTTCACCTGAAAATTCACCACCATCACCAACTTCACCTAACCCACAAGATGATGGGGATGACAACCAAGATCCCCCACAAGACACTGATCCTTGGCAGGATTATCACACTGGTCCAGATAATGATTCACATTTGTACCCCTCCAGGCCCTCCCCACCAGATGATAACATTGGATACGTTGAGCTCCTTAATAGAGCTGCTCAATATCATGGGGTGGAGTTACATTCAGAACCATTAGAGCAGGATTTCCTCTTTGAGACTCTTAGTTCCTCTCACAGAGTCACTCGTACATTACCTATGCTCAAAGGCATGTTAAAGCACACTGAGGACATTTTCAAAGACCCTGCCAGGGCAAGAATTATTACTTCCTAGGGTGGAGAAAAAATATAAGCCCGCACCCACCGACCCTACATACATCAAAGGTCAATTACCTTTAGACTCTCTTGTAGTTTCTAATGCTTTCAAGAGAGCCAATTCCCAAACATCAGGTGAAGCTCCTCCTCCAGATAAGGAGTCCAAGCTCATTGACGCCTCAGGCAAAAGAGTAGATTCACAAGCAGCTAACCATTGGCGTATTGCCAATGCTCAAGCTTTGTTAGCTCGTTATGACAGGGCTCACTATGATGAGTTAGAGAAACTCATGCAGTTCTTACTCGACGAACACAAGACTAAGGCTAATGACCTTATTCAAGAGGGTAAGCTCATTACAAATACCTCTATTAGGTGTGCCCTAAATGCGGCAGACACAGCAGCCCGTACAATTAACACCAGTGTACTCTTACGAAGGCATGCTTGGTTGAGAATTTCAGGTTTCAAAACTGAGGTGCAAACCTCCAGCCTCAACCAACCCTTTGATAAGGAATATCTCTTTTGACCAGCAGTTGACACCTCGCTGGAAAAAATGAAAAAATATACATAGGTCGCAAAGTCCATGGGGGCTTTGCAGTCACCCTCCAATAGGGGTTCCTTTTGCCGCTCCTTTTACAGGGGTGGCTCTGAAAACATATCCACCGACACTACCTCCTCCTCTTACAAGAGTAATACTCAATCCCCCTCACCAAAGGGTTATTTCAGAGGAGGTTTTAGAGGTAACAATGGCAAGGGAAGAGACCGAGGCAACTCCACACGCTCTTCCCCCTCCAACAACAAACAGTGACTTCCTTCCTGTACCCCCCGATCATTCCACTCCTGTCGGGGGACGTCTCTCCCAATTTCTCCCTGTCTGGAACTCCACCACTTCAGACAAATGGGTACTGCAAATTATCCAATATGGTTACTGCCTGGAACTTACAGCCAATCCCCCAAATATCCTTCCACGGCCACATGCAATGTCACCGGAACAACTCTCACTCTTAAAGCAAGAGGTTCTCTCTCTCCTAGGAAAACAGGCTATAGAACCAGTCCCATTACAATACCAAGGGACCAGGGTATACTCCCTATACTTCTTAATTCCCAAGAAGGATGGCTCGTTAAGACCCATATTAGACCTCAGACAACTAAATCTCTACATCCAATCAGACCACTTTCACATGGTCACACTTCAACAGGTTCTCCCGCTACTTCAACAAGGCGACTTCCTGTCCACTCTCGATCTAAAGGACGCCTATTTCCATATTCCCATTCACCCCGCTCACCACAAATACCTCAGGTTTATGGTAGACGGCCAACATTATCAATTCAAAGTTCTCCCATTCGGAGTAACTACAGCACCCAGGGTTTTCACAAAGTGTCTAGCAGTAGTCGCGGCTCATCTAAGAAGACAGCACATTCACGTCTTCCCGTACCTAGACGACTGGCTAATAAAAGCCAGCTCGCAACACAGCTGCCTACGCCACACTCGAAAAACAGTCCAACAGCTTCACGACCTCGGGTTCACTGTAAACCTCACCAAGTCTCATCTCCAACCATCCAACACACGTGTATATAGGAGCCACAATAGACACTCAAAAAGCTCTAGCGTGTCCCAACCCAGTCAGGATCTGCAACATGCAGACTCTATTATCGCAGTTTCAACCTCAACACTCACTACCAGCTCGAGTGTTCATGCAATTGCTAGGAATGATGGCATCTTGCATTTTAATTGTTCCTTACGCAAGACTCCAAATGCGTCTCCTACAAAAATGCTTAGCACGTCAGTGGAACCAGGCTCAAGGTCAGTAATCAGATCTAGTGTTGGTGGATGGCCGCACCCATCGATCTCTGCACAGGGCTCGAAAAATGTACTCGCCCGCTCGCAAATGCGAGTCAATTTCTTTCAGGGCGAGACAGTTTTCAGGCCTACTTGACCGGCCTGGCGAGTGAGCTCTGTCGCTGTGCTAAAGTGCAGTGCCGGTAGAAGGCTCTAGAGGGCAGCTGGGTGAAATGTTCAGGAACTGCCATGACAAAATGCGGGAAAAGCAAAGGTGTTGATTTGCTGATTGCAACGCGGGCTCGGTCTGCTGAGGCCTAGTTGCAATCAGCCAATCATGTGGTAGCTAATCTCCGCACAGTAAAGTGTATAGTAGCATGTTTACACGCTTCTCATTGGCTGAGAACAATGAGCCGTGGCAGGATATACTGCCTGAGAAGCGTGTAAACTGCCTTTGCCAACCCCTGTACCCAATTCACTTGACCGGAGGCAGGCCATGAACGACACTGGTGCCCTAGCGGAGCAGAAGTTCTTCTCCTGCACCTGGGGTGTTTAACCATGATCCTGGGAGCCCTGCGAGTGGCGCTCTGCCCGTGATGTAAGCCTGCGCCTGCCGAGGACGGCTCGATCTCTCTGCGGGGGGCCCTACGGTAGGTGCGCTGTGATGGGGACACAGCCGCGGGTCAGGGGCTCTTGCTCCGATTGTTGGGGAGGGTGGCTTTGAAGGGGATTAACGCACAGCGGGGGCTATTGTTACGCTTGTTATTGTTTCAGACTTCAAGTCTTCTATCCTGGAAAAGCACAAACTTACCGGCAACGTAAATAAACCTAGTTGACTAGAAATTAGGCATTGGGCATAATTATAATTAACGTGTGCGTTTCACAGCACTGCGAACTGCCTGTGATCAGAAGGTTGATAGTCCTCAGAGAACCACAGCTAGATGAGGCACATGAGAAAGGTGAAGTTTGAGATTTCGAAACTGCAAAGCATTCATGAAATCTACTTAGAGGGCGGCCAGAGGCACTCACTGCACGTGCCTCGTCCAGTGGTAGCTCGCGAGGTGCCAACAAGCTGCCTGCAGTGCCCATCAAGGAGCCAGATATCAGCGCAGGAAATGTTGTGTTTTCTCACAGCTTAGAAGTTGGATTACCCAGCTCTACAAGGCGGGTGCAGTCGGGGGTGCACCGGCAGGATGCAGAGGGTAAACCGCGCCCTACGATTCCCTTTGTTATTTTAATTACAAAAATATTTAGCTGCATAATACGATCTATAGTAAGGAAGGAGTGAATGGGTGGGTTGGCAAAGATAAAAGTGGTATAAATATAAGGAGTCTGGAGAAAAGTGGACAGGAACGAAAATATATGTCCACTACAAATTGTACAACCAACCACGTTAAACGCATATCTTTTATTTCCCTGGGTGATTCTCAGCAATTAACTGTATATGAATGACTACCGTTCACAAGGAGGACCTGGCTGGCGCCGACTTCATTAAGTTGAAAGGCCAGGCAGTGGAGCCCACCAGGAAGTGAAACAGATGTAGGGGTAGGTTGTAATCACAATCTATGGTGTGAAATCGCACTGAGAGGCTTCACCGTCGCTTGACAAACAGGTCCCCACGTCAGCGATTTGGAAAGGAGAGTGATGGAAAATGACGATATGTCACGAGCAAGCAGGGCAGTATTGTTTATATGGCCCTAGTTGTGCTTACACAGCATGCCTGGTCTGATAGCAGGGACATAAAATACAAATGCAAGACCCCGTAAAAACGTTCCAGTCATACAGTTACTTCTGTTCCAAGCCATGGTGCGATCTGCCCTTTCCTAGGCCGTGCTCTAGTATGTTTAAGGCACAGCGGTGTACCGAGTACTGGGAAGAGTGTTTATCCGGGGCCGTACTCTAATATGTTTAAGGTACACCCCTGTACCAGAGTACTGCTAAGAGTGTTTTTTTTTGCAGATTTATATAGCGCTTACTCGACCCGAAGGTATTGGAGCGCTTTACATGAGCACCAGTTACGTTACACAAGGACACACTCATTTTTGTTAGGCACGGGAAGATTAAGTGATTTGCCCAGAATCACAGGATGCTGAGCCACCGGGGCCGTACTCTAGTATGTTTAAGGTACAGCGGTGAACCTGATTACTGCTAAGAGTATTCATCCGGGGCCACGCTCTAGTATGTTTAATGTACAGTAGTGTACCCGAGTACTGCTAAGAGTGTTTATCTGAGGCCGCGCTCTAGTATGTTTAATGTACAGTAGTGTACCCGAGTACTGCTAAGAGTGTTTATCTGAGGCCGCGCTCTAGTATGTTTAAGGTTCAGTGGTGTACCCGAGTACTGCTGAGAGTGTTTATCCGAGGCCGTGCTCGTAACTTTCAAAACATTGCAGTGAGAATAGTAATGAGGCAAAAAAATTAGATCACGTCTTACTGGTCATAGATCAACGGCGCTGCAAATGTTTTGAACAAAATTTGTGTGCAACCAATTTGTGGGTCGAGTGCATTGATGTTAGGTCGAGTAGAAAATTCTAGTCACTAGACCTGCAGGTCAAGTAAGATTTTTAAGATTTGTCGAGCCCTGCTGCAGTGGTGGAACATACAAAACCTTTCCAAGGGGCGGCCATTCGTCGACCCAGTTCCACAGATAGTGCTAACAGCAGACGCATCGCTCACTGGTTGGGGAGCTCATCTTCAAAAACATACCATTCAGGGCATGTGGACTCCCCATCAAAAGCAACTCCACATAAACCATCTAGAACTGCTAGCAATATTTCTAGCGTTGAAAGCATTTCAACTTCATCTAGTAGGCAAAGCTGTCCTGATTCGCACAGACAACATGACAGCAATGTACTACATACAAAAACAGGGGGGGGACACACGCTCTCCAGCTCTCACAGCTAGCCCAGAGCATCTGGAGATGGGCCATACCTCAAAAAATATATCTCCTTGCAGAACACCTCCCAGGAGTAAACAACCAGATTGCAGATCTGCTCAGTCGTCAACGACAGCAGATACACGAATGGGAACTCCACCCTCAAGTTCTTCTCCCATTCTTTCAAATGTGGGGCTTCCCAGAGATAGATCTGTTCGCCACCCACCTAAACGCAAAATGCCCAAACTTCGCATCCAGGTATCCACACCCATTGTCCAAAGGCAATGCGCTATGGATGAATTGCTCAGGGATATTTGCTTACGCTTTTCCGCCTCTCCCACTCATTCCATTAGTGGTTCGGAAACTCAGACAGCAGTCCCTGACACTAATCCTAGTTGGGCCACATGGGCCCACATGGGCCCGTCAACCCTGGTTCACAACCCTCTTGGAGCTATCAGTAGTTCCTCACCAAAAACGACGCCTTACTCCCAGTCTTCTTCTCAACCTTGCGATCTGGCACCTGAAATCCTAGAGTTTGGTTATCTCAATCTTCCGCCAGACTGCATGAACATTATCAAAGAGGCTAGACGCCCTACCACAAGACCATGCTATGCAGCAGAGTGGAAGCAGTTTGTCATTTACTGTAACAACAATAAAATCAATCCGCTAGATGCTTCAATTCAAAACATAATTTTCTATCTACTACATCTACAGCGTTCCAATTTAGCGTACACATCTATACGCTTACATCTTGCTGCAATAGCTGCATATCTTCAAAATAGACAGCATTTGTCTCTTTTTAGAGTGCCTCCTATTAAAGCATTTATGGAAGGACTTAAGTCATTCCACCCAGACTTCCACCTGCTCCAGTGTGGAATCTCAACATAGTTCTTACGAGACTCATGGGTCCACCTTTTGAACCATTGCACAAATGTGAACTACAATTCCTCACTTGGAAGGTAGCCTTCCTCATAGCCATCACATATCTGAGGAGAGTGGGTGAGCTTCAGGCACTAACCATAGAAGAGCCATTTTTACAAATACATCAAAACAAAGTTCTAAGGACTAACCCCAAATGTTTACCTAAAGTCATTTCTGCCTTTCATATCAACCAATCTGTTGAGTTGCCTGTGTTCTTCCCTCATCCAAATTCAGTGGCAGAACGTGCTCTTCACACCTTAGATGTCAAAAGAGCATTACTATATTATATAGAAAGAACAAAACCTTTCAGGAAAACCAAGCAACTTTTTGTTGCTTTTGCTCCACCACATAAAGGCAATCCAATATCAAAATCAAGTATTGCACGGTGGATAGTTAAGTGCATTCAAATATGCTACATTAAAGCTAAACGCACATTAACAATCCCCCCTAGGGCGCATTCTACACGCAAACTAGGGGCTTCTATGGCATTCTTAGGAAATATACCCATAGATGACATCTGCAGAGCTGCAACATGGTCTACACAACACACATTCACAAAACACTATTGTGTAGATGTGTTAGCAAGACAGCAAGCTAGTGTGGGCCAGGCAGTTTTACGTACACTATTTCAGACCACTGCAACAGCTACAGGTTAGCCACCGCTTTAGGAGATAACTGCTATGTAGTCTATGCACAAGCATATGATCTACAGCTCATATGCCTCGAACGGAAAATGCTACTTACCCAGTATGCATCTGTTCTTGGCATATAGAGCTGTAGAGTCATATGCGCCCACCCGCCTCCCCGGGTACCTATACCTTTTGCAGTAATATCTTACTTAGATACATGCATTCATGGACTTCTCCTTTTACTACTCTTACTAACTCCATTATCACCCTCTGCGGGAAAACAATCTAACAATGGAGTCGATGCCCATGCGCACTATCACCGAAAGGAGGAGTCACCTACCTCGTGACTGGAAAGACTTCTTCGAAGAAAAAGTGCAAACATCCGGACCCAACACTAGGTGGCGATCTATGCACAAGCATATGACTCTACAGCCCTAAATGCCAAGAACAGATGCATACTGGGTAAGTAGCATTTTCCTTCTAGGTCTACGTTCCTTCCTTCCAAGGATAAAGGTTCTTCGGGACGAGATCTCTAGCTCTCAAGTCTGGCGCAACGAATTTGGAATTGGTTGATTCACCACAATATCTCATTACAAGTCCAACACGTTCCAGGGGCGCTCAACGAATGGGCCGATTCGCTCAGCAGAGATTCCAAGCAGTGTCACAAATGGGAATTGTGCGCCGTTCAACTCAAAAGAATTTTTCAGTGTTGGGGATCGCCAACCCTGGATCTGTTCGCTACATTACTCAACAAAAAATGTGAGTTCTACGCCAGCAGATTCCCTTAGCCAGGTTCCCTAGGGAACGCCTTCCATTTTTCCTGGGAAGAGACATTTGCCTACGCGTTCCCTCCGTTCCCACTGATTGCCAAGGTCCTACAAAAAATGAAACGAGAACCTTGCCGCATCATTCTCATTGCCCCAGGGTGGGCAAGGCAATACTGGTTCACAGAGCTGTTTCGCCTAACAGAAGCCTCTCCAGTACGTCTTAATCCTTCGTAACGTTTACTTTCTATGGACCAAGGCCAGATGATTCATCCGCAAATTCAATCTCTTCACTTGTCGGCCTGGCTCCTCACCACACTGAGTTTGGAGACATAGATATTTCTGAGGAGTGCCGTTCTATTCTTTACAAGGCCCGTGCTCCCTCCACGGTCAAGTATTACTCGGCCAAATGGAAAAGATTCTGCTCTTGGTGTACGATTCACTCGTGCCATCTGCTCTCTTCATCTCCGGAAGAGGTTTTGCCTTATCTCTTGTCGCTAGCAATAGCTGGCCTTTCTCATTCTTCGGTGAAAGTACATTTGGCCGCAATTTCAAGGTATAGGAGACGTTCGAGCCAGTCGTCCCTATGGTCCTGCAGGTTGGTGAAGGAATTCATGAAGGGCCTTTTCAAAGCTTACCCGCCGGTTAGGCCTGTTCCGGTGCTCTGGCATTTGAACATTGTGTTGTCTCATCTCATGAAAGCGCCATTCGAGCCAATTCACAAAAGTGACATCAAATTTCTATCTTGGAAGGTGGCTTTCCTCTTAGCCATCACGTCTGCTAGACGTATTAGTGAAATTCAGGCCTTCACAGCAACAGAACCTTATCTTCAATTCCACCAGGATAGAGTGGTGCTATGCACTAATCCCTCGTTCATTCCCAAGGTACCTACCACGTTCCTACTGAATGAACCTAAAGTCCTGCCTTCTTTCTTTCCTGCTCCGTCTACACCAGCAGAGAGAGCTCTGCATTCCTTGGACATCAAACGATGTTTAAAGTTTTACCTTCAAAGGACTAAATCGTTGCGCAAATCTACTCAACTGCTCATCACCTTCTCTGCTCCTAGGAAGGGTCAGGCTTTGTCTAGAGCTTCAATTGCTCATTGGGTTTCTTCTACTATAACCTACTGCCACGGAAGAGCAGGTCTCCCACTTGCTTCTAAAGTGACTGCCCATTCCACGAGGAAGATGGCAATGTCCTCGGCCCTATTTGCCGGTGTGTCCCTACCAGACATCTGCAGGGCAGCGACATGGACAAGCGTCCATACCTTCACAAGGCACTACTGCCTGGATACTTTGTGAAAGGCGGATGCTGCGGTTGGCCAAGCGGTTCTTCGTCGTCTGTTCGCTTAAGGTAGGCCTCAGTTTCTGAGGTTTATTAAGAATTCTTATTATCATTATTTTGTTTATTATTATTATTATTTTGGTTATTATTGATATTATCTCTGCCAAATCTTATTTATGTATATATATATATATATATATATATATATATTTTATATCCGCGGAAGTTAAGTTGATTGGTTCGCTTTAGATGATTGCATTATGTCGCATGGTGGGATGGTTCACCTGTTTTTTCCACCTCCAATTGTTATTATGTACTGCTTACTAGTCTGAATCAAGCATGTGAATCTATAAATACTGGAGAAAAAACAAGTTACTTACCTGTACACTGTGGTTTTCCAGTATTGATATCTTAAATAGATTCACATGCAGCCCTCCATCCTCCCCTTACAGGTGCACCCTTCCATACCTCTTTTATTTGACTAACTGCACTCGTGCTTGAAATCTGAGGTATGGTGGCTCTGCAGTGGATGGATACTCAGGGGTCTGCGATGTGATTGGCTGGAGTTTGGATGTTCTTTAATGAGGTTAGCTGGTTACTAAATACTGTTGATTCTCAAGGGAGATTGACCTTTTAGCTTTATACTGCTATTTTACTGTTACTGTCGGACTCCCACCATGACGACGGGGAAGATTCAAGCATGTGAATCTATAAACGATATCAATACTGGAGAACCACAGTGTACAGGTAAGTAACTTGTTTTTTTTCTGACCCAGAAATATGGGAAACATGAGCTTGTAGTGACAATTTCTTATGGTTCTCCACTGGTTTTCTTGCTTTTGGTGTTTTGTCTTGAGATACAAAATCAGCTTCCATTTTAGGTCTCGCTTGAGACGGGCATACGCGGTCACTTGCAAGACATTTTGTTTACTTACAGGGGGCTTAGAGCCGCCCATTGTTTACCATTGGTTGGTTTCATTGTCACTCATTTCTTTGCTTTAGTCAATAAGTGCCAATTGTTCCTCCTTTTCATGTGTTTTCCCTCTCTTGGAGCATGCCCAAGTCCCTCTACCTTCCCCATTGTCCTTCCACTATTCTGCTTTCAGAGCTACCTTTTCTTTTAGTGGCAACATTCAGTAAGAGCGCACTTTTTTTGCAAGCCATCTCTCCCACCCACGTAGACCCGTCCACATTATTACTTGCACCAACCCACTTCCAACTCTTTGTCTTGTTGCCCCCACCCGCCTTCCTACTGCTATCTGACGTGTTCCTAGCTCCTACCAGCCCTCCTTCCGCTGTGCCTTTTTTTGCTTGCCCCTTCCTGCCCTCCTCCGTTGTACATGTTGGCTCGCCCCCACCCGACAAAACAATAAAAAGTGCTGTTATGCGGCCAATGCAGGCCACGTGATAGCTCTTTTTTCAAACTTTATTTATTAATTTAGTTTTTTTTACTTCAGTTAAGCGCCCTGCTGTGTTGTTGATTGACCCCTCCCACCCTGTCCTGTGTTGTTTCTCACCCCCATAACTCTCCCATCCCCGCCACAGGGAAAAAAGCGTTGACAAAGGCAAAAAGATCTCGCATACGTTCAAGCTATTTGGCTTTGTAAATGTTTTAGTCATGTTGTATAGTATCATGGCTGTGCAACTTTCAGCCATGCTGCACAGCAGCTGTGCTGCTGTACAACATGACAAAAAAAATATTGACAAAGCCAATAGACCCCGCATTGGCAAGACCTATTGGCTTTGCCAATGCTTGTTAAATTTGTAGTCTTTAAGAGGGAAAAAACAAATACGCCCATTGATAGATTAGGGGTCCTTGACGCTTTGTAATTTAACTTGTCTCTTCAGCAGTAGTGGTGTGCTGCTCATTGTTTTATCTGCTGAGATCAACTTTAATCACACAAGTTGATGTCTTATTTGGCATCTCCTCCTGACTAATAATTTGGAGTCCACACCAATATGTTAAGGAGTATTTGAATTCCAAGTTGATCATATTCTAATTCTCAATCTTAAGAATACTAATCTGTAGTTTAATTACCGCTAATTAATCATCCTCCCTCTTTCCTACCTTTCAAAAGAAGCCAAATGTTTCTCCTTGGTTGATCAGTGATGCATTCCATTTGACAGAGCGGCAGTGTTCCACCAAGTGCTTGTGGTCATTCAACAATGAAATGTCCGTGATGATATGATTTATTAAACTGATCAGCAATAAGGTGTCGGTAATCTTCAGTGAAAGAGGTATGTTGTCAAGCATCGTTCGGTCATCCTTTGAAGACTACTTAAAAAAATAGGCTCAACTATAGTTGTCTGAGCGAGTTTTATTCCTAGGGTGCTTTCTTTATGGATGGGTGAACGTAACGTATTACAATTTTTACAAAACATCCCAACCGCTCTCACATTCAATTGCCAGTGCATCTTTATCCATAATTTTTCCAGATAGTATTCAGCTGTTAGTAGATTGTGTCTCAATGGGATTTATGTTAAATTATTAGTGACTTCTAACCAATGACTGGACACTCCCATAGCAGGTGCCAAAATCTAATTTGTTTCATTGCGTAATGGGGGCACCTTGAGGTAGCGCTACTGTAAGTTTTAGGTACCACCTGTGGAGGGTGGTATGCCCTATACAGTATATTAAACTTACTATACTTTTTAACAGCTTTATTGAAAGTTTTATAACCAGAGATTGATAGGAAACCACGGCTCCTGAATATGCTATTATAGGCTTATAGCAACTTTTTCACCAGGTTAAAGATACTCCCCCAAATAGCATGCACATTGTATTACATCTTCTGCTTATCTAATAAAATAACAGTTCCAGTATCTTAAAAGTCCTCCGCAGAGCTCTTCAGTAAAACTAAATTTGAAGCGCGGTTGAGAGACTAGGCTTGCCCCGCCTCCTGTATCAGACATGGAGTCAAACCAATTCTCTGTGCAGAGTCCAGTCTCTTGATATAAGTTAAAAATAGTATCCATATTTTTCCAAATCGAGGCATCCTTTCTCAAAAATTGGCTATCAATAGCTCAATGGCATGAAGATTCCACATTTTATTCCACCATTTCGCCCTAGTAGGCAGATCTGGTACCTTCCACTTTTGAGTTTTAAACAACCTGGCAGCAAGTATCAATTGTGAAACAAGGCTACTTGCAAGGGAATAAAGAGAATACAGTCCATCATCTGCAGACCCCAAAAAGACAATCTGGGAAATCCTATTCGAACGAACACCCACCGTTTCCTGTATCAGAAACAATACCCTCTCCCTAAAGGCTCTAACTTTCAAGCATTTCCACCACATATGCATCTTGGTCATCAAAACCTCTCCGGCAGTTGTTGGGACCTCCATGCATTATTTTCAAACATGCTAGTGCCAAGTACGATCACAACATAACTTTGTAGTCACTATTTAAACTGTGCAAATGGGTGATTTTACTGCCCTGTGCCAAAACGTTATCCATTGACTCACGGTTATGTCGATATTCAAATTAGTTGCCCATTTGGATAAATAATGAATTGATTGTAAGGACGGCAAGGTCTCTAATACTTTGTTTTAGAAATAGCCCTATCAGTCTTATCTTTGCTAGAAAAAGCTTCCATTTTTGTAGTATCCCTGCCCCCTTCTGCTTTAGTTCAGGGTGGTCCTGCTCAATGCAGTCATTCGATCATTATAAAAATGTCCCTCCTGGCTAATTTGAAGTTATTAGGACATACATTGGTCTCGGCTTTTAACAGACTCTCTCTCTCGTAAAGGTCCTTTAGTTTCAAGCGTAGTTCCCCCATGCCATTGGGAAAGCCCCTTACCTGTCATGCCAGGTGCAACATCTGGATTCTCTATAATGAGGGTAAAAGGCTAGGGATATGTCATAGTTAAATTTGTTCCAACTGCCTTCTTCCAGTAATACAGAATGATGTTGGTAGACTGTAGGAGGGGACCCAAATATTTATGAAATGTTGGAGGAAGCCATTATTTCAATGTGAATTTTACATACTGCTTGCTCTAACATCACCTATTGCTTCTCTGTTGACATCATAAGCCAGACCGGGCAGGCGTGATTTGTGCCGCCAGAATGCGTCTACTGACCTCTGGTGATCCTGATCATATGAAGTTCTGTAGAGGGTCTGTGTGGAAGCCTGCAGAGCCCATAGTTTTTTGTGACTAATTGTAACAGTCTCTGGTGGGAATCTAATTGGCTACATAAAGTAATCTGGGCCTAAAATTTGTTTTCACTTATTTAATTAACCCTATCCATGAGATCCCCAAACTCCCCAACCATACAAATCTTTGTAAACAACATCTAACAAGAGTGGGATCTTGTGGTCATACAGGCATAGAATATCAGAAGGTAAGGTTTTGTGCAAGTACTGAATGCCATCAGGAGCCCAGTCAAAGCCTTTCTTTATTGCAATGTCTCATGTTTTTTAGGTCTCGCCTGAGCCAGCGCTTAGCGCTGTTCTGGGCGAGAGTTTTAGTAAGTGGGTTTTGGAAGTGCAAACAGCAGTGGCTTTTGCTGGCGACCAGCTTGCGTTCACGTGAGCGTGCACGCGCGTCACGGGTCATTAAGTGCATCGCGATCGCGATCACTTTCACTTTCATGACTTTGAAGTAAAGAAATAGATTATTTTTCTATTTCTTTACTTTTGCTATAATCGCGGCATCCGCGCTTACTTTTAACATTAAAGTAAAGCGCTGGTGTCACGATGTAGCAAAGTAAAGAAATAGAAAAATAATCTATTTCTTTACTTTGCTATAATTGCGGCACCCGCACTTTACTTTTAATGTTAAAGCGCTTTACTTTTAATGTTAAAAGTAAAGCGCGGGTGCCGCGATTATAATGGTGTAGCCAATAGGTCTCGCTTTTGGGACCTTATAAGTATTTAGTTATGCAACTGTTGCATGGCTAAACACTTATAGGTCCCAAAGGCGAGACCTATTGGCTATGCCAATGCTTGTCTTGCATCTCTCCGGCTCCCATGACTTCTGATTTCTGGTAATTAATGTTAAAGCAGCCAGATACTGATTGGAGCGCATGTAGCTCTCCTTCAGTGCCATAAGGGAATGTAATGGATCAGTCGAAAAACAGTTTGTCCTCTAGCGTAGCTTTTATCACCCTGGGTTTACCCATTTTGGAGCAAGCAGGATGTTTCTGTGTTTGCTCTGTACGCCCCCAGTAGATGGGCAGCCAGTGAGCAGTCCGCTTAATCATCCAGGTGTATCCCTCATTTGGGTCAAATCTGTCAGGTCCTTGTCCAAGTAGTGGTGACTCAGTTCTATTGAGGTGGGCCTATTTTAGCAACTCAATCGGAGTGGACAGGTCCAGGGTATTGGCAGCCATACTTTATTACCTCTTTCTTTGCACTTCGACATTTAGGAGCCCAATCTGTTTTGGATTCTTTTACACAGGAGTCCTGTATCTTACTTGTGGATTAGCATTGCAATATATTCCACTCATTTTTGGGGTTGGTCCCAGAAGGTATGGTACTGAAGAGCCTCCACTGCTGCTAACCACTGGGCCATTACAGTGCACCCTAGTTTCTCCTCCTTAGCTGTTTCTCAGGGTCCCGGATTGCTGCTGCTTCCTGTTTATGCGCCCTCCCCCTCACTGCTGAAGCCCGGGTAGTACTTAGTCTGGACATCGCTATCTGCTCTGCCACCAGCGAAGGCTGCAGAAGTGGGGTGGGAGCAGTGCTGGCAGGCCCATTTCTTATGGGTGCTGTTCCCCAGCCCAGAGCTCTCGCAGGTCCCTTTAACGCTTCTTACATGAAGTCCCACCAGATGTACCCTCTATCCTCTCAACTCTGTGATTGTTGGAGAGTGTTGCGTCCTGGCTACCTAACTCTGCTTCTGGCCTTCATCTGCTTGCCCCTGGTCCCCGGGAGGGTGTTGGGCCAACCCAAGGATCCAGGCAGCTGTCAGCCTCCTCTGGCACCAGGCTGCCTGCATTGTCGCCTTTCCCTCTCTAGGGAAGTTAATCAACTCTGTCACCGGTGAGGAGGTGGCTCTTTTTCCATCCTATGCTGCCATTTTGTCCCCTGACCCATGGCTGGCCATCCTCCGTTTCAGTGCTCCGTAACTTCTGCTTCTTGCTTCATCAGTGCCCGTTATATATGTCTGCCTGACTTTTCCCCATATTTCCGCAGATGCTGGCATTTCTGCGATGTATGCCGGATTATTGTCTGGCCGGGCAGAGCGTGTTTCAGTGTGTCTACTCAGCAATGAGGCTGGCCATGTCCCACTCTTCTGAGCTGGATTTTATGTATGTCCCTGGGGGAGGAGGGGGGTTAACCGCCTAAGATGGCGGACATGGATTAGAGTGGCTCCGGACCCGGGGTGGATAATCCTGCAACATCGCCAGGCAGGGTGCTGCTTCGAGCATCTACTTGCAGCACTACTGCCGCTGTACACCTGGGAAGAAAGCTTGGCCGATTTCCCCGCCTGAAGAGTCGATGCTGGGGTGTAATCCCCCATGACTGGATCTGCGGGCCCTAGCTGCAGTGGAATTACTAGCGCTGACGGAACGCGCTCCCTGATTGCCCCCGGGGACAGCGCTTACCTGCGACCTCCAACGGAACTTGTGGATGACCCCACCTGGCTGTTGCAGCTTGGCTGAGCCCGGTGCTGCGGAGTGCGGACGTGATCGCGCTCCATGGTGGGCTCTCTGCGGCCTACGGGAACAATAGAAGTCGACCCCCGGTGAGTGCGTGCGACTCGCGCCGACTGCTGGCCCTTGGGTGTGACCGCCCCCTCTTCACTGAAGGAGCGCAGAATGGCCGGGTGTCCTGGCCCCCGATGGAATCGATCTCTGACTGGCCCTGCGAAATAGAGATGTAAGACACTGCCCCTACGGGACGAACCAAACCGGTGTGTTGAGTTGGGGGCCCTCCAGCAGCGTGAGGCGGTGTGTGTGCGACTGGCGCTGCGGATCGGCTGGGCCCAGCCTACTGGACACGCTTTACTTGCGGGCGGGGGGCGCCAGGAGCGGAGGCTGCTACTCACCGCTTGTTGAGAGGAGCGCTGAAATCGGCCCTCACCGGGCAGCGGAGGCTGCGCCACAGTGTCCTACGGCGCCTGCGCCACAGTGTCCTACGGCGCCCTGTCTCTGGATTGCCCGCGATTGGGCACACCGCTCGAGTGGGACGACGTAATCCGAACTGCACGAGAAGTGATGGCTACCAGAGCGACGTGATACCCCGGGCACGGGAACACGGCAAAACGCCCGGAGAGTGTCCTTGCCCTGGGGCTCCTGCCGAATTGTGAGTGCAGACGAGGCCATCCTCCGGTGGAACTTGAGGGTATGACCGCGAACTGTGGCAGCACCTTGCGGCCTCCCTTCTCCCCCCTGCTGCAGGACCTCTGCTGTGGCTCCGTGACAGGCCTTCATTGTGCGACACAAGTTGAAGTTTTCCCCTGGGAGGGAGAGCGTGGAGAGGTCAATACTCGTGGATCCCCTCTGGCGCCTCCCGCGCGCAGACCGGCCGGCCTACAGACTCCCACCCCCTCCCTTCTCCTGAGATCTACTGTCTTGCCCGACTGGGGAGAGAGGGAAGCTGCGCAATTTAAGCATACATCCCTGCTAAGTCCCCTGGGCCCCGACTGAGTCCTGCAAAGAGGGCTACCAACAGAAGTCCACTGGGACTATATATATATATATATATATATATATATATATATAAATATATATATAAATAAGCTTGTCCGCGACCCGCCCCATCTCAGGCTATACAGCATAATTGCAGCTGGCTATACATTACACGGAGCTGGCAACACCAGCCTCTAACTTTCTCTGTCAGGCTGCGTGTGGGTACTCTGGAGAGCACGACTGACCCACCTACAACACAGCAGCTGCACCTATTTGTCGTCCCACACTCCGGTAATTACCTATCACGAAGAAAGAGTATAGGCACGTGCAATGGGGCGGGTTAAAGGGAAAACTCTGGACACAACCCTTACTACCAGCCACTCTGCGGGAGACCCAGAGAACAACGCCAGGCCGCCATCGCCAGGCTTCATTCCCCCCACCTCCTCGGTGACACCTCCAGATAAGCCGGACCTGATCCTGCAGGAAGTCAGAGACTCCCGAAGGGCAATCGAACAGCAGATTGGTTCACTCACAACTGGCTTCACGCTACTTCGTGCTGACCACGCAAAACTTGCTGACAGTGCACTCGCACGAGAAAACTCTGTGCAATATTGAACCTCAAGTCAAAGAACACGCGACGCACATACAACAACTGCAGCAACAAGTAAATGGCTTGCAGGACAGAATTGAGGACGCGGAGGGTAGGAACCGCCGAAACAATGTGCGGGTCATTGGGCTCCCGGAGCGCAGCGAGGGCCCCAAGGCTGCTGACTTCATGGAACGCTGGTTTCGGGAACATGTAACCCCGAGGGCCTCTCGCCCTTTTTCTGCGTGGAGAGAGCCCACCAGATACCTACTGGAACACCAAAAGCTGGAATGCCACCGCGACCCTTAATAGTTAAAATACTGAATTACAGAGATCAGGACGTGTTGCTACAAAAAGCGCAGGAACAAGATCAGATTCACTTTGAAAATCATCGGATATCTCTTTACCCCGATTACACAGTGATGGTACAGCGCCAGAGGTCCTCCTTTCAAGCAGTGAAGAAAAAATTGCGTGCCTTACGCCTCAAATATGCATTGCTCTTCCCAGCCCGTTTAAAAATAATTCACGAGCAAAAAACATATATTTTTGACAGCCCGGAAGATGCAGAGGAATGGATTGGAGTGATGGACCCTGTCTCGAGCTCAGGTGCTTCGTCCCGCAACATACCCAATAGTCCCACACGAACCCAAGATCTCAGATCACGTCGCAACGCCAAGGGACTACATAAACCACCCACCACCGGCCCTACACATGAGCAAGCTTTGATCAGCAAGAAGGAGGCACTGAAAGTAGCAAACTCCTTCAGGAATGACAACCCTAAGATTGCAACCGACTCGTCTGAAGACAGCACCATGCAGTCGGACTCTGACCACAGCATCACCCTGTTTCCATCAGTGACGCCTCAGACAGCGGACGATTTGCTGGGGTGAATAGAATGGCTTCGCGGGGGCAGAGGGCGCTCCGCTGAACGACCATCATGGCTGAATGTATCCTTTTCTTTTATGCACTAAACTCATGATGGTAACTGAAAACACAGGGGCCTAAAAGGTCCGCTGACTCATATGTAAATTTCTGGCGCAGAGTATTACTAATACATAACGTGCACGTTGTCCAAAGTGTATGTAATAATATTGAATGTTATCTCTTATATGTATATATGGCACGACGCTGCATTCTTCCCTTTATAGTATGTAGCACCAAAGGTGATTAGCTATAATAGAGAAATGAGATATCCCCCGGGTTCCGTTGAGCGTCTAAAGTTATTGATTGTATGAAAACGGCATCACAGACGGTGACGAGCACCCCCACAAAGCATATGCACCGTATTGCATTACTTGTATGTTTTTTTTCCCTCTGTTTGGCCCAGCACAGTTTAATGGCTGAGCCGTGTATTACAAGTTCGAAGGGTATATGGGATTTCTGGCCCACGACAGGAAACCGGCTCCAAGTTAGGGGGAGCACTGCTTACATTACTGACATATGCACTACACCTCCACTACATTAGGCTCCTATAATTGAATCTCCTGGAACGTGCGGGGGCTTGGATCTGTACACAAAAGGCATAGGGTTCATGCGCAACTCCTTAGGCGAAAGGTGCAAATAGTCTTCATGCAAGAATCACACCTCACTTACTCAGAAGCTGGGAAAGTCCGCAGGAAATGGAGAGGTCAAATATTCTCTACTAATTATTCGGCCTTTGCAAGAGGGGCGACCATTTGGGTCAGGCACGGAGTCCCATTTACTGAACTGAAACGTCGCACTGACGACCAGGGTAGATACATATTGCTGCGAGGAACACTTGACGGCCAGCCAGTGGTCTTGGGTAGCATTTAAGCCTCAAATTTTGACCAGGACAGATTTTTTAGCAAACTAAGTATGGTGTTGACTGGATGGGACACGTACCTGTGGCTACTATGAGGGGACTGCAACTCCGTAATGGATATAGGGCTAGATAGGTCACACCCTCCCCTGAATGGAGCAGGTGCCTTAAAACAAGCTGAGGCCTTATGTGGATGGACGACTGGTTGGGCATTGAGGGACGTCTGGAGAATGCTGCACCCAACACACAGAGAATACTCCTTTTTCTCGCCAGTTCAACTCCATACGAGGATTGACAGATTCCTCTGCTCCCTTAGTATCGCAACCCACATCACCCACGCTACATATCTCGCCAAGACTTTCTCCGACCATAACCCCCTGGAGATCAGTCTTACTTGGGGCAGAGTGCCTACCCCGGTCCCCACTTGGAAGCTTTGGCCCCAGTTGCTGAAGGACGCTCACTTCCGCACTACATTATCCACAGCCTTCACTAATTACTTTTCAGAGAATTGGAACACTGCATCCTCAAACTTAATTGAATGGGATGCGCTCAAGGCTGTAATACGAGGCACTGCGATTGGCGCCACAGTGGGTGCCAGGCAGGAAATACATAAAAATCTCATCAGAATAGAAAATTCACTGACCGAATTAGAGCAGGCAGCAGCGAGCGATCCGGACAAACAGGCTCCGCTACGAGAAGCGCGTATTCAACATGCCGAAGTGCTAGAAACTCTCCGGGTAATAGACCACACAGCATATACACAATTGAAGCACACTGAGGCTGACAAATCTGGGACACTACTGGCTAGGATACTGAGAGACAACCCAATACCTCCTATTATTCACCATATTAATGTTCCAGGAGAGGGCACGGTCCACACACAGCGAGAGATAAATGATGCGTTTTGCAACTATTATAGCGTACTATACAGCGAACCCGCACACATTGACGACTCACTGGTCGATAACTTCCTAGAAGGTCTACCATACCCACAACTCACAACAGACGCCCAGAAAGGCCTCTCGGGCCCCATTACAAAAATGGAAATACGGGCGGCCATCAAGGGACTTTCCCGCAACAAAGCACCTGGTCTAGACGGCCTTCCAATAGAATTTTTTGACTCTTATTCGGAAGCCCTCATCCCTAAACTGGAAGAATTATACAATAAAGGTCTGGACATAGGCCACCTCCCACGCTCCACCATGCAGGCGTTGGTAATATCACTCCCAAAACCGGGGCGGGATGAGACAGACTTATCGAGCTACCGCCCATTGTCGCTCTTAGCATCCGAGTATAAGATCCTAAGCAAGATCTTGGCTAACCGGCTCTTACCCCACTTACACAAATTGATACACAGGGATCAATGTGGTTTTCTCCCGGCGCGCAGCACGTCTCTAAACATCAGACGCCTACACCACATTATGGCTGCTGCCCCTGCGGAGTATGTCAATGCAGACTGCATAGTGCTGGATCTGCGCCAGGCTTTTGATGCCGTCACATGGGGATACATGTTCACAGCCCTGAGGAGGTTTGGGCTCCCCGATGAATACCTCCGTTGGGTGCGCTTACTGTATGCAGCCCCCACTGCGAGAGCACGCACTGGTAGCCACATATTTCGAGAATACACTGTACACAGAGGCACAAGGCAGGGCTCTGCCCCCTCTCCCCCATACTATTTGTCCTTGCTATAGAGCCGTTGGCACTTGCGTTGAGACAGGCGGCTGACCGCCTGGGAATACCAATAGGAAATACAACCCACCTGCTATCAATCTATGTGGACGACATTATTGTGTACCTACGGGACCTCACAAACCTGTTTGAGCCCCTTCCTACCATTTTCTCTAATTTTGAACGCGTCTCAGGTCTTGCTATTAATGAAGGGAAGTCGAACACCTTCTTCCTCCATGGGTCCCCGCCCAGATGTACTTAGTTTTGGCAACTACCATATACCGGTGGCGCATAATACATTCAAATACCTAGGTATCCATATATATCGGGCACATGCGGATCAACTTGACGGCAATTTGATGAGGGCAATTAGCGCAGTGCGCTCTAGAGTGGCATTCTGGACGTCACTACCACTATCGGTGATGGGGCGGTTTGCTGTTTCCAAAATGGTGGTACTTCCCCGCTTATTATATTACTTCGCAAATTTGCCAATACTAGTTCCGCCATCCACATTCCGCACCTTAGAGACACTATTGTTAGATCTTCTGTGGGAGACCGGTCGTCGAAGGGTGAGTCTTAAAAAATTACAGCTAGAACCACATAAGGGAGGGCTGGGGGTGCCTGACTTTAGGGCTTACTACTATGCATGCCAACTACAATGGTTGTCCTACTGGACGGCGGGTAGAAACTTGCAAGAAATAGGCTATACAACTCGGGACATAGATCAAGGGACGCTACACGCGCTACTGTTGCCAAAAAACAAAGTTCCCCCACTTGCGCCACCACTACTCAAGACGGCACTCGAGTGCTGGAAGAAATCGCTACTCTATACACCAGGCGCTATTCCCTACGCTGGCAACATCCCACTACTGGGGATACCAACCCCTGGTGGCAGACTCACTAAGGCAAGATTACAGGCCTGGTCGGACGTTGGCGTGGACACAGTTGGTGCATTGTTTAGCGACAACACCCTTCTTGACCATGACAACTTCGTGCGAGCCACAGGAGCGCCAGGGCACCTTTACTTAACACATGCCACGGTGTTACACTACATTAAAAAGAATTGGGCTCCTCCGCGGCAAGAGCCCCCACTACATAAACAAGTTCATACACTATACTATATGGGAGAGGAGCGACACCTCATTAAATGGTTGTACATTGGTATCCGTGCACAGGCGTCTGTCCCGCTTACCGACTTGAGAACGAAATGGTCGGAAACTACGGATTGTGTACTATCCGACAAAGCGTGGGCTAGTATAATGGAGCATCCCAAGCGAGTATCCCGCAACGCCAAATTCAAATTTATACAAAGCATGGTCCTGCACAGATCTTATTTAACCCCGCGCCGACTACACCACATGTTTCCAGACACCCAACACTGCTGTCCTTGTTGCAAATCTGAGGCGGGTTTCGTCCACATGCTATGGGCCTGCCCCCAACTTAGTGACTATTGGGAGGGAGTGCGAAGTGCTGTTGGTGAGGTTACGCACTTACAGATTGAAGACAATATAACTGAATGCTTACTGGGGCTCCGCAAACGCACAAGCGCCCAAAAAGTTCAACTTCGTTTCCTAGATCTTGCCTTTATACTAGCTATACGCGCTATTACCATGCAGTGGAAATCTACGAGACCCCCTGCGCTATCCACATGGTATGATGAGGTGGTGCGCTGGAGTAGCACAGAGAGTGCGGCAATCAGACGAGAAGAGGCACGAGGGTTGCGCAAACACCCAATTTCAATGGAATGGGACACCATACTGGAGGGCTTTAAAGCGCTGGACCTCTTCCCGCGCCACACTACCCCAACACCACAGTAGAGACCATTATGTGCTGCACTAGGAGATGCAATTGCCGCGCGTAAAGAAGATATATAAACCCGCACAACACTAAAGGAGTTAGTGAGCGATAATTACACGAGCAGGTTCCAGGATAGATAAATTAGATCTAGTGGGCCAGAACTTGGGAGGGGGAGGGCGGGCTAAAGGGGTATTGTTAGAAGTTATGTTGATAACCTACTCAACAATTATCTTCTTCTTACAAGTGCATCATGCGAAATGTTTTTGTGTTTATAATACAACCCGGGGGGTGCCTGCGTGCACGTACCAAATTGCTCCTACTAGCACGCGCTAGCAATACGAAAACGGAAAATACCAAATTGTAATGTTTTATAACACCTGACAAATTCTATATGGTAATCAATAAAGTTTGTTTAAAAAAAAAAAAAAAATGTATGTCCCTGGACATCATGCATATTCATTGACCATGCTTGCATGCGAGACTATAGCAAGAGTGCCTACATTTTCATTTAGCTCTCAAGTAACCTGAATGTCACAGCAGTGGTGTCTGCCTATGCCATGCATTCTCATATCAGATGGACACAAGTAATATTTAACACCCAGAATTTGTATAGAGCCACTCTATCACCAGGAAAAAGTGATGACTGAGGCATCTTTCGAAGGGTAGGGATCACAGCTTAACAATCTCTCCACACTAGGATGTAGTTTTTGTCTCAAGAGCAGCTTTATCTCATATACATTGTGGAGTTGGCTCTAGAGGAGTTCTTTCCAGTTCTGCAGGGGAAATCCAATCTGATCTAGACAGACATGACACCCAGCTTGTTTTAGAAAATAAAGAATGGTGGAACAAGGTCTATAGTGTGACACAGGGAGGCTCAGTATTTGGTAGCTTCATACTTAACAAGAGACAAGAATATGCCTTAGGGAGGCTCTTCACAGGACAGAATGGTAGTTGCAAGGACGGACTCTTCAGCTATCCATATATGAGTGACAGATATTCACAAGTATCTGTCCTCATCAACCAAATACAAGCGGCACGCCTACTACTTTGAATTGGAAGATATCTGGTCAGATGCCAGCAAAATGTAGAATATCATAGGGCATTCAGCTTTACTTTGTAGGTGGGTCTTTCTCCTTCATCAGCGAGGTAATCTGTTCCTCACAGCTTATAATCTAATGTCAGTGGCAAAGCAATCCATGCTGAGCGCTTCAGAACCTGTTGTATTCTCTATGCTAGATTCCTTATGTGAATAGTGCACGAGTGCCTATCAATTGGTGGCATCAAGCGACAGTGGCCTGTGCTGAACAAATAGATGTTATTTTGAAAGAGGGAGATTTTCTAATCAGGTGGTTTTAGTGTTGTGCCCATTTTGCAACAAAAAGCCAAAATACACTTTACATAAACATGTTGGAACTCGGAGCTGTCCAATTTTCACGCCCATGACTGCCAACACATTTATACAGATTCACTCAGACAGCTCAACATATGTCTTATATCGATGAAACAGGAGGAAATACGACCAAGGCATTCTTGAGAGGAACCCAGTCCATCTGGCAATGGGTCCTGAATCACACCGGGTAATCCAGCTAGAGCTGCCAAGAAAATATACATCCACCCCTCAATAGGGAAGATCCTCTCCAAGCCTTCAGCTCCTGAGCCCGCGCGCGCTCTCGCTCTCTCTCGCTCGCTCTCTCTCTCTCGCTGTCTCGCTCTCTCTCGCTCTCTCTCTCGCTCTCTCTCTCGCTCTCTCTCTCGCTCTCTCTCTCGCTCTCTCTCTCGCTCTCTCTCGCTCGCTCTCTCTCTCGCTCTCTCTCGCTCGCTCTCGCTCTCTCTCTCGCTCGCTCGCTCGCTCTCTCGCTCGCTCTCTCTCGCTCGCTCTCGCTCGCTCGCTCTCTCTCGCTCTCTCTCGCTCTCTCTCTCGCTCTCTCTCGCTCTCTCGCTCGCTCTCTCTCGCTCTCTCTCGCTCTCTCTCGCTCTCTCTCGCTCTCTCTCGCTCTCTCTCGCACTCACACTCACACTCACACTCACACACACTTCCATATTCCTAAGAAATAGCGGTTGACCTTTGAAGAGAAGTTCCCCTTTGAGCCTCTTACACCTTCTGGGTCCAAAAGAGTTGGGGGCAGTGCCACTAGCCCACCTCCCCTGGCACCTTGGCAATCTCCTTCACTACTAACACTCCCACTCCCTCACACACCTCCAAGGCATCAGTCTCCACAATCCCATCCTGAATCTCTGCACTCAGATGTAGACCGTGGTAGGTGGTATACATCCTTAAGACCTGTACTTTGACCCAATAATGCACAGGGAAGGGGATGACCAATGGGAGGGCTACAGTGTTGATCACACTGATAAACCACATCTAGACTATACCCAAATTAGCCCTTCAGCCTGCTGACACCAATGCTTATCATGCAGTAATCCAAAGGGCAGCTCACCATCACAAGGTACAGATGCAAACTATCCAGGAAGAGCATGATTTCCTCCGAGACCCTTTCAAAGACTGAAAGATTGATCCAGTACCTCCATATGCTAAGGGCATGATTTAAACTGCTACTGAGAGTTTTCGAGAACCAGTGAAGGCCAGAGAACCCCAAGGGTGGAGAAATCTTTTCAACCTGCTCTAGATGACCCTGTATCCATTAGCATCTCTACCCAACTCACAATGTAGTACACAGTGCACGCAAATGTACATCAGCACAGTCAACAGTAATGCAGCTGCGCCCAACAAAGAAAATGAGAGGATCAACTGCGCAGTGTGGCAGTGCAGACCACCATGTATTGCCACATTGCAAACACCATAGAACTGCTATCCCATTATGACAGACGCCCAAATACCACGGCGAGCAAATAGAAGACCTCCTTGAGCACCTTCCTGAGGCACACAGAAAAAGAGAGGAGATGGTGACAGGGGGCAAGGTCCTAGCTAATGCTAACATTAGGTGTGCCTTGGATAACATAGACACTGTTTTCAGAGGTATTAATGCTAGCATCCTCCTACGGGCTATGCTTGACTCCGAATCTCTTTTCCAGCCTGAGGTGTAGCAGCACCTAACTAATATGTCTTTTGATGGGGAGTGTCTCTCTGGCCCTCAAATCGATGAGATACTAGAGAAAATTAAAAAGGACATAGACAAGTCAATGGGTGCCCTTCAGTCCTCCACCCCTTGGTCCACCTTTCACAATCACCAAACCAAAGATGGATCAGCATCCATGCAAAGACGGGGCTACCAGCACCAGCTGCTATGCAGCCCTCCAAAACTATCACAGGAGATAGCTATAGACACAATGGGCAAGGCAAGGGACGAGGAGGCAGTGCCCCTAAGCAGTGAATCTTCTTCCATTCCAACATTCCTATAATACCTGTTTTTCATCCATTAGTGGGACAACAGTTCCTCGGCCAAATGGGTGCTGGAGCAGGACCAAGACTGATTTCCATGTGGCAGGCGTCTGTAGAGGCATATTGGTAAAACAAAAAAATTAAGGACTGGAATGTGCCCAAAGCAATCCTCAGTGGCTGAGAAAAATTCAAACACCTGTTCATCGTGTTGTGCTCTTGCTGTGAGCTTGAATTGCTGGATAAAGTACTGAGGATTCTAACCACTTGGGATTTGATTGACAGGAGGAGAACCATGTTTACATCCCACCATTAATGCCCATTCGTTTCTTAAGGATAATTGATCAGTGAAATAAGTTTGATCTTTCAAACAAAGCTGATATGTAAGCAGAAGTGTCTTGATTCCGCGAAGCAGAGTGCATCGTCAAGAACTTGTAGAAGTGGGGGGCATGGTCAACCGCCAAGCAAGATGGCCGTGTAGCAGAGCGGCTCCGGCCAGACGCCCGTTCGACCTAAAATCGGTACAGTAATCCGCACGGAGAACCGTGACAATTGCTGAATAACCGCACCGGAACATGTAAGGAGTAACCCTTGTCAGAAATCATAGGTAACGGGCGAGGAGAAGCGGAGATCGGCCTGACTTCACATAACTCAGGCCTCGCTGCGTAGCCTGCAAGAGGAGGAGAGGCGCCGTGGTAATCGAGGCGGCGTGGAGTGCTGGACGGCCGCGATTGACGTGGCCTGCATCCTGGAGACGGCCACGGCTGCGACGTGCCTTGGAGTGATCCGGAAAGCTGTGTAATAACCTGACCCCCGTGCGCAGATTCAGCGGAGGTGCAAAAGACCTAAAGGTAACCGCAGCGTAGTGCGCAGACACTGGGGCGCGGCTGCGGCAGGTGGAAAATACTTCGACGACTGCCTCCTTGGACCATCAGCGCGGAACGAGCCCTGTGCGACCGAGTCCTCCACAGCCATCGTTGGGCGCAGCTACCCCCCGAAGGAACCTTGAGCTATGAGGGTGCATTGGCGGTCACTACATACTACGGCAGCGGTGCGGGGGCGAAGACTGGGAGAGCAGTAGCCCAGCGCATCTCGGATATCAGCCAGATCCTCAAAGCGACCTCCGACCAACCGCTTGCACACTGCCCCCAATATCTCTAAGCGATACAAAGGGGATGATGGACGGAACGCTTGAGCCAATCAAACACTCACCCCCAGTCAACTGATCTGGGTTTAATCCATCATCATTCTTTAGCTCACTCCACCACCCCAGTTCAGACATGGCCATATGCAAATCAGTCTGACCCTGTGCCTCATGGGAACAGTCCAGCCCGAACTGCCAAGCCATGTCTTCCTGGACCGGAAACAAGCATCCTAGGACCGGTTTCTGGCATTCCAGCCGTCATCAGCCAGGCTTGCTTGAATCCAGTGGCAAAGTGAGCAAGGGACCCACGTCTGGGCATACCCCCGCCAACTTAGGGCGAACAAAGCGATACAAAAGGGGATGATGGACGGAACGCTTGAGCCAATCAAACACTCACCCCCAGTCAACTGATCTGGGTTTAATCCATCATCATTCTTTAGCTCACTCCACCACCCCAGTTCAGACATGGCCATATGCAAATCAGTCTGACCCTGTGCCTCATGGGAACAGTCCAGCCCGAACTGCCAAGCCATGTCTTCCCTGGACCGGAAACAAGCATCCTAGGACCGGTTTCTGGCATTCCAGCCGCCATCAGCCAGGCTTGCTTGAATCCAGTGGCAAAGTGAGCAAGGGACCCACGTCTGGGCATACCCCCGCCAACTTAGGGCGAACAAAGCGATACAAAGGGGATGATGGACGGAACGCTTGAGCCAATCAAACACTCACCCCCAGTCAACTGATCTGGGTTTAATCCATCATCATTCTTTAGCTCACTCACCACCCCAGTTCAGACATGGCCATATGCAAATCAGTCTGACCCTGTGCCTCATGGGAACAGTCCAGCCCGAACTGCCAAGCCACATGTCTTCCCTGGACCGGAAACAAGCATCCTAGGACCGGTTTCTGGCATTCCAGCCGTCATCAGCCAGGCTTGCTTGAATCCAGTGGCAAAGTGAGCAAGGGACCCACGTCTGGGCATACCCCCGCCAACTTAGGGCGAACAAAGCGATACAAAAGGGGATGATGGACGGAACGCTTGAGCCAATCAAACACTCACCCCCAGTCAACTGATCTGGGTTTAATCCATCATCATTCTTTAGCTCACTCCACCACCCCAGTTCAGACATGGCCATATGCAAATCAGTCTGACCCTGTGCCTCATGGGAACAGTCCAGCCCGAACTGCCAAGCCATGTCTTCCCTGGACCGGAAACAAGCATCCTAGGACCGGTTTCTGGCATTCCAGCCGTCATCAGCCAGGCTTGCTTGAATCCAGTGGCAAAGTGAGCAAGGGACCCACGTCTGGGCATACCCCCGCCAACTAGCCCACCTCCCTGGCACCTTGGCAATCTCCTTCACTACTAACACTCCCACTCCCTCACACACCTCCAAGGCATCAGTCTCCACAATCCCATCCTGAATCTCTGCACTCCGATGTAGACCGTGGTAGGTGGTATACATCCTTAAGACCTGTACTTTGACCCAATAATGCACAGGGAAGGGGATGACCAATGGGAGGGCTACAGTGTTGATCACACTGATAAACCACATCTAGACTATACCCAAATTAGCCCTTCAGCCTGCTGACACCAATGCTTATCATGCAGTAATCCAAAGGGCAGCTCACCATCACAAGGTACAGATGCAAACTATCCAGGAAGAGCATGATTTCCTCCGAGACCCTTTCAAAGACTGAAAGATTGATCCAGTACCTCCATATGCTAAGGGCATGATTTAAACTGCTACTGAGAGTTTTCGAGAACCAGTGAAGGCCAGAGAACCCCAAGGGTGGAGAAATCTTTTCAACCTGCTCTAGATGACCCTGTATCCATTAGCATCTCTACCCAACTCACAATGTAGTACACAGTGCACGCAAATGTACATCAGCACAGTCAACAGCAATGCAGCTGCGCCCAACAAAGAAAATGAGAGGATCAACTGCGCAGTGTGGCAGTGCAGACCACCATGTATTGCCACATTGCAAACACCATAGAACTGCTATCCCATTATGACAGACGCCCAAATACCACGGCGAGCAAATAGAAGACCTCCTTGAGCACCTTCCTGAGGCACACAGAAAAAGAGAGGAGATGGTGACAGGGGGCAAGGTCCTAGCTAATGCTAACATTAGGTGTGCCTTGGATAACATAGACACTGTTTTCAGAGGTATTAATGCTAGCATCCTCCTACGGGCTATGCTTGACTCCGAATCTCTTTTCCAGCCTGAGGTGTAGCAGCACCTAACTAATATGTCTTTTGATGGGGAGTGTCTCTCTGGCCCTCAAATCGATGAGATACTAGAGAAAATTAAAAAAAGGACATAGACAAGTCAATGGGTGCCCTTCAGTCCTCCACCCCTTGGTCCACCTTTCACAATCACCAAACCAAAGATGGATCAGCATCCATGCAAAGACGGGGCTACCAGCACCAGCTGCTATGCAGCCCTCCAAAACTATCACAGGAGATAGCTATAGACACAATGGGCAAGGCAAGGGACGAGGAGGCAGTGCCCCTAAGCAGTGAATCTTCTTCCATTCCAACATTCCTATAATACCTGTTTTTCATCCATTAGTGGGACAACAGTTCCTCGGCCAAATGGGTGCTGGAGCAGGACCAAGACTGATTTCCATGTGGCAGGCGTCTGTAGAGGCATATTGGTAAAACAAAAAAATTAAGGACTGGAATGTGCCCAAAGCAATCCTCAGTGGCTGAGAAAAATTCAAACACCTGTTCATCGTGTTGTGCTCTTGCTGTGAGCTTGAATTGCTGGATAAAGTACTGAGGATTCTAACCACTTGGGATTTGATTGACAGGAGGAGAACCATGTTTACATCCCACCATTAATGCCCATTCGTTTCTTAAGGATAATTGATCAGTGAAATAAGTTTGATCTTTCAAACAAAGCTGATATGTAAGCAGAAGTGTCTTGATTCCGCGAAGCAGAGTGCATCGTCAAGAACTTGTAGAAGTGGGGGGCATGGTCAACCGCCAAGCAAGATGGCCGTGTAGCAGAGCGGCTCCGGCCAGACGCCCGTTCGACCTAAAATCGGTACAGTAATCCGCACGGAGAACCGTGACAATTGCTGAATAACCGCACCGGAACATGTAAGGAGTAACCCTTGTCAGAAATCATAGGTAACGGGCGAGGAGAAGCGGAGATCGGCCTGACTTCACATAACTCAGGCCTCGCTGCGTAGCCTGCAAGAGGAGGAGAGGCGCCGTGGTAATCGAGGCGGCGTGGAGTGCTGGACGGCCGCGATTGACGTGGCCTGCATCCTGGAGACGGCCACGGCTGCGACGTGCCTTGGAGTGATCCGGAAAGCTGTGTAATAACCTGACCCCGTGCGCAGATTCAGCGGAGGTGCAAAAGACCTAAAGGTAACCGCAGCGTAGTGCGCAGACACTGGGCGCGGCTGCGGCAGGTGGAAAATACTTCGACGACTGCCTCCTTGGACCATCAGCGCGGAACGAGCCCTGTGCGACCGAGTCCTCCACAGCCATCGTTGGCGCAGCTACCCCCGAAGGAACCTTGAGCTATGAGGGTGCATTGGCGGTCACTACATACTACGGCAGCGGTGCGGGGGCGAAGACTGGGGAGAGCAGTAGCCCAGCGCATCTCGGATATCAGCCAGATCCTCAAAGCGACCTCCGACCAACCGCTTGCACACTGCCCCCAATATCTCTAAGGTACATATTGCCAGTTGGGACTGACTTCGCCTCCCAAATCTCTGTGCCACGATTATCAGCCGTGAGTGCTGGCTCCCCACCCCCAATATCTTGGCACGTAACCCCAGGGGATCAAGGAGGGGAGGACTCCGATGCCACGTAGGCGCACTATATACTGCGAAGTATCCTGAGATAGGCGGCTGATGGACCGGGCAGTCGACGACAGCCCAGTGGTGGAGGGAGGTTAACGACGGTCTGCAAATACTGTAAATTAACCGTGTTAATCGCAACGCCGCATAGGAGCTGTGAGAACGGCCTGGCCGTGTCTCAACCGAAAAGCCAGAAGTAACCCAGTGGCAGAGACAAATTACATACTTTGGATAAACTGCGAGGGGTAGTGTGCTGTGTGTTCCCCCTACTACAGACGCCACACCCTTCCAGGGCGCGACATGGCTGGAGGGAGAAGCGGCCATGCAGGTGAAGCTGGAGAAATATGCCTGGCAAAAGGAATTGGGCCCGAAAGAAGAAGCCGGGGAAGACCTATCAGATAAATCGCAGGCGACGGAGGGCTCGCCAGAGCTGACCCTGCAAAATATAATGACCGCCATCACAACGGTAAGAACGTCGCTTGAAACTAGAATTGATGCCGTTTCCAGTGAGGTTTCTCTAATGCGGGCCGATATGCGAAACATGAACACTAGAATTAAAGAAGTGGAATCTGCCACCAGCTCCCTAGCCAAAGACACTTCGACGCTCAAAAAGCAAATGGCTGACTTGCAAGCTTGTAATGAGAAACTGGCCGAACACTGGATGATTATGAAGGAAGGGCAATACGAAATAACATACGGATTCTCGGAGTGCCGGAGCTTGCAGAGGGGCCGGCGGCGGACCTGTTCGTCGAAGACCTGATTACTACCCACTTGCAGCCTGCCAAGCTATCAAAGTTCTTCACGGTTGAACGGGCACATAGAGTACCGGGAGGCAGACCCAAACCCGGAGCACCTCCAAGACCAATTATGGCGAGGATTTTCAACTATAGAGACAAGGATATATTGCAGACGGCCCGGATTGCGCCTCCTGTTGCACTTGAGAACAGTACTGTGACCATTTTTTCGGATTTTACGCTCAAAGTCCAGCGCCAATGTCGTAGTTTCCTCGAGATAAAGAAGGCCATGCGCGAAAGGGGACTCAAATGCGCAATGCTCTTCCCAGCCAAACTGTGTGTGGAAGCAGACGGAAAAGTCTGGTTCTTCGCTACCCCTGATGAAGCTTGGGACTGGTTCAATGGATGGCGAACTGTGGGGAAAAGGAACCCTCAAAGTCAACGGGACAGACTGGGGCAATCCCGCACCGAGCATGAGGCAAGAAGTGAATCTGGTGGCGCACCACTGGTTGACGACACTCCAAGATAACTCCTCGACACGCTGAGCCGCTGTTCATTCAAATTGAGACGCAGTCTCCTCTGCCCCTCTCCGCCTAAGCGGACCTCACCTTCCCTAATGGACATATAAGTAAGGTCTTGAATAATGTATGATTTAATTCCTAGTAGAGACTGGGGAATGGAATAATGAGGGACGGATCGGGTCTCCAACATAGTTCTAATTAAGCAAGGTTTTCTCTCTGACAGTTGTTGCCGAACGGGTGGGCGGCTGATCCACGCACCACTAGTTTCCAGGGTGGGCGATAGGCGCTCTGCAGATTGGGGGAGGCGGGAGGTTCAAATACCGCCATGCAGGGAGAGGGGTGGGGGTAAGGTAAGACGTTGGGGGAGTGGGAATACTGTCAGCAAGCAACTCCGGCTCTGTTGACGAAAACATAGGACGACGTACTCCGATATAAGCTCTGACAGAAATGGGGAGAAGGGAAATTTGTTGTGTTTTTTGTTTGGCTTCAATACTGATGACATGGTACGACATACTTGGTCCACTTGGACTAGCACACCTTGCACTGAGAGACAAAAGAAAAGTAATGCTCGTTATTTGATTGCGCCATATTTGGATTGCGAGAGGCCTGAACGTACTCCGGGTACGACACATACTATTATTGTAGTTCGCAATGGGTCCACTATTAAAGCAGGGACTTAAATTGTTATCCTGGAATGTAAACGGCCTTGGTGATGAGATAAAGAGAGGCATTGTGATGCAATATATAAAGCGACATTCGCCTGATGTAGTTTTACTCCAGGAGACACACTTGTTGGGAAATGCATGCAAGGCATTGACCAGATGGGGCTTCCGGCTCGTGGCACATTCCGTGTTCGTAACTGGATCTCGGGAAGTGGGCATAATGGTGTGTAAAAGCCTCCAGTTGGCGATTGACCACACTTGGACGGATAACCTGGGGAGATTCGTCGCGATCTCGGGGAGATGGGAAGGACGCATATTGAACTTAGTGTCAGTGTATATTCCAGCTGGCCTCCACGCCTCAGCCTTTGGTGACCTGGGAGATCTGCTGCTCGCTCTGCCGGAGGGGAGACTCCTTGTGGGGGGAGATTTTAATTCAATTGTTTCAGATAGTCTCGATCGTTGGCCCCCTAAAAACCTGCCGCCTTCCCGTACACAGATACATAGTTTCACAGAGGCAATGGGACTCATCGATATTTGGAGGGCGCGTCACCCCATGGAGCAGCAGTATACATTTTACTCAGGTGCCCACCGCAGCATGTCCAGAATAGGCTATATTATCACAACAGTGGATCAGCTAGAACAGGTTACAGAGGTGAGACACCTAGCTAGGGGAATATCAGACCATTCGCCTATCTGGGCCCTGATAGAGGTGGGGGAGCCGCAGATTGGAAGGGTGGCCCCAATAAATCCATGGTATCTCAAGGTTCCCTTGATAAAAGAAAAGCTAGTGAAATTGATCTTTATTTCAGTGAAAATGAAAATTCGGTAGAGTCCTCTCAACGCTATGGGAGGACTGTAAAACAGCAATCGGAGGCTCTGCTGTCTCCCTGATTGCAGGCACCAAGAAAGAAAAACAGGCAGTAATGGCAAGTCTTGAAGCAGAAATACTGATATTGGAAAGTCAGTTAAGAGAAACTAATGCAGAGGAAGTCAGACACGCCTTAAAATTAAAAATAAAAGAATATGTGGCCCACGCCACAGATGCTGCCAAAGCACAATACAGGGCAACTGTTAGTAGAATTTACGAGGTGGGTGATAAGGCCGGTAAATTATTAGCATGGCTGGACCGCAGAGAGCAAGCCAGTAGAGTAGTGGTGGAACTCCGCGATGAGCATAACAATCTATACACTGAGCCGCAAGATATTGCAAACACATTTGGCAGTTACTATGCCCAAATTTATAGATCCCAAACGACTTATACAGGAGAAGATGCGGAAGCATTCCTGAAAGATATCTCCCTACCCGTACTCTCTGATGAAGATCGAAACGAATTAGAACAGGAGCTGGTCGCTACAGAGGTAGAAAAAGCAATACAAGATTTGAGCTCGGGCAAGGCAATGGGCCCAAATGGTTTACCCATTGAGCTGTACAAACTAGATCCCAGCAGACTGGCACCTTATCTCACAGCTATGTTTCAGGAGAGCCTAGAGGTGGGAACTCTCCCGCTAGATCAGAGACTAGCAACCATAGTGGTTATTCACAAAAATGGTAAACCTAAAACCAAAAGCTCCTCATACAGACCGATATCACTGCTCAATGCGGAAGCCAAAATTCTAGCTAAAATACTGGCCACCCGCTTGCTACCAGTTATCACCTAACTGGTTCATCCGGATCAGTCCGGTTTTATGCCAGCCAGAAACACTACTCTTAATTTACGACGGCTTTATGGGGTACTAGCTCCAGTTAATACAATACGGGAAGACGCAGTGGTGGTGTCCTTGGATGCCGCCATGGCGTTCGACACGATTGAATGGCCCTATATGTTTTTAGTCCTAAAGAAATTGGGATTTGGCCCGAGTTTTCTGAGCTGGATACATCTACTGTACAAAAACCCAATGGCTCAAGTGGTGGTCAATAACCGAAGATCCCCAATGTTCACACTCGGGAGAGGAACCAGGCAGGGTTGCCCCCTTTCTCCACTGCTTTTTGCCCTTATGTTGGAGCCGCTAGCAATGTGGCTAAGGAAGGATCCTGTTATCAAAGGACTAAAATGGGCTGAGTGAGAGGACCGTATTTTGTTGTATGCGGACGATATACTGTTATATTTAGCGTCACCCAGTGCCTCCCTGAATAGAGCAATGCATATCTTTATAGCTTTTGGGAAGTGCTCTGGCTATAGCATAAATTGGTCCAAATCGGTCATTTATGTTTTGTGTGGCAAAACACCTACACTGCCACAGGGTATCAATATCACTGAAGCCAAATCAAGTTTTAAGTACCTGGGGATCCATGTTTCGAAGGATCTCACCCTCTTCTGTGAACAAAATCTCCTACCCCCGTCACAAAGACTAAGATCTGATGTTAAACATTGGGAAACCCTTCCGTTGTCCCTGCTGGGGCGTGCGACACTGTTTAAGATGATGGCCTTGCCGCGTTTCTTATATGTACTACAAAACTCGCCTTGCCAGGTCGGGGCAGACTATTTCAGATCCATAGAAAGCGCCCAGAGGAAGCTTCTGTGGGGGGGTAAACCGCCCAGGATATCCATTCAAAAACTCACTCGTGGGGGGGTACGATGGAGGGATTGCACTCCCCGATATAAAGCGATACTACTGGGCTGCACAGCTAGCAGCAATTAACCAGTGCACTTATAGGGGCTCGGGAGATCCCGGTTATCAAATGGACAGATGGCTCCTCCCAGGAGGGGATTTCACGAGGGTGTTATATACCAAACCCACCAAATTGAAACTTACTGGCCCCACACGCGGTACAGATATGGCGGGCGGCATTGAAAAGCTTGGCCTGGGAGGGGGAAGATAACACGCGCCACTCCTCTCTGGGACGCAGAGGTTTTTGGCAACCTCAGGAAAACCAAGGGTTTTGACCGATGGGATCTAATCGGCATTTCTAAGGTTGGGGATCTTTGGAAGGCGGGAGAAGTGGTCATCTTTTCCCAATTACAGGGGGAATATCACCTGGCCAACACCGAATATTTCAGGCACATGCAGATTAAACACGCGCTGCAGACGACAATAGTCGGGGGAGAGACGCCACCTGAATCCTCCCCACTAGAAGATAGAATCTTAGATGAATACATGCCAGAGAAAGCCATTACTCTAACTTATAAGAAACTCATTAATAATATGTCTGATCCCTTTCTCCGGCTCCGATCCAAATGGGAACACGACGTGGCGGGGCTGGAAGACGAAGAATGGCTCGAGGCACTTGCGTCCCCCAAAGAGGTAGCTATCTCATCTAGGTTGAGACTGGTACAATTGAAAGTGCTTCACAGGATGTATCTCGCGGGCTCGGCAGTGGTGAAGATGGGCTACAGAATGGAACCGGGATGCACGAGAAAGTGTGGACAGGAGGGAACATTTATACACACACTCTGGGAATGTACATATATACAGGTGTACTGGTCCGAGATTACGAAATGTATGGCAGAAGTGATGGGTTGTGAGATTGATTATAATATCAAATTGTGCCTTCTGAATATATGGGGCCCCACTAATCTAAACACCAAAGGTAAAATATGGGTGACTCTTGGTATGACAATTGCAAAACGTAACATAGCAAGACTGTGGAGGACGCAAGATCCACCGTCTGTCACAGAGTGGGAGAATGACCTGGACTGGTGTATGTTGACAGAGAGGACAGTTTGAGTCTAGAGGGTGTCCAAACAAGTGGTCGCAGATCTGGGAGAAGTGGAATAATTACAGGGGAGGAATATGTGAGCCCCCGAGGCAGAGTTACGGGGATGACCCATTGTAGACCAGCAGGACGTCCTGTTACATGTATTAACTTGGTGATGTAGTCAGGCTCTGTATCTTCTGTAAAAGTCAACAATGGGTGCTCTCTTGATTGCTATTGTTTGTAAAATGTCTGAGGTGTGTAACTTGTCATCAATAAAAAGAAATATAAAAAAAAAAAAAAGAACTTGTAGAAGTGCAGTCTCAGCGCAACAACCATGTCTAAATCCAAACTCTAAATTGCCCAATGAATTGTTTTATTGGATGTAGAGAAAACATTGGGAAGCATCCCCACTTTCAATCTTCTTCCCTAGTAAAGGTAGACCTGATACTGAGTGGAAGGTGTTTAGGTCTTTGGGGGCAGCTGAAAGTTTCTTAATAAGAGATACTTGACCGATCTTCAAGCAGCCGGGAAATACACCTTTCTTAAACGATGATCACTAAGTTGCTCCAGTATAGTGACAAGTGTTTTGACAGATGCTTGCAGAAAATACCACACACTGTGTTGAAGTGGTTAGAGCATTTAACACCAGCAATGATTTTGAGAAGCTCAGACGTGAAGGTAACAGTAAAATGATACCAAGACATCTGGGCTTTCTTGATTAGATTGTCAGCCAGATGATCAGTGAATGGAGGAAGTGAAGGTTCATTAGTTTTGGCTTTTCCAGCAAACAATTTTACAAAGTCTTTACATTTAGGTTTTGGGATTCCAGTTGGGCCCATTGTGAAGGGGCTGTTGGCCTGTTTATCTATATCCAACAGACGTTTTTGGTGGTGTCTAAAAGAGATTTGATATGTGAAATTTAGACCTGAAAATCTGGTATGTGCAGCTGCTTCTAGTAACCCTAATCTGAGCAAAATTCCAGAAGAGGATTGCCTCCAAGTTTCCTGTAGTCTTCTGAGGGATTTTCCTTCCAGAACCAGGGGGCAGAGGGTGCCAGTCCTTTCTTCTTCTATCCCCAGGAGCTCACCCCTCCATCAGGCTTACCATGCAATTGATGTATTTAGCTATGACAACATTAATCTTATTGGTGTGCAGCAGTGGAAGGTAACATCTGGGCGTTGCATTCAAGTGTGTTAATAGTGATATTTTTAATGTTCCCAAACCGTATGGTTTCATTTTTTTTATATTGACCAGAGTTTTTGTAGTCGGCATCGGCTAGGGTAAAAGACATCTTGAGAGGAGGTCATCTGTTGATAGAAGGAGATGTTTGGCAATTGTCAGGTCGAGTGTAGATCCTTTGGAGCAAGTGTTTTTTGACAGTGTTGCGGAGATAGTTATCCTGAAGACAGATTGGAAGCTGTCTCACTTACATTGCCAGAGTGCAAATTGAAGTAACCTAGGAAGCCTTGGAGATGAACAGTTGGGTTGTGATGAAGTCCATACATTCACCCAGGAAGGAGTTATTCTCACCCGCAAGATGGTAAATGGTGTTTAGTCTAATTGCAGAGGCGTTGAGAGCAGAGACTTCTAGAAATGAGCACTTGAATGGTCAGAGGGAAGTAGGCTACTGTAAATTGTATTTTTGCGAATAACACCTATTACACCAGCCCAGCCTGGTTTCATGATTATTCTGAAGAGCAGAGTGGTGTGGAAGGAATAGGAGTTTGCAAAATATTATGTGAAATGTCTTTAAACTAGGTTTTCATAAGTAGAAGGATATCAAGGCTGCGGTTGACAGTGTCAAAGATCTCAAAACGGTGCTTTCCTGCTGAGCATCAGTGATTCAGCAGACACCGAAGGGAGGCATAGGCAATTTTAGAAATGGTGTAACTTGATTCTTCAATATGTCCTTGAATGAGGTTAGTATGTACTTTCTTTTTTGAAGGGCAGACAAGCCAGATGAGGTCTGTGGTTAGTGCTTGGTCGGGAAAGGGGGCGAAAGGCACAGGTTGAGGTCTAGAAGTTCCCCCATCAGCAAGATGGGGACTAATTCTCAGAAGCTTAGGGTTGGGGTTGTAAGATAGCCAGTCATACTGCTTATTGTTTTTTTGCACAGGGGCTATTAAGTTGGTGAATTGGTGTAAGGTACCCATATACATTCTCGATGGAACAGGAAATGTGTTAGACTACAAGCATAAGGAGACCAATTTTCTCCACTTGTTGTGCTGTAGTAGGCTTGGGTGCCGAGATGGGAATGGGGTTGAACTAAATGTGAAGAGGTGCATTCAGGCACTCAGTTTGTGAGACAGGACTGAATTTGGCGAGCTGATGTCAGGGATATCATCCTTGATGAGAGGGGTAGAGAGATCGACTAGACAGTCAGTGGGGTTCAGGATAGATTTCTTCTGTAGATGATGGGCTTGATGAAAAGTACATCTGCCATCGTGTGCAAGGAGTGTGGGGCCTTTGTGATGAATTGGAGAGGAGGGGTTCGAAAGAGAAGCCAATTGATATTTGCCAAAAGAGGTGGGAGGGATAGGTTTGGGGTAAAGGAGAGAGGTAAGTAGTTTGGGCAAGGGAGGGGAAGTAAGAGATGGTTTTAGATAAACCAGAGTGTATTGACATTTGGTCGGAGACAATTTGAGGGTTGTGAGCAGTGTAGATAGTTTAGCTGGACTTCTAGTCAGGATTAGAAGTCCAGAACGGGAGAGTAAAGCCGGGAAATGGTTAGTAGCAGTGCTTGTGGATAAAAAGACAGTATTATCAATTGAATGTGCATAACCTGAAGATGGAAATGAGATGACCACAGGACAGGCTGTGGGAGAGGAGAAAGTGGAGGAGTTAGAGTATGATAACCAGATGTAATGGAAATCAGTGAGTAGGACTGTCTGGAAAAGAAGAAATAATCGGAGGTGAGGAATTGAATAAAGAAGGCATAAAGGAAGATGAGCTGATTGAATTGAAAGACGAAACACTGGAATTTGGGCAGAGAGATTGATAGAGGCAATCAAACAGCGCTGCATTCTCATCCTTCAGTTGGATCATGATCTTGACATTGTTAAAGATGGAGACGGACAGATTACCGTTGGTACCTGTAGATGGGTAAACTAAGTGTAAGCCTCTAGGGCATGTTCACAGTAGATCAGTATAAAAAGTTTCATGAACTGAATCCACCCTTCTCGATATCTTACCAGTGAAAAGTAGGACGTCGGTTTTGGGGATTCCCTTGAAGGAGTTTAAAAGTTTAATGGGGGAAGGTCGGTTATCTCAGATGTCATGGAAGATTTCAGAAGACAGTCAGAGATGTCAAGTCTTTTAGCAGGAGCTGTCAGACTTGTATCTGAATCCTGGGCAGCAGGAAAGAGAAAAGCATGTAGAGAGGCATGGGTTTCCTTGTGTATTCGATTGAATTTTGATCCTGTTTTAACTGATGCTGTTAATGTGCGGAAGTATTTTACTGAGTTATTTGAATTAGGTTTGTCATACAGAATGGTGAATGTGTGTAAAACCTCTATTGCGGTTTGTCATGCCTTGGTAAATTGTGTTTCTGTTGGTCAGAACTTAGTAGTCAGAAAGATTATGCATAGTATGAGAGTTTTAAATCCTGCAGTCGCAAATTATTCTTCAGTGTGAGATGTTAAGCTGGTGCTGGATGTCATGGAAAGTTGGGGTGAGAATGAGTACTTAAGTATGACACGAATTTCCCACAGATAAGAAATTTTACTCTCATCTACAGCTCGAATGGATTTACCCCAAAACTGACATGAGTAGAATTTTACTCAGAATGTATACCGTTTTCTTTGTTTGGTTTACATCTATTCAGTACTTTTTATTTTTTAGATAGTCCTATTTTAAAAAGGTGCTGAGCTGGATTTTTAAGGGTTAACACTTTCGCATATCTGTGTAAACTGTCTTGTCAATCCTATCAATCATACGTTCAAATTTTAAGACAATGTAATTGACTGAATTAGGGCAGATCTTTTTTTTGGGTCGGGGGGCTGTACTGAAATTTGCAAGTCTCCTCCAACTCATGAGTTTTTAACGGTGAAAAATAATTTTGCACAGCCATGGGCAGGCAATCCCGAGGTGGCTGATCTTCGGGCAGTGGTCATGAGTACTCGGGCACGTGGAAAATCCACAGCACACCTGATAAAAGCATTATTTTCTGTACGCGTGTTCGAGGTGTCTTCTGACCTCACCAGCCACAATTTTAAGGTCCTGCATTTGATGGCATTTCTGTGGCTGACTTGATATTCAGGCACTGTTCCAAATAAAAAGAGGGGAAAAAGGGCCTGGGTACAGGAGGCAGTGTGCAGCAAAGGTTAGGCCCACACATGTTTGGGTGCAAGGCCTAGTGGCAGGCCAGGCCCTGCAACCAAGATTAGGGTGAGCCTCTGTGCCAGGGTTGGGTGCAGGGTGCTGCTGGGATTTTAAAGTGAGTATATTGTAAAAGAACCAAATCTGTCCACAGGGTCAAAAGTTATAGGCAATTCAAAAAACGACTTTTCAATAGAAAGTGCACCTGAACCATAACTATATAGTGGCGACCGCCACAGTGTGTATATTCACTGAATAAAATACTGTTAAAAAGCAAGCAGTGTTTCAAGCTCAAAAGTGCAAAGCCACTGAAATGCACCAATTTTGTTTAGTAACGCACACAACCCATGAAAAACTAAGTTGTGAACAAGACACGTATTTGGCAATGGCACAGATACAGAAAGAAGTTAATAAAATCGTAGTCCACCTTGATTTATGTCATGTGTTGTGTCAAATCGCAGAATGGGGAGGGTGGGAGGGTCGGTGAGGAATCTGGGGCTAGAAAGTCTCTACCAGTAGTGTTACCGAAGGGAAGTAACTTGTTCTTATGAAGGAGACTTCAGGACGCAGATTCCTCCCCTTCTGAATAGATACCAAATCAGTACCTAAATGGAGGTAGGCTGTGAATAGACTCAAACTAGAAAGTCCTGCAGGACCAAACGGACAAAGTCCCCTTATCCAGTACTGGGGTATGTTTCATAGATTCACATGCTTGAATCATTCCCCGTCGTCGAAGTGGGAGTCCCACGGTACCATAATCAAGCAGTAATAAAAACTTACCATAGGCTAGAATGACCCTAGGCCCTCAGTTTAATAGCCTGACCAAACTTGAACTATAACCAATCAGCTGCTACCACCCTCTAGAACACTCCCAAGGGAGACGGAGTCCCTCAGATTTTCAACTGCACATCGTGTGCAGGGAATCTCCCTGAGCTCTGCTCAGTTATCCACCTCTGATGTTGTAAAACTTCATTATTATTACTGCTATGCCTAAAACGCCAATAAAACAGGCTCTTTGACCCTATGGCAGTTGTGGGAGGAAAGGTCTTTATTACAGATAATTCCTACAAAGATTGTATTCATGGCTGTTGCCGTCAACTAAAAAGTAAGACTGCTCTTATGTGTTTAAATGCAGCTCTTCAGAGGACAGTGACACTTCTTTGACCTCTTCATAAGGTCACACAAACTGAGCCAGGCAAGCAAGATGCTCCCTGGAGGTCCTTAGAAAAGACTCGCCCCGGGTCTATAAAGGACAGTTCAAAAAGGAGAAACAGTGGGGGAAAAAATTCTCTTCAAGAACTTGCATATCTTAGTACACAACTCCTGAGCTGGCACCTGGAGTTCGTTCTTCTCCAGCATTGAATCTTTCATAGATTCACATGCTTGAATCTTCCCCATCGTCATGGTGGGAGTCTCACGGTATTTAAAATATAGCAGTATATAAGAAAATTCATATAAACCAATGCAAAGGGAACCACATTTTTGTTAACCCATTGTCCTCTTTAAAAGGCCCAACTATCAGCCAACGAGACGCCAGCCCTGAGACCACAATCCCCTGCAGAGCCACCATACCTCAGATTTCTAACCGCACGTCGTGTGAGAAGGAGTCTCCCTGAACTCTGCTCAGTTCTCTCTATTGGTGAACTTTTGACCCCACTGTTTCCACTTCAGAACTCTCTGGAAAGGAGGAGGTATTGTTTTCTTCATATTGTGAACAATGTCTGAGGGCTCTAAAAAGAGATTTAGACCCTGCAGATCTTGTGGGAAGGCTAGACTGTTTTCTGAGGACCCCCACAAAGACTGCCTATACTGCTAACATCCCAACCATGTACCCAGGGATTGTAAACATTGCAGGACTTTCTCTGCTAAGACATTAAAAGACAGAGAAGCACGTTTACTTCTGTGGCTACAGAAGAAGAAATCTAGATCTGTAGTGTAGTTCCTATTTCCCTAATAGACTCTGCGCATTGGAATAATATACCCTATAGGTTTGACATAGGACTGAGGTCAGTATGTCCCTATCGAGTATATTAAACTTAATTACTTTGTGCCAGCTAACTCAGAGGCCACTAGAAACTCCTTGTAAACAAGAAGGGAGTAGTTTCTGGCAACCGCATAAACATGACAACTTTGTTTCCCTTTAGAATCGGAACACTCTCAGAATCGTGGAAACAATAGATAACAGTTTCACTCAGCTAATTGTGCATGCTTAGTTTCTTCAGAGTTACACAGAAAGAATAGACGGGCGTTTCAATAAAAAGGATTTATTGAATAGTCTTGTTTCTCGTGTAAGAGATATGAGCTGTTATGATCACAAGACAATATGCAAGATATATAATGTACAGCGTAAGCAGTATAAAGAAATAATACTGCACTAGCATTATCTTTTAGCTATCACACATATATTCATATACATAAATACCATAAGCTAAAAATGCGAGTACTCATACGATGCGTCTCTAAGCTAGTTCTACCCCAGTGTACCTAACCTAACCTAGGTGTAGGGCAAGGTAAGAAGTAGGTGAAGTATTCTCTAGTATGATATACTAAGAGTCTGGTATGCCAAGAGTCCCTCTAGGTTCTAGTCAGCTCCATACCTTGAGAATGAGAGAGGTGGGAATCTCCTTCCGAGTCTCGAACTCTAACACCCCGCGAAGGGAGTCAGAACACTGGAAGCTGGATTCTCTGCGAGCAGGGATGACAGCGTCTCTTCTCAGTGCGTCAGGCCGGGACACGGACTCCTCTAAAGTCGAGGTCTCCTCCTAACTTGCTTGGGCAAGGGAAGGTATATTTATACCTGGTAGGTGCCTTGGAATGTTAGCATTGACGTGAAGTCGGACAGAGGAAGACGTCAGGAATGAACACTTAAGGAATAGCGGTTCATGCAGAATAGATGAGTTCTTGGAGAAATCAATAATCCTGTGCTAGGGGAACTCCCAAGAGCTTAAGGGTCTGGTTTCTAAGAACTCGTTGTGACGTTAGGGTGGACGGATGTCGGTGACCATGCCTGTATTTGGAGTGCATGGCTAATGCCTAAATAAGGACTGGGATGTTATGCCTATATAAGGGCAATACGAATTGTGCCTATATGAGGACATGTTTCAGGAAAGCCTATATACGGACACCTAAAGCGGAATTCAACAGATCAGAGTCTGGTTCGGATGTTGAAGAGGCTCATTCTACTCCAGAGCGTAAAAGAAAGCTGGAGTCTGCTTCTACTTAAACTGACACCAAGAAGCCAAAAGTCTGTAAGACCAAGGACAAATTGCCGGCTTCTCTGCCCTCTGTGAGCACTTCTCATAGGAAGTCTGCATCATCTTCCTCAGTGCCACATACTCCTCTTAAAGCATCTGTGGGGGAAAAAAGACACCTTCGGAGCCATCTACGGCAGCCCCGTCGACGAGGGCAGCGAAATCGACGACAGTCAGTCCCTCACTGACTCTGTCAACGACGGCAAAGCCGCCGACGACGGCGTCGTCGACGACAGGAGTTACAACCCCTTACCACGTTGACGGCCTCGTCGACGGCCGCCCCGTCGACGACACCGACATGACACCGTTGATGGTGAATCATGCTTCGTCGACGCCCTAGACGACCTCGTGGTATTAAAATCACCAAAGATGCAAGGCTCGTCGACGACGATAACAATTGAAAGGATGCCACCGTCGACGACCTCGTCGACGGAGAGAAAAAAGAGCTCCATGACGCCGGAATCAGGAATGATGTCATCAGAGTTGGCATCTTGGAGTAAAATCTTGCCGCTTCCTCCTCATTATTGGAAATGCAGGAATCGGAGGAGGAAGGTTCGTTTGGGCCTGCTTATAGTCCATCGCAGCTCAAGGTAAGATGCCAGGATACGGATAATGAAGACGAGTATCAAGACAAGTCGGAGTATTTGTAGGCGGATTTCTCCTTTAAAGATCGCCCACCTCCAAAATCACATAGGTACGAATCTTTTCAGGAGAGTTATGATTTTGAGGAAGAGGAGGATAATCTTCCGCCGCCCCGGGAAGATACCATATCAGTGCCTATCTCGTTGATCACGGACCTGAGACACATGATTAATGACTCTTACAAACGCTTCCCGGAAGCTAATGCTCCTGTGCCTAGCACCCCGAGTCAGCAGCAGGGTGCACCTTCTTCCGAGACTACACAGCCGCCAGCGGTTCTACAGAAGGCACTACCTCCAAGAGTAATAGCCATCAGAGATGACTATATAGAGAGTCATGTGGAGGACCAGCCAGAAGAGGGAGAGCTGACACAGGATGTGGTGCTTGTGGGCGATGAATGGCATGAGTATGTTGCACCATCCTCACCTTCACCTTCCCAGCGAATTCTCCGCCGGAAGACATTGGAGGGTTTCACGAACTGCTGGAGCGGGCCTCAAAGAGGTTTGACTTGCCTCTTCCAGTGAAACAGGCGGACTGTTTTCTATATCATTTTAATGATTCTGCTAGAAAATCAATTTGGGCCATTCCAATGGTGAACTACATCTGGGAAGAAGGTATAAAAATTATGAAAAGTCCGGCTTCAGTACCTGCAGCAGTTCTGAGAATGGAGAAGAAATATAAGGCTCCGGAATCGTCTCCGGCATGTCTAATCGGTCATCCAAGACCTGAGTCGGTTGTCATGCAGGCAGCCCAGAGGCGCTCTAGGAATCCTGCGGCTACATGTTCTGCTCCTCCTAATAAGGATGGTAGAAGTCTGTACGACCGGCAAATGTGGTCCGATTTGGTATCTTTCCTAGATCATCTTCCGGACGATAAGAAAGAAGAGGCGACGCAGATACTACAAGAGAGGGGCTAGGGCAGCCTCTGAGATGATTGATATAGCCATGGACATCTCATCAGTGGCATTCAGACAGATGGCAGGAGCAATCGCTTTACGCAGGCAAGGCTGGCTTAAAGCTACTTCTTTTCGTCCGGAGATTCAAGCTAAGATTGTCGACATGCCCTTTGATGGTGAAAATCTATTTGGTAAACATATAGATGATGCTCTTCAAGGTATTAAGGCTGATACGGACACGGCACGCTCACTAGGGACACTACAACAGCAGCGGTTTCGGCCCTTTTGAGGTAGAGGAGGAAGAGGCCAATACCAACAAAGGCCGTCTTTTCAGTCCTATAGATACCAGCCTTACCAGCAACAGGGTTATCGCCAGTATGCAAATCAGCAGCAGTATCGATCACCTAATGTGCCCTACCAACAGGCAGCCAGAAGAAGAACACCGGGAAAGTCACAGGACAGTGGTAGACGTCAGTGACACTCTCAGGGCACCACCCACCTCGTTATGACACAAAACTCATCAGAACCACTACCTCTCTCAATATTACCAGCAATGGCTAGCAATAACCTCTGACAAATGGGTGTTAGACATTATTCATCAGGGACACACCCTAGAGTTCGTTCAAAAGCCTCCCGCCTGTCCTCCCATCCCCAAGAAACATCAACATCTGACCTTGCTAAAGGAGATCTCAGATCTTCTGAAGGGGGCGACAGAGGAGGTTCCTCAGCAACATCGAGGAAAAGGATTCTACTATTCCTAATAAAGAAAAAACAAAGTACCAAATGGAGGCAGGTAATGGATCTAAGAGGTTTGAACAAGTATATCAAAAAACAACTCTTCAGAATGCTATCGCTACAAGAGATTCTCCTAATGCTAAACAGAGGAGACTTTATGACATCATTAGATCTCTTGGATGCGTACTTTCATGTCCCTATTCACGTCAAACATCGACGTTATCTAAGGTTCGAGTTGGCGGGGTGCCACTATCCGTTCAAAGTATTGCCTTTTGGTCTCCGGTCAGCGCCGAGGGTATTCACAAAGTGCATGGCACCAGTGGCAGCGTTTGAGGCAGCAAGAACACCAGGTCTATCTTTAGCTCGACGACTGGCTAGTAAAAGGACCTACATACCACTCCGCTCAAAACTCCTTAAGCGCTTGTTGTCAGCTATTCAAAACACCAGGTCTAAGAGTCAATGTGGAAAAATCCTCCCTGGTACCGTCACAAACTCTACAGTTTCTAGGGGCAGTGCTGAACACAAGAGAGGCAAAGGCATGCCCATGAGAAGAACGCATTCAAAAAATCTTAAAGTTGGTGTCTCGGATACAAAGAAAAGAGTCAGTTTCAGTGAGGATGTACAAATCTATGCTGGGGATGCTCTCATCCTGCATTCCACTGTTCCAAATTGTCGGCTTCACATGAGGCCACTTCAGGAACAACTCGACCTACAATGGATACAGGCTCGAGGATCTCGTTTCTATCACTCCACAAAAGCTCTGTCATGGTGGGGGGTAAGAACGAATCTTTCTACAGGACTACTATTCGAGCCTCAACCTCCCAGTTTCATAATGACAACGGACGCATCTTTGCAGGGGTGGGGAGCACATCTACAAGACCTGGAAATTCAGGGTCACTGGAACACTCAGGAGGCACTGATGCACATCAATTTGCTGGAACTAAAAGCTGTGTTTTTAGGTCTACAAGCATTTCTCCCCAGAATCCACGATTCCCCAGTTCTAGTGAGAACGGACAACACTACCACTATGTTTTACCTGCTCATGCAGGGAGGGAACAAGGTCACAAACATTATCCTCTCAAGCTCAAGAAATTTGGCAGTGGCTTCTAAAACACAATATCACTCTACAGATACAACATGTTCCAGGAGTCCACAACACGTGGGCAGACTCCCTAAGCAGGTCTTCAAGCCTATGCCACGAATGGGAGTTAGACTGCCATCGGATTCTGCAAATATTCAAACAATGGGGAACTCCAGGTTTTGACCTATTGGCAACACGAGAAAACAAGAAATGCAAAAGGTTTGCGAGCAGATTCCCTCAAAAGGGTTTGTGGGGGGAATGTTCTTCAGCTACGATGGACGGGAATGTTTGCCTACGCATTTCCGCTGTTCCCTCTAATTACGAAAGTGCTACGCAAGATGAAATAAGAACCGTGTCATCTGATCCTCATAGCACCGGCATGGCCGAGACAGTTCTGGTTCACGGAACTTCTGCGAATGTCTGTATCCCCCTCATATTCGATTTCCGCCTGTGCACGATCTGATATCCATGAGCAAGGGGCAAGAGGTGCACCCACAGATAGGCTCTCTGAATTTGTCAGCTTGTAACCTCATAACTAGGAATTTCAATCCCTGAATATTCCTCAAGACTGCCGAGATATTCTCAGTCACTCAAGAGCAATTTCCACCAATAAAACGTATGCTGCAAAATGGAAGAGGTTCTGCCAGTGGTGTTTGGATCACTCTTTACACCCTTTACAGTCAACGTCGGATCAAACACTGCCGTATTTGCTGCATCTAGCCAAAACAGGCTTAGCCCATTCATCTTTTTTTTTGATAATCAACTTTATTAGCATTTTTAAAACCAATACGTACAAAGACAGCAGGAGCACGCACAATGTGTCTGTGTTCATCACCAATCAACATTGGATTATTAGGTCTAAATACAAGGCCCACAAGCCGGTCCCTTCGTAGGTGTAGCGAAACAGGAGAAAAAAACCACTGCATTCAAGACAACATATTTAGCCATTTGCCCCAGACCCTCACAAACTTTTCGGGGCATCCCCGGGCCTCAAAGAGGGATTCCTCTTGGGTCGCACACCAGTCCACCCCCCTTTGCCATTTACTCACAGTTGGAGGCCTGGTCTGCGACCAGGCCGCTGCGATATCGCGCTTGGCCACCTCCAGCGCAGTACCCAAGAAGCGTTTATCGGCTCTAGAGCCGTCCAAGCCATCAAAGACTCCCAGGAGAAGCCGTATGGGGTCATGGGGAACCAACCATCCCAGAGCCTGCGTGAGTTCTGACTCCACACCCGCCCAGAATGGGACTAAAGCAGGACATTGCCAAACCATGTGGTAGAAGTCAGCCGGGGCATGGCCACACCTCGTGCATTCGGGTGTAGAACGCAGCCCAGCCCTGTAGAGACGCGCAGGGGTAAGGTAAGCCGTGTGGAGATAGTACAGCTGTATAAGGCATAGTTTAGAGGAGGTCGTCAGGGTTTTGGGAGCCATGAGTGCATCTCGCCAATCCTCCTCATCTAGGGGGCCCAGCCATCCCTCCCAGCGGGTCTAGGGTCGCGGGGCCATTGTTGACAAGGGATCGATAGATCCGCGACACCCCCCCCCCCGCCCAAATTCGAGGGCATGCCGGAGCTGCAAATACATGTAGAATTGGGTGGTGTGGAGGGAATGTCGCTGCTGCAGGTCAGAGAAGGGTCTGATGTGATCCCTCACCCAAACATCCCACAGGAGCGAAATTCCGATCCGGTCCCATTGCGGAAAGCCCCAAAGGGTCGATGTCTCACGTAGCCAATTGCCATGCCACAAGGGTGTGTGCCGAGTAAGTTTCTTGTCCCAGCTCGTGTAGCGTAAAGCGGTGCGCCAGGCCGTTAGGACTGCTCTGGTGATAGGGGGGATAGTGAGTGGCCCCCCGCAAACCAATCGTGGACAACAATGAGTCTAGTGGCCAAGTAGTAAAGGTGGAGGTTAGTCACCCCCATACCACCGTCAATGGGGGGTATCCGGCAGCGAGCCAAGGCCATGCGTGGTCTCCCGCCTCCCCACAGGAACCGAGAGAGTATTCCATCGAATTCGCGGAACCAACCACTCGGAAGATGAAAGGTGACATTCTGGAGGATATATAAGAAGCGGGGGAGAACCATCATTTTGAAGAGTGCCCCCTTTCTGAGGGGGTTAAGTGGGAGAGATTGCCAGCGTTTGAGGTCAGCCCTAGCCCTCGTGACCAGGGGTGTGAGATTAAGAGCCCACTCCAGCTCCGGAAGTAAGGCCACCCAGATCCCCAAGTATTTAAATGACTGCCTGTGTAGGGGGATAGTTGATTGCCAGTCGAAGCATGCCCTCGATGGGTGGAGGGGGACCAGAGTGGATTTCGCCGGGTTGAGCCGGAGGCCCGAGATTCGCTCAAACTCGTGGAGAACCTCCAAGCAACGTGGGCCAGAGTTCTCCGGGTCAGCCAGAAAAAGGAGGACGTCGTCCTCGTACAGGGCAATGGTATCAACGTGGTGGGTGTCCCAGGACCATCCTCTGATTAGGGGGTCGTTACGTATGAGGCAGGCCAAGGGCTCCATCGCCAGCGCGAACAAGAGCGGCGAAAGCAGACACCCCTGGCGGGTGCCCCTTCGGATGGAAAAGGCCTCTGAGAGGGCCCCGTTGGTCAGGACCCGCGCCTGTGGGTCGGAATAGAGGACCCGGACTAGACGCCTGAAAATGTGGCCAAATCCCATTGGGAGGAGAATGTCCTCTAGATAACTCCAATCAACCGTGTCAAAGGCCTTCTCAAAGTCAATGAGGAGCAGAGCCAGATATGGAGTGAGAAGGTGACGGTGGGCAAGGGCAAGATGGAGGCGTCGTATACAATGTCGGGTGCCGCGGGCAGGCATAAAGCCGCACTGGTCCGGGTGGATCAGTTCTTGCAGCCGGGGGCGAAGGCGCTGAGCCAGGACAGTGGCGAAGATTTTCATTTCGGTATTGATGAGAGAGATCGGACGGTAGTCCGCACAGGAAAGAGAGGGTGGTTGGGTCTTCGGAATGACCACGATAGTAGCCACGTCGGTCTCCGAGGGGAAGGAGCCTGTTTCAACCACATGTTGGAAGAGGTCAACCAAGTGGTGGACCAATAAGTCGCGGTATGCCGCATAGTATTCTTGTGGAAAGCCGTCTGGTCCCGGGGTCTTTCCAGAATGCAACCGGGAGATAGCTCCATGCACCTCCTCAGGGGTAAAGGGGAGGTTAAGGTCCTCCGCATCAGCCTGGGCAAGGCAGGGGAGCTGAGTCCTAGCCTGCCCCAACAAGTCGGCCAGGGAGGCCTCTGGGGTCCGGGCCGAGTAGAGCTGGGTGTAGCAGCCCGCGAAGGCTTGGGCAATAGCTCGCGAGGTGCGATGCTGGGTGCCGGCGGCGTCGTGGATCTCGGGGATAATGCGATTCGCCTTTGGGTAGGAGACCAGATTATGAAGCAGTTTGCCATTCTTGTCCCCCCATCCATACACACGTGTTACAGAGGAGCGCCATAGCGTCTTGGCCGAGTCTAGGGAGATCTGGCAGATCTCTTCTCGCACCATCGCAAGCTGGCGGGCGGGGTGGGCACCTACCATGGCCTGGGGGTCAGCTCCAGCCGCGCGGCCTGCGCCTCAAGCTGGGTCAGACGAGCAGTAAGTTTTGCTCACTTCGCATGAACCAGGCCCCTGGCCACGCCCCGCAAGGTGGCCTTACCAGCCTCCCAGAGTGTGCCCGGGGAAGAGACCGTGCCTTTATTGATCAGGAAATAGTTTTTCAGTTCCACTGCAAGTGCGTCTTTGATCTCTGTATCCGTCAGGAACCATGCGTTTAACTGCCAGACCGTTCGTATCCCCCCGGGGGCGTGCCCTAGACGGAGAGAGACAGGGGAGTGGTCCGAGACCCCACGGGGGATAATAGAGACCCCAGAAACCAGCTGGCAGTCAGTGGCCGGTAGGAGGATCAGGTCGATGCGGGAGAGAGTATGGTGGGCCGCGGAGGTGTGAGTGTATTGTTCCCGGCGGGGATTCCAGATCCTCCAGGCATCGCACAAACCTAGGGCAGAGGACCAATCCGTAAGCCGTTTAGCAGCGGCAAGACCCGCCTGTCGCATCAAGGGGGGGCCACATAACCTCGTTGAAGTCGCCCCCAATTATTGTCTGACCCTGAGGGAGAGCGGAGATTCCCTCGGTGAGACGCTGGAGGGTAGAGGGTAGTGTAGCGGGCGGGATGTATGTGGATAACAGGTTGAGGACCTGTCCTTCAAGCCTACCAGTCAGGACCACATAGCAGCCCTGTGTGTCAGTTTTAACTTGGACTGGGGTGAAGGGGAGACCCCTACGAATCAGTATAGCCACCCCCCGGGAGCCTCGCGTAAAATCGGAGTGCCAGACCCTATCATATCCATAATGGGCAAGGAAGGGGCAATGGATACCTAAAAGGTGTGTCTACTGAAGGAGAAGGACATCTGGCGCCTGGCGTTGGGCGCTCCGAAGGACCGCAGCACGCTTGATCCGGTCTAGCAGGCAGTTTTCATTCCATGACAATACGTGGAGGGGCCTATCGTGGATGGTCATCTGAGGAGTGGATGGCGCAGGGGAAAAGCAGCATGGATGGGCCCGGGTCCCAAGCGGGGTGTGCTTTCACGGCTGGTGCAGAAAGAAGTGGGATGCGCATTAAGGTGCGTCTCCTGTCGGCGGCGGTGTGTGTATGTGGTATTCTGTCATAAAGTACAAAAATCGATGGCTCAAACGTGGCCAAAACAGGGAAAAATTCAGAGGGCAACGTCCCTCCCTCCCTCCCCCCCTGGGCCACCCCCCTCCCCCCCCCCCATACTTCCAAAATTGAAGCATCTGTCGCCCTAAACAGAAAATTTAACAACTGTTACAGCAAGCTAATCTAAAACGTTTAGCCAGGCAGTTCGTGGCAATGGCGGACCCCTCCATATATACGGATGTCTACATGTCATCAGCGTATCAAACAAGCACAGAACTCTGCCTCAAGTCCGGTTTTGCGGGTTCCCCATATCAAGCGGCGTCGTTGTCGCCAGATCTCTGGAGTGCAGGACTTCTCGATAGATCGGAGTCTGACTGGACTGGGCGCAGCGCCTTAAACGGGTCGTGACCGTGGCTTAAGTCAGTCATGGAATTGGCTCGGCTATGGCCGTCAACAGCCGGGGGGACTCCAGGGGAAGCCGATGAGTGGGGTCCCATGGCCGGCGAACGTGAAGGCTCTCCCCTCCGATCCCCCCCTCCTGCGGGACCGATTGGGCCTCCGCTGTGGTCTGGGAGGAGGCGAGCGTGATCGCGGTGATGTTGACAGGGCGGTAGGGGAGGGGGGCCGAGTCCGCAGCGGGCGTTCTTCCGTGAGCCAGGTCCAGGCCGCCTGCGGGGTGTCGAAGAAAATTGCTTTGCCCTGGAAGACGACACGGAGGCGGGCCGGAAAGAGGAGGCCATATCTTAGTCCCAAGTTGCGGAGTTTTTGTTTTACTTCCGTATAGGTGCGTCGTTGGGCCTGTACTTTCCTCGTGTAGTCCGGAAAGACCATTATTGCAGTGTTTTGGTATTTCAGGGGGCCCTGAGCTCGTGCTTCTCGGAGGATTGCATCTCTGTCTCGGAAGTTGAGGATCCGAACGATGAGGGGGTGGGAGGGCGCCCCGGGAGGAGGCCTGGGCGCCAGGGAGTGGTGGGCGCGCTCAATTGCGAACCACGCCGAAAGAGCGTCTTTGGGTATCCAGGAGCGCACCCACGTCTCCACGAAGGTGTCTGCTCGTCCTTGCTCCGCTCCCTCCGGGAATCCTATGAGGCGCAAGTTGTTCCTCCGGGACCGGTTTTCGGCGTCTTCCGCCCATCGGTGTAGTTCTGCGGTTTGAGTCTGCAGGTGGGCCACCTGGGTTTTCAGCTGCCCCAGGTCATCCTCCGCCGCGGAGATGCGGGACTCGGCCTCTGTGATTCTCGCTGTGGCGTTGCGCAGGTCCTGTCGGATAAGGGGCCATGTGCACTCGCACCTCGCCGATCTTGCCCTCCACCGATGCCTGGGAGGTGCTGATAGCCTGCAGGATGGTTGAGAGGTCGCCTCCGGCAAGTGGGGGGGAGCACCCGCAGTGCCCTCCGCAAGACTCCGGTCAGCAGTGGTGTACTGCTCCATTTTAGTTTGGGTCTGCGGGCCGGGCATCTTTGGGCCGCGGTCTCGACCCATCTCCGCCGCGGGTCTAGGAGCTGGATATCTCGGTGGGTGGGCCTGGCCAGTTCAGTGAGCTCCGGCAGGAGGGGGGCCGACACCCAGGCCGTCAATGCTCAGGCCCGGGCATCAGTCGCACCCAGGCCCAGTCCTCCCCACAAGGGGCCCCGCCAGGACAGCACGGAGATACGATGTTCCTCCGCCACCCGAAACAGCGGCCGAGTCAGGGGCGCCGCCCCCACACCCCCCGGGTGGGTCTCGTCAGGCCAAGGGGGGCGCTCGCTCACAGAAGTGGGACTTCGCGGATAACTGGTCCCCCAGGGCTGCGGCAGGCGGGCCCCGGCGGCCGGCCACAACCCAGGTCGGGTCGTACAGAGGGGCGTCGAAGCTTCCAAGTCCAAGAGAGGTGGAGCCCCCCGCCGCTCGATGAGCGCGGCCGATGACACCAGGGATCCCCAAGCCGCAGGCCACCCCAAGGCCAGGACCACCGGTCGTCCGGGCAGCGTCCCTGCCAGAGGCCCCCAACTCCCAATGCGGCGTCCAAGGGTGCAGAGCCAAAGCGTAGGCGCTGAGGGCCACAGGGCCAAGTCCTCGTGGGTCACAGTACGGAGCAGGGGACCCCAGACGCACAGATAACACCGCAGGTCCCCCAACGTCCCGGGCCACAGGAGAGCGGTGCACCCACCCCCCTGCAGCGCCCCAGGAGCTCGGTGAAGGCCAGGTGGGAGAGCGGCGGGCCGGCCCCGGAGCCTCGGCCAGGCCGACCCCTCAGGGCAAACACCGCGTCCGGGGGGCAGGGACAGGGCCTCCTCAAGTGCAGGGAGGGAGGGGAGCACCCCCACAGTCCAGCGATGTCGTCGGGCAGGCCCCGGAGCGAGCAGCAGGCCCAGGGTCCCCAGGGGGCGGTTCGGGGTCTGACAGTGAGCGAAGCGGACAGGGATCCAGGGAGATCAGCCCCAATCAGGCAGGAGGGGGTGGGGGGAAGCGGTGCGGTCGCCGTCGCGGCCCGTGCAGTCACGAAGGGCCGGGCCGGCGGGGAAGGCAGTCTCGGGAGGATTCACTCTCCGTGTCGTAACGAAGGGCCGGGCCGGCGGGGAAGGCAGTCTCGGGAGGCTTCACTCTCCAGGCAGGCCCCGGGGAAAGGCGGACCGGCCCAAGGGCGTCAGAGGTGCCCCGGGCCCCTCGTGGCAGGCAAATGGGGGTCCGGGCGCAGGCAGCGGGTCACTCGCAAAAAGGGGACCCAGTTGTTGGGCACCGCCACCCGACCCGGTGGCCGAAACGCCTCGTGGGCGGCCTTACCTCCAGACGCACCGTCCCAGCGTCGCGAGGAGGACCGGCGGTTGTAGCCGGCCCGGTCAGGCCGATGGAGGGCTCCCACATCAGCGGGCCAGAAGTCTACACCGCCGATAGCCAGGGAAGCCGTGCGGACGGGTCCCGTGTCCGTCTCCAGCGTCCGCAGGGCTGCTCAAACCCGCCTCCAGCTCCCTGCACTGGAATCGAGGGCCTCACTGGGCGGTCGCCGCCATCTTGCTGGGGGGATGCGCCAGCCGCCGGGACTCAGAAGACGGCTCCAACCACGGGCAACGCGGGAGCAGGCGTCCCGGCGGGCCACGGGGAAACAGGACGGAGGTCTCCGCAGCTGATATGCAGGTGAGTAGTGGGCTGATGGCAGTGGATAGTGGCGCGGATGACGGAGGGGTCCAGAGCACTCTTAGAGTGCGACCGCCATCTTGACACGCCAAGCCGCGCCCCCCCCATTCATCTCTTCAGGTGCATTTAGCTGCAATCTCGAGGTACCGGAGAAAACCGGGACAGGCATCTCTTTGGTCTGCCAAAGTAATGAAGGAGTTTATGAAGGGACTCTTCAGAGTATTCCCACCAATAAAGCGTCCAGCGATTCCCTGGCAACTCAACACGGTTCTCGCACAGCTGATGAAGCCACCGTTCGAACCTATCCATAAGGCTGAGATAAAGTTTGTGTCCTGGAAAACGGCACTATTGCTGGCCCTAACATCGGCCAGGAGAGTCGGTGAAATACAAGCCTTTTCAATTTCTGAACCCTTTATGCAATTCAAGAGGGATAAGGTGGTGCTGAGAACGAATCCAATGTTCATTCCGAAGGTCCCGAGTTCATTCCATCTGAATGAACCTATTGTTCTACCTACATACTTTCAGGAGCCAACGCCTCTAGCAGAAAGATCCCTTCACACGCTAGATGTCAGACGTTGCATGAGATTTTACATTGAAAGGACAAAGACATTTCGAAAATCAAACCAATTACTCATTGCTTTTGCCCCTCCCAGGAAGGGGGTATGCTTTGTCTAGAAACAGTATATCCTGATGGATATCTTCAACAATTGCCTTTTGCCACGAGAAGGCAGGAAGACCACTGATTTCGAAGGTGTCGGCCCATTCGACAAGGAAGATGCTACTCTTGCTGCATTGTTCGCGGGACTGTCGCTCCCGGACTTCTGCAGGGCGGCAACATGGTCGAATGTCCATACCTTTTCCAGGCACTACTGTTTGGATACAGCATGGAAAGGAGATTCGGCGGTGGGACAAGCTGTGCTCCATCGACTGTTTCATTAAGGTACTTCTTCAGGCTTGTATGACTGTATATACATAAATACGTGTTATGATTGCTTACGTATATAGTTAAGTGTATAATTAGTCTTTGATGTTTTAACTTTTGGGACCAACAAACTGCTGTTTTTTTCTTCCACTTGTAGGTTGTAAAAGGTGGTTATTTGGTCATAAGGAGAAAAGGGGTCATGCCCTTAAAACACGTTTCTGAAAGTTATGTACTGCTTACTATTCTGATTCAAGCATGTGAATCTATGAAAGATTAAATGCTGGAGAAAAAACAAGTTACTTACCTGTACACTGTGGTTCTCCAGTATTGATATCTTTCATAGTCACATGCGGCCCGCCCGCCTGCCTCCCCGTTTTAAGGCAAACCACTTTTACCTCATGATGGGAAGCTTGGACTCACACTTGTGCTTGAAATCTGAGGTATGGTGGCTCTGCAGGGGATTGTGGTCTCAGAGCTGGCATCTCATTGGCTGATAGTTGGGCCTTATAAATATGACAATGGGTTAACAAAAATGTGGTTCCCTTTGCATTGGTTTATATGAATTTTCTTTTATATAGCTATATTTTAAATACCGTGAGACTCCCACCATGACGACGGGGAAGATTCAAGCATGTGAATCTATGAAGGATGTCAATACTGGAGAACCACAGTGTACAGGTAAGTAACTTGTTTTTTCTGTGTCCTCTTCAGGCCCGTCGATACAAAGCCTTAAGCTAAGCATAGGCTGCCTCGACCATGGCCACCTCGTCATCGACATTGCTATCGTCAACGAGGTTAACTGCTACAGTAACGTCGACCACGACGTCTACACCTCAGTGCCCATAAACACATCGACGTGGGCTTTGTCGCAGTCAGTGCATTCATCTCCATGGACGACGGCCCTGTGGGTACTGCGCCATCTGTGGCCCCCCCATCGGCGATAGCTTGTCATCAGGGCAACTAACTACTGCTGTGGTCGTAGGCAATGGCGGTGGTCGTCGACGGTACTATTGATGAAAGCTAAGGAGGTAATTTTTTTTTATTTTTTAAATGGTATACTGTATGATTACTCTGATCATCATCTCCTTTCAATGGGTTCAAGCACCAACTGTTTAATTTCTTATATAGGACGACCATGGTCCCTATTACAGATATTCTCTCACCGCCAAAAATATAAAGAGACGAAAATGATTGCAAACAAGGACACTAAAACAGCCTGACATGTCATGTTGAGTGTTCCAATACCCACAGGCGTCTTAACGCTACATGAGCTGCAGACAATACAATCAGATAGGAAGCTAGTCTATACAAAGCAACCACATTTTAAGAAATGTCCTAAATGCCGCAGGGTTTGTGCTCTAACCTTCACAAGAGCCTCTTCTGCGAGCATTATCCCTTTTTCAAAGTCTATAATTCACAAATATCAGACATGTTTAAGAGTCACTTATGCCACTACAGCCAAGCACAGCATGTTGTTTCCCCACCCAAGATCCCACCACTCGGAACTTCTGGGTTAGTGCCTCCATCTGGCATTTCGCTGTCTCCAAGGGATGATACTACGTAGTCACTTTACAATTGCAAAAAATAAAAAATAAACCTGCTAAGAGTTTGCTGTCAAAGGGGCACATTGTTTCTTAGATAACTCTTAAGATCAAACAGGGAACTTGGCGTTTGCTATTCCCATACTGTAGGATGTTGGGAAAGAACGTGTTAGAATAATCTGGAACCCAGCCACACTGGCAGCGCTATTGCCGCTGATACATAATGGTCTAAGGCGCCAGAGTATTCACCGACCTCTTTACTAGGTCACCATAGTCTGAATCTCTTCTTACCCAAGCGGGGTTAACGTCGCTTTAACATTCCTCTACACCAATCACAATCCCTGGTTGTAAGGTTCGGCACTTAATCTATATATATTAATAAGGTTCTCCACAATGTCTGCTGTTACCTTCTGTTTTGCTACTACTTTCATTAAATTGGGTCGCTATCACCCATAAATATAGTTCTAACGTGTGCACGTACAGATCTCGGGCCACAGGTCAACTGTCAGACAAGATTCGGTCAGCTGGCAGAATCAGCAGCCTTGATGGCAAGGAGGGCTTTAAAAAAAATTTTTTAACCCTTAACTGTACTCCCTAATTCTGGACATCACTTAGCCCTATTCGGTTCTCATGGTAACAGACACGGCCATAAACCTGGGCACATCTTACGTCGAAGGCTGTTTTGTTCTATGGTCACCCGCTTGACCATTCTCAACAATTATGGAAGAGTATCTGTGATCTTCTTGGCTTCAATTATTCAACAAGCAAGCCCTCATCATGCTTGACAAGTAACAATCCACAGAGTTACATTTTTCCATACAACTGTTGTTTTCTACTCCTGCTTCCTTTAAAAATAAATAAAAAAAAGACAATGAGGACCCGTCCTAGACCCTTCGGATGGTTCCAATCTCGCACATCATTTTTTTTTCTTTTTTAAACAGTGCAGGTTGTACCACATACCTGAACTTACAGGATGCATTTGTCCACATTCTCATATGTCCCAAACACTGCAAGTCTCTCTGATTTATCCAGATACTGCACCCATTACCTATTCAGAGTCCTCCCATTTGGCATCACAACAACATCCACACATGCTCACTAAATGCCTGCCACCAGTACCAGCTACAAATTAAGGTCACCAGCTATTTCCCAATCATAGAGGACTGGCTGCTAAAAGCTCCCAACGCAGATCAACGTATCCTAAGTAACAAAAGATTCTACAATCAAGATCTTTCTCTCAATGTTTAGAAATCATTCAATGTTTCAAGACATGCGCTAGAAGATCTAGAACATATCTCTCTCTTTAGACAGCTGGCAAAGACTAAGAAATTTCACTGCCAATTTCTACAAAAGAGGATTTGTTTTTGTACAACTTGTTGCTGGGTATGATACCCTTTGCGATCAATCCAGTACCTCTGCGCACCTGAGTATGAGGCCATGGCGGCAAGAGCTACAAGTACAATGGATACAAGCACACAGATTGTACGAGCACACCCTAAACATCACCATAAGTAATATGGAAATGCTGGTGATGGTCTTGTATCTCTCTTCCCACAAGGCCTCATGTCCTTCCCCTATTGCCCCATGTCCTTAGACATACAAATGTCTCCCTAGAAAACCAGGGAGACCATCTTCAAGACTTGCAAATTTAACAGAGATGGTTTGCAATGCACAACACTAAACACATTACCAGCTTGAAATTTGACACAATCTTCCTCTCCTGACAAGCTTCTCTTCCAACAATAGCACTCTGTTCTATATTAGTGTGATCAAACTATATGGCTAGCATCCATTATATTACAAACAAGAAGGTAGTTGATCAAGTGCACTTCCCCAAGAAGCACAACAGCTGTGCAGCTTGCTGACAATCTGCAGGATATCTCTCAGACCCGAACATGCTTCCAATGTAAGCAATACTTCTGCAGACGCTCTAAGCAAATTCAAGAGCAGCTGCCAAGAGTGGGAACTGAATCCATCAACAATACAACCAGTATGTCTTATATCAACAAACCGAGACAAACTCGGTCGCTAACGTTATCTCAAGAAGCCCAAGAGCTTTGGGATTGGCTCACAGCTCACAGTATTTTGTTAAAGGCCAAACATCCGTCTGGAGTCCAACACACTCGCAGATGCTCTGAGCAGAACCAAGGACAGCTGCCACGAGTGGGAACTCAGACAATGGCAACTCAACATGATATTCTCGGTGTGGGAAAAGCCAGCGCTGGATCTCTTCAAGACGGAAAGCAATACCAAATGGCGGTTTTACACCAGTCGATTTCCCCTCCCAATGTTGTGGGGGAATGCCCTTTCAATGTGCTGGCCTGGGATTTATGCGTGCGCTTTTCTCCCCATCCCACTGATTCCCAGAGTCCTCACCAAGATGAAGGTGGAGCACTGTCACCTCCTGTTGATCGCTCACAAGTGGCCCAGACAACACTGGTTTTCGGAGCTTCTCCTCCTTTCAGAGACTAAACCCATTTGCCTCCTACCAATGCTCTCTCTCCTGATTTGCAGCAAAGGTCCAATATTTCACCTGGAGGCAGCATCTCTTCACCTCCATGCATGGCTCCTGAGTTCTACGAATTTAGGAATCTAAGACTCTCTCTGGAATGCAGGGATATCCTCTCTAAATCTAGAGCTATAGGCACCAGCAAGACTTAACAATTGAGGTGGAAGAGATTTTGTCACTGGTGTCTCCAGAACAACTTACATCCGTTCAAAGCCTCTCCTGAGCAGATCTTGCCATACCTTCTCTCTCTCTGGCCAAGTCAGGCCTAGTATACTCTTCGGTGAAGGTTCAATTTGCTGCAATTTCAATGTAAAGACCATCTCTAGAGACTTCATCTCTATGCTCCACAAGGCTTGTCAAACAATTCATGAAAGGACTCTTCAGAATCTTCCCTCGAGTGCTGCCTCCTTCTCCAGAATGGCATCTTAATGTGGTCCTTTCACAACTAATGAAGCAGCCTTTCGAGCCTATTCATTGGGCTAAATTAAAATTTCTCATGTGGAAGGTTGCCCTTCTCCTTGCTCTTGCATCTACCAGAGGGTTCAGTGAGATACATGCACTTACCTTCTTCGCTTCACAGATGAGTTTGTGCTTCTTAGAACGAACCTGAGGTTCATCCCAAAGGTTTCTTCCCAATTTCACATCAACAAGCCGGTCATTCTTCTGACTTTTTCCCCTGACCTAGCCACACCAGCTGAACAGGTGCTACACCCTTCGGACATTAAAAGATGCCTCAAATTCTGTTTGCAAAGAACTAGAAACATTCGCAAAACTGACCAGTTATTTGTAGCATATGGTCAAGGTTGTCAGGCTCAGCTGTGACAAAACAAACCATCGCCAAATGGATCTCGGCAACAATCCAATTTTGCCATACCAAAGCGGGCAAACCTCTGGAGATAAAAGCTAAAGCCCGCCCACTCAACAGTAGCAGTGTCCACTTCGGCTACTCTGTTTGCAGGCATTCCACTGGAGAATATTAGCCGTGTCTGACAAATGGAAAAGTACACACACGTTCACTTAGCACTACTGCCTGGAATCAATGCAGCGTAGTGACAAAGCCGTGGGACAGGCGGTATTATGACATCTATTCCAATAAGGTGAGCCTCTTTAAGTAGAGGTGTATTTTTATTTATATTCAAAGGATAAATATTTCTGAAGTGGACATATATATGTGTGTGTGCGTATATATATATAAAACCTTGTCCCAATTTCACTTGTTTTAAGAATTTTACAGCTAACTGCGTAGCCTCTCATTCTGAATGATGATTGTTTGTATGTTTACATATGTACATAAATTATTTCTATCTGTACATTTTGTTAATGCATTACTTCAAATTTTATTAATGTTACCCACCATCCACTAAGGGTACTTACATTTATCTTGATACTGCTTGCTATACTGATTCAAGCATGTGAATCTATGAAAGATACCCCAATACTGGATAAGAAAATAAGTTACTTACCTGTAACTGTGGTTATCCAGTATTGATATCTTTCATAGATTCACATGCGACCCACTCTCCTCCCTCGAGAGGCTCCCCTTATTCCTGGGAAATTGTTCCCGCTTGCGCGGGAAAATCTGAGGCGGGAAAATCTGAGGGACTCGACCTCGCTTGGGAGTGTTCTAGAGGTTGCTAGTAGCTGATTGGTTATAGCTCAAGTTTGGTCCTTTTTTGAAAAAGGACATAGATAGGCTATTAAACTGAGGGCCTAGGGCCATTCTAACCTATGGTAAGTTTTTATTACTGCTTGATTACGGTACTGTGGGACTCCCACTTCAATGATGGGCAATGATACAAGCATGAGATTCTATGAAAGATACCAATACTGGATAACCGCAGTTACAAGTAAGTGACTTATTTTCTTCTTGGCGGTCTTGGCTGTCCAGTAAACAGTGCTTCATGAATGTATGGTGGGACGCCCACTTAGCTACCTGGCAAATGTCGGATATGATACTAGAACAGCCAGTTGGAGGCAGTATGCAATATAGGCTGTTTTACAGTGTTGTGGTATTACCCATTGAGACTTGGTGCATCACATTTGTGTTTTTTAAAATCGGGTACGAGTCTGGTAGCATTGTGCGTGATAACATGACTGAGCTGCAGTTAAAATCAGTCGGAAGTAGTGTAATCCCTTACCCCAAAGATGGCTGCGGGCAGTTGACGGTCTGGTTGTTTTGGACAATCAGGATTATAAACGCGAGCGTCTGCCACTCATCCTCCAATCACACTAATGGCGGATTCTTAGACGTGAGCACAAACACGGATGAGTTCGGCCCTACGTTGACTTATGGTTGCAACGAACTGTGCTGAGGGGATTGTTACACTCCCGCCAAGTAGGTTAGTGATGTGTGAGTTATGCAAAAGAAACAATTGATGGACGGAATGCTGGACAATGCAAACATTCACCCCCAGTCACAAGGATCTGGGTTAAATCCATCATTCTTTTGCTCACCACACCACCCCAGTTTGGACCCAGCCATATGCAAATCAGTCTTGACCCTGTTCCTGTGGGAACAGTCCAGCCTGAACTGCCAGCCAGGTCCTCCCTGGACCGGAAACAAGCATCCTAGGACCGGTTTCAGGGCATCACCTTCTTCAGCCAGGCTAGCTTGAATCCAGTGGTGTAGTAAGCACGGGACCCACGTCTGGGCATACCCGTCCCACTTAGGCGACAAATGCAAAGAAACAATTGATGGACGGAATGCTGGACAATGCAAACATTCACCCCAGTCACAAGGATCTGGGTTAAATCCATCATTCTTTTGCTCACCACACCACCCCAGTTTGGACCCAGCCATATGCAAATCAGTCTTGACCCTGTTCCTTGTGGGAACAGTCCAGCCCGAACTGCCAAGCCAGGTCCTCCCTGGACCGGAAACAAGCATCCTAGGACCGGTTTCAGGGCATCACCCTTCTTCAGCCAGGCTAGCTTGAATCCAGTGGTGTAGTAAGCACGGACCCACGTCTGGGCATACCCTTCCCACTTAGGGCGACAAATGCAAAAGAAACAATTGATGGACGGAATGCTGGACAATGCAAACATTCACTCCCAGTCACAAGGATCTGGGTTAAATCCATCATTCTTTTGCTCACCACACCACTCCCAGTTTGGACCCAGCCATATGCAAATCAGTCTTGACCCTGTTCCTTGTGGGAACAGTCCAGCCCGAACTGCCAAGCCAGGTCCTCCTGGACCGGAAACAAGCATCCTAGGACCGGTTTCAGGGCATCACCCTTCTTCAGCCAGGCTAGCTTGAATCCAGTGGTGTAGTAAGCACGGGACCCACGCCTGGGCATTTCGGGCTGGACTGTTCCCACAAGGAACAGGGTCAAGACTGATTTGCATATGGCTGGGTCCAAACTGGGGTGGTGGTGAGCAAAAGAATGATGGATTTAACCCAGATCCTTGTGACTGAGGGTGAATGTTTGCATTGTCCAGCATTCCGTCCATCAATTGTTTCTTTTGCATTTGTCGCCCTAAGTGGGAAGGGGTATGCCCAGACGTGGGTCCCGTGCTCACTACACCACTGGATTCAAGCTAGCCTGGCTGAAGAAGGGTGATGCCCTGAAACCGGTCCTAGGATGCTTGTTTCCGGTCCAGGGAGGACCTGGCTTGGCAGTTCAGGCTGGACTGTTCCCACAAGGAACAGGGTCAAGACTGATTTGCATATGGCTGGGTCCAAACTGGGGTGGTGTGGTGAGCAAAAGAATGATGGATTTAACCCAGATCCTTGTGACTGGGGGTGAATGTTTGCATTGTCCAGCATTCCGTCCATCAATTGTTTCTTTTGCATTTGTCGCCCTAAGTGGGAAGGGTATGCCCAGACGTGGGTCCCGTGCTCACTACACCACTGGATTCAAGCTAGCCTGGCTGAAGAAGGGTGATGCCCTGAAACCGGTCCTAGGATGCTTGTTTCCGGTCCAGGGAGGACCTGGCTTGGCAGTTCGGGCTGGACTGTTCCCACAAGGAACAGGGTCAAGACTGATTTGCATATGGCTGGGTCCAAACTGGGGTGGTGTGGTGAGCAAAAGAATGATGGATTTAACCCAGATCCTTGTGACTGGGGGTGAATGTTTGCATTGTCCAGCATTCCGTCCATCAATTGTTTCTTTGCATTTGTCGCCCTAAGTGGGAAGGGTATGCCCAGACGTGGGTCCCGTGCTCACTACACCACTGGATTCAAGCTAGCCTGGCTGAAGAAGGGTGATGCCCTGAAACCGGTCCTAGGATGCTTGTTTCCGGTCCAGGGAGGACCTGGCTTGGCAGTTCGGGCTGGACTGTTCCCACAAGGAACAGGGTCAAGACTGATTTGCATATGGCTGGGTCCAAACTGGGGTGGTGTGGTGAGCAAAAGAATGATGGATTTAACCCAGATCCTTGTCACTGGGGGTGAATGTTTGCATTGTCCAGCATTCCGTCCATCAATTGTTTCTTTTGCATTTGTCGCCCTAAGTGGGAAGGGTATGCCCAGACGTGGGTCCTGTGCTCACTACACCACTGGATTCAAGCTAGCCTGGCTGAAGAAGGGTGATGCCCTGAAACCGGTCCTAGGATGCTTGTTTCCGGTCCAGGGAGGACCTGGCTTGGCAGTTCGGGCTGGACTGTTCCCACAAGGAACAGGGTCAAGACTGATTTGCATATGGCTGGGTCCAAACTGGGGTGGTGTGGTGAGCAAAAGAATGATGGATTTAACCCAGATCCTTGTGACTGGGGGTGAATGTTTGCATTGTCCAGCATTCCGTCCATCAATTGTTTCTTTTGCATTTGTCGCCCTAAGTGGGAAGGGTATGCCCAGACGTGGGTCCCGTGCTCACTACACCACTGGATTCAAGCTAGCCTGGCTGAAGAAGGGTGATGCCCTGAAACCGGTCCTAGGATGCTTGTTTCCGGTCCAGGGAGGACCTGGCTTGGCAGTTCGGGCTGGACTGTTCCCACAAGGAACAGGGTCAAGAGTGATTTGCATATGGCTGGGTCCAAACTGGGGTAGTGTGGTGAGCAAAAGAATGATGGATTTAACCCAGATCCTTGTGACTGGGGGTGAATGTTTGCATTGTCCAGCATTCCGTCCATCAATTGTTTCTTTTGCATTTGTCGCCCTAAGTGGGAAGGGTATGCCCAGACGTGGGTCCCGTGCTCACTACACCACTGGATTCAAGCTAGCCTGGCTGAAGAAGGGTGATGCCCTGAAACCGGTCCTAGGATGCTTGTTTCCGGTCCAGGGAGGACCTGGCTTGGCAGTTCGGGCTGGACTGTTCCCACAAGGAACAGGGTCAAGACTGATTTGCATATGGCTGGGTCCAAACTGGGGTGGTGTGGTGAGCAAAAGAATGATGGATTTAACCCAGATCCTTGTGACTGAGGGTGAATGTTTGCATTGTCCAGCATTCCGTCCATCAATTGTTTCTTTTGCATTTGTCGCCCTAAGTGGGAAGGGTATGCCCAGACGTGGGTCCCGTGCTCACTACACCACTGGATTCAAGCTAGCCTGGCTGAAGAAGGGTGATTCCCTGAAACCGGTCCTAGGATGCTTGTTTTCGGTCCAGGGAGGACCTGGCTTGGCAGTTCAGGCTGGACTGTTCCCACAAGGAACAGGGTCAAGACTGATTTGCATATGGCTGGGTCCAAACTGGGGTGGTGTGGTGAGCAAAAGAATGATGGATTTAACCCAGATCCTTGTGACTGGGGGTGAATGTTTGCATTGTCCAGCATTCCGTCCATCAATTGTTTCTTTTGCATTTGTCGCCCTAAGTGGGAAGGGTATGCCCAGACGTGGGTCCCGTGCTCACTACACCACTGGATTCAAGCTAGCCTGGCTGAAGAAGGGTGATGCCCTGAAACCGGTCCTAGGATGCTTGTTTCCGGTCCAGGGAGGACCTGGCTTGGCAGTTCGAGCTGGACTGTTCCCACAAGGAACAGGGTCAAGACTGATTTGCATATGGCTGGGTCCAAACTGGGGTGGTGTGGTGAGCAAAAGAATGATGGATTTAACCCAGATCCTTGTGACTGAGGTTGAATGTTTGCATTGTCCAGCATTCCGTCCATCAATTGTTTCTTTTGCATTTGTCGCCCTAAGTGGGAAGGGTATGCCCAGACGTGGGTCCCGTGCTCACTAAACCACTGGATTCAAGCTAGCCTGGCTGAAGAAGGGTGATGCCCTGAAACCGGTCCTAGGATGCTTGTTTCCGGTCCAGGGAGGACCTGGCTTGGCAGTTCAGGCTGGACTGTTCCCACAAGGAACAGGGTCAAGACTGATTTGCATATGGCTGGGTCCAAACTGGGGTGGTGTGGTGAGCAAAAGAATGATGGATTTAACCCAGATCCTTGTGACTGGGGGTGAATGTTTGCATTGTCCAGCATTCCGTCCATCAATTGTTTCTTTTGCATTTGTCGCCCTAAGTGGGAAGGGTATGCCCAGACGTGGGTCCCGTGCTCACTACACCACTGGATTCAAGCTAGCCTGGCTGAAGAAGGGTGATGCCCTGAAACCGGTCCTAGGATGCTTGTTTCCGGTCCAGGGAGGACCTGGCTTGGCAGTTCGGGCTGGACTGTTCCCACAAGGAACAGGGTCAAGACTGATTTGCATATGGCTGGGTCCAAACTGGGGTGGTGTGGTGAGCAAAAGAATGATGGATTTAACCCAGATCCTTGTGACTGGGGGTGAATGTTTGCATTGTCCAGCATTCCGTCCATCAATTGTTTCTTTTGCATTTGTCGCCCTAAGTGGGAAGGGTATGCCCAGACGTGGGTCCCGTGCTCACTACACCACTGGATTCAAGCTAGCCTGGCTGAAGAAGGGTGATGCCCTGAAACCGGTCCTAGGATGCTTGTTTCCGGTCCAGGGAGGACCTGGCTTGGCAGTTCGGGCTGGACTGTTCCCACAAGGAACAGGGTCAAGACTGATTTGCATATGGCTGGGTCCAAACTGGGGTGGTGTGGTGAGCAAACGAATGATGGATTTAACCCAGATCCTTGTCACTGGGGGTGAATGTTTGCATTGTCCAGCATTCCGTCCATCAATTGTTTCTTTTGCATTTGTCGCCCTAAGTGGGAAGGGTATGCCCAGACGTGGGTCCCGTGCTCACTACACCACTGGATTCAAGCTAGCCTGGCTGAAGAAGGGTGATGCCCTGAAACTGGTCCTAGGATGCTTGTTTCTGGTCCAGGGAGGACCTGGCTTGGCAGTTCGGGCTGGACTGTTCCCACAAGGAACAGGGTCAAGACTGATTTGCATATGGCTGGGTCCAAACTGGGGTGGTGTGGTGAGCAAAAGAATGATGGATTTAACCCAGATCCTTGTGACTGGGGGTGAATGTTTGCATTGTCCAGCATTCCGTCCATCAATTGTTTCTTTGCCGCCCTAAGTGGGAAGGGTATGCCCAGACGTGGGTCCCGTGCTCACTACACCACTGGATTCAAGCTAGCCTGGCTGAAGAAGGGTGATGCCCTGAAACCGGTCCTAGGATGCTTGTTTCCGGTCCAGGGAGGACCTGGCTTGGCAGTTCGGGCTGGACTGTTCCCACAAGGAACAGGGTCAAGACTGATTTGCATATGGCTGGGTCCAAACTGGGGTGATGTGGTGAGCAAAAGAATGATGGATTTAACCCAGATACTTGTGAGTGGGGGAGAATGTTTGCATTGTCCAGCATTCCGTCCATCAATTGTTTCTTTTGCAAGTGATGTGTGAGTAGCAGACAGTTGTATTTATTATAGATAAATTTGAACTTACAAGGGAGACCCCGCAAACTGTTTTCAGTGACAACATGCTGGATATGAGATATCTACAATTGTGAGTACTGTTGCAGTTTACTCACTTGATGGTATTTACTAGTTGGTGCCGGATAGATCATATCACCCACATAGGCTTTCACTGAGACATGATGGATGTTGTTCTGGGCACAGGCGATGGACGGAATATCGGGTGGATATGTACACACTTCGGTTTGAGGCACAGAGTGATACATATCTGGATGAGCTGTCATGTGGCCATTGCACACAGTAGGAGGAAAGTACGTTTTGGCACCTTACTGCATGGCTTACGATTTGGGGCATATTGTTTTTAAAAATAGAGCAGTATATTGCTGGTTATCACCGATTGGATTTAGTGATTCATTAGTATGAGACACGGCCCAAGTCACATCAGTGTGACATTGGAATTCATTACTGCTTGTTACATTCATGGTCCTGCGGATGGTCACACACTAGGGTGCCCACTTTGCACATACACAATCTAGAGTGACCATGTTGCAGTTACACTTTCTAGACAAGACAGTGGTACCTATATGTAGTATTGTGAGTTACTTGAGGTTGGATTTCTTTGCTTGCAGATCTTGGAGCATATAGATGAAACTTATTGAAGGTGCCCAGATGCTCACACTGAGTGTGGTGTGTAGATGCACTTATTGGTGATGTATAGTTGTTTTATGGACAAAAATGGGGCATGTACTGATTGTGTATTTCTCTTGTTTTTGATGCAGATACGATAGTTGGATGACTTTTGTCCTTAAAAGACCCAAACAGTAATTGTGGGTCGAAATGTTGCCTTCCCTCTCTTGCCCGCTCATCTATTTAAATTACATAAGGGATATTTTATATGAACAGATAAGGAACTCGTTCGCTGTATTGACAATTATATGACAAACGGGGAGTTTTATACAGTGTCTTTGATAATGTTTATTGTATATATGTTTATCACTTGAGCAGTGCGTCATATGCACTATTGTCACATTGTATATACTGCACTGAGATCCTAGGAAAATACATTCGGATTTGCAAAGAGAAATGTCTCGTGCTCATTTGATTGATATTCAATAAGATATGAATGTTTGACGTATGCAGCATACCTCCGATTCATAGGAGAGGTTTTGCGAATGAGTGAGCCCCATGGGAAAGTTGTGTTTGAATATGTTCACCCTGGTCCTTGTGGACAAGTAGGGATGTCCTTGTAATAGTAACAAATGGCAAATGTCTAGGACAGGGACTCCATGTCCTAACACAATGGTAGCAGCTTTGGTCCTGGTGGAATGGGCTTGCAATTTCTTCTGGAGGCTGCTTCTTTGTCAATTCATAGTAGATCTTAATGCAGAGCATGATCCAGTGTGAGATTGTACGCTTCTGCCCAGCCTTTTTTCACTCCAGTGAACCCCCAGAAAGAGCTGATTATCCACCCTGTGGTCTTTGGTAAGATCGATGTCGAAGCTGAGTGCTCTTCTGAGGTCCAAGCAATGGAGTCTTTCCTCCTCCTCCTTGGAGGGGTGAGGTGGAGCATAAAAGGCCAGATGGGTGATGGTTTGACCGACGTTGAACGGCATCACAACTTTTGGTAGAAGCGATCCCCTAATTCACAGAACCAGCTTATCGGGGAAGAATGAAGTGTATGGTGGATTAACACACACAGCCTGAAGCTCACTCACCCCTTGCTGAGGTGACAACTACTAGGAACAGGTTTAAGTTTGAGTTTATTTTCATTTGCATAGTTACTGAAAACCATTGCAATACTGTAAAACAACCAATAAAACCGTTAATACACACAATAAAATAGTGCTACGCGTGCATATCTGATAGTACACCTTGCAGAGATCATCGTAAAAACATTTTGTAGTTGCTTAGATGTAGTTAAAAAGAGCAGCATTATCAGTTAAAAGCCAGACTCTTCGCATTGGGCCTAGTGCCTGTTCAAAAAGTGCTCCAAGTGTATTTAAAGTGCTAGTCTTAGGTTTCCTTCCCAGCATAGTTCGCTCAGCATAAGTGAAGTTGGTCGGGGCGGGGCAAGATGTTTGGGACTGCCACCCACTGAAGTGCCAACTGCCCAGTAAGTAAGTTTAGTGAATTAGTAAATAGAACCCAGTGCAAGGTAAATAGAACCCAGTGCAATAAGAACAAGCAAATTAAAACCTAAAGAATACAAAGATTGAAAATGTACATGATTGAAATGATGGTTGGGGCATCTTCTTACTTATTAGGTGGTGGATGCTAAGTTCTCAAGTATATGTGTGCTGCTATTGGGCCTTGGTTCAATGCTTGAGTAGGTTCAGTTTCCAATGTCCCAGCAGTAGTTGTCCTATTGTGTCTTCAACTAGCGACTTGGCTTCATCTCCGGTTGGAGGCTAGTGGCATTTTTTGTTGAGCTAGCATAAGAAATCTTACTAGTCTGCAATTCAGCTGAGGATCCCCTGGACCGAAGCAGGCCAGCACTGCTTGCCTCTGAGAGTGAATTCCCCTCTGGTTGAAGGGAGACTTTAGCAGCTGTCTCCTTTCCTTCAGCAGCTCCTTGCAGGTGCAGAGAAGGTGCCGGGTTTTGATGGTGAGGAGCTGTAGGGGACAGCTGTGGGGTGGCTCAAATGGAGTACACATTAAACAAGTAAGGATGACATTGAGGTCCCATTGAGGTATCCCAAAAAGAGAAGGTGGAAACATATGCTGCAGCCCTTTCAAAAACCTCATCACAACCGATGATTTAAATAATTAAGGCTGACTAGGCAATCTCAATGAGGCCGAAAGGGCTAAAAGATGACCTTTAACAGTGCCCAAAGCGAAGCCTTGCAGGGTGAGGGATAGAACAAGCAGGACATCAGACAACTGGGCTTGGAGGAAGTCAATCTGGTGTGTGCCACAACAAAACACAAACTTTTACAGCGACATGCTTATGCAGTCTTAGTCGAGGGATGCCTGACTGCCAAGATGACATCCACTACATCCGGAGTGAGATCAAACTCATTCACCATGAAGGTGGAGATTGTGAAGACTTGGGTGAAGAAACAGACCTGTTCGAGGCATATGAGCTGTAGATCATATGCTGTGCATAGATCGCCATCTAGTGTTGGGTCCGGATGTTTGCACTTTGTTTTTCTTCGAAGAAGTCTTTTCCAGTCACAAGATAGGTGACTCCTCCTTTCGGTGATAGTGCGCATGGGCATCGACTCCATTGTTAGATTGTTTTTTTCCGCCATCAGGTTCGGATGTGAATTGTTGCGCTCCGGTTCGGCACCGTTCTTCGGGCCCCCTTCGCCGCACAATACACTACCCTCGACGGTATTGTTTATCGATCGCGTTTCCCATTCTCCGCGTATCGTTTACACTCGAAAACCTTCAATCGGAAGATTCGTGGAAGGCCGTTGGGCCTACCTTCACCGGGGTCGGTAGCAGTCGATGGAACGGACTCCATTCAAGTTCTGTCCAGGGTGTCGCGCTAAGTTTCCGCGCACCGACTTGCACGAAGTGTGCAACCTTTGCCTAGCCCCGGAACACGACAAGAAGGACTGCAACGCGTGTCAGTCGTTTCGATCGAAGAAGATGCTCTGTGACCATCGGGCTCGACGTCATGAAATGTACCAGCAAAGTGGCTCCGCGCCGGATCTCCTCAGAGACAAGTCCGAACACGAAGAATCACAAGCGCAGGAAGCCGAAATGGAGGAGCAACACATGTCTGAAGCCGACTCCGATGCCGAAGACCTCACACCGGGTCAACGGATCGTGAGTAAAGAGACTTCCTTCCCCCACCATCTCCTCCATAAAAAGGCTCCGGTCCCTCCTCTGCCTTCGGGCTAAGGTCGGCACCCGAGAAAAGGTTTTGAGCGCCCCGCCTTTAAGTTCGGCGCGAAACATAAACAGCCTTCCGGCTCGGGCTCTACTCGTCCCCACGCCGGTGCCGACCCGAAACCTTCGGCATCGAAATCCAAACACCTTCTGGTTTCCGTGCCACCAGTGCATAAGGCTAAAACTTCGGAGCTGAAACTTTCGACACCAAAACCGGCGAAAGTACTACAACTAAAGAGCCTCGGACCGATATTCCACCTTCGGATCCGAAACAGAAGGAGATTGTGATTCATCCAGAAACTGGACATATTCATGCCAAACTTCCTGAGAAGAGGAAAATGGGATTACAAGAAGACTACCACATTCCTCTAAAAAGGAAAAATGTGGGTACTAACTCCTCTCCACCATGCATTCCACCTTCTTCTCCCATTGATCCAAATTTACTCATTACACCTACACATTCTCCTCCACCACCATCACCTGACCCACAGGATACAGGGGATGGGGATATAGATGACTACACACCACAGGATACTGACCCATGGGATAATTATAATGCTGACCCTCAACCAGATAATGACCCCGACCTATATCCATCCAGACCTTCTCCTCCAGATGATAACATTGGATATATTGAGCTCGTTAACAGAGCTGCACAATATCATGGAGTAGAGCTTCATAAAGAGACTTTAGAGGAGGATTTTTTGTTTGACACTCTAAGTTCATCTCAATGGGCTTCACAAACATTACCAATGTTAAAGGGTATGCTTAAACATACTGATGACATCTTTAAAGACCCTGTAAGAGCTAGAATCATCACTCCCAGGGTAGAGAAAAAGTACAAGTCTGCACCTAATGACCCTGTATATATCAAAGGCGAGTTACCCTTGGACTCTTTGGTAGTTTCCAACGCTCCTAAAAGAGCTAATTCGCAAACAGGTGAAGCCCCTCCTCCTGATAAAGAGTCCAAATTAATTGACGCTTCAGGCAAAAGGGTAGCGTCACAAGCAGCTAATCATTGGTGCATTGCCAATGCTCAAGCACTATTGGCAAGGTATGATAGAGATCATTATGAGCTCGAAAAGCTCATTGAATTTCTTCCTGATGAGCATAAGTCTAGGGCTAGTTCCCTTATTCAAGAGGATAAATTAATAACTAATACCTCTATCAGGTGTGCTCTAGATCAGGCAGAGACAGCAGCTCGGGCAGTAAACCTAGTGTACTGCTCCGTAGACATGCTTGGTTAAGAATTTCAGGATTCAAGCCTGAGGTGCAAGCCTCTATTCTTAATCAACCCTTTGACAAAGAACACCTCTTTGGTCCAGCTGTCGATACATCACTAGAAAAGATGAAAAAGGATACTGAAGTTGCTAAGTCCATGGGGACCTTACAATCACCTTCCAACAGAGGATCCTTTCGTCGCTCATTTTACAGAGGCGAGTCCAAAAATGTGTCTACAGACAATCCCTCCTCCTCTTACAAGGGCAACAATCAGTCGCCCTCTTCAAGAGGTTATTTTAGAGGTGGATATAGAGGAAACAACGGCCAGGGAAGAGGCAGAGGTAACTCAACACGCACTTCCCCTGCAAATACCAAACAGTGACATCCTTTCCATACCCCCCGACCATTCCACTCCTGTCGGGGGATGTCTTTCCCAATTTCTACCCATTTGGAATATGATTACATAAGACAAATGGGTTCTACAAATTATCCAATCTGGTATTGCCTGGAGCTTACAAGCACTCCACCGAACATTCCTCTAAGGTCACACCTCATGTCACAAGAACATCTCACCCTTCTAAAGCAAGTGGTTCTCTCTTTGTTGCAGAAAGGTGCAATAGAACCAGTCCCTTTACCATACCAGGGAGCAGGGGTATACTCCCTCTACTTTCTAATTCCCAAAAAGGACGGCTCTCTCAGGCCTATATTAGACCTTAGAGAACTAAATCTATACATTCAGTCGGACCATTTTCATATGGTAACGCTCCAACAAGTGCTTCCCCTTCTTCAACAAGGCGACTTTCTCTCCACTCTGGATTTAAAGGACGCTTACTTTCATATTCCAATACACCCTGCGCACTGCAAATACCTCAGGTTTGTGGTAGCAAGTCAGCACTATCAATTCAAAGTCCTCCCATTCGGAGTAACAACCGCACCCAGGGTTTTCACAAAATGCTTGGCAATAGTCGCAGCCCATCTAAGAAGACAACATATTTGTCTTCCCATACTTAAACTACTGGCTCATAAAGGCCAGCTCGCACAACAGCTGTCTACGCCACACACAAAAAACTGTGCTATTGCTCCACAAGCTAGGATTCACAGTAAATCTCTCCAAATCCCATCTCCAACCATCCACATCTCAAGCATATCTAGGAGCTACTATAGACACACAAAAAGCTCTAGTATACCCAACTCCAGCCAGAGTCCGGAATATACAAACCCTGATGTCTGTTTCAGCCTCAACACTCCTTACCAGCTCGAGTGTTCATGCAGTTACTGGGAATGATGGCGTCTTGCATTTTTATAGTCCCCTACGCAAGACTTCAAATGCGTCCCTTACAGGAATGCTTAGCACGTCAGTGGAACCAAGCTCACTGTCAATTATCAGATTTAGTGTTGGTAGACGGCCGCACCCATCACTCTCTGCAGTGGTGGAACACACAAAACCTTTTAAAAGGGCGGCCCTTCAGCGACCCGGTTCCACAGATAGTACTGACAGCAGACGCCTCACTGACAGGTTGAGGAGCGCATCTCCAAACTCACACAATTCAGGGCATTTGGAGCTTGCAGCAGAAACAGCTTCATATAAATCATCTAGAGCTGCTAGCAATTTTTCTGGCGCTGAAAGCTTTTCAAGTTCAGCTAGTACGCAAGACTGTCCTAATTCGTACAGACAACATGACAGCCATGTACTACATACAAAAACAGGGAGGGACACACTCTCTCCAGGTGTCACAGCTAGCACAAACCATCTGGAAATGGGCCATTCATCACAAAATATATCTCCTAGCAGAACACCTTCAAGGACTAAACAATCAGATGGCAGATTTGCTCAGTCGTCAGACACAGCAAATCCACGAATGGGAAATACACCCTCAAGTTCTCCTCCCATTCTTCCAAAGGTGGGGCTTCCCACACATAGACCTGTTCGCCACACATCTAAACGCAAAATGCCCAAACTTCGCGTCCAGGTATCCACACCCCTTGTCCAAAGGCAATGCACTATGGATGAATTGGTCAGGGATATTTGCTTACGCTTTTCCGCCTCTCCCACTCATTCCATTAGTGGTTCGGAAACGCAAACAAGCGTCCCTGACACTAATCCTAGTTGCTCCCACATGTGCACGTCAACCTTGGTTTACAACCCTATTGGAACTCTCAGTAGTTCCTCACCAAAAACTACGTCTTGCACCCAATCATCTCACACAGAGCCATGGAGACATAAGACATCCAGACCCCAGTCAACTCAATCTGGCGATCTGGCTCCTGAAGTCTTAGAATTTGGCTATCTTAATCTACCGCCAGACTGCATGAATATTATCAAAGAGGCTAGACGTCCTACCACAAGAGCCTGCTATGCAGCAAAGTGGAAGCGGTTTGTGATATACTGTAATAACAACCACATCAACCCGCTTGATGCTTCTGTACAAAACATTATATGTTATTTGTTACATCTACAACGTTCCAATTTAGCGTACACGTCCATACGCTAACATCTAGTTGCAATAGCTGCATAACTCCAGAATAGACAACATCCAACTCTTTTTAGAGTGCGCGTTATCAAATCCTTCATGGAGGGACTCGAGTCATTCCCCCCCGAGACGTCCACCTGCTCCAGTGTGGAATCTCAACATTGTTCTCACCAGACTAATGGGTCCACCCTTTGAACCATTGCACAAATGTGAACTGCAATTTCTCACATGGAAACTTGCTTTCCTCGTTGCTATCACATCACTCAGAAGTGAGTGAGCTTCAGGCATTAACTATAGAAGAACCCTTTTTACAAATGCACCAAAATAAAGTGGTTCTTCGGACTAATCCTAAATTCCTTCCTAAAGTAATTTCTGCTTTTCATATCAATCAATCTGTTGAGTTACCTGTGTTCTTCCCTCAACCAGATTCAGTGGCAGAACGTGCCCTACACACATTAGATGTGAAGAGAGAATTGCTTTATTACATAGAAAGGACAAAACCTTTCTGTAACACAAATCAACTATTTGTCGCTTTTGCTCCACCACACAAAGGCAATCCCATATCAAAATCAGGTATTGCAAGGTGGATAGTCAAGTGCATTCAAATATGCTATGCAAAAGCAAAACGAACGTTAACAGTTCCCCCTAGAGCGCACTCTACACGCAAACTGCGGGCTTCTATGGCATTCTTAGGAAATATACCCATAGATGACATATGCAAAGCTGCAACATGGTCTACACCTCACACATTCACAAAACACTATTGTGTAGTTGTGTTAGCGAAACAACAAGCTAGAGTGGGCCAGGCAGTTTTACGTACACTATTTCAGACCACTGCAACAGATGCAGGTTAGCCACCGCTTTGGGAGATAACTGCTATGTAGTCTATGCACAGCATATGATCTACAGCTCATATCTCTCAAACGGAAAATGCTACTTACCCAGTATGCATCTGTTCTTGGCATATAGAGCTGTAGAGTCATATGCGCCCACCCGCCTCCCCGGGTACCTATACCTGTTGCAGTAACATCTTACTTAGATACATGCATTCATGGACATCTCCTTTTATTACTCTTACTAACTCCATTATCACCCTCTGCGGGAAAACTATCTAACAATGGAGTCGATGCCCATGCGCACTATCACCGAAAGGAAGAGTCATCGACCTCGTGACTGGAAAAGACTTCTTCGAAGAAAAACAAAGTGCAAACATCTGGACCCAACACTAGATGGCGATCTATGCACAGCATATGACTCTATAGCTCTATATGCCAAGAACAGATGCATACTGGGTAAGTAGCATTTTCCTTCTGTTGCAACAGCATATCCTCCCAAAGAGGCAGCCTGAACGGAGGACATATGCTCAAGCCCAGGAGTCCTGGATACAATATTCTCTGTGCCCAGTCCTGAGCCACTAAAATGACTTGGGCCCAGTCCGTCCTGATCTTGTTGAGAATTCAGGGCAGGAGTGGTATTGGCGGAAAGGCATACAGGAGTCCCGAGTTCGAGGCGGAATGCGTCTCGGAGCGAGAGACACCTTGGAAACTCCAACATGCAGAAGTGATGACTTTGCACATTTTCAGTGGTGGCAAACAGATTGAGCCAAGGTTCTCCCCATTCGCATAAGAGACCTTATGCCACCTCCGGGTGTAACTGCCACTCGTGATCCGCTAGGCACCGGCAGCTGAGTTTGGAGCTGGGACCTCGTTGATAGTGAACACCAAGGATGACCGGAGGTTCGCTGTAGTCTGGAGGGGGTTGACGACTGCCTCGGATGAGCCTGCCTTCAACAGCCAGTGGTGGAGGTAGGGGAAGACTGGCACCCCTGACCTTCGATAGTGTGCCACCACCGCCATTAGTTTCATGAACACCCGAGGGGCACAGGTGGGACCAAAAGGGAGCGCAGTGAACTGAAAATGCTCCTGTCCTCCATGAACCACAGGTAGCATGGATGGGCCAGCAGAACAAGTATGTGGAAATGGGCATCCAGTCTTGAGGGCAGGCAAGACCTGGGAGAGGGTGAGCATTTGGAATTTCTAGGGTCGAGGACACCTCGGTCTTTCCTGCAAAATCGCTGGGTTCCGTGCTGGGGTGGGGCAGGCTGAGGGTAAGTGATGCCTCGGCCAAAGCTATAAAAGTAATGGTGGAGTTTTTGCAGCTGGTGGGCCTGGGAAGAGAGGCCCAGAGAGCAAGTGTTTGCCCTACTGATGGCAGCCATGCATGGCAACGAATGGCAACGCTGGTGCCTCTGGCTCGCCTAACAGAGTCGTGGTGTCCAAGCCACAACGAATTGTGAACTTGGCCGCATCACAACCATCTTGGATCACCTGCGAAAGAACTGGGCGAAAGTCTTCCGATACACCCGAGAGGACTTATGTCACTGATTCCCAAAGGGCATGAGTGTAACGACCCAACAAACAGAAGGCGTTGATCGATCTCGGAGCCAAACTGGCTGATGAGAAGAGATATGTTCGAGGCATGTGAGCTGTAGATCACATGCTTTGCATACTCCTGCCATCCAGTGTTGGTTCCGGATGTTTGCAAGTTGTTTTTCTTCGAAGAAGTCTTTCCAGTCACAAGGTAGGTGACTCCTCCTTTCGGTGATAGTGCGCTTGGGCATCGACTCCGTAGTTAGATTGTTATTTTCCGCCATCGGGTTCGGACGTGTATTGCTGTGCTCCGCTTCGAAACCAGTTCTTCGGGTTCCCCTCGGTGCGCAATCCACTCTACCCGCGTCAGTATTGTTTCTAACGTGTATCTCACTTCTCCGCGTTTCGTATCCGTCGAGGAAAACCTCTATTTCGATTTTCGAAGATTTTGGAAAGGCCGTCCGGCCTAACCGCGTCGGTTCGCTTAGCATTCGATGGAACGGACTCCATTTAAATTCTGCCCTCGGTGTTGCGCCAAGTATATGGGCACCGACTTGTCTCCGGAGCACAACGAAGAAGACTGCGACGCGTGCAGATTGTTCCGATCGAAGAAAACGCTCCATGATCGTCTGGCTCAATGTCGGAAGATGCAGAGTCAAAACATCGAATACACGCCGGACATCTTCGGTGAAGAATTCGACGCACAAGGGGCCGAGGAAGAACAAGAGAAACTTGCTTCCAACCCAGAATCGGACTCCGAGTCGGAAGAAGACTTGCCACAAGGTCAACGTACCGTGAGTACCGAACGCCCCTTACCCCAAAATCCAACTCAGCTGAAACAAAAGGCTTCGGTCCCACCCCCGCCTTCGGGCCACAGTCGGCACTGACAAGATGTTTCTGACGCCCCGCCCTCCGGCTCGGCACCAAAACACTTCTCCAAGCCTTCCGGCTCGGGATCGAGTCGGCCAAAGACTGCCACCGAGCCAAAACCTTCAGGCCTGAAGCCGAAAACCGCTTCGGAGCCGAAATCCTTGACGCCAAAGTCAAAGCCTCCTTCGGCGCCAAAAAGTGATTCCACTCTGGCACCGAAATCCTCGCCGCCGAAACCTAAAACTGTGCCTCCGAAGCAGCAGGATCCGATTTTCGACATCCAACACCCAAATCGGACCCAAATCAAAAGGAACTCTACATTAATCCTAATACAGGACATGTTCTTACTAAGTCGCCTCAAAAACGCAAACCTGAGTCAGAAGAAGAACCTTGCTTCATTCCTTTCAAGAAGAATGTGGGTACTAAACCTCCTCCTCCTCCTCTTTTACCACATTCCCCTACACCAACCTCTCCACCTTTGCGTCCTTTGCTAATTTCACCAACTAACTCTCCACCACCACCACTTGTTGATGGGGACGGGGGGGGGGGACAATATTTTACCGATAGATCCCTGGAAGGATTATCACACAGATTCACCTACAGATAACGACCCAGATCTTTACCCTGCAAAGCCTTCCCCTCCTGACGACAATGTAGGATATTTAGGATTACTTGCTAGAGCTGCAGAATATCATGGGGTGCAGTTACACAAGGAATCTTTAGAGGAAGATTTCCTATTTGAAACGCTCAGTACCACACACAGGGCTAGTCACACTCTTACCTATGCTTAAAGGCATGATGAGACATGCCGATGACATCTTTAAAGACCCAGTGCGGGCTCGCATTCTCACCCCCAGGATTGATCAAAAATATAAGTCTGCTCCCTCAGATCCTGTCTTTATTAAAGGTCAGCTACCACTAGATTCTTTGGTGGTCTCTAATGCCCGTAAACGGGCCAATTCACAAACTACAGGTGATGCTCCCCCTCCAGACAAGGAGTCAAAACTATTAGACGCCTCTGGTAAATGAGAAGCTGCCCAAGCAGCAAATCATTGGCGCATTGCCAACACTCAAGCCCTGCTAGCCAGATATGATAGGGCACACTGGGACGAAATGGAGCAGTTGCTACAACACCTCCCAGATGAGCACAAAGATAAAGCCCAAGATTTAGTCCAGGAAGGGCAGCTCATATCCAATTCCTCAATAAGATGGGCTTTAGATGCTTCAGACACCGCAGCTAGAGAGATCAACACTAGTGTATTATTAAGAAGACATGCATGGTTGAGGATTTCTGGTTTCGAACCAGAAGTACAACAGTCTATTTTAAATACTCCTTTTGACAAGGAACATCTCTTCGGGCCCGAAGTAGATAAATCATTAGAAAAAAGACACAGAGGTAGCCAAGTCTATGGGAGCTCTGCAGTCTCCCTCTAATCGGGGCTCCTTTCATCGCTCCTTCTACCGTGGGGGGTCCAAAACCATGTCCTCAGACAATACTGCCACTTCTTACAAAGGCAACAATCAATCTTCCTCTACAAGGGGTTTCTTTAGAGGAGGATATAGAGGTAACAACTACAAAGATTAAGGCAAGGGTTCTGCACCGCGTAATTCCCCCTCCCCCAACAAGCAGTGACTTGCCAACACTTCCCCCGATCATTTAACACCTGTCGGGGGACGTCTTCTACAATAACTCCCCCATTTGGCAATCTATCACCACAGACAAATGGATGTTGGGAATTATCCAACATGGTTATTGCCTGTTGCCTGGAGCTTACCAACAATCCTTCAAACATACCACCACGTTCTCACAAAATGTCACCAGAACATTTACATCTACTTCAGCAAGAAGTACAGTCTTTCCTCTCCAAAGGAGCCATAGAACCTGTGCCGTTACAACATCAAGGGACAGCTGTACTTTCTCATCCCCAAAAAGGACAGCTCCTTGAGACCTATTCTAGATCTCAGAGAACTAAACCTCTACATACTGTCAGAGCATTTCCACATGGTAACACTTCAACAAGTGCTCCCCCTTCTACAGCAGGGCGATTTTATGTCTACTCTAGACTTGAAAGACGCATATTTCCATATTCCAATTCATCCCGCTCATCGCAAAAACCTCAGATTCATGATAGCGGGTCACCATTACCAATTCAAAGTGCTACCGTTTGGAGTCACCACTGCTCCCAGGGTATTTACCAAATGTCTGGCAGTAGTCGCAGCACATTTGAGAAGACAACACATCCATGTCTTCCCATACCTGGACGACTGGCTCATCAAAGCCAGTACTTACCAAATGTGTCTCCAACACACTCAAACCACTATTCACTTACTTCACCAACTAGGGTTTACAGTGAATGCGTTGAAGTCTCATCTACATCCTTCCAACACGCAAACTTATCTGGGAGCCATGATAGACGCTCACAAAGCTCTAGCCTCTCCCAATACAGCCAGGATTCACAGTATTCAGTCCCTTCTCACTCAATTTCGGCCCAACCAATCATTGCCAGCAAGAGTCTTCATGCAACTGCTAGGCATGTTGGCGTCTTGCATTACAATTGTTCCCACGCAAGACTTCACATGCGTCCCCTTAAAGAATGCTTAGCAAGTCAGTGGAACCAGTCGCAGGGTCGATTAACCGATCTAGTGTTGGTAGACGGCCGCACCCATCGCTCTCTGCAGTGGTGGAACCCACAAAATGTATTCAAAGGGCTGCCCTTTCTCGACCCTACTCCACAGACAGTGCTAACAGCAGACGCATCGCTCACTGGTTGGGGCGCTCACCTACAAAGTCACACAATCCAAGGATTATGGACTCTAAAGTACAGGAGCCTTCATATCAATCACCTAGAGCTACTAGCGGTGTTTCTAGCGCTCAAAGCTTTTCGAACTCACCTAATAGTCAAAACTGTCCTAGTCCGCACAGACAACAAGACAGCCATGTATTACATACAAAAACAGGGAGGGAGGGAGGGACACTCTCTCCAACTGTCACGCCTAGCACAAGCCAATTGGAAATGGGCCATACATCACAAAATGTATCTCCTAGCAGAACACCTTCCAGGAGTAAACAATCAAATTGCAGACCTTCTCAGCAAACAGAGACAGCAAATCCACGAGTGGGAACTTCATCCACAAATCCTTCTTCCCCACTTTCAGGAATGGGAGTTTCCTCACATAATCCTGTTCTCCACAGATCAAAATGCCAAAGTTCGCCTCCAGGTTCCCACACCTGCTTTCCAAAGGCAATGCCCTATGGATGAACTGGTCAGGGATATTTGCCTACGCTTTTCCGCCTCTCCCACTCATTCCGCCGGTAGTTCGGAAGTTCAGGCAATCATCCCTCAAACTCATTCTTATAGCTCCCACATGGGCACGTCAACCTTGGTTCACCACCTTGTTAGAGCTCTCAGTAGTTCCACACCAAAAGCTGCATCTCCACTCCAGTCTCCTCACTCGGAGCCATGGAGAAATCAGGCATCCAAATCCCAGGGAACTCAACCTAGCGATTTGGCTCCTGAAGTCATAGAGTTTGGTTATTTACAATTACCACCAGACTGTATGAATATCCTAAAGGAGGCTAGGAGACCTACTACTAGGGTGTGTTATGCTGCAAAGTGGAAACGTTTTGTTAGATACTGTAACAATAACAATATCAATCCCCTTGATGCTTCAGTACAAAACATCATATGTTATCTTTTACACTTGCAGCAATCTGGATTAGTTTATACATCCATTCGATTGCATTTAGCAGCAGTAGCTGCATACTTACAAAACAGACAATACTTATCTCTTCAGAGTACCAGTGATTAAAGCCTTTATTGAAGGACTAAAGAGAGTAATACCACCAAGAGTTCCACCTGCACCAGTATGGAACTTGAACATAGTCCTTACAAGGCTAATGGGTCCACCTTTTGAACCACTGCACAGGTGTCAATTACAATTCCTTCTCATGGAAGGTTGCTTTTCTTATTGCAATCACTTCCCTAAGGAGAGTTGGGGAATGCCAGGCACTATCTATCCAAAAGCCTTTCTTTCAACCTCACAAAGACAAGGTGGTTCTTCGAACCAATCCCAAATTTCTATCAAAAGTGGTTTCTGCTTTTCACATCAATCAATCTGTTGAGCTACCTGTGTTTTTTCCTCAACCTGATTCTGTAGCAGAACGAGCTCTACACACAATAGATATTAGAAGAGCTCTACTATATTATGTAGAAAGAACAAAAGATTTTTGTAAAACAAAACAGCTTTTTGTTGCTTTTTCGCCACCACTCAAAGGCAATCCCATTTCTAAATCAGGCATTTCAGATGGATCGTGAAATGTATCCAAACATGTTATGTAAAAGCTAAAAGAACCTTGACAATACCCCCTAGAGCGCATTCCACACGCAAAATAGGGGCTACTATGGCCTTCTTAGGGAATATTCCCTTAGCTGACATTTGTAAGGCAGCAACATGGTCTACACCGCACACATTCACCAAACACTATTGTGTAGATGTGTTAGCGAGGCAACAAGCTAACGTAGGCCAAGCAGTACTTAAAACACTTTTTCAAACAACTGCAACAGCTACAGGTTAGCCACCGCTTTGGGAGAATACTGCTGTATAGTCTATGCGAAGCATGTCATCTACAGCTCACATACCTCGAACGGAAAATGTTACTTACCCAGTAAGCATCTGTTCTTGGCATGTAGAGCTGTAGATTCACATGCGCCCACCCGCCTCCTGGGTACCTATACCTGTTGCAGTTCTTTCTTATCTCATATACATACACATGGACATCTCTATTCTACCTTTACTAACTCCATTCTCACCCTCTGCGGGAAAACAATCTAACAATGGAGTCGATGCCCATGCGCACTATCACCGAAAGGAGGAGTCACCTACCTCTTGACTGGAAAGACTTCTTCGAAGAAAAACAACTTGCAAACATCCCGACCCAACACTAGATGGCAGGAGTATGCAAAGCATGTGAATCTACAGCTCTACATGCCAAGAAAAGCTGCTTACTGGGTAAGTAACATTTTCCTTTCTGAATGCCTCCACTCACTTTTATTCCCTGTCGGGGGGAGTGGTAGGAAAATTGTTGGGGTTGGCCCGGCTGGTGGAGGCCTGCACTATGAGGCTCTCCAGAGAAGGGTGCTGTGACAAAAAGGCTGTGTCGCCTGGAGCAGGGCAAGGGCATCTGGGGATTTGTCTGTTAACGGGAGGGCTAGTGCAAAGATTGGCCCAAGCCCCTAGGAGGATATCTAGCAGGGCTTCATTGAAAGAGAAGAGGGGCTCAGAAGTTGTCTGCCCGATTGTAGCACCTCAGTCAGCACATTTGTTTTCACCTCCTTGGTGGGGAGCTGGAGGTCAAGGACTTCCACTGCTGTACGCATAACCATAGCTTAGGAGGCAGATTCTTCCATGACAGGACCAGTTGGAGAGGAAAGAGCTGTTTCTGGGGAGGTATCTAGCCTACTAGCCTCCTACAAGTCTTCACATCAATTGTCCTCAGCATATGGCTAAGCAAATTCATAACCCTGGTCATAGTCGTTGTTGGAGTCCGTGCACAAGAGGGAATGCAATTAATGTTGCCTACCATGTGGAAGTTCAAGTGCATGGCGCCTCATTCAGATCCTGGAGAGGTGTCCGAAAGGACAATCTGGACCGCCTCGTAGGGAGGCAAGATCCGCGTCGACGTACCCTGGCCTGACGGCCGTAGAGAGCCAAACAGCCCGACCATAGTTGTACAGGACTCTTTGATATGGAGCGGCTGAAGGCCCTGGAAACTCTGATTGACTCCCAGAGTGGGAGCTAGACGGTTTGCGGCGCCCACATGCTTTGTCATGTCAAGGGCATGAGAATGGTGTGAAGGAGATGGACTCTGCTTTGACGACGTAGTTCTTTTTGTGCTTACCAGAGATTATGCGCACGCTGAAGACCGGCCTCTAGAAGGGCTATGTCGACTCCGGAAGAGGGATCGAACCTTGGACTTGGAGCGGTCCCGATGTTACGTCGTCTTGTGCTTGGCGACATAAACTTTCGCCTCTCGTTCTTTTATGGCATTCGGGTTCATTGATGCGCAGTCTCTGTATGTCTTGGAGTTGTGGCGTGACTCCACCACAGGCTTACCTATTGGGTATCTGTCACAGACATCCGCTTGCGACAGTCCTTACAGTGTTTAAAACCTGTCGTCTTAGGGGGTAACATCCCTTGCACACTGAAAAACAATTTGAGAGAGAATAAAAATCAATGTAAAGGTTTTTGAGAGACGCTAAAAAGCTCAAGATCCATGTCTGGTGGCATGGAAAGAAAGGAACAGACGTCAACACGCAGGAGTAGTGCCTATAGAGTTTTCATACATCAATTCCAGAGCGGAACAGCGTCAGTGTGGAGTCACACAGCACCACCTTCTTGTCCGGATCCAGTCTGATGCCCTGGGAATATTCTAAAGGTGAGGAATTTGCAGGTAGAAGTCTCTTATCAGAAGAAAGGTGAAATGAGCATCAGTTGCCACAGGCAGTAATGAGCATCAGTTGCCACAGGCAGTAATGAGCATCAGTTGCCACAGGCAGTAATGAGCATCAGTTGCTTGACCAGTAACAACCTTCAGTGGCCCCAAACAGTAAAAACTTTCAATGACTTTAGGCACTAATGAGCATAAATTGATGCAGCCAGTAATAACTGTTAATATTCCAGTGTAGTCATGAGCCTCCATTGCCTCAGGTAGTAATGAACATAAGAGGTCCAGGGCATTAAAATTAAAAAAAGAACAAAAGTTTTTAATCTGTCTCTGTTCGTGGCCATTGAGAGAGAAAATTATAAGTGGACATTGTTAAAGTTTCCTAATTCCTGGGTTATGGCAGTTTAGAACCCCTTTTGCACTTCTCAGTTCTTTTTTTTGCCGTAGTGAAACTGTTAATCGGGGTTCCCTTCATGTTTTATATTTCTCCCCAAGTTTTCAAAATGAAAGAAGAGTCAAAAAAACTCTATTTACTTTTTTTATTGCTCCGCAGGGACACCACGTTCTACAGCAACACGTTTTAAACTATGTGCAGGCTAATTTAGTGTTCCACCCTGTCTGCTAGTCTTAATCTTACCCTGTGACCTAAATCTTTTTTTGCTGCCTTGGTTTTACCCAGGGGCAGAGAACTTGTTTGAGCACCTCCAGCAACTCTTCTAAGTTGCTAAAAAGTTGGGTTGGCTAATATAACCTTGATTAGCTCTCAGCCTGCCCTTGGTCAAGGAGCAGGAGCAGTTGCAAATGGTGCACAGCGGCAGTAGCTTACTGCCTGGTCTTCCTTTCAGATACAGGATGGCCGAGGCAGCAGGTGCAGTGTTCTGGGCACAGTTGTAATCAGGACTCTAGAGTGGTTGCCAATTGCTACCTCACACCTCCTTCTCTGGTACCTCGTGTCAAAATTGCAAGTGTGATTTGTGAAGCAGTGTCTTTTTCTGTATATTTAGGTGCAAGGGGGCAAAACCTTCCTTGGCCTTTGAGTAAGACAAAGGGGATGGGGCAGGAGGCAAGCTGATGGTCGCCCCCCACAAGGTCACTTGGGCAAGATTAGGGAGTATTGAACGAGAAGGGATTGTGCTGCAGAGGCTAAAGCACAGGCAAAGCCTCCCTCGTCTTTAGGGTAAGGAGACTGGGTTTTTAAGCACCTCTTTTCTCGTCTTGTTTTTGCGTATTCCTTCTGATGTTTAAGCACAAGGGGAGTTTTACGAACTATTTTGGTGTTTTACAGTCATAAAGAAAATGCTACACCACGCGCACAATTTTTGGTTGACGTAGCATGTTATAGCCATTTCTAAGTTTTTCTCACCTTTGATCTGTAAAATCTTCTTACTTCTTTTCAAAGGTGAGGAAAACAAGATGGCTGTCCTTAGATTCAACCGCCCCCCCCCCCCTCAAGGATTGCTAATCCGATTCATTTCTGTTCGCGAACATGCAAGATATTCAGCCAATCTGAATTCTTTTTGCATTTTTTTTAATAGATTTTTCCATTGTTCGTGAACCTGTAATGCTTACCTGTGAATGTACAGTGGGAAGCTTGGTTTTTAGCCTTTGACTTAAAGGCCTACTAGAAGGGATCAAATGTGACTGCACCTGAAGTCTATTTAATTGCAGTAATTTTGTTACGCTGTTTTTCTGTTCTGTGTGATAAATGTTGACTTTAGGGACTTCATTACAAAACTCGAAACTGTTTTTTGGGACCTCCTGATAATTCCCCAGATTAATCTGGTCCAAATTTTCAGTATGACAGTGAGTCTCCAGTGCTCTTTGTTCTTCTTTTACAAAGTTTGGTGCAAAGAGAGGGTGAGGGCAAAGATACCGACAGTGTAAAAATTGTGTTTTCTGTAGAGTGCTGTCAACTTAATCAGTGGAGGCGCCAATGCCACCTTTGTAATTAACTTTCTTTTACTAAATTTTTTGTTTAAAAAATATTCAGGTAAGCATGCAAATCTATTAAAAAAGCATTGCTGGTGAAATATATGTAAGGTAATATGATTGTGGACAAATCCGTGTCAATGAAACAACTTTTATACACATGTTTTGTAGATTTCTCAAAAGCGTTCGACCGCGTTAACCGTAATCTATTATGGAAAAAGATGTGCAATTGGGATATCCCCACAAACTTACTGCACGCAATTCAGCTTCTGTACACCAATAATTGGGCCCAGGTTAAACTCGGTCAAAATACCAACTTGATAGACAAAATCGCAATAAAGAGAGGCCTGAAGCAAGGCTGTGTCCTGGCGCCAGTGCTTTTCAATCTGTTTCTGGCGGATCTTAGCACTTAGAAACATCCAACTCCCATCCACCAAGACTGGCAACTAGGAAAGTGGCCTCATTACAATATGCTGACGATCTTGACCTGATGAATCTAACCGGGATGGGCCTACAAATGCTACTCAACCAATTAAACATCTACTGCATCAAGAATGAAATGGCTATCAGTCTCACAGAAACACAGGTTGTGAATTTTGGCAGGAAAATAAATAAGAAGGGCAGCTGGGTGTTCGGGGAGAAACCAATTCTCCGAGGTACGTCATACAAATATCTCTGCTTTTGGCTTCAAGACCGGCAGTGACATTTGCATCAGAGCGCACTGAAACCAAGAATCGCCTCCCTAATCTCAGCATTCCAGCAAATGCATCGGAAAATGCAAAGTCCAACCTTTCAGCCATTACTAGCTGCAATACAAGCCAAGTTCATTCCAACACTTTGTTATGGCACTGAAGCATTCCCTGGTAAGTTCGGGGCTTTCCTCAGTTCAGCACAAAATAAGGTTTTTAGACTTTTATTCAAGCTTCCGCAGAGTGCGTCTCCCTCTCAGATTCCATAGGAATTTGGGCTAATAAATCAAAAACTAGCACGAACAGGCTCACTGATCAAATATATGTCATTAATAAGATCCTCTGACGAAAATGCACTGTGTGCTCTGATATGGAAAGAAATCCAAAATAACACACATTAAACTCTGAATAACTGGGCCAGAGCTTTCGACACAGCATTAAAAAAATCTGAAAGCCAAAGAGTTATGGGATATGGCACTCCAACACTACTCCTTTTAAAAAGTTATCAACAACAACTGAGGAGGTTGTCATGGCACGAAGACAAAGAGGAGTTTAGAAAAAGGAGGCACGCCTAGAGAACGATTAACACTTACAGAGAGCCTCACCCCAGAAATATTTTATAACATTACTTAATCGTTCTACAAAATTGTTACTTCATTTACGATTCAGCCTATTTCAAACACTAGAATACATCCCCAAATGGCAACCAAAACCCCCGAATACAAAGTGCAGACTCTGCCAATTATACGAAGAAAGTCTGACACACATCCTATTGATCTGCCCGATGTTAACGAAAAGAATACATTTATTGAAAATAATTTTTAATTTGCATGGTGTCGGATACTATTTTGTATGAAAGGAGAGTCTCCTCAAATAATAGCAGCCTTTATAACATTTTTACCTCAAAGCGGAGCGGCTATTGACTGCAAAGGGACTGATGAACATAATGTAAGGCTGGCACCAAAGAAATTTTATCCAAGCAGAGCGGTTAAACGACTACAAAGCCTTTGATGAACACTATGTAATGTCGGCATCTTCAGAAATCTTGTGAGTGATAAAAGTTTATCTCAAAGCGGAGCGCCCATTGACTGCAAAGGGACTGACTAACATAATGCAAGACGGGTACTACAGAAATGTTATCAGAGCGGAGCACTCAATGACTACAAATCCTCTGACGAACATTATGTAAACTCTGTATTGCTAGAAAACTTGTGTGTTAGTCATTTTGTTCATTATAACCCGCAACAGCTGTAGATAAAGACAATCTAACTTAAAATCCACAAAAAATTCTGGAAGATGTATTACGTAATTGTCCCCTAGATAGGGAGGCACAGGACAGGCAGTGTATTATTTAATTCCCTTCAAGCCTAAAGACAAACCACATGAAAATGACTGCACCGTACTATGTACAAGAATGGATTTTAATAAATTGACAAAAAAATCATAAGAATATTAGATGTATATAATCGTCCCAAGATGCTAGTATCAATTTTTTTAAATATATTTTAGCATTACATAAAATGAAATTGTTGAAAATAGTGCACCTTTTAACGATCTACTTGTATAAAATACTATGGTTTTTATTAACTGAAATAACATTTCCTTTGACCTTATGTAAGGTAATGTGGGTTTCAACAGGGCCCATGCACAAAAGCTTCCATTTTACAAGTTCATGTTTAAATTTGACATCTTTTTTAGACAGTGACTTTTTTTATATACTTTGCACTTACATGATAATGTACTCAGTGTTCTGCTTGCAGTGCACATTTCTTTGCAAGCATTTTATCACAACACTGTACATTATGTTCAAGGATAAAGTACAATGAGCACGCTGCCCTTGTATGTTGTTGTCCGTTTGGAGACCGCTCTGAATCAGTAACACAAACAATGACTTGACACAGTCCTTAGTCACTCAAATTAAATAAACTGCTTCAAAAACTTAGTTGGTCAGAGTAGCACTTCCATGGATTAGCCTGGACGTTCGCCTGTGACTGATTGCCAGCCCCACTGACTTTTATCACCATCCTGAAAAGGACGGCGGCCTGTTCTACACCAGACTGGCTTCCGGATCCACCACACATACAGGTAAATGGGGAGTTAAGCTGCTCCAAGAGATCCGGCGGAATGCACTTCTTACTATGCTCTCCAGAGTAGAGTCAGTGTTGGGTAGGGTTATCATTAATATATATAGTCATATAATCACTGCAACGTTATAATGGTTGAATTATTCATCTTTTTCACCATTCTTGTAATGCTGGTAACAATGCTTTGTTTCTGCAGCTCATGTATTTTACACAAGAATTTGATTGCTTTATGAAATGTTTGCAATGCCAATTTGCGTATTTCTTGTGTCCCCTTTGGGGCATGCCTAAGGTAACCACGAAGGCATAGATCTGTTTCCACGATTTCCGGGGGGAGGGGGTTTGAGTGGAAATTATCTATGGTTGCATACACCATCCGGTACCCTGTTGGGTTTAGGGGTCCAGGTGGCACACTGTGAGCTAGCCAGGAATTGGGCCAACATATTCTGATGATATGCGTGGACTCAGTCCCCATATTTTGATGCATATGTTGTCCAAACACACAGTCTTATTTGGTTAGCAGGAACTGTATGACAGTAAGTAATTGCTTTTTTTTGGACATAGGCAAGCTATTAGATAGACCTGCTACCCGCTCTACTCAGTAAGGCGGATTACGAATCATATTGGAACACGTGCAAGTAGTTGGCTCAAGTGTTGGCGGCATCTGTCAGGCCCCGGAATTCCCCCCCCCGGAATTCCCCCGCTCCCGCCTCCCAGCCTCTCCTCCCTCCCACCTCCCCTACTTAATGGCGGCCGCTGCGCAGTCGCGCAGCAGGCGCGCCGCCAGCGCGCCAAAGGCAAGCCCGTCTGCGCCCGTCCGCGGCCAGCGCCAGGAACCCTGGACCTCCCACTACCCATCGCTACGACACCACCACCCTCCTCGCACTCAACCCTGGAAGACTTGGAGAATGCCAACAGGCCTCGCCGAACACGACCCACGGCCAGTTCTCCTGCCTCCACCGCCGCCAGACCCTCACCGCCACCCCGGCCTCCAACCCCGCCGACGCCAGCACCGGCGACACCCTAAAATGCATCCTCCTCAACGTACGCTCTGTACACAAACACGCCATGGAAATCTGGAACCTACTCAACTCTCTCCTGCCCGACATCGCCTTCTTCACAGAGACCTGGACCAACGCATCCTCCGCCCCCGACATCAGCACCGCCATCCCAGACGGATACAAGATCCAGAGGAAAAACCGCCCCAACCACCCAGGAGGGGGCCTCGCCATTGCCCACAAGAGCACCCTCCGCCTCACCACCTCCAGCGAAACCTTCCTCTCCGCCGAACACCTGCACTGCCAGATCCAGACCACCACCAAAGCCACACTCCGAGGAACCCTCATCTACAGACCCCCCAGCCCCCGAACACCCTTCGCCACCACCATCACCGACTTCATCGCACCCCACGCCATCGCCTCAACAAACTACATACTCATTGGACACCTGAACTTCCACCTCGACAACCCCAGCGACCCCAACTCCACTATCCTTCGTGACAACCTCGCCAGCATCGGACTTAAACAACTCGTCAACACACCGACCCACAGAGCAGGACACACCCTCAACCCCATCTTCGCGGCAGGAAACAGCGTCCAATTCAGCCACACAACGCAGCCGCCATGGACCGACCACCACTACGTACACTTCGCCATCAACAAACCCAAGGCACCCAAACCAGCCCCACGCCCACCTCGAAGGAACTGGAGCAAGGTTACCGACGAGCAACTTAACTCCACCCTCACCCGAGACAACCACACCTGGGCACCCAACGCAAACGACGCAGCCAGAGAACTCCACACCTGGATCTCCAACTGCACAGACGAGCTCGCCCCGCTACGCAACCCCGACAGACAACGCCCCAGGAAAGCCGCCTGGTTCACCACCGCTCTCCAAGAAGCCAGACGCACCTGCAGACGCCTGGAAAAGAACTGGAGAAACACAAAGGCAACCGAAAACCACACCACCTACAAGGACGCCATGACGGACTACCACAACCAGATCAGAGCCACCAAGAGGAACTTCATCCACAACAAAATCCTGGCCAACTCCAAGGAACTTTTCAGTGTCATTCAAGAATTCACCAACCCACGCAGCGAAGCCACAGACATCATCCCATCCCAAGACCTCTGCGACAAGCTTGGAACCTATTTCCACCTCAAGATCAAAAACCTCTACAACTTCATCGACCATCCACCAGGCGCCACAGACGGCCACCCGCCCGCAGAAATACCAGCCAGCCCACCATCTCCAACTGGACACCGATCACGGCCGAAGACACCGCCTCGACCATGAAAAGCATCCACTCGGGGGCCACCACCGACCCCTGCCCCCCTCACATCTACCACAGAGCCGCAGCCGCCATCGCACCCGAACTACAACGCACCATCAACACCACCTTCAAAACAGGCACCTTCCCAGACGACTGGAAGCGCGCAGAAGTCAGACCCCTGTTCAAGAAGCCCACAGCTGACCCCACCGACCTCAAGAACTATCGGCCCATCTCGCTCCTCCCCTTCGCAGCCAAAGTTGCAGAGAAAACAGTCAACAGGAAACTGACACGATTCATTGAAGAGCACGCCGTCCTCGACCCGTCCCACTCCGGATTACGAAGCAACCACCGCACAGAGACCGCCCTACTCGCCGCCACAGACGACATCCGCACCCTCCTGGACCAAGGCCACTCCGCAGCCCTCATCCTACTCGACCTATCAGCGGCCTTCGACACCGTCTCCCACCGCACAGTAGTCGCCAGACTACATGACGCAGGCATACAAGGACCAGCCCTGGACTGGATCTGATCATTCCTCACCCGAAGAAGCCAAAGGATCAGACTCCCACCCTTCCTCTCCGTCCCCACGAAAATCACCTGCGGAGTCCCACAGGGTTCATCACTGAGCCCCACCCTCTTCAACATCTACATGGCCCCCCTCGCAGCCATCGTCCGACAACACGGCCTCAACATCGTATCCTACGCCGACGACACCCAGCTCATCCTCTCCCTCAACAAAGACCCCACCACTGCAAAACTCAACTTCCAGAAAGGAATGCAAGACGTCACAGTCTGGATGACCAACAGCTGCCTGAAGCTCAACGCCGAGAAGACAGAAGACAGAAGTCCTCGTCCTCGGTACCACCCCTTCTGCATGGGACAACACCTGGTGGCCGACCGCCCTCGGAAGCCCACCTACCCCCTCAAACCATGCCAAGAACCTCGGCATCGTACTCGACTCATCACTCACCATGAACCGACAGGTCAACGCCGTCACCTCCAGCTGCTTCAACACCCTCCGCATCCTCCGCAAGACCTTCAAGTGGATCCCCCCTGAGTCAAGGAAGACAGTCACCCTCGCACTCATCACCAGCAGACTGGACTATGGAAGCGCACTCTACGCCGGCATCAACAAGTCCCTACTCCGCAAACTCCAGACAATACAGAACACCGCCGCCAGACTCGTCCTCGGCATCCCCCGGCACGAACACATCAGCCAACACCTACGAAGTCTCCCTGGCTCCTCGTGTAGAAAAGAGTCACTTTCAAAATCCTCACTCACGCCTACAAATGCCTACACACCAACGGACACAAATACCTCAACGACAGAATCAACTTCCACGTACCCAAAAGAAACCTCCGATCTTCCAACCTCGCACTGGCCGAAACCCCGCGCATCCACAGAGCCAGAGCAGGCGGAAGATCCTTCTCTCACATTACAGCCAAGACCTGGAACGAGTTACCAGCAGACATCAGACGCGCCCCCTCCCTGAACACCTTCAGGAAGACCCTCAAGACCTGGCTCTTCGGCTAAACAGATCTGCGGACCCCCCCTCCACCCCCCTCAGCGCCTTGAGACCCTCACGGTTGAGTAGCGCGCTTACAATTCCCTGATTGATTGATTGATTCTATTCATTGACTGTCAAGATAGGATCCCATATGTAAAGGATGTAATACTAAACGGCACTGCTTTTAAAATTTATGGCGAATCCAGGTGAATATTTAGAGAACCACTTCTACTGGTAACATATTTTTGTTCCACTTAAAGAGTTAAACAATATATTGCGCACATTCTACTTTGGAAAGAAAACAATGTAGTTGTAAGTGATGCAAATTTTTCCTTTAACAATCGTTGAAGTATTGCATGTAGTTATCTTAATCCCTCCTACAAGGTATAGTGGTGAGATTAATTTTTTCACATATTTACTTTTTTTAGCGTTTTTGGAACAACAACGCAGGTGCCTTCCTTGCCACTTCCTAACACTGGGCCTTCTTATGGAGGTAAGTCATCTATAATGTCCTCTAAAGAAGTATGAGTGCATATGTTGTATGTATACTCCTTGAATTGTTCCAGTTTTGAAAACAAAATGCTCATTGTCTTAAAGGGCAGCATACAGTTTCAACTGCTCTTTCCTAAAGTGATGATACAGTGAAGCATTGCACTCCCTCAATGAAATATAAAATTACTGTGCACTTTTACTAGGTTCATGTCAACAAACTACCATAGCCAATATAAAGCTAACCCAGGTAGAAATAAGGTAAGCTTTTACAAGAATTAATCTAATTATTTTAATTTTCTTAACTAAATTGTTGGCCCCTCTCACTCGTGCATAAGAGGGAGAAGTCAATTATGTATTCAGACAGGGTTGTTTCTGATTTTCGGCATTGCTGAGCAGCCATAATTTTATGGGACAGCAAAGAGGTAAACGGAGAACAAATTCTTAACAGACACTTCATAAAGAAAGAGAGAATGTGGAGGGTTTACCAGTTGCTCCTAGGGTCACCCCTTAGGCCACCATACATATGGAGCAAGTTCCATATCTTGATGAGGGACGTTCTTTACTAGTTCCCCTTTAGAGCTGGCATTCCTTGTTGCAAGCATGCACACATCTCAGTATATAGTTCCCATTCCAGTCATATCCTGAGGTCCTTGGGGCAGGTCAACCAGACTTAATATGGGATCCTCAAAATACAGACAATGACACGTGTGGCAGGGCTTTGCTGGTAATACATACATGTTACATACAAACCAGGCCTAATTGTATGCAAACTTGAAGGGTTCTAACACTTTAGTGTGTGTTTATACAAGGCTTGGGACCGAGCGAACGGTGATGCTAGCTTACAAGTATGTGCGAGATCGCCATATTATTTAAGCTGCAGATTGACAGTAGTGCTAACAAAAAGTAATACAAGCACGACAGAGGAATCTTCCATTCTCTAGTTCTGAAGACTACTGGCAGTTATTAGAAATGTGAGGCTTTTCACGATCTGTGGGTCACCAGCAGCTCTACTGGAGTCACCTGAGGCACTTCTGACAAGGTTCCCAATCCTGCTGCGTGTGCCACCAGGGTTTCAGGCAGTGTGCCAAAGATACCGACTGTGTGAAATTGGACTAAACTAGTGAAAATGATGGCTGCAAGGAAGTCAAAGGGAAGAGCGGCAAAGGCAAAAGCTATGTATAAGCACAAGCTGGACTATGCTGTCACTCTGTTTTATTAGCAGTCGCCATATATATAATTAGCAGTCAACACAAGACTGGGATGTTGAAGGCTTTTTGCTCTGTGAACAGGTTGGAAATAAATGGTTGCAGCACTGCAAGGCCATCCGGCCTCGCACAAAACACTCTTGGAAGGTAAGAGGAAGAAAAATTGCTTACAGTTGCTTGCCTTTTGAGCACGTCTCTAATAGAGGCATTGTTCACGCTTTGGAGAATCATTGGTGAAAAAGGTGTAAAAAGACCTGAGAATTTTGGAGAGGCAGATGCATAGACTGACTGTTAGAGGTGGCAGCCTGGGACATAACTAACCAGCTGCAGGCCTGACAGATGTCTGAGGTTTTTCTGGGACAGTTACATGGCTTTGCATGAAATAGAGAAACTACTAGCAGCTCAGTCTGTGAAATACCCATGAAACTGAAAAAATTCGGGTGGTGGGAGGGTTAGGCTCATCTTTTAGGACATTTAAAATGCTTCGTTTTTTGAATATTCATTTTATTATAGTGACTGCTGAGGTTATCATAACAATTACCATAATTCTGATAAAAAAGATTTGTGTGCTGGCAGTATATAATAAATAATCCTCAACTGTGAAATACCAACAGCTGTGCGTCTACTGTTTTGGGAGGTGCTGTGGTGAGTATCTGAAAGAGACACGTTAGTGATAGATTCCTTACCTTAGAATATCCCCAGGCGTCAGGCTGGATCCGGAAAGTTTTGCGTAGCAGTACCCTTGCGCGTCGGTAGGCGGCGTCGTGCGGCTCCGCGTCCGTCGTCGGCGTCGTGATCGCCGGGATGACGTCGCGGGCAGTACCTAGGCGCCGCCCCTGCGCGCTGACGTCAGTTCTTCTTTTTCCGCGCCAGTAAGCGCAGATCCGGGAAGAGCAGTGCCCTGGTCAATTTTTGACCATACTTTTTGGTGATTTTTCACTGTTTTTTTTTCCAGCCTTCAGGTGTCGTAGGGATGCCCGGCTTCAAGCGATGCGGCGCCTGTGCGCGGATGATGTCCGTCACCGACCCGCATTGGGAGTGTCTCTTCTGCCTCGGCCGAGGCCACGACACCGAGTCTTGTCCCGAATGCCAGGCCCTCAACCCGAAGGCTTTGCGAGAGCGGTCTCGAAAGCTCCTCGAGGCCCGGCATTCGGCTCCGCGGAAGCCCCGGTCGCGTGAGAGGTCCAGGGGTCGCTCGCGGAGTGCACACCGGTCGTCGGCGTCGAAGTCTTCTTCGTCCGGTAAGTCTCGACACAAGAAGTCCAAGAAGCATCGTCGCTCTCGGACTTCGCCTCGCCGGTCTCGCGACTCGGCTGAGGCCCCTCCCGGCACCGTCCCCGCCCCCGCGGCCCCGGACTTGCCTGTGGAGTCGCCCCCGTCATACCCGCCCTTCCCGGGTTCGGGGGCGGATCCGGCCAAGGTACAGGAGTTCCTGTCGGCCATGGCCCGCCTCTTCGGGCCTTCAGGCCCCTCCGGTGCGCCTTCGGGCCCCGCGGGCCCTGATGGGGTTGATCCGGCGTCGCCGGCGGCTCCGGCCCCGGCGTCGCCCGAGCCTCCAGCCTCGATCCCGGCTCCGGCTCCGGCCCCGGCCTCGATCCCGGCTCCACAACCCCCATCGACGCCGGTCGACCTCACGACACCTCCGCCGGCGCCGATGTCTCCGGTGCCGTTCTCGACGCCGCCCTGGGCTCCGGGCGGCGTCGTCCCCAGTTCCTTCCGGCTCCGGACTTGGACCCGGAGCGACGTCGCTCGACGCCGGCTCCGGCGCCGATGGGACCTTGGGTCCCAACTGTCCCTCCTCCTCCTTATTTTGAACCAGAGGAGGACCAGGAGGACTGGGAGGGGTCTGATGACCCTCTGACACGCAACTGTCAGTATGATGAGGACTGGACAGAGAGTCTAGGGGAGGCCAGTGGTCTGGATACTTCTCCTGACACTGGCATGCTGTCTCCTCCCGTGGCTACGGAGGAGGGGGCCAATTTTGAGTACGGTGTTGCGTAGGGCTGCTGGGGCCTTACGTCTCCAGCTCCCTACTTTGACGGTCAAGCCTAACATCTTGACAGAGGTGCTTCAGCCGGCAGCCTCCTCTGCGGAGACTGTGCTGCCGTTTAACGACGCCCTCACGGACGTTCTTTTGGGCGCCTGGTCCAAGCCCAACACAGGGGCTCCTGTGGATCGGAACGTGTCACGACGCCATCGCCCCGCTCCGGGCGACCCCCTGTTTCTTTCTGTCCACCCCACTCCTGAGAGCTTGGTTGTCCAAGCCTCCGCTTCCCAAACCGCCTTCCCTACCGCTCCTCCGGATAGGGAATCCAAACGCCTGGATCAGTTTGGGAAGAAAGGTTTTCTTCCTCCAGTGCTGGCTTGCGGTCCGTTAACACCGCTTGTCTTTTGGGCCGATATACCCACTCTCTGTGGGATTCGGTGGCGGATGTTTTGCCCCAGTGCCCTGAGGAGGTCCAGGCACTGCTTTCCCGCGCCATTGCGGAAGGAAGGGATGCGGCCAAATACACTATCCGTTGTGGCCTTGACACCGCCGACTCGCTGGGCAGGTCGATTGCAACGACGGTGGCGCTCCGACGCCACGCCTGGCTGAGAACCACTGGTTTTCAGGGGATGTCCAGAATACTCTCATGGACATGCCCTTTGATGGAGTCGGTCTTTTTGGGTCCAAAGCAGACCATGCGTTGGAGCGCTTTAAGGACTCACGGGCTACTGCAAAGTCCCTGGGCCTTTCTGCTACACGCCCTCCGCTACCTTCTGCTTTTCGCCCCTATCGTGGCCACGGTAGGGCGCCCCTTCACGTCAGCAGCCCAGCCACCGGCCCGCGCAGCAGGCGTCTTCGCGTGGCCGAGGACGTGGATTCCGCCGTGGCGGATCGGGCAACCAGCGTGCGGGTCAGGCCACCACCTCCAACCCGTCCGCGGCCTCCAAGCCCTCCTAGTCCCTCCTTTCAGGTGCACGGCACGCCAGTAGAGGGCAGGGTCCGCCATCACCTTCCCCACTGGCGCACCATCACCTCGGACAGGTGGGTCTTGGACATTGTCCGAAGGGGCTACTCCCTCCCCTTCGAGACCACCCCCAGCCATGCCACCTCAATTCCACCGCATGTCAGGGGATCACTTGGTGCTTCTACAGAAGGAAGTCACGGCCCTCTTGACCAAGAGGGCCATCGAGCATGTTCCGACCCCAGAAGTAGGGCGTGGTTGCTACTCCCACTACTTTCTGGTGCCCAAAAAGGACAAGGAGGACATGCGTCCTATCTTGGACCTCCGGAACGTCAATCGCTTCCTCCGGAAGGAGAAGTTCAAGATGCTCACCCTAGCTCAGGTCTTGACTGCCCTCGACCCTGGAGACTGGTTGGTAGCGTTGGACTTGCAGGACGCGTATTTCCACATCCCCGTCCTGCCGGCCCACCGGCGTTACCTTCGGTTCACGGTAGGCCCCGAGCATTTTCAGTTCACCGTGCTCCCCTTTGGCCTTACCAGTGCCCCTCGGGTGTTCACGAAAGTGATGGCGGTGGTCGCAGCTCATCTGCGCCGGGCAGGGGTTTCAGTCTTCCCCTACCTCGGCGACTGGCTGCTGAAGGCGGGCTCGTCCCAGGCAGTCGTCTCCCACCTCCAGACTACGGCCGAACTCCTGCACTCGCTGGGGTTCTCCATCAATGTGCCGAAGTCGCATCTCATTCCTTCTCCACAGCTCCTTTTCATCGGAGCAGTTCTGGACACGACGCGGTTTCGGGCCTATCCTCCCGAACGGCGAGTCCGGGATATTCAGGCTATGATTCCGATCTTTCGGCCTTTATCCTGGGTTTCGGTAAGGATGACCCTGAGGCTGCTGGGCCTCATGGCCTCCTGCATCCTGCTGGTCAATCATGCCAGATGGCATATGCGGGCTCTGCAGTGGGACCTGAAGTTCCAGTGGGCGCAGCACCAGGGCAACCTGTCCGATCACGTCCAGATCTCGGAGGGGACTGCAAAACAGTTGCAGTGGTGGCTCTCGAACCGGCAATGGGTCATGGGCAGATCCCTCTCCCTTCCCCAGCCAGAGCATACAGTTGTGACGGACGCGTCCCTTCTGGGATGGGGCGGTCACATGGGAGAGGCGGAGATCAGAGGCCTCTGGTCTCCGGCGGAGTCCCGGCTCCATATCAACCTTCTGGAGCTCCGGGCGATCCGGCTTGCACTCAAGGCATTCCTTCCCTCTGTCAAAGGGAAGGTAGTGCAGGTGTTCACAGACAACACCACCGCCATGTGGTACTGCAACAAACAGGGCGGGGTGGGGTCTTGGACCCTTTGTCAGGAGGCTCTGCGCCTCTGGACATGGCTGGAACATCAGGGCATGTTCCTGATGGTTCAACACCTGGCAGGTTCTCTGAACGCCAGGGCGGACGAACTCAGCCGCAGGTGCATGATGGATCACGAATGGCGTCTTCACTCGGAAGTGGCGCAAGGACTCTTTCTACAGTGGGGAGAGCCTTGGTTAGATCTATTCGCCTCCGAAGAGAACGCGCAATGTCATCAGTTCTGCGCGTTGGAATTTCCAAGGCGGCACTCGCTCGGCGACGCTTTTCGTCGCGAGTGGAGTTGCGGTCTGTTATACGCCTTTCCGCCTATACCACTTCTACCCAGAGTGTTGAAGAAGATTCGGCACGACCGGGCCCAAGTCATTCTTGTGGCTCCGGACTGGGCTCGAAGAGTTTGGTATCCCGAGCTACTCAATATGAGCATAGATCCCCCGATCCGTCTGCCTCTTCGGGAGGATCTTCTGTCGCAGCAGCAGGGGACGGTCCTCCACCCGAACCTGTCCAGTCTACACCTGCTTGCGTGGAGATTGAGCGGCGGCAGTTGATTCCTTTCGACTTGCCTCCCGAAGTTTGTGATGTGATTCTGGCAGCCAGGCGTCCCTCCACTAAGGTGGTATACGCCTGCAGGTGGAACAAATTTGTGGCATGGTGCACAGCAAAGGCTGTGAATCCCCTTTCTGCCCCTCTTTCTGAGGTCCTTCTGTTCCTTCTTTCTCTGGCCCAACAGGGTTCTGCCCTGGGTACCATCAAGGGTTATCTTTGTGCTATCTCGGCCTTCCTCAGGCTCCCTGATCAGCCCTCCCTTTTCAAGTCCCCTGTTGTTAACAGGTTCTTAAAAGGCATTACTCACCTCTTCCCTCCTGTTCCGTTTGTAATGCCTCAGTGGGACTTGAACTTGGTTCTTACCTTTTTAATGTGCGCTCCCTTTGAGCCTCTGCATAACTGTCCTCTTCGTCTTCTGACTCTAAAGGCAGCCTTTCTGGTGGCCATCACCTCCGCTCGGCGGGTGAGTGAGCTCCAGGCTCTTTCTTGCAAACCTCCCTTTCTGTCTGTTCATCCAGACAAGGTTGTTCTTCGGACGCGTCCGTCCTTCTTGCCAAAGGTGGTTACTGCTTTCCACATTGGGCAGACCATCACTTTGCCCACCTTCTTTCCGCCTCCGCATCCTTCCAGAGAGGAAGAGAGGCTCCACCGTCTGGACCCAAAACGTGCGCTCTCCTTCTATATCGACCGCACGAAACACTTCCGGGTGGATGACCAGCTCTTTGTTGGCTACGTGGGCGCCAAAAAAGGTCGGGCGGTGCACAAGAGGACCATCTCCCGCTGGGTTACCTTGTGCATCAAGACCTGCTATTCTTTGGCTAAGAAGGAGCCTCCTGTTGGGCTGCGTGCCCATTCCACCAGGGCAACGGCTGCTACCACGGCCTTGGGCCGCGGTGTTCCGCTGCCGGTTATCTGTCAGGCAGCTACGTGGGCCTCGCTGCACACGTTTACTAAGCATTACTGCCTTGACAGTCAGGTCCGGAGGGACGGCTTCTTTGGCCGTTCTGTCCTCCAGGACTTCCTTGTCTGATCTTTGTTCGCAGACCCACCACCGGGGTTGGTATTGCTGGGGTATCTATTCTAAGGTAAGGAATCTATCACTAACGTGTCTCTTTCAGATGCACAAGTTACTAACTTGTGTAACGATATATCTGTAAGAGACAGTAGTTAGTGATAGATTCCTACCGCCCACCCATCCTCCCCGTTCTGCGAACTGATTTCTAGGGTTAAGGACATCCCTTTCAGGGCCCTAGTATTTTTCAGACACCTGTGTCAGCTTCTTGCATGGCTCTGCGTTCCTGGCGCGGAAAGTCGTGTACAGAACTGACGTCAGCGCGCAGGGGCGGCGCCTAAGTACTGCCCGCGACGTCATCCCGGCGATCACGACGCCGACGACGGACGCGGAGCCGCACGACGCCGCCTACCGACGCGCAAGGGTACTGCTACGCAAAACTTTCCGGATCCAGCCTGACGCCTGGGGATATTCTAAGGTAAGGAATCTATCACTAACTACTGTCTCTTACAGATATATCGTTACACAAGTTAGTAACTTGTGCGTTGCGTATATCCCCTCTGCAGAAAAGACTTTCTCTGGCAGGGTTATCTGAGAACACTCTGATCCTGGGAGAGCCTAACTCATCATAGAGAATATTGAGAGATGCCTGTCCTTATCTCTGAAGAGGGTCCAACACGGCGGGGGGGGGGGGGCGAGTAGATCTAAGTATGTGTGCACGCCAGAAAAGTCTCCCACCATCACCACCAAATTGGGATGTTTGACAGTCGCTCATCACTCTTAGCTTGAGCAGATACTTTCCTGATTGCCTTGCAGACAGGAAGTGTTTCATAAAAGGTCAGTACAAGGGCATGATCTGATTTTGAGCCTTATCAAGGGGGTGACCATGATGCTCACTTGCTGAGTGGATGTCATGACATTTTCTAGGCATATGGCTGAATAGGGTGTGCAGGTGGACACAATCACGATATAGCTAGAGGCTAACAAGACCGATTGTCCAACGGTACCGGACAGGGCGATGTTCCTGTTTGCGGTCATCAGTTGCCACATGAGGACTTACAATCTCAACCTGGTTCTATCTAGATTTATGCATCTGACTTTGGCGGCTAGGGCATTCTGTTACAAAAACAATGCTAGTCCTGAAAGATTTCCTTCTGGTTTATTAGGACATCAGCCAGGTGCACAGGTAAGCTGCTAACACAGTGCACTTAGAAACATGCACTGTAGTCCATTGAGGCAACGTGGTCCTCAGGACTTGCATATGTTTGTGTAAAGAGAATCCTGCTGAAATTCGCTGTGAGGATGGTTGGCGAGAATCGGGATAACTATCTCCTTTGTGATCTTTAAAGGCAATGATGGCAGTTGAGCCGCTGTTTCGGACGCCATTTGTGGGGAGATTACTGTCGGCTTCACCCTGTGCTTTCCTGTGACTGGACCACGCCACCACACGGTTCCTGAGCACACTTGCGCGGAGTTGATGCTTCAGTGGCGATGTCCTGCCTTGCACCTACCTACCTTACAGATGCAAGGTGCCTGTCAGCGGACATGGCAATCGCAAGCCTTCCTCCTTGAGCAATGCTACATTTAGCCACGCAGTTCTTTGCAGCATTTTTCCATTCTCTATGTTGCCTTCTCCGTCCCTTCTCCCTCTTAGTGTAGTGGGTTCTCCCTGCATGTTGTCAATAGGAGGCGTGAGATAAAACTACCCCTGTAGTGACTTTGTTGCTCATAATGCATACATTTTTTCTCCCATAACACTTGGCCTGGGTGGTGATCTTCGCTCCGTTCGCGGAGTTTTCTGCACTCCGCGGAGCTTGCGGAGTGCAGAAAACTCCGCTTCGCGATGTGCAGCGGAGTTTTTTCCCCGCTCGCGATCGCGAACGGTAAGTTCGCTAGCGCGAGGTGCCGCTCGGGTAGAATTTCTACCCGAGCGGCAGGAATACCAGCACAAACTGCAGTTCGCACTGCACTCCGCCACTCGCGGAACTTCACAGAGTTTTTTTGTAACTTTGCGGAGTTCCGCGTAGCAAAACTCCGCGGACTACGCCCAGGCCTACATAACACCCGCCTAGCCACCCTCATTCATTTCCCAAAAACACACTCTGGTTGCCGCCTCCTTGGAAAGAAGGGTCAGACACCTTGGTTAATCACTCTCGACTAAACTTAAGTACTCTCTCCACCAGGATCTGAACTACCTTCGTTATGTTATCCGAGTTGAATTACTGGTATGTTACCTTAAAATGCTTATATAGCACGAACTGCCACCCACTTGGGGTTTCCCAGCACTTAAAGCAACAGATAAAGTTTCTCCCAGCTCAGATGGATTCAAAACAACCACGTCTTTGGTTGTCCGTGAATATAGCGCAGCGTTGTGCCGGATCTCAGATGTTCCGGCAGAGCGTTCCACAGATTAGGACCGAGGAACGTAAAGGAGCGACCTCCCATGCGAGTAAATTTAATCCTAGGGACGGTGCACAGGGAGAGGTTGTTGGAGCGCAGATAGCGAGTAGGTTGATACAGCTGTATCAAACCATTGATGTGGTGGGGACGATCCCTGCCCTTACTTTGAAGACATAGCACAGAGTCTTGAATTGGACACGTTTTTCCACATGTAGCCGAGGCATGTTTTGGCAGGGTATAGATCAGCCTTGAGGCCGCATTCTGCACCACCTTCATGCGTCTCATGGAGATTTTGTCAACCCCCCAGGTAAAGGATGTTACCGTAGTCCAGGCGGGATAGGATAAGAGCAGTGGCGGCTGGTGACATTTGTAAGTGGTGGGGCGGAAAATGAATTTCATAGAGCACCGCAGCGAGCGCGCGAGCCCGAACAACCATCACAGCGCCGGCCATTAATATACTCTTTTCCAGGAAAAGAGTATATTAATGGCAGCTTGATTGTGCACTTTAGAGAGCGCCGAGCAACGTTAACAAAATGCTCATGTTAACGTTGCTCGGCGCCTCTAAAGTGCACAATCAAAGCGCCGGCCACTCTTTTCAACAAGCCTTGTTGTTGGCATAACATTGCTCTGCTCTCTAATGTGCACTATGAAAGCGCCGGCCATTAATATACTCTTTTCCAGTGGCTCATGTAAAGTGCTCCAATAACTTTGGGTCGAGTTTGTGTTATATAAAACTGCAAAAAAATAAATACATTGAGGATAGAGTGGAGTTAGAGCTTGTCCCTGCCTCCAAATACCCTCTCTCTCTGCAGGGTCTGCTAAGTGCAGAGGCTGTGGAGGGTATGTCCTCATTGCCCACTCTTGACCTCTATCTGAAACAAACGACTTATTTTTCTTCAGGACAGCTGCCTTTCTTAGCTTGAGGTTCCTTGGCCAGCAGGATGTCTGCTTTTACTCTACTCCCACAACAATGGCTTCCATGGAGATGGGATATGGGAAGCAAGTACCCAGAGACTGGCGAGTTGGGCCTCCTACGTGTACCATGCTGCATACCATCTCGGCATAAGTCTCAGAGTTGCTATTAGGCAATTAAACCCTCGCCCAGATGGCCCCCTTTTTTGTTTAACTGGAGAGGTTGGAAATCGTCCCCCACACCACGACGTGATTTTAAATTTCATAATGGACAAACACACAGTTAGGCAGGGTAGAGTACAGTTTTTAATACCTACTACTGTTCTATGCGGCGAGCAGCAAGGGTAAGGTTATGAGGGTATGCGCCCACAGTTGTGAAACCGAGTTGTTAGGAATACCCCAGTGGTCTCATCATTTCTACCTCCTTAATTAGTGTAGTTAATTATGTAAAACATGGGGCGAGGCAACACTGGGGTAGGGTTGAAACTCAGTCCTCCGTGATTCTTTCAACTTGAAAGAATCACGGAGGACTGAGTAAGCAACAGGAGCGTGGTGTGGAAGCAACAAGGGGCACAGGTGGGGGGGAGCAACACAAGGGAGTGTGAGCCCTGTTAATCTCCGGTGTCCACGGAAGAGCCCACCGGGCGCACGGGAGGGAGAAAGAGTATATTAATGCCCGGCGCTTTGATTGTGCACTTTAGAGGGCGCCGAGCAACGTTAACAAAATGCTCATGTTAATGTTGCTCGGCGCCCTCTAAAGTGCACAATCAAAGCGCCGGCCACTCTTTTCATTTTCAACAAGCCTGGTTGTTGGCATAACGTTGCTCGGCTCTCTAATGTGCACTATGAAGCGCCGGCCATTAATATACTCTTTTCCAGGAAAAGAGTATATTAATGGCCGGCGCTTTGATTGTGCACTTTAGAGAGCGCCGAGCAACGTTAAGAAAATGCTCAGTTTAACGTTGCTCGGCGCTCTCTAAAGTGCACAATCACAGCGCCGGCCATTAATATACTCTTTTCCAGGAAAAGAGTATATTAATGGCCGGCGCTTTGATTGTGCACTTTAGAGAGCGCCGAGCAACGTTAAGAAAATGCTCAGTTTAACGTTAGCTCGGCGCCCTCTAAAGTGCACAATCACAGCGCCGGCCATTAATATACTCTTTTCCAGGAAAAGAGTATATTAATGGCCGGCGCTGTGATTGTGCACTTTAGAGGGCGCCGAGCAACGGGGCAGGGGCATCAGCCAGCACTGGGGAACTCCTGCTAGAGTCAGCTTGAAGTTTGAGTCCACGGTCGGCCTCTGTACCTCAAAGGCTCTTTATAGGCACCCCAGAACGAACCGCTCTTCACAGTCACCCTGAAAGTAACATATTTACAGGCACCACGAAACGAACCGCTGTCCACAAGCACCCCGAAACAAATCAACGTTAACATGAGCATTTCCTTTCACCCGCGCCACCAAGCTGATTGCTGTAAGTAATTTAAAATGTACACTTACAACAATCAGCTTGGTGGCGCTGGTGAAAGGTACACATTGTATATTTCTCGTCATCAAGGCGATCAAGCATCAGCTCACTTTGGATTCTGGAAGTACTTACGTGGTGAAGTCGAAATCTCGTCCAGCAGTGAGTCTCTTCTTTACCGGAGCCACCCACCCACGACGAGCAGTAGTAGCAGGCAGCCTCGCACCAGAACACGAGGTGTGTGTCCTGTGTGTCGTCGTGTCGCAGTCCGAGTGTCCGACTACGGACTACAGTTACGTTTACGCTTCCAAAATCCCGTGCCTCGCTGTGACTAAGCCAATCCAGGCGCTGCCCCAGCAGTGCCAGGATTGGCTTGGGCAGGGGTACACACCCGCCCATTAGGAGACCGGGGGCTGCGCCATGAAGCAACCCCCGCTCTTCTAATCTTCAGGCTAATGCGCATGTGCGCCGCGGGCTGGTCAGAAAAATGACCAGCCCAGAACTGAGCATGCGCACTAAGTGCGCTACACCCGACGTCAACACCCCCCCCCTTGTCCTGATGATTGCCGGGCGTCGCCCGGTGATCGTCAGTGACCGCCCGGCACGGACTTCAAGTAATACACCTGTACGTCTGCCAGACGTACAGGAGTATTACTTTGCTTAGCATTAGTGGGGCAACGCCCCAGCGCCCCAATGGACGCACCGCCGCTGGATAAGAGCCTGTATCACAGTTCTTTGGGCAGTTACTGGGAACATCCAGATGAATTTTCGTAGCCATTTCAAAGTCGCGAAGCAGGTCCCCGAAACCTTTGCCACCTGCGGCTTCATGGAGAGCTTAGTGTCCATGAAAGAGCCTACGTTCTTGACTGAGAGCAGGGATGGGGATATCACCCAGAGCAGCCGGCCCGTGCTGTGGACCCCAGAGGCATGGGTTCTTCCTGAGGATCAACACCTCCGTTTTTTCAGCATTTCGTTTCAGCGAGTTGTTATTCATCCGTGAGGCTACTTGAGCCACACAGGAGTTCAGAGACGGATGATCAAGAAAATGAACTGGAACTCGCTGTAGCCCATGTGTCCTGCTGCTGTTGTAAAGCGCTCTTATGCCTTCGGGCCATGTCCGTGCTATATAAAATGGCAAAAATAAATACAATTAAGGGTCATGCGTGCAGAACGCTAGTGTATGAGTGACCCTTCTCGATTTGCAGAGCTCTGGACAGATTCTTAAGCAGTTCTGAGCCTCCCCGCTGGGTGGCAGTATGCCCACATGACAACAATGGCGAAAGTCAATAAAAGAAGCGCCATAAAGATAACTTTATCTTTCTGGTTGTTCATTTCTTTGTTGTAGGCATACACTACTGACTCCGAGCTGTAGTTTTGAGTACTCCTGCTTCTCAGCCATGGAACAAACTTCTTTTGGTATGCGTGAGCATTCTGCCTCTTGGCTGCATTCCGGAGTACATTCAAATTGAAAAGTTTCTCACTTGATTTAATTTTGCAGGTAAAACATGACTAGCTATAGACAGCAGTTTATTGTTAATGATTTTTTAAAATCCAGTTCAAATCAAATTTGGCACTAAAGAGTTCCCAGACGGCAAAAACTCTATTTTAATTCCCTCTAAACATATTAATGAAAAACAATAAAGCGGAAATAGTACAGATTTTGAGCATCTGGGCCAAGTACCTCTTCAGCACTTGACTCTCAGTGGTAGTGCCGGACGAAACTTCCAAGGCTTTTTTGGGGGATCCGGGGGTGCGGTTAGATACGGGGGGCTGAAAACAGACTCCCAAATCAAAATAATAGCAACAATAAAAAATTGTCCAGTCAAATACTTTCTTTTATGACAAAAGGAGTATTTATATACAAACACAAACTGAAATATGGCAAACACAAACAAAACCTACAGCTCCCTGAGATCAAGGCTTTAGTGTTCGGTAGGCAGACTCCTGAGTTTCACTTCCCTCTCACTAGCCGTAGTAGTTATTTTCCATTCACTATAGCCGCCATTCAGGGTAGGCCCCACTAGCAGTCCGTCTCTCCGGAATCTCACTCAGTCTCTTTTAGAAAAGTCACAAGTGTTACAGCGCCGAAGCACTATCTGGCAGATAAAATTCTTCCGGCCCTCCGATCAGTCTTACCCGCACCAGCAGGGATTGCATGACAAGAGTCTTCCCGTGTCTCTTACTTGCAGCTGTGGAGTCTGCAGCGGCTGCCTTTGGTGAAGTAGCATTCGCAGCTCTGCATGGGCAGCGGCTGGATGTCCTCAGCACTCCTCGGGTGCAACAGTAAGTTTCCTTTGATCCTTCCCACAGCTTGGGGGTGGGAGGGTGGACCGCTTCTAGTTCTGATCCTCAGTCAGGGCTTGGGCCCACACAGATCACTATGGCAGCCTCTCCTCACGTCAGCTGCATCCAACCAGGCTTCGATCCTTGTCCTTCTCCGTGGCCCCCTCTGACATACAGGGTCACCACTCTTACTCCACACTCTGGCACCAGCCTGATCAGCCAGCTAACTTCACTGTGGCCACCTCTGACATGCAAGATCAGTGACTTAAATACCACATGCGGGCTACGTCCCGATCGGCACGGCAGTGATCTCAGCCACGGCTAACTTTATAGCAGTCCCATCTAGCAAAAGGGTATACCGACTTGAACCTGCATGCAGGTGACCACCTTCTCGGTGCAGCAGCCATCTCCTGACACCTTGCTACAGGGATCCACTCACCAGGATCCCCCACTGGGCCCCTCTCTCTCTCTCTAGCCATCTCCTCTTCCTCACAGTGCACACTGGTCTTGGCAAGCAAGCAGGCACTTGTGACCCCAGGGTCCTTTATTTGTTCTCCTGATAATGAACTAGACTGGGGAGCAGGCCATGAGGGTCACTGCCCCTTTCTTCCCTTTGTTATGCCTCCCCTCGAAAGCCAGTTGGGGCGTCTGGCGAACTGTAGTGCAGTCCTTGTGGTTCCAACGTCATTTCCATATTGAGTGTGTATTCATTTTGTATTTCTTTTATTCTTTCTGCGCAATTCAAACCAAAGGGTCTCAACACGAGGCGCACAGAACAACATTGAACCACGAAAAAACAAGCATGAACATTTGATAAATTGTCAAATAACAGATAACGATTCATACTTTGTAAACCGCATTGGTTGAACACTTTCAGAGTAACATGTTAATTAGTGGCCCGAGCAACATGAGGTTTTATTGAGAATAAAACAGTGGTGGGAGAAAAAAATCTACTTTCTAGGTGTACTAAAAACAGGCATTTTGTAAGTTAAAACATAGGCTGACCATGCCTCCTGAGACCACAGGTTGGTACAGGGAGACACACTTTGCCTATGGTAATTTTAATTGGTTGCCTACCAGCCCTAACGGAACAACCACAGAGATTAGCTTTGTTAGGTTTTAGGCAGCCTATCAGAGTTGCTGATACAGGCTGTTTCATCTGTTTTTATTGGCTGCGCTCAACCGATGGGAACATGCCACTGTAGTTGGGTCATTCATATTGGTTGCTGGGAACCCTTTCAGAATAATAATGTCCCTGCTTGCCAATCCCTTTCGGAGCCTACCTTTTAGAATTTAGTAACTTCAGACGAAGGTGAGATCAACTTCTCAGAATGAGTTTCTTTGTTTTTGTTCTAATTTCAACAGTTTTAAAAAAACTCCTTAAGACCTGGCTATTCTGATTTTCTCTCCTACTTAGTATTGCGCTGAGTGCCGAGATAGTCCTTCGGATGTGATTCGTTGAGCTATATCAGATACCTCTAAAATAACATTTGTTGTCCAACAATACATCTGTCACATGCCTAGCCTTATGGTAGTGTTACAGCAAACAAATGATGGACGGAATGCTGACAATGCAAACATTCTCCTCCAGTCAAAAGATCTGGGTTAAATCCATCGTTCTTTTGCCCACTACGCCACCCCAGTTTGGACCCGGCCATATGCTCACTACACCACTGGATTCAAGTTAGCCTGGCTGAAGAAGGGTGATGCCCTGAAACCGGTCCCAGGATGCTTGTTTCCGGTCCAGGGAGGACCTGGCTTGGCAGTTCGGGCTGGACTGTTCCCACAAGGAACAGGGTCAAGACTGATTTGCATATGGCTGGGTCCAAACTGGGGTGGTGTGGTGAGCAAAAGAATGATGGATTTAACCCAGATCCTTGTGACTGGGGGTGAATGTTTGCATTGTCCAGCATTCTGTCCATCAATTGTTTCTTTTGCATTAGCCTTATGGTAGAGCCCCTCGTACCGATGGTGTTTGCTACAAAAAACAGGAAGTTGATTTGCTAAAAATAAAGCCTGCCATTTGGACTGAAGACTGATCCTTCAGAATTCTTCCAGCAATGGCAGTGGTACTAAGAAAACCAAGTGTTTGTCCATGCTTATCTTGAGTAGTGGCTCAGCAAAGCCATTCTTAGTAGAAAGCATTGCAGAATGTCAGGATTCTGGTCAAAGTGCAATGGAACCTGAGCTCAGCTAAGTTATGCTGATTCAAAGTCTGCGTCAGTACTGACAATACGGTGCCTTGGAGTATTGCTCAACACAAAGGATGCAATCTTCATTGACAACACAGTTTTCACCCTCCATCCTTGCAGAGTTACACATGAGAAAATGTGGAGTGTCTCAAGAACAGTGGTGCGAAACATCAGGAAATTAGAGGCCAAGTCAACTCTTTTTTCATCAGTTCTTCTGAAAATTCTTTGGGGTATTGGAGGAACAACTTGCAACCGGGTGTTTGCCCTGTCTGTAGTGACCGACGCATCCATGCTGGGATGCAGTGATTGGCCAGGTTTCCAAACAACACAATGGGTGTGGTCAGTGGAAGAGCACTCTTACCACACAGTTGTGCCACGTCTGAGTGATGGTCATCTAGCACTGAAGGTAGGTCTCACATCTTTCATGTCATTGTTGATGTTTGACCAAGCATGCAACTTTACACTTATGCACCTTCTGAACAAAGACAGAAGGCATGAATTCCAGACTCCTTTTGGTGGTCACTCAATTGAATTGACGGTGACTCTTCCACGAGATGAACATATAATAGTGGTCCACCTTCGACAACAGCAGAACAAGAAGCTGTCTGACTAGTGGGCTTCAGATAGAAGAAACCCAAAGTTTTATCACTGCCTGCGCTCTTCCAAACATGCTCTTAAACACTCAGCTCACAATGTTGAGTCTTTGCAGCCAGGTTTCTCGAGTCCAGTTACAGTAGAACTGCCCTTTTAACAGTCATCGTGCTTTCTCACCTGTTCAACTTCTCTTTGCGCTTATGTTCAAGCCAGACAGTCCGGGAGAAATAGGATTCTCTTTGCTCCGGATTTGGCGAGCAGGTGGTGGATCATTTCTCCTGTCAAAGGAACCTCGTTCCATGCAGTATGATCCGCTGTCCAGGATGTTAGGTGGAATCTTACCCCAAACCTTTTATCACTGAACTAACTCCTCCGTCCAGCTCCTGAATACAACGAACTGCCATGTGATGCTCTTGCAAGCTGGCATGCAAAATAGAAGAGCTTCTACATTGAATCAGACTATTCAATACCCCACGTACCTCCCAAATTCATCTCCCCCAGTGAAGAGCTTAGGTCACACTAGATGCAGAAAGAGCCCTTGGATTTTACCTCTAGCACTGAAGACTTATTTAAACTTTAAAAAATGTTCATTAACTCTGGAGTGTCTTGTTCCGGTTAAGCCATTCAAAACAATTCGTAGCTGAGCAGACGAGGTCCTGAATCACAGTCTGTTACTGAGAAGCTGATTCCGGGTAATGCTAGTTTGTTCTGTTGGGAATAAGGCAGCATCGGTGATCGTATAACAAACTTCTCCCTCGGTGAGACTTGGAAACTGTCACTCCGATAGGTCGGGCCACTCAACTAGACTGTCTCAATGGTGATCATTGTGACCTTCTCCGTGGCATGGAGGCCGCTTGCTAGTCAATTCTGATGTTTGTATCAGTGAAGATTTCACAATGTAAAAAGGAATGTCTCTTTTACTTTTAGTTCTACTTCGCTGGATCTTCATTGATAGTACGTAATTGAACACTCTAATTTGCCCCAAAACACGTTTTTATTAAAGCTGGCATAATGACATTTTAGAATAAGAATACGCTTCAAAACCTATCTTATGCTAAATTTTCTGAAATTTTCAGACTATTAAGTTTAACAAGCCAAGTAAACAAAACCTAAAACTTAATTGCAGCATGAACCCCAACTTAGCTGTCTAGGGGAAAAAACACAATAAACATTGTAAAAATGAAGGTAAATGCAGCCTGGTACAGTATCTGTAGCAAAGCTAACAGATTCATACCCTTTCTATAAGCATCCATGAAAAAGAGTCCCTGGAGGTAGGGAGGGGGTGTCATCTCAGACTTCAGTGAAGATTCATGTAATGCAAAGTAACTTATTCTGCATTATAGGATCTCCTTTAATAGTTCTGAAAGTTGGTATAGTGTTGCAAGCTTATACTCAACAATCGCAGGCCTCCGCTTCTTAATTACAAAAAAGGTGAAATGTAGGCACTTCACCAAAGAGGTTTTTCAATGCAGGGTGTCCCACTAGTGTGCTTTAGCAACTGAATCTAAGCAGTAGTGCCTAGTGAAAGTATGCACCAATCTCCAGATAGAAATTGTGTGTATTTAACACAAAGGTACCTATCCTACGACCTATGCGCTATGAACATATAGTGGAGTGTTAATGGAAGACGCAACCAAACGCTCACTTTTGTTTTGGAAAAATCCCCTCAGCCACTCTGTGGCATGCTTCATCATTGGTTTTCATTCTGTGGTTCTGAATCCCTGGATGGGCTCAATCTCACTGGCGGGAGTGCTTACTTATTCATTGTTGTGTAGAGGAATGTAGAGATTAAAAATACCTAGTGACTACCTCGGTATCATTTTATTTTGGGTGCTGCTGCTAATATCAAAAAAAATTATTAAAATGGATGCCAAGCATCCTTTGTGTGGCCATGTTTCGGCTGTCTGAAATATGGTCACTATGGGTCAAGGGTCCACAGCATTCATTAGGACTGATTAGTGACCCCATCAGTGTTTTGTTTTCTGATAGAGAGTTCTAAACGCAGATTTCTCACCTTGTAAATAACCCCAGGTGCCAGACTGTATCAGATCATTTTTCAATAACAATTCCCTCGTGACAGTAGGTGGTGTCGTGTGGCTCCACTTCGGATCTGTCCCATACCCAAATGTGACGTCGAGGCCACGATCTGTTACACCTCCAAACGCTGACGTCAGTTCCTTTCTTTCTGCATCTTCAAACGCGGATCTGGAGCTCCATCTATCCTGTCAGTCTGACAGAATCATTTCCCTCAATTTTTACAGTGTGCAGGGGGTTACCCTCCTAAAACAACAGTTTTCAAACAATGCATTAACTGTCATCACCAGATGTCTGTGATGGATACCCACGATGTCTGTCTTTAGTACTCCACTTCCAAGCACGTCTCAACGCCTTGTGACTGCTGTGGAAAGATGAAGCGAAAGGCCATCTCTGAAGCTAAACTTGCTATTTGTGAAACTCCAAAGAAAGCCGAAGAAGACGCAGTAGTAGTCAAGGGCACGGATCCACTTGTGCTCCTGATGCTGACCTTGCAATTGGATTTTCATCTGTGTCATGAAGTTTAGGCAAGTCCAAAAAGCATAAGAAGTCCAAACACAGATCTCCTCCTTCCTTCCACTTCCATCATTCGGAGTCACGCAACCCCCTGGTTACCTCCAGGCCATGGAATCATTCCTCACCTTTAAAATCAATTTTGAACTTGCTCCTGCTGTGCCCTGATATTCCCGGGCCATCGGCAATTCCACAACAGCTCCATTAGCTGAGACTGACTGTGGACCAAAATTATGGTAACCCTCCAAATTCCCTGAACGCCTTCAGCCCCTAACGATTTGAGGTGGCCTCCAGTTGGTTTACCTCCGGCTGTTCCATCCCAACAGACTATGCAACTCGACCTTGAGCCAAGCCCCCTTTCTCAAGCTCTGCTCTGCTGACTCCAGCCTCGGACCAGTGTCCAATGCCACAACTGGTGCCACTAGTTTGAACTTTGCTGCCGCCACCAATGCTGGAAGTAGAGCCAATAGTTTTGTCGGACTCCGAGACTCATATTCAGCCCCTTCCGACGTCGCAAATGACACTTTTATTCCCATTCGGACCATGAAATATCCCAACAGTATGCTCATGAAAACCAAGATAACATTTACTATGATAATCTTTTCTATGATCTACAAGATGCCAGTGGCCTGGATAGCTGTACAGACTTTGGCCTTTCCTCCCCTAATCCTCGAGTGGCAATAAAGGATCCTGCCTCCTTCGCAACTGTAATAAGAAGAGCGGTAGAATTATTTGACATCACCTTGCCCATTGTAGAGATCAAAACAAATGTCCTGACTGAGGTCCTTAATCCTGGACAGAAGAGTCAAGAACATCTTCTACTTTTTAATGAGGCTCTTTCTGATGTACTGGTGGGCACCTGGGCAAAACAAGTCAACAGACAAGACAGAATCAGCCTGCCTCTGGGATTTCCTCCTGCAACATCCTACTCCGGAAAGCCTAGTGTTGCAGGTGTCCAGGAGCAGAACTAATCCAAATGCTTTTCTAACACTGATAGAGAATCCAAACGCATGAGAACGTTCGCCAAACGTGTTTTCCTCTACTATCGTTACTCCCTGGCCAGTCAACACCAACTGCCTCCTAGGAAGGCACTGGCATGCATTGTGGTACTGAGTGGCAGACATCTTGCCAACCTTACAAACTCTTGTATGGGATAGGCAAGAAATGGTGAAGTATACTATGCCCTCAGGTCTGGACACTGTTTGAGTAGGGCAGTTGGGACCAGTGTGGTACTTAGGCGCCACACTTGGATTAACTCCTCTGGCTTCTCCAATGAGGTTCAACAAATCTTAATGGGCATGCCCTTTGATGGCTACAGGCTCTTTGAAGCGAAGGCGCACTCTGACTTGGAAAGATTTAAAGAGAGAAAGGTCACTGCCCGCTGCCTAGGCCTAACCCTGTTGTACAGCTCAGCAGTTCCCCAGCAACTTTGCCACTTTCGAGGTTTCAGGAGGGGATACTAGCAGATACTGCACCAGAGTGTGCCCCTGCAACAGACACCTTAATCCTTTCTAGGTAGAGTCAGGGGATCAGGCTGACAGCGTCCAGGCCCCGAGGGGCAGGAGCAACCCGGACACCAACCCCTTCCCCACAGCTGCCGCAAACCCACTTTAAGTCATCCTCAAATAACGCACGAACGTCCAGTGAGAGGCTACATCACCTTATCACCTCCCGAGATGAAGGACCATCACACCTGACACCAAATTGTGGAACATGGTTACTCCCTTCCTTTCTTAGCCCTCAGATATTCCACCTACACTGCCACACCTTCTAGAGACCCACCTACCAATGCTCAGAGGAGGAATTCAGACTCTTGAACAAGGGAGACATAGAGAGGGTACAGACATCAGAGATTGGGACAGGCTGTTACTCCTGTTATTTCCTGGTCCCAAAGAAGGAAGGAAGCCTTCATCCCAGCCTTGTTCTTCGCCCTCTGTCTGCACTTTTGCCTCCAAAAGGAGAACTTCAAAATGCTCACCCTGACCCAACTTCTGTCTACCCTGGACCCAGGAGACTGGATGGTGGTGTTGGATTTGCATGACACATATTTTCACATCCCTGTCCTGTAATCCCCCAGATATTTCATGCAATTTCAGGTAGGCCAGGAGTACTTTTAAGTCTTGGTGCGCCTTTGGCTTAACCAGAGCACCTCAGGTGTTCACTAAGGTGATGGTGGTTGCAGCCCATCTGCAGAGATCAGAAATACGAGTCCTCCCCTACCTCGACGACTGGCTAATGAAGCCGGCTCGCCTCAGTCATAAGCCACCTCTAGACGATGACCATCCTGTTGATATTCTTGGGTTTTTCAATGAACGTACCAAAGTCACAACTGACTCCTTCGCATTGGCTCTACTTCATTGGAGCTATCCTGGATACAGTGCTTCTCCAAGCTTTTGCTCTACCTCAGCAAGTCCAGGCATACATGCTATGATCCTGATGTTTCAACCCTGGACCTGGGTTTTTGGAGAGTGCCACTCCTCTGTGATAGCGGCTCTGAGGCATCTTGGCCTCCAGTATCATGCTTGTGGACCACCCAGGCGGCATATGGGGGCTCTGCAGTGGGCTCCGAAGACCCAGTGGGCTCAGCACCGAGGGAGCTTGTAAGATTCATTTCAGGTGTCTGAGGAGAATACAAAAGATCTGCAGTGGCGGCTGCTCAAATGTAATTGGACTGATGGCAGACACCGCACTCATGTGTAAACCCCACCCAGATTTAACGCCATGACCGATGCATCGTTTCTAGGTTGGGGAGTTCATCTGAGAGAGGTGGAAATCAGGAGACTGGCCTCTGTCAGAGAATCTCCTCAAATCAATCTGTTGAAGTTGCGAGTGATCCGCATGGCATTGAAGGCGTTCCAACCGTCCATCAACGGGTTCGGGTACAGGTTTTCACAGGCCATACGACTGCCGTCTGGTAAAGCAACAAATAGGGTGGCGAGGGGGTTGTGGTTCCCTTGCCAGTTGGCTCTACGCCTCTGAAAGTGGCTAAATGGTCAGGCATCTCCCCGCTCTCTCAGCACCTGGCAGGATCTTTAAACTCCAGGACAGACAAACTAAGCCGACGTTGCCTAGCAGATCACGAATGGAGATTGCACTCCGAGGTAGTTCAGAGCATCTTCCAGCAATCAGGAGATCCATGGCTCGATCTAATAGCCACCGCAGGGAACATAGTGTCCAAGCTTTTGTGCGTTGGAATTTCCCAGACAATTCTTCCTCTGAGACTCCTTTTGCCTGGACTGGGGCTGCAGGACTCTTGTATGCCTTTCCGCCACTGCTTTTTGTGACCAGGGCACTGAAAAAGATCAAGAAAGACTGGCCTCAAGTCCTCCTGGTGGCCCTGGACTGGGCGAAGGGTGTATGGTACCTGGAACGTCTGGCCATGAGCATCTGCTTCCCACTTTGGCTACCCTTTAGGTAGGACCTCCTGCCGCAACACCGGGATCAGGTCCTGTAACCGAATCCCTGTTCTGTGGAATGGATCATACTGTCCACTAATAATTTGCCAGTCTAGAGAACTGCACACCGGCAAATTCTTTTTTTCTGTGGACTCCCCGTCCAAAGACATGCACAGATATCCGAAACAAACTGCGTCAGGGTGCAGAGGGGGTACAGATATAGTGGACCTGACATCACATTCTCGGTAGAACAGATCCGATGCTGCACAACACCATGTGCCGATGTGCGAGGGAATCGCTTTTGAAAAATCTATGGATACAGTCTGACGTCTGGGGGTATTCACAAGGTGAGGAATCTGCTGTTAGATAGTCTCTACCTGAAAAGATGTTACCAAATGTTAGTAACTTGTTCATCTTTCCCTTTACTGCCAGTCTGGTATGTTTGTAGAATAAAGTCAACTCATAACATCTGGCTTGCTTAGCTGGAACAGTACAAATATATAGTAATGCCTGGTGGAACAAACACAAACAGATCATATATTAATGTAGACACTCCACACAGTTTGTTTCTTTGTTTTTTCCAATGTGCATGAGGGAAACGTTATATGATTAGCAACCTTTACCATATAAAGACACCCTACAGTGTTCAACTTGGTAAATGTGGCACATAGTACTGCGAATGTAGGTGACGAAACTGTGATATGTGTATATGTGCTCAGATTTATGAAAAATATGTTTGAGTAACCTCTGGGCACTCATAATATGAGCGATATGACACAGTTAAATTAGGAATTTATGAAATTAAGTTGATTTCAGGATCTCACAATTCAATCCTGTGATATTAGTTTTCAGGTGGCATACCATTGTTCTTCTCTGTCAACGAGTGTTCCTGTGAGATGTTATTGGAATATAGCTTTTCAGTAATTACCCATTCCAAGTCATCTTCAGAATGGTTAAGGTCCACAAAATGGCTGGTCATTTTTGTTGTGTTACGCTTGCATCTCATATTACTGCGTTGTTCGCAGATGTGGATCTTTCAGCAGGTCATGCCAATGTACTTGAGGCCACATGGACATATGATCATGTATATCAAATTGGTAGAATTACAATTCATATGACTTTCCAAACGCCATGAAGTGCTAAGACCTAAGCTTTCAAATTCAAAATAGTTTCTGGTAAGTGCCATTTCTGCTAGGCTCATGAGGAAATATATAGGTTTATGTGGCCAAATGAAAGCGTACAACAGATTTTCAGTGATTCTTAAACTTTCTTCGTGTGGAATGCTGGTGTTAAGTGATTCCACGTCAAAGCCTAGCATTAGTTCTGTTTCTGGGCAATGGATAGTGTCTTGCGTATAAGATGGCATTTTTTTGACTTATGGGCATAGGACCCATTCAGTAAAGATGGATAAGGGTTCTAAAATCGATCCTGTTCAAGTCAATTAAAGGGCGGGGGGGGCAGGCGGCAAGGTGGGCGTAGTTGCATTTTACTTATTTTATAGAAGTAAATTATCTTGGGATTGACACTAATAAGGAAATCAGCTTCAGATCTGCATATCCCCCTGTGACTAGTTGTCTCCACCAATAGGTGTTTTATCTCAGTCACAAGTTCCTTCGTAAAATTGGTGAACAATATTTGGTAAATATGTCTGTCAGATAATAATCTGTGACATTCTGATTGTATGTTTCTTTGTTTAACGTGCTCTTGTTTAATGATCAGCCTTCATTTGATTTGAAAGATTTTAGGACCTGTTTATTTTTGACAGATTATATTTTACCAGATTGTTCTCCATATTTTCAATATCTTTTATGACTGCTTGTTCAAAGCAGTTGACCTCCTGACTTATAATAGTTATCGGAGGGATGAAGAAATGTTTTTTTCTTCAGATTGTATTGCTGGTTTTCAATGTAGACACCTTGTTTGTAAAGAAAGCTTTCATGTGAATTTTCCTAAAAACATTTGGCGAGTTAACCTCTTCATTTGAATCTGTCTGCCACTGTACTCGGACCATTTCTCAGGCCTTTGTAAAAAAACTGTTGGTTGGGAGGTACTGCTCTTCCCTGGTTGTTTTTCCCTCATCCTATTTCGTGTTATACCACTGTTGTCTTCCCACTACACTTCATATTCCTCTTTTCTTCCTTTCCAACCACCTCCTGCTAAAAAAGGATGCTTGTCTGGGTAGAAAGTGCCAAGTGGAGTCAGTGAGCCATGTGGGGAGGCAACGAGTACAAAAATAGAGTTGCCTCCCTTGCCTACCTTGGATTACCTGATGAGTCTTTGCTGGTCTATCCATTTGACTCCGAGTTTGAGAACCAGTTTGTCTCTGGTTAGTGGTTGAGGATTTTGTTGATCAGTTTTCAATTTGAATATATTCATCCTGGGTATATGGATACAGGGTTTTGTGTTTAAACTTTCTAATATCGTTTTGATCTTGCTTTGGGTCAAGAACTCTTATAATTCTGAAATGTCTTTATTTGTTCCATCTTCTTTGCAAGTGAGCTGATTCGGACTTGTGTTTATACATTTTCGTCACTTTTTTTATTTTACCAGCATGGCATTTTCTGATCACTTGGCAATATTAATATTTCATTTCAGCGCTATGCGATAAGTGGCCAATCCTCTCAGAATAATTTATCCTGTTTCAGTACGCTGTAATAGTCGCCAGTTGCACCTTAATAGTGGTGAACCTGGAATTTGACGTGGGTTACAAAGGTATGGAGGCAGAACTACTACTTAGTGTAAGTTGGGATCATAACCTTCCTGTTGACACCACAACAAGAATCTTTTACACTTTAAAGCATAAGATCTTGTGGATAGTCTTTTAGCCACTTTTAAATTGTCCCTGTGGAGCTGAGGAAGGTGTACGTGTTTCTGATTTGGTAAAAACTTTCTAAAAAATGTGGAAAACTGAACTAAGCGCAAGGTATATAAAAGGTATTTTGTATTTTAAGTGTCAGATTTAAAAGGAAAATATGATAGAGACTTCTAACTACAGATTGCTCACATTTTGCATATTTCCCAAGTGGCAGACTGGATCTGAAAACTTTTCAGCAGTACCACTGTGTGCTGGTAGGAGGTGCCGTGCTCCTCTGCACTGACACAGTTCCGCTCTGGAAATTACGTGAGGAACCTATATAGGCGCCACTACCTCACACTTTCAGTTCCATTCTTTCTGTGCCAACAGACACGGATCTGGAGTTGCCGCTTGTCTCTTTGAGACCTCTTTTACCGCCCAATTTTACAGTGTGAAAGGGAAAAGTCGCCTCCCAAAACGTCAGGTTTTTACTCATGTAAGGATTGTCGCAGGCAAATGTCCGTGGCAGATCCTCATCAGGTTTGCCTGTGTTGCCTGGGGGTAAAGTCACAATTCCAAGTCCTGCAGTGACTGTGCATCATTGAATCCAAAGGCCAAACGGGACTGCGATGTCGACTTCACCAATGCCGGAGGACAAAGTCCTCTTTCTGAGTCGACAGAGCGGTTTCTGTCGAACCACAATGTTCCCCGTTTGACTAGCTTGGCATCCCATTTTCACAAGGCAGCTCACATACGCTACTTTCATTTTTAGGGATGGATTCAGATAGTGACTATGATGCACGTCATGAAATTGGGCGACCTTACCATGAGAAACACTGGTATAATGATCTCAGAGATGCCAGTCATCTTGACTTCTCTCCTGGCCTTGTCTCACCCCCAGGTTCTGCCACTGAAGAAAGAACTTCTTTTGCGGTGGTCATGCAGAGGGCGGCCTATGTTTTCAACCTCCAGCTCCCCTCCCTAGAGGTCAAAACCAATGTCTTGACCAAAGTTCTCTAGCTGGAGCAAATCACTACTGAGCCCATACTTCCTTTTATTGAGGCATTCACTGATAGCCTCTTAGGGGGCCTTGACCAAACCTTTCTCTTGCCTCTCAGTCAATCACCAAATTGCAAGGTGCCACCGACCCCGTCCCTGGTGACCCCACCTTTTTGTCTCAGCATCCCTTGCCTGAGAGCTTGGTGATGCAGGCTGCCACAAGTTAGATGAACCTGAATTCCTTTCACTACAACCCCCCCAACCCTCCCCACCCCCGCAATAGGGAGTCCAAGAGAGTGGAGACCTTTGGGAAGAGGGTATTTTCTTCCACTAGTTTGGCCCCAAGGCCTGTCAATGACAGTTGCCTGCTGGGTTACTATTCCCATGCTCTCCATCGCCCCAGAAGTTTCAGAAGACCTTCGCCCTGTCCTACTTAAGCCATACAGGAAGGCCTTGACACCGCTAAATTCACAATTCATTGTGGCATGAATACTGTTATATTTCATATAGGTACCCCAATATAGGTCTAGGTAACATCATAACCCTTCGCCTACATTCTCTCCTATACTACATACATAACGGATTTGAAGGACTGACCTTTTACCTAGTTACAATACTACACACAGTACGTAGGGTTTTTTCCCTGGACACTGGCCTCATAAATTATTCATGAGGATTCTTAGTTTCTTGGAATCACAGCAGGACCATCATCTCCTGCATAATAACTATGTATAAAGTTCATTCCCGACGTCATCCTAAGTCCGACACTGGCACAGCAAGGTAGAACTACCTGGGGATAGCTCAGGGTATATAAACACCACATCTTGCTGAGATAGTCAGAGGAGACCAGGACTTCCCGGCCGACACACTGACGCAAGACGCTGAGGTCCCTGCATGCAGATACTCCAGCTCGCAGTGGTCTGACATCCCTTGCAGGGTGTTCAGCTTGAGGCCAGAACCGGGTCCCGCAGGCTCACATCAGGTAATGGGGTTGGCTTTATCCTAGAGGGATTCTTGGCTTTACACCTACTCACATACTAGGTACACTTAGGCACATCTAGTTAGGGTACATAGTAGGAGTACGCATTTTATTGCCATGTATTTTATATACTTGCCTGTATTTATGATTTTAGCAAAATGGTAGAGACCTACCATCTGTTTACTTTCTTAGTGCTTCTACTCATTTATCTATGCTACTGTCTACTGGTGATTTCAGTGCACTTATTTTACGCTAGAATAACGACTGTTCAATAAATACTTATTGAAAACTTCCCAACCGTTTATTCTGTGTATCCCTCTGAGAACAAGTGAGCACGAGTGACTGAGCGAAAAGTAAGTTACTGTTTCCACGGTCCTGAGGGATCAGGGTTGTCATGTTCGATAGTTGCCAAGAACGATTCTCTCCTTGGTAAGGGGAAGTGATAGTGGCATTGCGAGCTAGCTGGTACACAGGCCAACATACCCGGTGGGGGTGTCTGGAATCAGTCTGGACACCAGTCCCGCAGTGTATGTTGTCTAAACGCGCAGATCCTATATAGGTCTTATAGAAACTACACGACATGGCGCCGCCAACGTTGGTATTGGCACTTATTTAACAGACAAATCTGAGTAGTTCGGTCTTGCTATTTTTCAGAAACCCCTACTCGCATTTCCCCAGAGACGTCTGGAGTGGGAGGGAACAAAATCTGCCGCAGCTGAGTAGGAAAATTCCAATGTATTGGCCTTTGGTCTAATCAAGCTTGAAGGATAGATTGTTCCTAGTTGTGCATAAACACCTTATCTCAGTACCCTTGAAGAGCTCTTCTTACTAAAAACAATGTCGGTACATGGAGACCCTGCAGGAGAACTCAACTTCTCAGCTGAAGAAGATGATGCAGATGCAATATACATTGCAGAAAATGTTAGAAATGCCGTCACCCTAAAACTAGTAGCATATGGTGTTAAAATTAGGGGTGGGCTAGTGACTTTCGTGATTGAGGCACACGGATCATATAGAACAGAGGTATTCTATTAATGGATTAAATTTCCGCAGGCAAATGCACAAACAAAAACATTCCACTACTATGTCGAAGATTACATACCAAACAAATGTAGTCCATATGAGGAGATTGAAATTCCACTAACTTACCACGAACATTTTTACTGGTTTAAAGGCGCCCTCCCCCATACAAGAAATAGAGTAAGACTCGCCCCTCTCGGAAGAGACGGAGCAACTTGGCCAGTGCTAGCGGCCTACACACCACATCCTGACATTGACAAAATGCCAGGAGGAGACTTACTCGTACAGCATAAAGAATTAATAACACTTCACAGAAACATGACACAGTTTGTGATGAGAACACTCACACTTCAGCCAACACCGGCTACACAACCAGGACCAGTCCAAACTTCTACAACCAAAATTACACCACAAACACTGCACGCAGTGATGGGTAAAATGCCCACTAAACGTGAACAAATTCCCTTCTGGATAGCACAAAAAATAACACAGCTGGAGGCAGTGTTTCCACACACTGGTCCTAAGGAAAAGCATAGAATACTGACGATTTGCTTGCCAATGGGGATAGCTCCCCCTATAGAGGATTGTACCTCTTGGGGTACAGTCTTCGCTGCAATATATACCAGGACTCATGGTATCCCTTCTTTAGCGGTGATACCAGATGTATTAAGACAAATACAGAACGAGTATGGAGCAGTGCCTGCTCTAAACTTAGGGATGAAGTTGCTAAATAACTTTGCCCAGGTATCAGTGATAATATTAGCAAATATTAAAGGGGAAGCAGCATCGGTGGCAATACGCCAACGTCTGAGAGATTTCACTCCATTACAACAGGAGACAGAACTACCTAAAATAATTGAAACTGCTTATGCGGAATTAGACAGTCTGGGAGCTAGACCGGTAAAACCTCAACTACTGGGAGGTACAGATAAAGAACAGGTAAAGCAAACACCAGTTTCTTCAAAGAAGAAATGGGACAATAACAAAAAGCAAAAGAACAGATGTCACTCCAGGTGAAGGTCTCCTCAACAAGAGCCCCCAGAAAGGAGATACAATCTAAGAAATAGAGATGACATTAAAAAATCTGACGGGTATCAGGACACTGATGCATGTTCCTCTCGTTCCTTTCAGGGTTCATCACAAATCTCGCAGAGGGAAGGACGGTCAGAATAAAGACAAGAAGAGTGTACAAAGCCCAGAGACAGGTAACGCACTTCGGACTACGCTTCAAAGAAAGAAGAAAAACCCAAAACGAAACCGCAATTTAAAAAGAAGGTAGCAGTTCTCAAAGTTAGACATGCCCAGAATTCTGAGGACTCAACTACTGAACGGGGAATGGGCTCTGACGATGCTGGACAGCGTAGCAGAAGTAACAATAGCTTGCCGGAACCTGATGGAATTTCTGGTGACAGCGGAGTTGAGTGAGTATATCACGGTGGAAACCTGATACTAGGGTGAGTGTCCCACACAAGTTACATAAAATAACACTACAAATGGAGGGGGACAAGCCCAGACAAGTTAAGGGAGAACCTGACTTCTGGCTAAGACATCCTATTAGTAGAAAGAGCTTGGCCGCCTACTATTGTTATGGAATGCCCAAAGGGGGAAACTGTAATTTTTCCAGCTTTCTCCGACCTAGTCCCCGCACACCTAAGACATACATATGCGCAGGAGTGGGCGGTAGCCCTTGCTCCAGCATTATACCGCAACCACGTAGGGTGGGATGAAGTCACCCCACCACGTAATTCCAATAAAAACAAACCCAACTCCACAAAGACAGTATCCCATAAAATCAGGAAGTTAAAAAATAGGTCAGGGACATCTTAGATCAACTTGAATTACAAGGTGTAATTGAACCATGCACCTCATCAATGAATAATCCTTTATTTCTCGTAGTGAAACCCCACAATTCATATCGTCTAGTGTTAGACTACAGACACTTAAACTCATGCACGAAAACTTTTGCAGTTCAGAATGTACACAGTGCCGCATTAATGAATAACATTGTGTGGAAAAAATACAAAACAACATTAGATATCTCAAATGGATTTTTCTGCCAAAACATAGCGCCTGAAAGCAGATATTTGACAGCCTTCTCAGCGCTAGGGTCTCAGCGTCAATTTTGTCGACTCCCCAAGGGTATAAGAATAGCCCGGGGTTATTCTCAAGGAGGGTAACAGTTACTAGAGAATTTGGATGAAGAAGCATTATCATATGTAGATGATATTTATCTAACGGATGATGAATTAGAGGAACACTTGACCAAGATGAGCACCATAATTTTGTTTTTTGCCTCTGAGGGCTACAAATTTAATTTTAAAATATCGAAAATAGCCGCCCTCAGTGTCCTATTTTTGGGATATTAGCTTTCAAGTGAAGGCAAAAGCCTGGCAGTCCACTTTTTAGAAAAGTGCGCACTGCTACAACCTCCAAAATCATAAAAAAAAAAAATTACAGTCCATACTGGGATTTTTGAATTTTGGCAGAACATACATTTTGGATTACGCAGAGAGGGTAAAACCTTTCTACGACCTAATAAAACCTGACTTTTCAGTTAGAAAATGGACACAGGAACACACACATATCCTTCGTTCCCTACAAGCTGATATGATATCATCAAAACAGTTGCAGACACGCGTAAAGGTACGCAAACTGGTGATCCGCGTAGTCGCAAGTCAATCAGGGTATACTTACTTAACCTTCAATGAAGGTGAAACGATACCAATTGCATATAAATCGCATTTGTACACCAACGCTGAAATGCGTTTTGCACCCACAGAAAACATTCTGACAGCAGTACAGACTGTTGTAGTGAGAGAGAGAGAGAGCGAGCGCTGGCTTAGGGGAAACAAATAATTGTCGTGACCCCGGTACCAGCCTTAGAGGCTGCCACAAAGGCAAGCGTCCCAAATGCAAAAGCGTTGCATCCAAGATGGATACAATGGGCTAATTCTCTCACTGCAACAGATGTAGAATACAGATATGACCCTAGTCTAAAGACACAAGCATTCCTGCAATATGAACAAGAATATCCTCTACCAAATTAAATAATGCCTCTAGATCGGTATGAATACATTATTTATACTGACTGATCTGCTCAACCTTGCCATATGGAGTAAGCAACAATACAGTGCAGCATGCGCTATTGTAAAAGGTAGGATGCAGGACGGCAAGTTCCGTCCAAGCTGTACAAAAACGCAGTCTCTCGGAGACTGCTTTCTCAGTTGGCAGAATTAAAAGCACAGTTAATGGCACTGATAAATACGGATCCAGAATTCCCCACATTAATAGTGTGCGATTCCTTTTACTGTGTCCAGTCGTACAACGAATACCTCCACTATTGGGGACAAAATGGGTTCAGAGATTCAAAAGGTGGCACAATTAAACATCGAAAACTATGGGAACAGGTAGCAGAGTTAAAAAACGAACTACCAAGCGCTCACGTGATACACACGCTGAGTCATCAACGTGATGGCGTTCACGTTGAAGGGAATTCATTGGCTGATGAAGCCGCGAAGGGGGCAGTACGCACTGCGTCCGTAGCTGCAATCACCCGTTCAAAAACGAGGGTAGACGGTAGCACAATGGTAGCTGTGATTGCTTCGCGCAATAACAGCAAAGCACTACCTAAAGGTTTTCCACTCAAGTACTCCTACAAGTTAGATGCAAACAACGTTCCATTTGCTCAGATTCCTGGAGTGGGGGATAGAGTAATACCAAACATGGATCGCAGGTTAGGTTTAATCTTGGCTGCACACGAGGGTCTGGGTTCTGCTCATACAGGAGTTTCGGCGACAGTTTCTTTACTGAAACAACGCTATTGGTGGCCAGGGTTAACAAAGCAGACCAAAGACTTCGTCTTAAAGTGCGATATCTGTCAACAGATAAAAGGGTCCACCGTAGCTCGCCCAGCGCAGACACCATTGTTAATATCAGACAGACCGCTCGCATGCATTTACCTGGACCACTGCGGCCCCTTACAATCTGATGAGGCTTACAAGTATATCATGGTGGCAGTGGATTCCTGTTCAAGATTCTTATGGGTATGGCCCCAGCGCTCGGCTGACGCCCGAACTGTTATAAAAGATTTGCGAGTCTTCATAGGGACATACGCAGTTGGCACATTACATTCTGACCGTGGCCCCGCGTTCAGCTCTAGGGCTTACAAGGAAGCCATGGGAAGTTTGGGTGTAGCATTGCGGTACTCCTCTCCGTACCATCCCGAGGGAAATTTGGTTGTGGAGAGGAAAAACCGGGACTTAAAGCAATCTTTAACAGCTAGGGTATTAGGCTCGGGTGGTAGTTGGGTCAATCATCTATATGGGGTCCAGCGAGCCCTTAATAACCAGCCAAGAAGCTCTCTAGGGGGTGCCACTCCTTACGAGGTCCTGTTTGGGACAAGAATGTGGGTACCTGATCTCGATTGTGAAGGCACAGTGGCGGATGAAAAACCGTTTGACATCAATAAACGTTTGGCTGTTTTACAGGATCTGAATGAATCCAGAGCCTCCTTAAGTAACGTCGAGACAAAAAGAACCGCCACTGGGGAAGTCAAGTCAGCCACGGCAAGACCTGCCTGGATTCCTAAAGTTGGGGATCTGGTCAGAGAAAAGATTGTGGACGAAAAAGAATTCGGGCCATCCTATCGAAAGCCTGTACCTGTCCTGGCCGTTGAAGGATCAAGAACTGTACTTCTACCGCCTCTTGCCGGAAAATAAGAGATTCGGCTCAATCGATCTGATCAAACCACACTATGTGGCCGATACTAAATAGTAGGCCTCGTGGGCTCCTGAGTAGCCGACGTCCTCCTCTCGTTGCAATACAGAAAGTTCAAACTGAAAGACTGATAACATTTGAAGAGTCACCTTTACAAAGCAATGAAATCGATAATGCAATGGAACTAGCTCCCCTTGACACAAACTTTCCAAATCAAAATGAAAGACAAATTTCTATTCAACCTAATAAGGATGTCTACGCCAACATGCCTCTTCTGGAGCAATCTACAAGTTCAACAAAACCTGCTGAGCTACCGAAAATAGATCGAACTGCATCTGACTATTTCATCGACTTCGATACCTTTTCATTGGATCCAAGTGAACCTGAAACAACGCCCGCCCAAATTTCTCGCAAACAACGGATAAAATACTTTTTTAACTTCCTTAGAAGGACTTATTTAGTATCGCCTTGGCTAGAACTTTGGATAATCACTGGTATATATTTTTTTCTTTTCTGGTTAGGATTAGTAATCACTTTCCACTTGCTCATCAATGAAACTTATCTTCAACAGAGCTCTGCAACGTCAGAAGTAAACTTAAATTTAAAACCTCATGTTTCATCTCATCGTGAACAAAGAGACTTGTCCTTCGTGAACATTTCAGCAGTTCCTATTCCGGATGGTATTGTGTGGGACAAAGTGAATTATGATATATTTGGACCGACCGAGCTTTTAAAGATGTCACATTTGTTTAAAATTTCATTGAACAATATCATTACCTCCAGTACATTTTCTGATGATTGGGATTTTGAAACTGTTAATAACTTATTGTCTGATTTGGAACAATCTGCCGCATTTTCTAGCACTGAAATGTTAGAGGACACATCAGATTTTGACAAAATGTATTGTTACCAACATTATAGTCATCATTTCTTGCATAAATCTAGCAAACCTAGAAATGTTTTCACATACCACCAGTGGGAACATTGCCCTACACCACCGAAAGGTAGTTCAAAAACATTTGCACAGAAATTCTCATATTTTTCAGGGTTTAACACTTCTGACCCAACCTTGTACTATTATAAGGTTGCACCTATATCTGCACAGAAAAATATGTTAACAAACACCAAACAGATTTACTCTGCTTCCTTTATTACCCAGCTGTCTGAACAGGGTTTTGACTTATGGATGGACACTGTAGACTTGAAATCAATCTGGGGTTCTACGGACTGGCAAGTCCAGGGAACAGAAGCGCTATTTAGAGCATGCCTCATTCCACAGCAGATGATTTTTCTGAATGACACTGTGCAACAGACTTCCTGTCTTGGAATAGCCAAGAATAAGGACTTGAACACGCCTCAAATTCCAACACTGAGGGGAATTTTACGTCAGAAAGAGGGGCTAAGTTGGATAACATATTGCAAGATAATAGATCGGACCCCAATTGGAAGGGATGGTTGGTTTGGCCCACTGACACAAACAGATGTCAGGAAAGATTCAGGGGTACCACCAAAGGGTTTAGTATCCATAGGCCAGACCCACGTTGTGTACAACGAGAACATCCGGGGGTAGTGACATCATACAGTGTTGGGAAGTTGTGCCTTGATTGGCTAAAGACCTCAACACTACCCCAGGTGAAACAACACTTGTCTCTACTCACAGAGGATGTGGACCTACGGGATTTTTTATTAGGTCCCAGAAAACCACGTCAGAAGCGTTTTTTGTATGCTGTCTATAACGAAATCTGGAAAATCTCCCTACAAGAAGCTGCAGAGAGATTAAGACAAATAGATAGTTAACCTGGAAAAGGCGTTAGCCGTAGTTGACAATGGCATGACTACATTAACATCCAGGATATATTCACTGGCCAACATTGTACCTTCTGCTATCGATGTAATAGAACAGGATCTGTCCATATTGCAACACGGACAGTCAGTTACGTTCTATTATTTTATTAAGCTGGACGCTGCAGTCATTGCGCGCCGGTTATGTGCCTTGGCGTTTTATCAACATTACGTCATTATTTTCTGCATGCAATCTAACAGAAAAACAGATGAAAATGGCACAGAGGGGAGCAAAATATACAATGCTGCGTATTGAAAAACTGGATAGGTTACCCTTTACTGTGGTAGAGTCACCGTCCACAGAGTGGTTAAATCATGGCCATATAACATTACCGGTCGCAACTTTCCAGTTTCAGTATTGCCTAGAACAGCAACAGGCAGGCAGATATGAAAAGATGGGTAGGGAATTCATCAGGGAATCCTGGGATTTACCATACAGATTTCGATGCAGGAGTGGGGATCTGGAAGTGCTTCTAAGCTGAACTAACTGCGAGAACGCTTTAAGTGGATCTCTCATATGCCAGGATATTATGCTACACGGGGCTTGTAATGGGTTTGTGGCGAACTTGTCCTGTCATTTGAGGGGTACCCCGGCAGCTGTGATTAATCCGGTATTCAGGCTTCTCTTGAATGGGAGTTACTTGATGCTGAATGATCAAGGTTGTTGTGGGATGCTTCCGGGCATCACATATCTAGTCACTGTGAGCTCCAGGGTTACTTGCTGTATGCAAGTATTGTTTCCACCAACACATACAGTCAGGGAGGCGCCGTTATGGCCTTCGCTAAATGTTTCCTTTATATGGTTTGATACTCTGAGCAGAATGAAAGCCATGCTTTTACAACGAACCGTGCCCTTAACCTCCGCCCGGGAGACTTTTGATCTCCAGATCGCAAGGTCCTCGGCTGAGATACAGGCACTTATACGTACATACTGCCCCTTCCATTTCACAGAAATGGTAAGTCGTATCTTTAACATGTCTGATACGACGGGTGTTGTACACCTATTTAAGACCATAGGTTCCGGACTGTTAAGCACCTTTCAGACGGTCCTCGGAGTTATACCGAACTTTATACACTCCGTCTCTGGAAGCATTTTTGGAGGGCTTCCGCTGATCCTGTTCCTAATAGCAGGTATCCTGATTATTACTTTTCTGCTACGCAATGGACGTCCCAGCCACCAAAGAAATGGCGACAGTACTCCTGGAGCGCAAATACCATGATCGCATGGTACAACATCTGGGCACACCTCGCCTACGGGAACTGAGCTCCTCTTGGTTCCTGTCATTTAGACCAGTCTGGATGGACTGTGTCCTACCTGTTCTCCGATGCCTGTTCTGCGAAGAGGAATGTGTGTTGGACCTCTGTCTGACACTTCCATCGGTTGCGCCACCGGACGTTGATGCTTTACTGGACCCGATAACGGCCCATGTTCTGCAGTGTCCTCAGCGTATTCCTATGTTGTTGGCAGCGTTCTTAGAGCCACCACAGGTAGTCTCTGCTCCTGTCGGTATGGATACCGGCTCCTCCGCCAACACTCAGGCCTTGGATATCGCACAGGCTGCCCCGACATCTGCTGCAGGCAGTACGGAAGATCATCTGTGCTCAATTGACATTCTTTGCGAGGTGTTACAGGGATCGTCAGCTGCGTATGCAGGCAGCAGCAATGTTGCGTCTACCAGCAAGGACACACAAACATTTGGCACGTCGCACGCTGGGAAAATTTGGCCTTTTAACGAAATTCCAAATTGACTTTTTGACCTGCATGGCTTTCAAATGCTTGTAGTTCGGACTATATAAACGGACACTTTAGAGCCAATGCTTGAATGATTTTTTTAAATTTTTTTTAAAAGGGGGAAAAACCTTTTTAAGGGTTTCTTTTAACGCTTTTTAAACTTCTCTTACGAGGTTTTATTATTAGCTGCGTACAAACCTCTACACGCCTTGGTAGTATGCTAGATTTAGTAATGTCATCCAGTCGGATGAGGAGTGGGTGTTATATTTCATATAGGTACCCCGATATAGGTCTAGGTAACATCATAACCCTTCACCTACATTCTCTCCTATACTACATACATAACGGATTTGAAGGACTGACCTTTTACCCAGTTACAATACTACACACAAGTACATAGGGTTTTTCCCTGGATACTGGCCTAATAAATTATGCATGAGGATTCTTAGTTTTTTGGAATCACAGCAGGACCATCATCTCCTGCATAATAACTGTGTATAAAGTTCATTCCCGACGTCATCCTAAGTCCGACACTGGCACAGCAAGGTAGAACCCCTGGGGATACCTTAGGGTATATAAACACCACATCTTGCTGAGATAGTCAGAGGAGACCAGGACTTCCCGGCCGACACACTAACGCAAGACGCTGAGGTCCCTGCATGCAGATAATCCAGCTCCTAGTGGTCTGACATCCCTTGCGGGGTGTTCAGCTTGAGACCAGAACGGGGTTCCGCAGTCTCACATCAGGTAATGGGGTTGGCTTTATCCTAGAGGGATTCTTGGCTTTACACCTACTCACATACTAGGTACACTTAGGCACATCTAGTTAGGGTGCATCGTAGGAGTACGCATTTTATTGCCATGTATTTTATATACTTGCCTGTATTTATGATTTTAGCAAAATGGTAGAGACCTACCATCTGTTTACTTTCTTAGTGCTTCTACTCATTTATCTATGCTACTGTCTACTGGTGATTTCAGTGCACTTCTTTTATGCTAGAATAACGACTGTTCAATAAATACTTATTGAAAACGTCCCAACCGTCTATTCTGTGTATCCCTCTGAGAACAAGTGAGCACGAGTGACTGAGCGAAAAGTAAGTTACGGTTTCCACGGTCCTGAGGGATCAGGGTTGTCATGTTCGATAGTTGCCAAGAACTATTCTCTCCTTGGTAAGGGAAAGTGATAGTGGCATCGCGAGCTAGCTGGTACAAAGGCCAACATACCCGGTGGGGGTGTCTGGAATCAGTCTGGACACCAGTCCCGCAGTGTATGTTGTCTAAACGCGCAGATCCTAAATAGGTCTTATAGGAACTACACGACAATACCACAGACTCCATTGGGTGAGTCATTACACCATTTATTGCCACACCTGGTTGCGGTCGACAGGTCGATAAGTCATCCCTTATGGACATGCCCTTTCCTGGGACTAGCCTTTTTAGGGGGCAAGGCAGATTCCGATTAGCGCTGTAAAGCGAGCAGGGCCACAGCATGCTCCCTGGGCTTATCTGTCCCGCCCTGCTAGCCACATCAGACCCACAATTCCTTTTGCAGTTTCGGCAGAGGTGCCCCATACAGACACCCACTTCAACCTCAGCAAGGTTCCCTGCAGAGGCCATAGCAACCACTGACCCCATGGCCAGGGACAGCGCGCCAGTCAGTTCACTGTACCCCTTGCGGCCCCACCTGCAAAATCCCTTTAGCATGCTCATAGTCTCGCACAACCATTGGGTTAGAGGCAGGATCCAACAATTCATACCAGTTTGGCAAGCCATAACGTAGGACAGGTGGGTCCTGTAGGAGAGTAGGATCTGCTTCTTATAGTTACCCCCACTTTTTGCTGATGTTTCACTGTTTTCGACTTAGTCTGACTGGGATCCTGCTATTCAGGACCCCAGTCTATCTGCTTTCTACTCTAAATTGATTGCATGTACTTTAGGTACACACCAGATTGTATTCTGGGGTACCCTTATAAGTCCCTAGTATATGGTATACTTTGTACCCAGGGCATAGGTACCCCAGAGGCCTCCCAGGGGCTGCAGCATGTATTATGCCACCCCTGAGAGACCATTCAAAATGACACCACAGGTCTGCTACTGCAGCCTGTGTAAGGTGGTGCATGCACCCCTTACTTAGATATAGGTTCACTATATCTATCCTAATCACTGCACATATAAACCTATCAGTCACCCCTATGGCAGGCCTTATCAATCCTGAAGGCAGGGTGCTGGGTTTTATGTGAGAGGGTGCCCATGCATGAGCAGAGCCCCTCTGCAGCCTTCTGAACCTATTCTCCGGGGTCGTTTGTGATGCAGCCAACCATATATACTTAAGTGCATTATACCCTCGCGGTAAATGCTAACTTTAATACGGCTGCATGGAAACATGTCGTGTTTGGTGTCAAACGCCTTGGAATCATACCTCCACACCAGTAACTGGTGTGGGAGGTATGATTCCACCCTCCTAGAGGGAGAAATATGACAACACCGGTACACCCGGTACCAGCTTCACAGAACCCTGGCATCACAAAATGGATGCTGCCAGCCACAGATACGAGTCTGCCCTCCTGCTGCTGGACGAAACTCCGGCAGGGGAAGCTGGACAATAGGTTTCCTGTCACAGGGAGGTGTGACCACCTCCCAGGCAGGCTTTAGTGTATTGGGGCTGGGTGGGTGCACTCTCAGAGTGCTTTGATGTCTGCACTGGGGGCACATTTGGTGTCCTCGTGCATAGTCCAGCTCAAACCGGTTGCAGGGGCTATCAGCCCCTGCTCTGGCGCGAAACTGGACAAAGGACATGGGTGTAGCCCCCTCTGTCCTGACCCTCCCATAGGTGGGTCCCCAGAGTTTGTCCCACCCCTTCCTTGGGTATAAAGTAGGAACCCCTGGCTACAGGACTTTAGATATTACCTGGACTAAACTCTGCTACAGAAACTAAGTAACCTTCGACGATCTACGCTTTGCTGGACGACTGAAGAATCTCCCTTGGAGTAAAGGAGTTACTCCTGCTGAGCAGGCACCTAAAAGCATCTGACCGGTTTGCATCTACGAAGCTCCCGAAGGACTCCTAAGATTTCTGCAATACAGGAGGTGGGTTCCCGAGGTCTCCGAGGTCGATCTGCGCGCTCAGCAATTCTGAGGCCCGTATCCCTCGTGGGGACCGTGAAACTCGTACCCCTGGGCACCGTGTACATTTGCAGCAGCATATGCTTTTCGGCGATCCCTGAAGCTGTGCTTTGGGCTACTTGTAGTCCTGACCCCGAGCAGTAATTCCACCGAAGATTTCCGGCCTACACTCCACAAGTGTTCCGTGGGCTGGCACTTGGTGATTCCTCTCGAGGTCCCTACGTGATCCCTGGTCCGTTGGCCCGTGGGTCCCTGAGAAGGAATCTTTAACTTTCAGTGGGCTTCCCTGGTTGCTCCAGACGTGCCCTGACTCTCCATCGCTTGGTGAGTCCCCAGGACCTTGCTGGTCCTCACAGAAGCATCTTTCCTCTGACCGCGTGGGTTGCAGTTGCCAAGGCTTGTTGGTGTTCAATCCGGACACTGACCCCCCAGCACTCGACATCCTTCGTGGGACAGCTCGAATCCGGACTGTGGTCGCCGCAGACATCTCCTGGTCCCCGTGGCTGCAGAGTCAAGTTTCACCTCTTCGCACCTGAAGCACCCGACATCGGTGGGCATTTGATTGCTCCGCTCCTGGTCACGTGAATTGACCCAGACTTTGTCCCCTCTGCTTTCAGGTTCTTCACATCTCCGATCCAGGCTTGGATCACACCGGACACGTTTCTTCTCCACGGCAGCAGTACTTTCTCGCATCACGCCATTGAAAACGACGAGGGTTTCCGACACCACTTGACCCCTATGCACCCGGCTCCTCTGGGATAGGTAACACGGGTACCTCGGTACTCTCAAGGGTGCTGGCCTTAGAACCTTCTATGTTTAGCTGGGTTTGCTTGAAGTCCTCTCCTAAGTGTCCTTAATCTTTAAAATTCCAACCGCGACTTTCCCATAGAGTGGTACGGAGCTCACGTCTGTGTTCCCACACTGCACCCGTCCTCCGTGGGTCCCCTGTGTCACTACCTTGGGTGGTTCCTTGGGGTCCCAGCGATTCTACGTGCTCTAGGCACTGTCTCTAGTCAAGTCGTGGTTCTTATACCACTTTCTTAGTATATGGTCCGGTCTCCCCCTGGAGCCCGCTGTGTATTGTGCTATTTACTGTCGTTCTAGTGATTTAATATTTTGTGTATTGTTCTCTAATCTCATAAAGAGGTTAGTAGAGAGGGTTTAGTAATAAATACATATATTTTATATACACCTGGTGTGGTTCTCCTTTCATTTGGTCATTCAGGAGGTTATATACTGGTAAAACAAGCTGCTTTACATTCCTTCAAGACTTAGCCTGAAGGCTGCTCTCCACAGCTACCACTAGGATGGCTTTCTATAAAGGTTGTCTTTAACCTAATCATCAATAAGGGTCGTTTGGACTGGTGCAAGGTGCCCACTTTGATTAGTGGACAGCATATACCAGGCCAACTTCTCACAGGTCCTGCAAATTGTCCGGATGGGATACACCTTACCCTTCATAGCCACTCTGTCGCACCATATGCCATTTCTGGAGCAACTGACAAAAGCCCATCTATCTGTCCTATAGCAGGAAGTGCAAGCCCTCTGGCCAAAGGGGCTATCGGGAAGGTGTCTGCGTCATAAGTGCGTCGTGTTGGTTGTGCCCGCTACTTTCTGGTGCCAAAGAAGGACTGAGGCCTTTGTCCTATTTTAGACATGTGCCCTCTCAACTTCTCCCCCCAGAAGGACAAATTCAGGATGTTCATACTGGCCCAGGTCTCGTCTACCTTCGACCCTAGAAATTGGATGGTGGCATTGATCTGTAGGATGCCTATTTCCATTTACCCATCCTGCAGGCCCATCGACGCTACCTGCGGTTTGTGGTGGGACAGGAGGATTTTCAGTTCACTGTGCTTCCTTTGGTCTCACCAGCGCCCCTCTGGTGTTCTCAGAAGTGATGGTGTTGATAGCAGCACACCTTCAGAGGTCAGGGGTTCCAGTCTTCCCTACCTTGTCGACTGACTGTTGAAGGCGAGCTCACCCCAGGCAGACATCCGCCACCTCCAGACTACGGCAATCCTACTATCATCTTTAGGCTTCACTATCAACTTGCCAAACTCACCGCTGACTCCTTTTCAGGTGCTCCCCTTCATGTGTGCCAATCTAGATATGATTCGTTTTGAGCTTTCCCCCCCCGAAAAGGATTGTCCAGGTTATTCGGGCTATGATCCTGATCTTTCACCATCTGTCCTGGATTTCGGTGAGGTTGAATCTGAGGCTGCTGGGACTGATGGCCTCTTACATCCTGTCAGTCAAGCATGCCAAAGGCATAAGAGGGCTCTACATCGGGAGCTGAAGTCTCAGTGGGCCGAACATCAAGGGGACTCTCCGACCATGTCCAGATTTTGGAGGAGGCTGCAAAAGATAAGCAGTGGTGATTAGAGGACTGCGATTGGGTTAGACGCAGATCCCTCTCCCTTTCCTCACTCAGAGCTGACACTGGTGACCAATGTGTCACGTTTGGGTTGGGGCGGCCACCTGAGGGAGGTGGAGATCAGAGGCCTCTGGTCTCCAGTGGAGTCCCAGCTCCATATCGGGCTTCTGAAGCTGAGGGTCATCCGGTTGGAATTGAAAGTGTTCCTTCTGTCCAGGGACTAGTGGAAGCACACATGGACAACAGCACTGCCTTTGGTATTGCAACAAACAGGGCGTGACGGGGGGGAGGCACTGCCTCTGAAAATGGCTGGCCTATTTAGGAATTTTCCTGGTGTTGAACCACCTGGCAGGATCTTTAAATGACAGAGCGGATGAACGCCTAGGAGATCATGAGTGCAGTGATGCACGGTCTTTTCTGCAAATGGGGAGAACCATAGCTTGATCTATTTGCCACTGCTGAAAATCCACAATGTCAGCAGTTCTGCGCATTGGAGTTTCCAAAGCTTCTTTTGCTAGGAGATTTGTTCTGCCAAGGGTGGGACTCTGCACTCCTGTAAGCTTTCCCACTGATACTGCTTCTGTCCCGAGTTCTGAAGTAGATCTGGACCAACTGGGCCCAAGTCATCCTAGTGGCTCTGGATTGGGCATGGAGAGTATGGTATCCAGAACGCCTGGGCGTGAGTATCTGTCCTCAGTCAGGCTGCCCTTCCCGGAGGATCTGCTATTGCAGCAACAGGGAAGGTTTCTGGCTTCCCTGTTTTGCAATCTACACCTTCATGCTTGGAGAATGAGCAGCGACAGCTGACCACCTTCGACCTTCCTCCGGAGGTGGTTTATGTCATCGTGGCAGCCAGACATCCCTCGACTAAGATAGTTATACACCTGTAGTAGGGACAGATTTAGGACTTGGTGCGGAACACGCCAGATTGACCCCCTTCAGGCAAAGTTATCTGAAGTTTTGTTTGTTTTGACCCTCACCCTTTACTCTGGGCACCCTTTTAAAGGGTACATTTCAGCTATTTAGGGTTATATATATATATATATATATATATATATATATATATATATATATATATATATATATAGTTTGTTTTACATTTGCCAGGCTAGCCCTCCTTTAAATCACCTGTTGTGATGCAATTTTTGAAAGGCCTACATCTGTTTTCTCCCCTCTCCCTTTTGACTTTTCACAGCTGTCTTTTCCAGCTTCAGTCTCAAGACAGTGTCTCTCGTTGATTCTCTTTCATAGCATGGAAAGCCAATATTTTCAAGTCTGCTTCCCGTGCACCCATTATGCTTGCCTAAACCAAAGGTTCCCACCTGAAGAAGACGAGTCTTGTAGCTGATTTCTGAGATGGAGCAGTAACTATTGCTCTTGTAAAATGTGTCTTGTTTGGCTATGCTAGATAATTTAGATTTTTCACAACCTGGTGTGTAGAAGATTTGGATTTTATTAAAGACACGGAGGATAGGATTATGCAAAACTCCTTTATTGCCCGCTCACAGAACATTCTAACAAGGTATAAAGCCCCCCCACACACAGCCATCTTCCTTCTTCCAGCGCTGCAAACAAGATATCTCCAAAAGAACTTAAACTTTAGCAGACAAATCTCCACCAGCGGAATTCCCAAATAGAGGCAACTTCTTACTCTGAAAGAAAATGAAAATTTTGAGACAGCTAATTTTTATTCCACTAGGGAGGGTATTAATGCGGAGGGATAATCCTAGCCTCAATGTCTTTAATAAAATCCAGATTTTCTGCCGACCAGGCTGTGAAAAATCTAAATTTTATGTCAGAACACAGAGGCTACCATTATGCAAGTTTAAAGTGCTATTAACACATTATCAGTTACATTTGCGACAGGTCTAAAATAGCAACTTTTAAACATGTTTTCATTGGACCAATCTGCAGCTCTAATGATATCCTGCAGACCACCCTTCAAGATGAAAGCTTTTGAAGCTGACGGAGCACTAAGGGAGTGAGCCCCAAATGTTGTTACATCCATACCGGCCTCACCCATAATGTCCTTCACTAATCTTGCTATGGTGGGGGAAGAAAAATCAACAGCTGTGCCGCACACCTTCAAGCATTTCACTACACAAAGCCTTTCATTGTGCGCAAAGTAAGGATAGAAAACAGAAGTTGACATTGTCTTTGTTCTTCTCTTAATATGAAAAAAACCCTTATGGCTGATAGGCCCTGCTAGTGACATCCAAGGCTTTGACGTCCCAAGTCCATCTAAAAGACACCAGGCAGAGTAAAACTGTAAGTTTATAAGCGATACGCTTCAAAGACAGGTTAGAGTTCTCGCCCCAATTGACTAGGACCCATAGGATATCTCTAACGTCCCATAAAGCAGTGTATTTCGCAGTAGGCTGGTTCAGTACCTGCATACTTCGCATGATTTTATTAGTAAGCAAGCTCTGGCCCACAGAGACAACATCCACCAAACAGTGATCCGCAGTTATAGCTGATCTGTAAACCTTAACTGTTCTATAGGACAAACCTAAGGCGCACAATTCTGATAGTTAACCACATGCACTAAATCAGTTGAAACGGGATTGTAATTCCGTCAAACGCCAACAAACCTGTTTCTCCCAAGCCAGTCGATATGCTTTCCTTGTCCCAGATGCCCATGACTCAGATGAGGAAGGCGTCTGGCAAAAGGCCTGGGATTTGCCACTGTTTCCTGAAATCTTCAAAGCCATCAGTACCAGTAGCCCCTGTTCTAGGAGAGGGTGTTGCCCTCCTTCTGAGCCTAGGATTACTTTCCTGAATGCTTTTATTTGGATAGGAAAGTCTACAGTCATCTCTAGCATGATTGGAAACCAGGCCTGTGACCTACAAAGGGGTGTTATCACCACTGTGGTCTCTCCGCACCTGCATACATGCAAGAGCAGTCTTGGCAGCATGGCAAACGGTGGGAAAGCATAGGTTGCCAGTCCCCTCCAGTCCTGAAGGAAGGCAACTACCCCCTCCCCCCCCCCCCAAGCCTGAGGGTCCGACCTCCAGCTGAAAAGGTTCGCCAGCTGCGTGTTCAGTCTGTCTGCAAAGAGGTCTGCCCCGAAGGGCCCCCATCTCGCCTGAATACTCAGGAACACGTCCCTGTTTAACCTCCAATTGCTGGAAGCCTTGAAATTCCAGGAGAACCAGTCTGTCTCACCATTGCTTAATTCTGGAATATGTTCTGCCACAACAGAAACTCCCTTACTAAAGCAGAACCCTCCAAAAGCCTTTGCTAAATCCACAAGCTCCTTGGAATGAGGGCCCACCATCTTGTTGACATACCTCATTGCCGACACATTGTCCATACGCAGCATCACACAACACATCATAACCTGGGTAAAGCAGCAAATTGCAAACAAACCTGCCAACAATTCCAAGCAGGTCTGTCCAACGTCCCCCTGCTGAGTTGCCACATCTTTCACCCCATCCTTCTAAACTCACATTTGATTCTATTACTACCTCTGGCTCCTCCCCAAAATGGCTCTGCCATTCCACGCTTCTGCATTCCTGAGCCACCACAACAGCTCCTTCCTTGAGTCCTGGTCCAAAGACAATGACTGACTTGTTCTTAAACTTGTCGCCTTGAGCCTTTGGAAGGCCTGGTAATACAAGGTGCCTGAGAATATTGCCTGGAAGGTAGAGGACAACATGCTCAGGATCTTCGCCAAACCCCTTAGAGAGAACTCCTTTTTCCCTAGCGTTTCCCTTAGCTCCCTGCGAAGCTTTCTTAGCTTTTCCCCTGGTAACTTCAATTCCTCCTGCACTGTGTTCACAACAAAGACTAGAAACTGGGTTTCTTGGCCTGGTAACAGACATGACTTTTTCCTGTTAATCACAAAACTCAGGTGCTGTAGTAGGCGCATGGTCAGAGCTGTATGACAGCAAACCACGTCCCTGAACTGACCTATTAGCCAGGTATATTATCTGCCGCACTCACCTTGCCCGAACCCAGGCCGCTACCGGGCAAAGGACTTTGGTAAAGCACCAAGGAGCCGAAGGGAGACTGAACAGGAGACTGAAAAACTGCCAAAGCTTGCCCTTCCAAGTAAATTGAAGGGATTTCTGATGGGAAAGGCCAAATAGGAAGAGTCAAGTATGCATCCTTGAGATCCAGTCTTGTTAGCCAATTCCGTTTCCTCAGAATGCTCCTTAAAATATAAACCCCTTCAATTTTGAAATGGTGGTAGACCACCAACTTGTTCAGATCCTTTAAGTTGATCACTGGCCTCATACCCTTGTATTTCTTCTCGAACATGAAAATATTGCTGATAAAACCTGACCCGGGGCTTGTTCCCTCCCGAAATGCCCTTTTGGCCAATAAGTCCTCTTCCTCCTATGACACCAGTCTTGAGTCCTCCGAGAACACCATTTCCCGAGGTATCTTTGCCAGAACCGGGGTGTCTACAAACTCAAGCTTGTACCCCCTGGCCCGTGTCCAGAATCCAAGGATCCTGAGTTGCAAAATTCCAATTCCTGCAAAACTGGGCCTGTCTGCGTCCCACCTTTAAAGGGGTACCTGAAAGGTCTTTCAAAACTCTTACCTGCGGAGAAGCCTCTCTGCTTCCGATCACCTCTGAAGGATCTCCCACGGAATCTCTGCTTCTGGGGATAAAAGGTTTTGGTGGGTAGCAAAGCTTGTGTGGGAATATATTACGCCACAGACCAGGGAGGGTCTTGTTGAAGCCTGACCACGGCCAAGGAACTGACCATTCGTTCTCCCGGCCCTGCCAAAAACCTTATCTTGGAACACTGTCTTTTGTCGTGTAGTTCCTATAGTGCCCATGCAGGACCTGCGCGTTTGGATAACATAAACCGTGGGCTTGGTGGCAGACTGACTCTGTGCACCCCCACCGCTTATGTTAGCCTGTTTGCATTAGCTAGCTCACAGTGCCACTAGAATCTCCTCTTATCGGGGAGAGATTAGTTTCTGGCAACCTTAGATCATGACAACCCTGATCCCTCAGAATCGTGGAAACAATGTACTACTTTTCGCTCAGTCACTCGTGCTTACTTATTCGGTTTGTCTCAGAGAGTTACACAGAATAAACAGTCTGGGCGTTTCAATAAGTATTTATTGAACAGTTGTTGTTTTAGTGTAAAATATAGGTGCTGCAGAAACCAGCAGACAATAGCAGAGATATATTAGCAGTATGATAAAAGCAAAGGGATAGAACAGTTCTACCATATTGCAATAATCATGAATACATACATGAATATAAAAAGCATTATGAAAAGTGTGCGTACTCCTACGATGCCTAACTAGATGTACCTCAGTGTACCTAGCATATGTGTAGGTCTAAGAGCCGAGAATCCTTCTAGGATTTAGTCGAACCCCCATACCTGAATAGAGAGAGTGTGGGACCCCGTCCTGGTCTCGAGTTGGACACCCCGCAAGGGCTGTGTCAGACCGCTGTCAGCTGGAGCGACTGCATGCAGGAGCCTCAGCGTCTCTGGTCAGTGTGTCAGCATGGAAGTCTCGGTTCCCTCTATCTTACCGGGGTAAGATGTGGTGTATTTATACCCTGAAGACTCTAGTTTCTTCGTATGGTTTGTATTGGCCCTTGTTAAACTTGAGGAAGACGTCCGGGTGAACTTTGTACATACATATTATGCAGGTGGTGTATTCCTAGAGAGCCATGCATAATTGATGAGTACAGTGTGGGCCTGTGTTTGGGAAAAACCCTGCTGTATTCAAAACCACAGAATAGATGACGTTCAGCCCTCCGAGCATGTTGTGTACTAGCGAGGACCAATGTAGGTGAAAGATCATGCCTATATAAGGAATCATGACTATAATAGGACATGTACAGTTATGACCGTAATGGGGCATATGCGGCTTTGACCATAATAGGACAAGTACGAATATGACCGTATTAGGGCAAATATGAATACGTGCATTTTAGGGCATGTATGAACGGGTCTACATAGGGCCTCTATACGGGACATAACACTTTGATGTCCTTTTGGGACTTCTGGATGAAGCTAAACACTACAACATCTTTGGCCATGTCCCTGATGAAATCGTCACCGAAGAGGTGCCCCCAGAGAAGCAGGGCCCCCTTCCTTGGTGGCCAATTCGCCCTGCTTGGGGTCGATTTTGAGGAGGTCACTCTTCCTCCTTTCATTTGAGAGCACAGTATTTGCGTTCACCAGAAGACAGTCAGCCCTTTGGGCCCATTGGTGCAGCTCCTTGGGGTCAACTAGGGTGTTGCCGAGATAGGCTACCTAGGCCATCTCGAAAATCTTGATTAGAGTGCCAGTGATGTCAAGCAGACGATCCTGGCAAGACTTCAAACCCTTATCAAGCCCCTTCCTTAGGTCTTTACTGCCCTTAGCAATGAATGCCACCACTTTGGCATATAGATCCGGGGTCACTGCGACTTTGTCAGGGATGGAGGGGCCAAACATCCATGTCTACATCTCCCCGGGTGACGGAGAGCCAAAGATCCATGTCTACATCTCCCCCGGTGATGTAGAGCCAAAGATCCGTGTCTACATCTCCCCCGGTGACGGAGAGCCAAAGATCCGTGTCTACATCTCACCCGGTGATGGAGAGACAAAGATCCATGCCTACATCTCCCCCGGTGACGGAGGGCCAAAGGTCCATGCCTACATCTCCCCCAGTGACGGAGAGCCAAAGATCCATGTCTACATCTCACCCGGTGATGGAGAGCCAAAGATCCATGTCTCCATCTCCCCCGGTGACGGAGAGCCAAAGATCCATGTCTACATCATGATGGAGAGTCGAAGAATTTGTGTTTTATGTGGGGTGTGCCAGAACTTGTGTAACTATTCCGAAGCCTTGCACTCCCTCTGCATTATTGGGTTGCTGTAAACATGCCTAATGGGACACCATGGAGTAGTTAATTAAATATAGAGCTAAAGAGAAAAACAGGAACATTTCCAAGAGATAATGAAGGAAGGTAAGTGTACTTGTGACAACAGCAAAGGACACAATGGACTTGTCTGCATTGGGCTACTTCCATGGACTTCCCATTAGGCAGCATCCTATCTATGACTTTCTTTTTTGACCCCTCATGTGGAAATAAAATCTAGATCTAACCTAGTCAGGATCCAACTTCTGAATGAGTCACAGACATTGAGATTCAAAAGATGAAGAGTAGCTGAAACTCTTATCTTCATGCAGGGAAACGGCTTGTATTGCCAAAATCCATTTGAAAGGGTACAGCAAAGGCTAGCACCAGTGAATCCATACAGCCTGCTTGGGAGAACAATTAAGCAATAGTGGCCTATCTTCCGGTGGTAGAACTCATCCAGCAGTAGCGATGATCACAAAGTCTCAGCAACTGGTGCAAAGGATCCGGTTACCTTTCAACAGTGACTGCCATTTTGCCCCCACCTTCCATTGCCCAGTTGTGAGGGAGTATCTCCAGCTGTCTCCATGATTGGTAGAGGATAACCTAGGGCATATGGTTCTAGATATTGTGTAGAATGGGTGCAGGAACCAATTTACAGTTTTCCAATCCCAAATTCCACCAATGGTATTGACACTTTTTCTCTTAGGCGTACTGAGTTAGGAACTTCTTGAAGAAGAAAAATGATCTGTAAGATATTGAATTTGTTTGTGCCGGCGTGACATCCTCCTATGTGCCTGTAGCAAAGAATACCATTATGTGGGTTACAGGTGAAGTTTGCAAGAGAAGTGCCCTTATGTTATACCTGCTGCTCAGCCAGTGTGACTGGGGTGTGGAATGTGGAGGTTTGAGAGAGTCAGTTGGAGAATGGGCTGAGCAGCAGGAAGGCTGCTCCTGTGGGGCTCTTCATGATAACTTAATAAATTATCTTACCTAATCTACACCTGGAGAATGGACTTCTTTTGATTACAACATCTTGGTGACCATTTGCTAAACAAGAACCTACATGATTAAACTGGGGAAAAAAGTAGAAACTATAGAAACCAAGGTTACAAGAGGTTAATTGCCTGAAGAAACTACAGAAGAAAATGAGATTACAGATGTTAATTTCAAGGTTACAGACTGCCCTGCAGCCCCACCAGTGTCCTGTTCTATCGACAGCCCATCAGCAGGGTGTATGTCTGTTTGCCTCAAACTGTCACCCATATATTTGGAAGCTTATTGTTCACATGTTATGGGAGATCGCTGTGCTTACAAGGAAGTTTTGTGCCCAGCAGTTTGTTTACATGCGGGAAATGACATGAATGCATTTGCAAGGAATTGCAAACTTGGCATCATACTGGGGTGCACAGAGCCGACCAGCCCATGATTCCGTTGCTTCAAATGGCACGGGTGTGGGCTATTTGAGGATGAACTGTGAGTACTTTATTTAGTTACTGTGCATTTACATTAGACGCTGCGGTTGGGAGGAGGAAATGTACCGTTCCTGCAGGGCGAGGTACGCACAAGCCTTCCCGCATTTAAAATGTTGCTGCAGCATTCTTTCCAGGCGCGAGACAAAGCATGCAGGCTGTAACTGACGTCCGCCTCGGAGGAAGGTCTAATCTCCATCAGAAACGGATGCAAAAGACGCACTGGCGGCCATCTTTGGTCGTTGGGAAGAATTACATGTACTTTGGTGTTGGTTACGACGTTTGGGGAAGAGTTTTCAGTGTTGATTGGAGTTTGTCCGTATAAGCACACCTTATTGTCATCATGCCGACGCAGACTTGTGGCAAGTACCGTGGGTTTGCCCATTGCGAACTTCTTTACTATCGGGACGATTGGTGAAGCGTTTGGACGAAGACGGAGATGTCTGGAAAATTGGAGAAGTGCTCGTTATGCTGGTCAACTGAGGTGTCTCCTTCTCTTCTCCTGATGGAAGCGCGTCTGGTGAGTGACCCCTCTCCTGTGGTGATAGACTTGCAATCTTCATTGGAGCTTATTTTTACAGTTTTGTCCATGGTGCAGTACACTAGGGTGAAAGGTCGGTCACCAGATTCTTCGACAGGGTGTTCTCAGAAGAATTATCTGAAAGAGACTATTAGTTATAGATTCCTTACCTTAGAATTACCCCCAGGCGTCAGACTGGATCCGGAGAAATTTTTTCTTAGCAGTACCCTGCGCTTTGGTAGGTGGCGTTGTGGTTGACATCGCGGTGTCTACTTAGACGCCGCCCCTGCGCGCTGATGTCGGTTCTTTCTTTCTCCGCGCCAGCCAGCGCAGAACCGGAGAGAGCATGCCCCTTAGTCACGTTTTTGACTAAACCCTTCTTCGACTTTTGCCGACCTCTTTTTTGAGTCTTCGACTCCTGGTAGCACGAGGGATGACCCATCGTCGGACCGGCTTCAAGCCCTGTGACTCCTGTCACAAGTTGATGTCGGTCACCGATCCGCACCTCGTCTGCCTTTGGTGCCTGGAGCGCGACCACGATCTGAAGTCGTGCTCCGACTGCCGGTCCATAAACCCGAAGTCTTTGCGGGAGCGGTCCCGAAAGCTTTTGGAGGCCCGGCAGTCTGCTCCGCGCCGCTCGAGGTCCCCGTCGAGAGGAAGGTCACAGGAGCGGTCGCGGAGTCATCACCATACCTCTTCGAAGTATTCGCACTCCTCCGGTAAGTCGACGCACAAAAAGAAGGCGAAGAAGCATCGCCGCTCCTCGCCTTCTCCCCGTCCGTCGGCCTGACGCAACGCGGGACCCGTAGTGTCGTCGCTCTCCGGCTCCTTCCTCGGAGCCCTCTGGGACGGGTCTGCGCTTCCCTGCCTAGCATCGTCAATTTTACGAAGCGCTGCACAGCATTTTTGGGCAGCCCGACTCCGGGCCCCACGGACTCTGCTGGGGGCCCTAGGCCTTCGATGCCGGCGGCTCTGGCCCCGGTGCCGCAGGGCCCCCAAGGATCCAGGCCTGGATCCGGATCGGTGCCGGTCGACCTCACGGTACCTTCCCCGGTGCCGATTCCAGTGGCGACACCCCCGACGCCGGTTGTGCCCCCAACCGGCGTCGACCCCAGCCTCACCCCCGATATGGACACGGTGCCGTACCGACGTTGGTACCGGCGCCGGAGGGTACTTATGTACCGCTGTTCATCCCTGGCGTTCCCTACCGCCCTGAGTGGCAGCCAGAGGAGGTTGAGGAGGACTGGGAGGGGTCTATTGACCCTCTAGCAGACCAACTTGAGGAGCTGAACTGGCAAGAGGAGTTGGGTGATGTCAGTGGTCTGGATACCTCCCCAGACCTTGGTATGCTTTCTCCCCCTACCGTGGCTACGGAGGAGGGAGCCTCCTACGGTGTGGTGTTGCTTAGGGCGGCTGAGGCCTTGGGCTTCCTACGGTGGCTGTCAGGACTAACCTCCTGACTGAGGTGCTTCAGCCAGCAGCAGCCTCTTCGGAGCCCCTGCTGCCTTTTAATGAGGCCCTCACTGACATCCTTCTGGGCACTTGGTCCAGACCGAGCACAGGGGCTCCTGTGGACAGGATGATTGTCCGATGCCACCGCCCGGCCCTGGGCGACCCACTTTAACTCTACCAACACCCTACCCCTGAGAGCTTGGTGGTCCAAGCCTCAACCTCAAAGGGTGCATTCCCTACTGCTCCCCCAGATAGGGAATCCAAGAAGCTGGACCATCTTGGGAAGATGTTTTCTTCGGCCAGCTTAGGACTGCGGTCGGTGAACACTGCATGTCTCTTGGGCCGTTACACACACACACGGTGTGGGATACGGTTGCGCAAGTGCTACCGCAGTTCCCGGAGGAGGCCCGGGCCTTGCTCACCCGCACTGTTGCTGAAGGTCGAGACGCTGCAAAGTTCACTATCCGGTGTGGGCTGGATACCGCAGACTTGCTGGGTAGAACGGTTTCCACGTTGTACTGAGGCGCTACACCTGGCTGAGAACGTCTGGCTTCTCTGGGGATGTCCAATCTACCATTTTGGACATGCCCTTTGATGGCCGTCGCCTGTTTGGTGACAAGGCGGACAACGCGCTCGAGCATTTCAAGGACTCTAGGGCTACGGCCAGATCCTTGGGCCTCGCGACAACTTCTCGCCCCATGCAGTCTGCCTTTCGTGGCTACGGAAGTGGTGCCCCACCACGTTCCACCCAGAGCCCCGGGGCTGCGCAAGCTACCCAGCCTCTGCGTGGTCGGGGACGTGGGACCCAGCGTTGTGGGTCTGGGGGCCAGCGGGCGGGCCAGTCCACCAAAGCCCCCCCTGAAGCAGCCTCCAAACCTTCCTAGTCCGACCTACCAGGGCCACCAGTTGCCAGTGGGAGGCAGGATCTGCCATCACCTCCCCCACTGGCACAACGTCACGTCGAACAGGTGGGTTTTGCAGATAGTCCGAAGGGGCTACTCCCTCCCCTTCGAAACTACCCCTCCCCCATGCCACCAACACTCCATCGCATGTCGGAGGATCATTTGGCCCTTCTCCGACAGCCAAAGGAGCTATTGAACGCGTCCCTGTGCCAGAAGTAGGTCGTGGTTGCTACTCCCACTACTTCTTGGTACTCAAGAAGGACAAGAGCTGCGTCCTATCTTGGACCTCAGGGACGTCAACCACTTCCTCCGGAAGGAGAAGTTCAAGATGTTAACCTTGGCTCAGGTCTTGTCTGCCCTCGACCCTGGAGACTGGATGGTAGCGTTGGACTTGCAGGACGCTTACTTTCACATCCCTGTCTTGCCTGCCCACCGGCGCTACCTACAGTTCACGGTAGGCCATGAGCATTTTCAGTTTACCGTGCTCCCCTTTGGCCTTACCCAGCGCCCCTCGGGTGTTCACGAAAGTGATGGCTGTGGTCGCAGCTCATCTGCGCAGATCAGGGGTTCCAGTCTTCCCCTATCTCGACGACTGGCTGTTGAAGGCGGGCTCGCCCCAGGCTATCATCTCCCACCTCCAGACTACGACGGACCTCCTGCATTCGCTGGGGTTCACAGTCAACGTGCCGAAGTCGCACCTGATTCCCTCCCAGAAGCTCCTTTTCATCTGAGCGGTTCTGGACACAGCAAAGTTTCGGGTCTATCCTCCCGAGCAGCGAGTCTGGGATATTCGGACTATGATACCGATGTTTCAGCCTCTATCCCGGATTTCGGTGAGAATGAGGCTGCTGGGCCTCATGGCCTCCTGGCCTCCTGCATCCTGCTGGTGGATCATGCCACATGGCATATGCGGGCTCTGCAGTGGGACCTGAAGTTCCAGTGGGCGCAGCACCAGGGGAATCTTTCCGATGTCGTTCAGATCTCAGAGTTGACTGCAAGTCAGTTGCAGTGGTGGCTCATGAACCAGGATTGGGTCAACGGCAGATCCCTTCCCCAGCCAGAGTTCACAGTAGTGACGGATGCGTCACTCCTGGGATGGGGCGGCCATATGGGAGAGGCGGAGATCAGAGGCCTTTTGGTCTCCGGCGGAGTCCGGGCTCCACATCAACCTTCTGGAGCTCCGGGCGATTCGTCTTGCACTGAAGGCATTCCTTCCTTCTGTCAAAGGAAGAGTGGTGCAGGTGTTCACGGACAACACCACCGCCATGTGGTACTGTAACAAACAGGGCGGGGTGGGGTCGTGGACCCTATGTCAAGAGGCTCTTCGCCTTTGGACATGGCTGTAACATCAGGGCATATCTCTGGTGGTTCAACACCTGGCAGGTTCCCTGAACTCCAGGGCGGACAAACTCAATCGCCGGTGCATGATGGATCACAAATGGCGTCTTCACTCTGAGGTGGTGCATGGTCTCTTTCAGCAGTGGGGAGAGCCTTGGTTAGATCTATTCACTACCGAAGAGAAAGCGCAATGTCAGCAGTTCTGCGCGTTGGAGTTTCCAAGGCGGCTCTTGTTCGGCGACGCTTTTCGTCGCGAGTAGAGTTGCAGTCTCCTGTACGTCTTTCCGCCTGTACCACTTCTGTCCAGAGTGCTGAAGATCAAGCGCAACGGGACCCAAGTCATTCTTGTGGCTCTGGACTGGGCACGAAGAGTCTGGTACCCCGAGCTCTTGAGTATGGCCATCAATCCTCCGATCAGACTGCCTCTTCGGGAGGATCTTCTGTCGCAGCAACAGGGGACGGTCTTCCACCTGAACCTGTCCAGTCTCCACCTCCTTGCGTAGAGATTGAGTGGCGACAGTTTACAGCTTTCGACCTTCCTCCCGAAGTCTGTAATGTCATCTTGGCAGCCAGGCATCCCTCCACTAAAACGGTATATGCCTGTAGATGGAACAAATTTGTGGCATGGTGCACAGCAAAGGCTGTGGATCCCCTTTCTGCCCCTCTTTCAGAGGTTTTCCTCTTCATTCTTTCTTTGGCCCAGCAGGGCTCTGCTCTGGGCACTTTTAAAGGCTATCTTTCGGCCTTTCTTTGCCTTCCTGATCAGCCTTCTCTTTTCAAGTCCCCTGTTGTCAACAGATTTCTGAAGGGCATTACTCAGCTCTTTCCTCTTTCTCCTTTCGTAATGGCCCAGTGGGACTTGAATCTTGTCCTCACTTATCTTATGTGTGCTCTCTTTGAGCCCCTACATAATTGTCCTCTTCGCCTCCTTACTTTGAAGACTGTTTTCTTGCCTGCCATCACCTCTGCTCACAGGGTGAGTGAGCTTCAGGCCTTATCTTCCAGACCTCCCTTTCTTGCTGTCCATCCGGACAAAGTAGTCCTCCGTACTAGGCCCTCTTTTCTGCCCAAAGTGGTTACCTCTTTTCACGTAGGTCAGACCATCACATTGCCCACCTTCTGCCCGCCTCCGCACCCTTCCAAAGAGGAGGAGAGACTCCACCGTCTGGACCCAAAACGTGCGCTGTCTTTCTACCTTGACCGCACTAAAGACTTCTGGGTGGACGATCAACTCTTCGTGGGTTATGTGGGCACCAAGAAAGGTCGGGCAGTGCAGAAATGTACCATCTCTCGATGGGTCGTCCTATGCATTAAGATCTGTTATTCTTTGGCTAAAAAGGAACCTCTAGTTACTTACCTTTGGGAACAACGTATCTGTAAGAGACATATATTAGTTATAGATTCCTTACCGCCCCACCCATCCTCCCCGTTCTGCGAACTGACTTCTAGGGATAGGGACTCCCTTGCTGGGCCTTAGTTTTGTGCACCAGTGGTCAGTGTCTTGCATGGCTCTGAGCTTCTGGCGTGGAAAGTCGTTTCAGAACTGACGTCAGCGCGCAGGGGCCGCATCTAAGTAGACACGGCGACGTCATCCCTGTGACCACGACGCCAACGACGGACGCGGAGTCGACCGACACCACCTATCGACGCGCAGGGGTACTGCTAAGAAAAAGATTCTCTGGATCCAGTCTGACGCCTGGGGGTAATTCTAAGGTAAGGCATCTATAACTAATATATGTCTCTTACAGGTACATCGTTACCGAAGGTAAGTAACTTGTTCGTTATGCACATTTGTTTGTAGATGTTCTGTGTTTCACTTATTTCAGATGTGGATACTTTATTGAAGGATGACTGTTATTCATTTATATTTGGCTCCAGAGGTTATGTATGGGTTATTGCCGAGTGTGGGGTGTCACAACATTTTGTGGTGGTAGGATGTTTATAAGTTAATCACCCACATACATAGGTGTTTGTTGCTGTATTGAGATAACTGACTGTGTGTGTATTATGTCACTCGTTTTCGTAGAGGTTACAGTTAGGATGACTGTTGTCTTTGAGTTGACTGTGCGAGTCAAGTCACTCTAGTCTACCACTATTTTTGTGGTTGTGGGATGATTGGAGTTAAATTGCTTACTTTTGGTGTTGTTTGTGATGGCTTTATTAGGATAAGTCACATAGTTCTACCACTATTGTGTGGTTGTGGGATGATGGAGGAATATCACCCACTGTTGCTGTTGTGTTTGTGATGGCTTTGAGGACAAGTCATTCAGGTCCACCACTACTACGTGGTAGTGGGATGATGTAGGTACATCACTCACTGTAGGTGTTGTGTTTGAGATTACTGGATGAGAAGAAGTTACTCAGGTCTACCACCATTGTGTCGTTGAGGGAGGGTTGTAAGTGAATCTCCCACTTGTAAGTGTAATGGTGATGCTTTAGTGTGTTGTGATTGAGGGCTTCCCTCCTTTTGTTTTGCTATGGGGTGGTCTCTACTGCTCCTTCAGTGGTTGGTTCCCTGCGCGTTGTCTTTCATGTCGGCCTGGCCAGCTGGCATGTTTGTGGCATTAGGGGTTTGGTAGAGGAGCTGTGGTGTGGAAGAGTGTATGGTGTTTTTTGTTAATGGAAAGAGAGAAGATGTGCAAGGTGTTTGTTTTATTTGAGTGTATGATCATAGTGACATGTTGACGTGTACCTCCTCCCTATATTTATAATGGCAATATGCTTGCACTCAACAAGTAACTTGCATGTATTCTGATTATTTATATCTTCATTTTTATTTATGGTGATTAGCATGAATGGTCTTTTACAATTAATAACTTAAATGCATGTTCTTATTGCATTTTATATTGTGACGTGTACCATCCCTATACTTATATTTGCAATATGTTAACTCACAAAGTTCAGCAACATGTGTGCGACTTCTTTCCACTTGTTACTTCCATGCACTTTTCTTGCCTTTCGTTTTGCTATTTTGTAGACATGCATGGAGTAGTCGCTAATGTTGTTCTAGTGTTTGTAAAGAAGAGAGATATGTTATACCTGCTGCCCAGCCAGTGTGACTGGGGTGTGGAATGTTGGTGTGTGTTGATGCTATGGAATGTGCAGGTCTGAGAGAGTCGGTTGGAGAATGGGCTGAGCTGCAGGAAGGCTGCTCCTGTGGGGCTCTGCACGATAACTTAATCATCTTCCCTAATCTACACCTGGAGAATGCACTTCTTTTGATTACAACACCTATTCTAGCATCTTTACTGATAGCTTCCTCTCTCTGAATTCACTAACTGCACTTCTCAAATTCTTTTTGTATTTATTGATCTACTTTGACCTGTTGATCTTCACCCATGAAATGTGAGTTTGTACTACTGTTTCAGTTATTGTGTCTCAAAGTGTATCAACTTTTATAGTGACTAAAATATTGTTTTAAATGCTGCACAATAATCATGTATAAATGTTTTCACTTTCTGGTGCTATGTATTTTATTTCTTTTATTCATATGTAATTTGCTAATAGATCTCCTCAGTTTAGCACTTTAATGTTTGTTTTCTATTTGAATTGTTTTCCTTTCAGCAGAAGGTTATTGTACATTTGTTTCTCTTCTCTTTAGCCTTCACCAACCCATTCGCAACATCTGCGACTGCCCCTCAGCCGTCACTGCCCTCGACAAATCCATTCCAGACCAATGGCATGGTGCCAGGTGAGACTTTGAAAGTATAAATAGTCTGTCTTGTAGTTTTATCCTCATTACAAAGGCACAATGGACTGAAGGCAGATTCACGAGCTTAGCTGGATTCCTCACCAACTAACAAGGTCCCTGGTTGTACATATGTTTTTGAGGGGAAAAAAACTGATGTTGAAAGATCATTTTTTTTATGATCCACATCTGAAATCTACTAAAATGCTCTTGTTGTGCAGAGGTAAATAACACTTAGCTACCATAATGTGTCACAGGTGGTTTTCAAATGAAAAGCTAGATGACATTTCTGAAGGAGCTCACCACTTTCATTTTACATCTGTGATGTGCATTTTTCCATGCAACGATGCAAGGCCATCCAGATGTTGAAAGTGTTACAGCAACATAACAACATTCAGTTCCTGTGGGTATTTGTACTATTGTGTAAATATAGCACTCTTTTTTTCTCGAAATAGTTCCTGGAAGGACATCTTGTTGCAGACACTGATAGTCCAGCCTCATGTCTGCATTCAGTGTCAATGAGTATATTAGTTGCTTCGGAATGTAACCATCGCTGGCGTTCAATATATAACCTCCACTAGGATATATAGTCGCTAACGGGGCCAGACTTACATCAGCATTTAGTATATGTATGTTGTATTTTGTAAAGCGTGAGCCCAGCTCAAAGGCAGTGGAGCACTGTACAGAATCAAAGGTGAAGATACAGTCAGCAGGTGATTGGAGAGGTAGCTGAGGTCTGAGAGCAGAAGCGGGCTGTTCATTCATCAGGAGATCGTGGTCTTTGACGCGGTGGGCCTTCAAGTCACTCCTAAGCTTGAGCATGGTTGATGTGGTCAGGATGGATATGGTGCTCCAGAGCCTGTGGGGATCTCTTATTCTTTCAAATATAAATGCTGCATGTAACAGTGCAGTTCTCTTCCAGGGGATACTCATCAAAGTCATAAGCACTGAATTATCCCCGCCCATCTGCGGGATCCCGGAGCATATAGAAATATACATATATATATGAGTATGTTGGGGGATCACAAGTGCATAGCACTTACGCGACATACATATATACATGTATATAAATACATAAATATGCAGCCTAACAAATTCCAATAAGGCAAAATGCCAAAATTACAAAGGTTTTCCCTGTACAGACAATCTCCTATATACACTCTGTAATAGAGAACATACACTGTAATAGTGTTATGCAAGAAAAACCTTTATTTTCAGAGAAGAAAACATGTAATAGCAGGCAGTTGTCCCATAGGCTGCATAGCTGAATAAATATCACCGTACAGTAAAACACTGGCACCTTGCCTTTAAGGCTTCCAAGAACTTGGACACTTTGCCTTTAAGGCCTCCAGGAGACCCTCTGCTCCCATCATGCACCACAGGTGACAGTTAGGTCAGTTCTTTTTCCGGCTCCTTCTATGAGGATCCTGGAGCTTGAGCTCGACAGTTTTTCTGACTTTTCTGTCAGGAATTGTTTTCTTCTTTGGTTTTTTGCGATTTTCCTGTGCTGGCAGTGTTTTATTATCATTCTCTGGCAAAATTTCAAACTTTTTCTGTCAGAATGCCAACTCTTTTTCGCAAATGTCCATCCTGTGGAAAGAAGATGGCCATCTCTGATCCACACTCCGTGTGTATCGCCTGTCTTCCTTCCAGTCACAAGCCTGACACTTGTTACCATTGTAGTAAGTTTTCTACGAGGACTCTTCGCGACAGGGAGAGGATTCGCCTTCAGGCTGTGATCGAGAGAGGAAAAACCCGGCTGGGAAGTGGCCTTGCGTGTCAAGAGCCCTCCTCTCTTCAAGAACATCGACGCCAGCATCATTCTGCCTCTTCAACATCTAGGAAACGGCAGATTCCGGACTGTTCGCCGTCGACGTCGTTGCCGCCGCCGAAGAAGCGACCGACACAATCGCCGACGTCGAGACGGCGTGAGTCTCCGTCATCGAGAAAGGTATTGACGTCGAAGCATGCTACCTCGGGCTCGAGGTATAGTCATGGCAAAGACCGATCGACGTCAAAACATCCATCGACGTCGAGACATCCGTCGACGTCAAGGCACTCTCCGTCACCTCCCCGTAGGTCGACGTCGAGAAGTTTGCCGACGGCAAGGGTGCCGCGAGACCAGTCGGCGTTGAAGACGTCGAGGCTAGTGACGTCGAGGAGGCGAGAGCGTTCGACGTCGAAGTCCCGGAGTAGACGGTCGACGTCGAGGACACCTTTGAGGGAGGTGAGGTCGCCGTCGAGGGCAGCGAAGTCCTTAACTCCTCCTAGCCATCATCCCACGTCAAGGGAGAAGTCGACGTCGAGGGAAAAACAAAGGTCGACGTCGAGGCGCTCGACGTCGAGAGCTAAAGAGCCTGCTGTTGCCTCGGATGAGGTTAGAGCTACATCTCTATCGTCAAAATCTGGATCTTCTCCAGGACTGCATATTGTCCAGATCTCCCCGGAAGGCTCTCCGGTGGTTGGTGAAGATGCACGGCGCAGGAAGCCTAGGGCCCTCAGTAGCCCGGGGTCTGATTTTCCCGTACCTATTCTCCTTCACGCTTGTCCAGGGATTCTCCATCCCCTAAAACGCCTAGAAGATCAAGATCACCGACTGTGGTTTCTTCCAGAAGGAGGACTCCAAGCAGATCACGATCTTCACATGCTCTCCATGCTAGATCAAGGGACAGATCTCGCTCTTATCATTCTTCTCCGAAGAGAAGGCGGCATAGGTCTCCCACCCGGTCTTCTTCCACCAGGTCCTCTATCAGAGACTATTCTCCAACTTTGACAGCTACACCTCCGTCAAGAGTTTCTCCAATCGATGACCTCAGCACTTTTAGCGAAGTTCTCTGTAGAGGAGCGAATAAGCTGAACATTTCTATGTATGTCCCGACTGTTACCTCCTCAGTGATTTTTGAGACTCTTCATCATCGCTCCTCGACTCGGCCTTTGCTTCCTCTTGTCCCAGGCCTTCTCGAACCTGCTATGCAAACTTTTTTGACACCGGCATCGGTGGGAGCTGTTCCTTCCCGAATAGCCAAAAAGTACAAGGCTCCGGACCAAGATCCGTTGTTCCTTCGATCGGATCCTCCTCCGGATTCCATCATTGTGGCGGCGGCTAGAAAGACGCACTCAGCTATGTCTTCCTCCTCAGCGCCTCCGGATAAGGATAGTAAACTGATGGATTCTTTAGGTAGAAGGATGTGCAACACTTCAGCTTCTATCATGAAGGTCTCCAGTTCCTCCGCTCTGCTGGGGAGGTATGATAGATCCTTGTGGGATTCACTGGGACGTTTTGCAGGCAAACTCCCAAAAGAGGACCAGCAAGACTTTAGAGAAATTCTACAAGAGGGAGGTCTAGTGGCTAACCAGGTGATTAGTGCTTCCACTGACTCATCTGATCTGGCTGCCCACGGATACTCCCATGGTATCTGTTCGAGGCGTTCTGCTTGGTTACGCTTGACTGGTCTCAAACCCGACGTCCAGCGGAAGATAACCAACCTGCCTTTCAACGGTTCTTCTCTCTTCGGGCCGCATGCGGACGAAGAAATGGCGAAGATGAAAGCAGAGCTGGACACGGTGAAAGCTGTGGGTCTCGAAAACGGAAGGAATTCCGTAGGCGCTCCCGTCCCTATGATAAACGCCCGTTCCAACAGAGGGTTCAAACCCCTCAATGGTCGGCTCAGGGTCAGCAGCAGCAGAGGTCTCACTTCCACCAACGGAGACCAGGAAGAGGAAGAGGGACCAATAGACAGCAGGCCTCTACCTCAAAGCAACCATCAAAGCAATGAGGGAGTGCTTCCTCGAAACACGTGTGCCACTCCGGTAGGAGGAAGTATCTCATTACATCTGGAGGAGTGGAGAAACATAACCATCGACAAATGGGTGTTGAACATTGTTCAAGATGGATACTTGCTACGGTTCAAGATCCCACCTCCTTCGGTTCCTCCAGAAGGACGAGTCCGCTTGTGTCATCACATTTTACACGAGGAGGTAAACGGTCTTCTACAGAAAAAAGCCATAGAATACGTCCCTGTTCATCAGAGGCGCCAGGGAATATACTCTCGATATTTCCTGGTCAGAAAAAAAGGTCCGACAGTAGAATTCAGACCAATTCTGGACTTGCGCATCTTGAACAAATACATCCGCAAAGAGAAATTTCGAATGCTTGCCCTTCACCAGATCTTTCCCCATCTACATCAAGGAGACTGGATGTGCTCCATAGATCTGCAGGACGCTTATTTCCACATTCCAGTGTCCAGAAAACATCGAAAATTTCTCCGTTTTCAGGTTGCTCTACGTCACTTTCAGTTCCGAGTCCTACCTTTCGGACTGAAGTCAGCCCCACGGACTTTTTCAAAGTGCATGGCAGTGGTGGCAGCTTTTCTCCGCAGACACAAAATATTTGTTTACCCGTATCTGGACGACTGGCTTCTGAAGAGTGCAACTCCTTCCCTGCTTCAGTCTCATCTCTCCTACAGTCTCCAGTTAATGAACAAGTTGGGTCTACGAGTCAATTTCAAAAAATCGATTCTCAATCCGACCCAGAACATTCACTACCTAGGATCGTCGCTGGACACCGCGGAAGCAAGCGTGTGTCCTTCGGCGGAGAGGTTTTATCAATCAGGATCAAATGCAGAGAACTCCTGCGGATTCGCCACCCAACAGTCCGACAAGTGTCCTCTCTCCTGGGTTCGATGGCTTCCTGCATCTTCATAGTTCCCAATGCCAAATTGCACATGCGTCCCCTGCAGCAAGCTCTGGAGGACCAGTGGGTGCAAGCATCGGGCAGCTGGGAGGATCGGATCACTCTGCCCCAGTCTGCCAGGGACTCCATCGTGTGGTGGACAAGGCGATCACATCTAATGAAAGGTGTTCCCTTCCATCAAGAGACTCCGACTCAAACTATAGTGACAGACGCCTCCCTGCAAGGTTGGGGCTCTCATATGAATCACCTTCAAGTGCAAGGGCTATGGTCGGACAAAGAAAAGGGATACCATATCAATTTTCTGGAGTTGAGGGCTGTCCAACTAGCCCTAAAATCCTTCTTTCCTTCTCTTCAGTCCAACTCCCTCTTGATTCAGACAGACAACACCACGACGATGTTTTATCTGAACAAGCAGGGAGGCACCATGTCCAGAATTCTGTCTCAGGAGGCACAAGCCATTTGGAAGTGGCTTCTGGCACGGCATCTCACCATCACGGCTGTCCATGTGCCGGGCGTCCTAAATGTACAGGCGGACTTCCTAAGCAGAGAGTTCGTAGAAGCGCACGACTGGGTGCTAAACACCGAAGTGGCTCAGGATATCTTTCAAAGATGGGGTGTGCCGGACATAGACTTGTTCGCAGATGCAACAAACGCCAAATGCCCCGTCTACGCGTCCAGGTATCACCAACCAGGTTCAAGCGGGAATGCTCTGTTGATAAAATGGTCTCAGAGCTTACTCTACGCTTTTCCTCCACTGCCTCTCATTCCAGCAGTGATCACGAAGTTCTACAAGTCCAACTCCAGGATGATTCTGATCGCTCCGGAGTGGCCACGCCAGTGGTGGTATCCGGATCTTCTACAACTTTCCGAAGTTCCGCAACAGAGATTGCCTTATCGTCCGGACCTACTATCCAAGAGCCAGGGGAGAGTGTTTCACCCCAACCTTCCTTCCCTCAGGCTGACAGCATGGCTCCTGAAGTCTTGCAGTATGGTCACTTAGACTTGCCAGCGGACTGTATGAACATACTTAAGGAAGCGAAAAGACCTTCTACCAGGGTTTCCTACGCTTTCAAGTGGAAACGTTTTTACTTATGGTGTTTGAATAATGGTCATGACCCAGTTAGAGGGCAGGAACAGGTCATTTTGCCGTATCTCTTACATCTGGCTAAGTCGGGCCTGCAGTTTACATCTATCAAGGTACACTTAGCAGCAATAACGGCATATAGAAAATCACCTTCACAGGTTTCTTTTTCAAAATGCCAGTGGTGAAAGATTTTCTTGAAGGGTTAAAAAGGTATACCCACCAGTACGAGCCCCTTCTCCTCCTTGGGAGCTCAATGTGGTCCTTACCAAACTGATGGGCGCACCTTTTGAACCAATACACAAGTCCTCCTTGCAGCACTTGTCTTGGAAAGTGGCTTTTTTGGTTGCTATCACGTCGGCTCGTAGAGTCAGCGAGATACAAGCATTATGTTGTAAGGAACCCTACACTGTTTTTCACTCAAATAGGGTAGTTCTCAGAACTCATCCAAGTTTTTTGCCAAAAGTGGTTTCAGATTTCCACATTAATCAGGTTATCACTTTGCCTACCTTCTTCTCTAATCCTTCTACACCTCCTGAAAGGGCCTTACACTCGTTAGACCTTAAGAGGGTGTTGAAGTTTTATCTGGATAAGACCAAGGTAATAAGAAAGACGGACCGCTTGTTTGTCAACTACGGCCCCATTAATACAGGATTGGCATCCTCTAAAAGGTCTATTTCAAGATGGATAGTCTCCTGCATATCTCTAGCCTATCAATTAGCTAATAAGTCTCTTCAGGGAAGGCCTAAAGCGCATTCAACCAGAGGAAAGGCCTCTACTACGGCCCTCCTCAGGAACGTCCCTATAGCAGAAATCTGCAAAGCAGCTACATGGCCGTCTGTTCATACTTTCTCTCGCCATTACTGCTTAGATTCAGATGCTCAGGAGGATGCCCAAGTGGGACAAGCCTCACTGAGGAATTTATTTGCTTAATGTCATGTTAAGATGATCTGTTTTTTAATACTATTTGCTCGTCCGCGAGGTAGTGGATATGGGCTTGCTACTCTATTCAGTGCTTATGACTATTGATGAGTATCCCCTGGAAGAGAAGGATTAGTTACTTACCTGTAATCCTAGTTCTCTTCCAGGGGTATACTCATCAAAGTCATAAGCAACCCTCCCGCCTCCCCGGACGAGCATTTTTTAGTAATTGTTACAAGTTAGTACACCGTGCAAAAAGAACTGACCTAACTGTCACCTGTGGTGCATGATGGGAGCAGAGGGTCTCCTGGAGGCCTTAAAGGCAAAGTGTCCAAGTTCTTGGAAGCCTTAAAGGCAAGGTGCCAGTGTTTTACTGTACGGTGATATTTATTCAGCTATGCAGCCTATGGGACAACTGCCTGCTATTACATGTTTTCTTCTCTGAAAATAAAGGTTTTTCTTGCATAACACTATTACAGTGTATGTTCTCTATTACAGAGTGTATATAGGAGATTGTCTGTACAGGGAAAACCTTTGTAATTTTGGCATTTTGCCTTATTGGAATTTGTTAGGCTGCATATTTATGTATTTATATACATGTATATATGTATGTCGCGGAAGTGCTATGCACTTGTGATCCCCCAACATACTCATATATATATATATATGTATATTTCTATATGCTCCGGGATCCCGCAGATGGGCGGGGATAATTCAGTGCTTATGACTTTGATGAGTATACCCCTGGAAGAGAACTAGGATTACAGGTAAGTAACTAATCCTTATTTGTTATCCTTTGTTGTCTTGCATCCTGTTTTTAAGAGCTGGCAATGTTAATGGCTATGGAAAGTTACTTGCAATGGTCATAGGGGTTTTTGCCCAGGGTCTCTCTTAGGCTATGATCTTGGCCTGGATTGGGCAAGTGCTTGGGATGAGGTGGGCTCTGCCTAGCTCTGGGCAGCACTGGCTCTAGGTTGAGGTCCACTGGATGTGGGTCTTGATATCCTCAAATAGTTGCGTATGGACATTTTGGCATCCAGCAATGAGACCATTTCGATGGGTTTTGAATATTTACTATCTTTTGAGGAAGGGACTTTCGGTCTTGCTGTGCCTCCTTCACAGGATCTGCGCGACCATCTCTTAAATTATGATAATCAGTGCTATATGCTTAAATGTCTGTGAAACAGAATGGGGTGTGGGTCAGGTAAGATAACACCCACTCACATGCATGGTTGCATTCACATGGCATTCCGCAATTCCCTAAGTGAGTGTTCTTTTGAGAAGCCTTTTATGTGTGGTTTAGTGATCTGGTCTTTTGGTTCTTGCAAATTCCCAGCGCACTGCAGAGAAAGGAGAGCATGAATGACAGTAATGTCATAATCAAAAAGACAGGTTTTTTTCCTCCTAAATTTTTGTCGAAAATATCTGCTTAGGTGAAAAAAAAGTCTACTACCAAGTCTAAGAAACACTCAATAAAAAAATATAAACAGCAGTATTGCAGCTGTCCGGGCATAGAGCGGTTCAACTGCTTTGAATGACAAGTAACCTCTGTCAAATTCATTTTCTCTATTACACTTTGCAGCGGCAAGAAAAATAGACAACAGATCAGAGGTAAGGCGAAGGGAAAGGGTGGTAAGACAATTAGGAGAAGTTGTCTTCTACACTGATACTCAAGACTTACAGCCTGGACGAGCAGGACACATCTGCCTTCAAGTTGTAGCATGTCTTTCAAGTGGACCGCTTTGGTGAGCATGGAAGTACACATTGATGCATCACATTGGCGGTGCACTCTTTGAGATGTTAGTTATAGATCCCTTTATGAGCGTAGATTGTTAGCCTCCTCCGCCACTGCCAGTACATTGGGGTCATCAGGTAAAGACAGACGAGCTACGAGAAAGTCTTTTATCACGTTAGTTATGGCACCCCAAGTAAAGGTGCTGGGCAAACCTTGTACCTTAAGATTTGCGGCGCCTCTCGCTTTGTCTTCTAATTCACTTCTTTTCTCCATGTACGAGAAGCAATATTACCCACTTTTAAAAATCAATATAGTAGCGCCACTTGTACGAAATCCTCCAAATCAGTTATTACTTATTAGCCATTCTTGTCTCTGTAGCAAAGACAGCCTTCGCCTCTTCACTCCAGTACGCCGTAATGCTTCCTAGCATTGCTGTCATTTCAATTTGACCCCTAAGGATTTCTGCAGTAGTCGAGTCAACAGTAATCCTCATCAGCAGCTGCTTTCTGTTTGAAAGTTTGAGGATAAAGAAGTCAAACTTGTCTCTCCTGCTTTGTTTACCTGACATTTCATTTATCCAGCATCCCCATACTTTCCTCAGTCGGCAAGCGCCCACCCTAGGAAGCAACTTCTGGGGCACGCACCCCTATGCTGTTCCCTCCGACTAGGGTCAACAGGAAGCCCATGTTGTCACCCTTCCCTTTTGGGGGCTAGCTGAGATTGTTTCATCCCTCTTTTGTGTGTTTGTGGGGGAGGGGGTGGGAAGAGGCAGAGCCAAACAACATCACTTGGTTGCGTACACGTATTCTTACTGCATCCCAGTGTGTTTCAGACACCTGTATAACAACCTGCTAGCTGTGAGGTGGGATTAACCTCCATCACAGTTGCCTCTATGCTCTGCCACCCCCTCAGCCCTCTTATTCCTTTCATGGCTGTCATTTCTGGCTTACAACATCTCTTATCAAAATGAACCAAAGCCATGGACTCTGGATTAGCTGCAGCCATCACTGAATCCTGGTTTGACATACTGTACAAGCACGGTAGAGTACCATTAGGAGATGTACATGCTATTTACCAGTTCAAGAGGCCAGGATTTAAAAGGGTTAGATGTTTTCTTTAGGCGCGTTCCAAGAATGTCTTCTTTTCGGATTCTCCTGTGGTAGAAGGGGAGCAGTCTTTGGATTGAAACCTCTTTCGGAACAATCTATATCCCAAGAATCGTGATCACCTTGAGACAACTGTATACTTGTTTTCATCTTCTTGCTATATTGTACTTCATAAATAGTAACATTCATATTCTCATAGAAAGGGTTTTGCTTCCTGTCCTGGAACGAATTTCATTCTTCAAGGCTCCTCTGATGATTCTTACCTTTTTTTTCAAAGTATAGTATCGGATGAAGCTACATAATATTGGTGCATGTTTCTCAGTATTTTGTCGTATATCGTCTTATTTTTTATCCTGCCTTTCCACATGTGTTTGTGTCTTCCGTTACCTTTGTTTACTTTTCTCCTTCTTCCTTTGTCTTCAGTAGAGTTGTTACTGCCTTTCACATTGACTCGATGGCTTGGCTGCCGTTAAAGAGACTGATGCTGGGGGGATAGACCTGGTTCTCCACATAGACCAGGATCTCACTGATGGGAACATGAGGCCATCTGGGCTTGATTAAGTTGGTGCTGGAAAGTGCGCTCTCCAAGTTGGGATTGATGAAGGGGAGTGATAGTAAGGACTTCAACGCTGCCCATGGTGCTCCTTTCCTGTGAAGGCTTGGATCCTCTCCAAACAGTCGGTTTCAGTTTCTGGGAGCTTGGGCTTTCTCCCAACCCATCATGTGACTCAAAATAACCCAAAATCATTTCTTTCTCTACTAATGGGGAATTTGTGTTGATGTTGGCAAACATTTTATGAAATATGATTGAAATCCTGTTACAATAATTCTAACATTGTTTAATTACAGTTGATTCAAGTTGAACCACTTTAGATCCTGTTCTGTAATTGAAACATACCAGGCCTCTGTTTCCATAGCATCTGCCAGTCAATGAGTTTCAGCTGCTCTAGGCACAGGCTCCTGGGTACCTCTGTCACCTCTCTCTAGGATCCCATTACGCAGCAGTGACTCCGTTGCAGCCGATTGGATGGACCTGCGTGATTGTTCGATGACAATTGGTCACACATTTTTTACGCATGTCTAAAAATGCTGCCAGATGCAGTTACGTGGTGGTTTAATGTTTCTAAACCTACAGCACAAAGAAAATGCTGGCTTTTTCTTGAGCATTCCCCTCGAATTCTTCTGGAGATGTTATTCAGTATGATGATCTGCTCAGTGTGTGTGTCTAAGTTAGATGTTTGACCACTGATTCGGTTCAGATTGATAGCAATCTGAGACCAATGACACATGCCTGGTAGCTTGCTCCAACTGTAGATTCCATGCAGTGCTGGGCACACTTGGCAGTGATTCCCATGTGCCGAAGCGGTATTTCTGTAACCTCAGCACAGGCTAATGTTTATGAAGCTAAAGGATGGCAGTCGGACAGTTCTCAGCTTCTAAAAAGATACAACTCAACAGTATCTGGTGCAGACCCTGGTGCACGATCGATCTCAGTGGATCAGATGAGACTTCTCGGTTACTGGTTGGCTCTTGGTTGTAGTTGTAGCCGCAGTGGGTGATGTGGAGTAGACTGCAGGGCATTTAGCATCAGCGGTTCATATGAGGTGTGCAGCCTGCGGGTCAAACATGCAGCGAACACTTCGTCCCTGACGTCACCGTGGAATACAATGCAGTGGTGAAGACCATTAGTACCCAGATGGCTCGACCACCATGTGCTGTGAGAACTCGTTTTAATCAGATCCTGGCAAAGGGTTTGTGACTCCAACTTAATCTCACACAATTTCCTGCATGTTACCTCACACAAGTGCCGAAATGACTCCATTATTTCATGCCGCATAATTTCAAGTCTGTTCGATTAAAAGTCCTATCAGTGGAAAACGGGAGTGATGTGAGCCGTTTTTCTCGCCATTTGTGGATCTGTACGCCATTTTTTTGTTTTTTAGCACAAAATGCATTCTCACGCCCACAACGATGCGAGGACACATTTCACCCAAAATACCAGATTTGCATCCCAGGTCATTTTTCTGAAAATGTGCATAATTACTCAAAAGGAAATGACGCTAAATTCGAACGCTGATAGTATTCATCCAGCAGCTGCCTTTGGTATTTGGATGATGTTTTCAGAGAGGCTAATCCTTGAAATCGGTGAACGAGCACCATGCCTAAATAGTGGTACGTTTTTACTCTGAGGACTTCGATATTGTTACGTGACCTTTTAGTTTAAACATACCATAATTTTCGTTCTCTAAGCTAGATAATAGTCCAGACCAGGCTTCTCCAACGAGTAGCTCGTGAACTACTGGTAGCATCAGTTACCTGTAAGGATCTCTATTATATGCTGCCCAGCTCACTAAATTAGAAGCTTTTGCTTGATCAAATTAATATTTTTATGCCTAAGTGTTCAAGTGTGCCTGTGAAATGAAAATGTGTGTATTTTCACAACTCATAAGCTGATAGGAGAAGAATGGTTGAATTTCCAAAATATATTTAAAGCTGATATTTGAGTGCTAAATCTTGGTGCCTGGGGCTCTGCAGCTATGGCTGTTATGAATTACCCATGATGCACTAAGGTGACCGCTGCTGGTAATCTTGCATATAGTGCCCACTAATGTAATCTTGTTTGATGTGGTAATGATTGCAGCAATAATATTATTGGTTGCTCAGGATAATTTTCACTTAGCTCTTATTACAGAAAATATTGGAGACCCCTACTACAGACAAGTAGGCACGGTGGATAGAAAAATTGGGTTATCTGCTTAGGTTAGGCTAGAAGTGTGTTGAGAGCCTAATTTTGGTGGAAACGTAGTGTTTTTACTTAGAAAGCCTGAATCATCAGATACATGGAGACAGAGGAGAAGTGCCAGGGATTCATATCTGCTTTGAAACCTGTAGATGTTGAGATCTTGTGCAACAAACTGCTGCTAGTTGGCAGTTCCATCCACACCCGTATTCCAGCATTAAATTATATTATCTGATTCAGCAAAGCACTGTTGATATCCCGTTTCTGTAGTTTGGTCCACAGTCCCACTCAATCAAGCCGATCAACTGCTATACTATAATCCATAAATACTGCATCTTTGGAATTAGACAGTCCCATGCTGTTTAGTGAGGCTTAACCTTTTAAGTGCGACCGCACTACCTCCCAAGTGAATCTGTCCGAGTTTGAGTTGTATTCTCAAAAAAGACACTCCCATTACTCGAAAAGGACCTCTGCCTGTTATAGCACCATCTAATTTCCACATCACTGTGACAGTCCGTCTTCTCTTTCAAGAATATTTTCTTTGTGCCATCTCGCTCTTCCATGTATTTCTCTGAAGCTACATGTCCCTGCTGACAAACTACTCACAGGTGCAAAATCGTTCTCATTGTAATCCAATCATGCCTTCAACTTCTATAGCCAAACTCTACCTTTGAAGAACTGCTTCAAAAAATTTCCCCACACGCCTCACTTGTTCAAAACTGTGTTAAATAGTGCCATAGTTAATCGCGATTCTGCCAAATAAACCCTACTTTTTTAAAAGTGTGTTCTATAAACTCCCCATTTTTTCCATTTTGTTCCCTGCTATTGGTACAGCAAGATGGCTCCACAAAAAACATAAGTAAAAACATCGTCCTTTACAATGCCAGTAGCTCTAACTTTCACAAATGCGAGACCAATTGCACTGCAAATGCTTGTTTTTGTTTTATAACAGCAGGTTGCTGAGAAGAGCTTCCCAAGCGGCCTGATTGTGTTTTTATATATTTTTTTAACTGCAATGACGATTGGCGCGCAGAGCACACTGATGTCACTGTAGTAAAACTGAACGGAAAGCGAGCGGATGGGATCATTTAACTTTCTACTGCATCAGCGCTCAGGGGAGCATATCTTAGCCCCCGAGCACTGATTGGGGTGGGAGAGGTATCGTTGGAAAGGGGAGAATCTCCCCTTTCTAATGCTACCTCTTCCCTGTGGATCCCTGCCTGCAGATCGCCACAGGAGAGTGATCCCCAAACAGGGATCCACCCACTAGGCACCAGGGATGGAGGGAGCAGCTTCTTAGGCAAGGACTTGTGCCAACCCCAGTGTATTTAAATAGATCAGTCTCTCTGCCCCCTCACCCCTGCCCCCCCCACACATCTGCACCCCTAGAAGGGGGTGGGGGGGGCAGAAAGCCCACTAGATACCAGGTAAAGTATTTCTTTAAAAAAAAAATATAGAGGTGAGGGTTGCTCACCTTGGGTATGCCTCACCCAATTTAAATGCGGCGTCAGCAGTTTTTAATTTGAGCTGGTAGCTTTTGCACCAGCACTTAATGGTCAACACTGCATTGTGTGGTGCAAGCTGCAGTGGCCTCCTGAGGAGAGCCCTGGCACTTTTTACAAATTAAGCACTAGGCATCAGTCTTTCTGCAACCCTCCCCCTCCCCCGGAAGCAGATGGGGGTAATTACCCCCAATATGCTCCCCGGGGTGCAGAAAGCCCACTAGATACCAAGATAGCATTTTCTTTTTTTATATTGGGGTGGGGGCTTCCCGCTATGGGCATGTCCATGCCTCTACCCCAGCTAAGTGGGGCATCAGTCTTTTTGATTCTCCCCCACCCCAGGGGTGAATGGGGGTAATTTCCCTTGATCTACTCTCCGAACTTCCACCCGGGGAGGCAGAAACCCCACTAGATGCCAGGGATTTTTTTTAAAGAAATATATGGGTGGGGGCTGCCCACCATGGACATGCCCCCACCCCAAAAACAAAGCAGGCAGCATTTTTGCCTCCCTGGGGGTCATTACCCCAGTCTGTCCCCCGGGGAGCCCACTATACCGTAAGGACTGCTTTCATGTAATATTCTTTTGAGGGGAGAGGCCCCTCCTGGTTATAGGCTCATGCTGCCCCCACCCATGTCCCAAGAGACTTGCCCCCTTCTGGGGGGTGATAGGGTATTCAACCTACCAGACCCAGACAGTTCTGAAAACTAGACATCCGGTGGAGACCATGGTGGTGTGCTCTACCTGGACTCCATACCATTTTCTAATCAACAGTGCCTTGCAAACCTCAAACTTTGACTAAAAGCGCACATTTTCCTCGTATTTTTGTGAGAGAACCTTATGGAATCTGAGGGGAGTTACAGATTTCCTAGCACACAGTATTCTCCAAGTCTCCCTCTAAAAATGGCCCACCCACACTAGTGAGGTATCAAGAGACCTTAACACAAAAGGCCCTAAAGCGCTATGTTGGGAGATCAGCATTAGGGGTACTGCGGGATATGGGGCCGTGCTCGGCTATGGAAACCTACCAACCTCAGACATTTTTGAAAACTAGACAACCAGGGGATTCCAGGGTGGTGTACCTTGCATGAATCCTATGAGGTTTTCTTACCCACAATCTCCTGCAAATATCAAACTTTGCCTGAAATAACACATTTTCCTTACAGTTCTGCGATGGAAATTTCTTGAATCCGCACGAAGTACCAAAATTCCTACCACCCAGCGTTACCCCGCTCATGCTCACAAAAATGCTGCGCCACTTGTATGATTGAGCCTAGTGCCAACGACAGGAAAGGATAAAGCCGATGTCAATGGGAGTCTCCTATCAAGGGCTCCCATTGATCTTGGTTTGATTCGTTCTTGTTGCGGGCACTAGGCGCAGCACGGCCTTAAATACCACAGCTACCCCTGTTGCTTATCCATGAGCATAGCAATTTAGGGCCTTTTGTGTTGTCGCCTCTTGACCCACACAAGTGGGGTACTGTTCTTATGGGGGTACATGTTGGAACTCAGGGTGGTAGAAAATTTGTGGCTCCCCAAAGATTCCAGAACTTACCATCACAGAAATGTAAGGAACATGTGTTATCTCATCAAGACTTCTAGCCGCAGATTCTTTACCTTTGAATTTCCCCTGGAGTCAGACTAGATCCAGAAGATTTTTCGTGAGCAGTACCCCTGCTCGCCAGTAGGTGGTGTAGATTGGCTCCGTGTGGTGTTGTCCACGCCTAAAGTGACGTTCGTGGCACCCATGTAGGTGCCACCCAAGTGCGCCAATGTCAGTTCTTTTCTTTCCCACCAGCCAGCGCTGATCCGGAGAAGAGCTACCCCTCTGTAATTTTTTTCAGCGAATTGTTTTGACTTTTTATCAACTGTTTGTGAGGTATTACCTCTTGGTTTGTGGAGATGTCATCTCGTAAAACAGGTTTTAAGCCTTGCGGCACCTGTCACTGGCTGATGTCGGTGACGGACCCGCACCTTATCTGTCTTTGGTGCCTGGAGTATGACCACGAAACAAGTTGTGCCCTGATTGCCTGGCCATGGCCCCGAAGGCTTTGAGGGAGCGGTCCCTGAAGCTGCTAGAGGCCCAGCATGTGACTGCAGAAATCGAGGTCCCAGGATCGTTCGCGGAGCCCAAAGTCCTCTTTGCCCCATTCAAAGTCCTAGGGACATTTGAGAAAGAGGCACAAGAAAAAGAGTAAAAAGTCGAAACGCTCTCTGACTGCTCCTCGTCCGTCGGCTGACGAGATGAGGGAGCATCAGGACCCCAGGAGGCATGTTTGTTCTGCGCCTGGGCCGACTCCGCACCTCCCCGACTTTCTGGGAGCTGGAGCAACCCCGCCCAACTCAGTTATATGAAGCCAGTTGTCTCATTTTTTTGGCGGCCCGACCCCGTTGATGCGCCTTTCGGCTCGGAAGGGGAGGCGGGGCCCTATCTGGTTCCGTGCCAGTGGCTCCTGTGGATTCCTGATACCGACGCTTCCGGCACCATCCCCATTGTGATCACCAACTCTGAATCGGAATTGATTGTGGATCAAACTCAAGAGATGCAAAAAGAAAAAAATCGAAAACAGTATGTGGTTGTGTAGTGGTCTGCGATATGGAGAAGTGTACACCAATCACTGTATGCAAATCACTGCTGACCACCAATGTTAGAAATGGGGTCTCTCTTTGCCAGTGGTTTGCACCCTCTCAAAGTAGAGACCCTCACTGTAGTCAGGGTAAGGGGATTACACAGCTCGGATATCCCCTGCTCACCCTCTTGTTAGCTTGGCACAAGCAGTCAGTCTTATCTCAGAGGCAATGTGTAAAGCATTTGTGCATACACACACAGTGAAAACACTACAAAAGGAGTCCACACCAGTTTAGAAAAGGAACCAATATTTATCTGAATAACACAAGACTGAAATGACAAAAATCCAACATACACAAGTAAAGATATCACTTTTCAAAGGTTTTATCAGTTCAGTCCATAGAAATCTATGGAAGCATCACTTTTAGCATAAAGTACCTTGGATTCGTCACAATTCAGAGACAAAGCTGGCACTGGAAAAGCAAAGCAATGCGTTGGTTCCTTACTCCTAGATGTGATGTGATGCGTTGGTTCCTTACTTCCAGGGGAGGTGACCCCAAACTCCGAATTTCTATCTGCTCCCAATGGGAAATTACACTTAAAAGATATTTCAAGGCAATCCCTGTGTTATCCAATGGGAGAGATAGTCCTTGCAATAGTGAAAAACAAAATTAGCAGTATTTTACTATTAGGACATGTAAAACAAAACAGTATATGTCCTACCTTTTAAATATACTGCACCCTGCCCATAGGCCTTCCTTAGGGGTGACTTACATATAGTAAAAGGGAAGGTTTGGGCCAAATGGCAGTTTAAAACTGCACTCACAGCCACTGCAGTGGCAGGTCTGAGACATGTTTGCAGGGCTACCCATGTGGGTGGCACAATCAGTGCTGCAGGCCCACTAGTAGCCTTTGATTTACAGGCCATGGGCACACCTGGTGCACGTTACTAGGGACTTACTAGTAAATCAAATATGTCAATCATGGATAAACCAATCACCACAATTTAGACAGAGAGCATATGCACTTTAGCATGGTTAGCAGTGGTAAAGTGCCCAGAGTCCTAAAACCCAAAAAAACAGGGCAGAAAAATTGGGAGGAAGAAATAAAAAAAGTTTGGGGATAACCCTGCAAAAAGGGCCCGGTTCAACACATAGGTTCTAGCAATGAAGATGTTCTGCACATGCTATTCGTGTTGCTTCGCTGTAGTCAGTTCCTTGGGAAGGATGAAATTTGATTCCTGTAATATTGCCCGAGTTGATATCTTTAAATATATAAAAGTTTCTTAATAGTCTACTTATGTTGCCTCTAATGTATTGATAGTAATGATAAATTATGTGTTGGGCTTCTGATTTACACGCTCACTGGAGATAGTTTCACCAGACGTAGAGCGCCCCAGTGAGCTTGATATTGCGGTCTTCCGGGGAATCCTTCTAAATAGGCAAGATGAGGGTACTGAGGTAGACGGAAAAACATCTCCTCAAACCCCTCACATGACATCCTGAAGCTGTCTCTTCGGCAGTCTCTCTTCTGTCTAATATTCAGGATGGTGATCCGCTGGAAGGCATACAATACAGAAGTCATGGAGATCTGGGTGGGTTTTTTTTCTTGCCACGGGCAAGGAAAAAAAGTGAAGACATTCTGACTGTGAAAAATAAGATTCCAGTCAGAAACGGGTGAAACCTCTCCTTGGTCATAAAGGACGTTGCATGAGGTATATTAAACCGGGTTTAAAGGGTTTTATATAGAAAAAGCCAAAAGAAGCTTAACTCGGCGCTCCAGGATCCTGTTGCCCGGTGCCGAAGCAATGAACTGACCCAACTGTCTCTTCTGGGGCATGATGGGACTCTGGAGGAAGGGTGAGGGCCGAAAGGGCACAGTGATAGTTTTTTCAGCCTGCCTGCTAGCATTGCCCTGCATTACCTTCATTTTTCCTTTTACAAAAGTTATTTAGGTGATATTTCTAGTTACTTTACATTTATTGCCGATTTTCCTATATTTGGAGATATTTTTAAAATGAACTAAATTAAATTTGGCTATTTATAGCCTTCTTTATGCTGCAACGTCAATTGTTTTTTATGTATATGCACTGTTTGTCTACAGAAAGAGTTTGTGGATGCACAACGTATGTATTTGCAAAGTGTACCCGGGATCGTGCATGTGGATGGGACAATTCATTGTTTGACTTTGAGGATTTCCTTGGAAGAGAACTAGGATTACAGGTAAAAAAAAAAAGTTTCCATGCAAGGGATTAATCTCCGCCGATGTTGAATGGCCGGGAAAAAATATTAAAGCACTGGTATTGAAATTGCTTCCAGACCTCCAGGTTTAGTAAGTAGTTTTAAGTGAAGGCTCATTGGCAGTTGCTGATTTATTCAACTTTTTGCCTGTTACTGTTGATATCCAGCACATTCCCTAACTGATAGTGTTTCTCTCCTTTTAATTTGAATCTCCTGCTCCAGCGAGCACTTCTTGTTGATGGTGTCTATTTCGGTGTCATTAGCCAAGAGTATTGTTTTTTGTTTCTGGTTTCGTAGTGGGGACTAGCTAGCTCCTCACAGGCTTGTCTGTTCAAAGACAATTAGAGTGGGTGCGACTGATGTTTGTGGAATAGCTGGAGTAATAGAAGCGTAATTTGTTGTCGTAAGTGCCACTTTTCGAGTTTTACCAAGAGTACCGTTTGTTTCTTTCATCTCCATATTTACATTCATTTGTTTGCGACTGAAATGCTGACATAATTTTTGACTGGCATGAAAGACACTTGCTATTTTCTTTATTTTCCTTCCCAGACTAGTGTAGGAAAGTGGGTTCTTTCTGGCATAGATAACCCCACTTTTTACCTGGTGTCAGTGTGTTTTGACTGTAGTTCACTGGGATCCTGCTAATCAGGCCTCCAGTGGCAGTGCTCTCTTCTCTAAATTCTCTGGTAAGTACTTTGTACACCCCACAATTGGCATACTGGGGTACCATTATAAGTCCCTAGTATATGGTACTGAGGTACCCAGGGCTTTAGTACACCAGGGGTCTCCCATGGGCTGCAGCATGTATTATGCCACCCATGGGAGCCTGTGCAACTGTCTGTAGAACTGTCATTGCAGTATGCGTGAAATGGTGCTTGCACCTTTCACTTTGAATATAGGGTTTCCCTTATATCCCAGTCACTGCACTTTTAACCTATAAGTCACCCCTAAGGTAGGCCCTTCAGTCCAAGGGCAGGGTGCATGGTTCTAAGTGTGTGGGTAGCCCTGCGTGAGCAGAAAGTACCCCTGCAAACCTCGGACTCCATTCTCTGGGCTTTGTAAGTGCGGGAAAGCCATTATAAAGCATGTAGTGGACACTGGCAAGTCGAAATGTCCAACTACATAATGGCTGCCCTGAACCTGGTCAAGTTTGGTATCAAACATGTTGGAATCATGCAACTACACCGATTACAGTGGTAGTTGCATGATACCATGTACTGGGGGGCTCCTTAGAGGACCCCCCCAATACCTATCTGTGTATCCTTACAGGGTCTGTCTGCCTGCCAGCCTGCACTGCTGCAGACCATAGACCGTGTTCTTTCTCCCCCTCCCCCCCCCAGCTGATAAGCTTAACTCGGGCAGGGGAAGCTGAACAAAGGCTTTCCTGCGAAGGAGAGGTGTGACCAGCTCTCCTTTAGAATTAGGTAGGGTGGGGGTTCTTCAGAGCGCCACCAGACTGCATTGAAGAGCACATTTGGTGCCCTCCATGCATAAACCAGTTTCGCCCAGTTGGGTCCTACTCTGACACGAAACCACACAAAGGACAGGGAGGGTGTCCTCCCCCCTGTCCAGCTCCTTCCTAAGAAGGTGCCTAGAGCTCCTCCAGGTGGCCACTTGATTCTGCCATGTTGAATCTTGGCCCCTGGGAGCATATGACTGGCTAGGACGGCTGAGTAGCACGACCCTGACCCCCCTCTGATAGGCGGATTACCAGTGAAGAGGTCCTTCTCCCTTTTTAGGGTTACTTAAGGGCTCTCCTGAGGGTGGGTCCTTGGATTCGTCCCAACAACAACTTCAAGATCCGACTGCTTGCCATGTGAAGACTGTGCAAAGACTCTTCTGTTGGTGGACACTGGAACTCTGCTGTTCTTCAAGCCACGACCAAAGACGAGACTGCCTTCAGCGGGAAGATTCCTGCCGCATCTTCGTCCCTGTGTTACTTCAAGTTCTGCAACTCCATGGCTGAGCATCCTCCGAGTCACCACAGACTCAGCTTGCATCCCAGCCAGAGGGAATCTCCCTTGGAGTGAAAGAGACACTTACCTGCATCCGCAGGCACCTCTATGTCGACGACCGGTTTGCCGATCTTGTTGTCCCACAAACATCGCCTGGCTCAGCAACACAGGTGGTGGTTTGTTGGTTGAACTGCCTCCCTGTACACCTCGTCCGTTTGCTGTTACCAAGGCTTGTTGGCTCTCCTCACAAAGATCTTCAAGCTCTAAGAAGCCCCAGCTTTCAGCATTGCACAGCTCCTAGAACAACGTCCTGCCTGCATCCTCCGAATCATGGGCCTTCATCTTCTGTGTGCTGTTGAGGCTTCCCTGCGACTCCCTGTGCCTGCTGCCAGAGGGTCTTCAAGGGGGCTCCATCGATTCTTGCTCGCTCTCCTACGTGCAGAGGGCCGGCTCCGGCTTAACCTTGCTGGGTTAGTCCCACAGACCTTGCTGGTCTGCAACATAGCATCTTCTCCTGCGAACCGTTGTTTGCGTTGGCCAAAGCTTGTTGGTGGTGCTGCCAACCACTGACCTTCCTCCACTCGTCGACTGGCGTGGGACAGCTCGTGGACGGTTCCTGTGCTCCTGCATCATCGCCTGGGCTCCACAGCCGCTGCTTCAACAGCAAGAACCTCCAACAAGGGCTGGTATTGTGCTCCTGTGCCTCTTGGTCACCTCCGTGTGGTTTGAACTCTGTCCCCTCTGCTTTCAGGTTCTTCTCATCTGGATTCCAATCCCTAGTTCCACCGGGCTGATCCATGAGACTCTGTAGCTGCTGATCTTCCACGTACCTCCATTGGCGTCTATGGGCAGTTCTGACATCTCTTCATCCCTATGCACCTGGCCTCCCTGGTGTAGGTATCCTGGTTACTCCAGTATTGGAGCTTTCATAGATTCCCATGCTTAGATTCCCATGCTTAGAATCATTCCCCGTCGTCGAGATGGGAGTCTCGGTAAAATAAAATAGTAGTAAATAACTATTACAAAAGAGAAACAGGCCTAGGCCTGAACTCATTTTGCAACCAGACCATGTCTTTTTGTAAAAGAGACCAAAAAGAACAGGCAACCAATCAGAGTAGCCTCACCCTCTAGAACCTTGGCGAAAGAACCTCAGCCCCTCAGATTTTCTACCGCACGTTGTGCTACAGGGAGTCTCCTTGAGCTTTGCTCTATTTGAACGCTTTCAACTGTTTTTTCTAGCGTTTTTTCTTCAGGTTTTCTCTCTAAAGCCTGTGGAAATGTCTGATAAAGGGAAGAAAGCTTTATTTCAGGCTTGTGCCACTTGTGGCAAGAAGAGGCTATATGTTGAAGATAGACATAAGGACTGCATATATTGCCTCTACCCGGATCACAAGGCTGCGGAGTGCAAGATTTGCCGCACCTTTTCCACCAAGACTCTCCGGGACCGTGAGGGTCGATCTGTTAACCTGGCTCCACAGACTGAAGACCAGGAAAGATCCACTGTCAAGCGAGAGTGAGGAGTCGTCTTCTGTCGCCTCATCAAGAAGGTCAGTCAAAAGGGGTAGGAGTTCCCCTTCACCATCTGTGGATTCCCCCTCTAAGGCCTCAAAAAAGACCCTGAAGGAGTCTGAGGTTCAGGGTCCTATCAAATCTCCTCACTGCGGTGTAAAGGAGAGGGAAGGACTAAGTACACCACCTGCGACAGTCCCTGGCCAGGACAAATCTTTTAAAAACCCTCTTCACAGTCTTCTGGAAAGAGTGGTCATTCGTCATCGACGCTGCGCAAGCCCTCGACGACGAAGCCTCCAAAATCGCAGGCTAAAAGTGCTCCGGCGTCGGCGGGAGGGTCGACGACCTCTTCTATTCCGGTGTCGACGGGCTCGTCGACGAGCACTTCTTCTAGAGCGACGAAAATTTCATCGACGATGGCGTCGACGATGGCGTCGACGACGAGAGTGTCGACGACTATGGCGTCGACGACGAGAGTGTCGACGACGACTGCGTCTACACTGACGACGACTTCAGCAGGGACATTGACTGTCTCGTCGACGATGTCTACGACACCCATCATGTCGACGACGGTCTGCACACCTCTTCCGTCGACGGTGGCTCCATCTGCATCCTCGTCTACGGTGATTCCGTCGACACTGTCGTCGACGAAGAAATTCGCTTCGGCGTCGACGGATCCGTCGACGGCGTCGTCGACGGAAAAATTTCCATCTTGGTGAGAAGAAGACAAATATCACCAGAAATGACGTCCCCTAGAATGGTGGATTCTTTACCTCCTGCATTACTTCTTGAGGAGGAGGAGGACTCTGATGGAGGCTATAGTCATTTTGGGGATGCCAATAGCCCTTCTCAGCTTATTGTCAAATGTCAGGAGACGGATTCGGAGGGTTATTATCAAGATCAGTCATACCAACAACCCTTTGCACGTCAAGAGAACACTCAACAAGAGATGATGTCTGTACCAACTTCTCTTTTGGCGGATTTACAGGGGATGCTTTTGGACTATCAACGGAGATGTTCAACTCGTACTCCACCTCCACAACCCGCTCTCTTGTCCTCAACTCTGCCTCCTCCTCCTGATACGGTGAGGAGTTCACCACCTCCATCTGCTCGACTGCATACCCAATTTCATGCATCTTCTGATGTCCTTCCTCCAGATCAACACCAGGATGTCTCCTCTGAAGAAGAAGAGGAGAGCTGGTTAATCAAGATCAAGGTGATGAATGGGATGATTATGTAATCCCTGATCCCGCTTCTCCGGCTCCGGCCCCGATTGATTCTCCCCCTGCTGACATTGGGGGTTTTCACAAATTGATGGAGAGAGCGTCTCTACGTTTCGAGCTTGCTATGCCCTCACTCCAAACAGAGTGCTTTCTTTATGATTTTAAAGAACCAAGTAAGAGAGTGGTGCGATCTATTCCTATCGTGGGGCATGTCTGGGAAGAAGGCATTAAAGTCATGAAGAACCCGGCCACTGTAGTTCCAGTCTTGCCGCGTCTGGATAAGAAGTATAAGGCTCCAAATGACAGCCCAGCTTCCTTGACGGGTCAGCCACGACCCGACTCGGTCATTTCGCAAGCAGCGCAGAGGAAGTCAAGGAATCCTTCAGCGCCGTTATCTACACCACCGGACAAAGAGGGCAGACGCCTAGACAACGCGGGGAAAAGGTTCTCCTCCATGGCCAGCCTTGACATCAGAGCTGCGAACGCTTTAGCAATTCTTGGAAGATACGACCGCCAGATGTGGTGTGACCTTGCGCCTTACCTGGACCAGTTATCTGATCCTTCCAAGTCGGAGGCAAAGAAGATCTTGCAAGAAGGGGAGGTTACGTCCACTGAGGTCATCGATTGCGCAATGGACATTGCCACAACAGCTTTCCGGTCCCTGGCTGGTGCAGCTGTGCTTCGTCGCCAGGGTTGGCTAAAGGCCACGTGGTTTCGTCCTGAGATCCAGAATAAGATCCTGGATCTTCCCTTTGACGGAGAGGAATTGTTCGGCAAGCACATAGACGATACCCTTCAAAACATCAAGAAGGATACGGAGACTGCTCGGTCCTTGGGGACCCTTCAATACAAAAAGCGCCATTCCGTGGAGCGAGAGGCAGAGGAGCTCCATCCTATAGGGGATCTTACCAACAACAGAGATACTCCTCTTATGGCTCCACACAACAATCTTACCGTCCTTATCAGAGGCAAGGCCAGACGTCGACTTTCTCTAGAGCAAACACTAGAGGGAAGCAGAATCGTCCCGGACGGGACGCCCCTAAGAGACAATAACGGCGATCTTGCTCTTTGCGCTGTGCCCTCCTCTTCCTCCAAGACATCTGTAGGAGGCAGGGTATCTCAATACCTCCAAAACTGGGAACGTATAACAACAGATCGTTGGGTCCTGAACATCATTCAGTGTGGTCACACTCTGGAGTTCACTCATCTTCCACCATCCAAGGCCCCTGCCGCCAACTCCGTAAAACACCTACATCTCCTCCGGCTGGAAGTCCATCAGCTTCTGATCAAGGGAGCAGTGGAGCCGGTCCCTCTCTCACAGAGAGGAAAGGGGTTTTATTCCAGATTTTTCTGGTGAAGAAAACATTGGAGAAATGGCGCCCCATTCTAGACCTCAGGGAGCTCAACACTTATCTCACGAAGCTATCGTTTCGGATGGTATCTCTCCAAGACATTCTACGTCTTCTCAACAAGGGAGATTTTATGGCCACTCTAGACCTAGAGGATGCGTATTTCCACATCCCCATTCATTCGGCCCACAGGAGGTTTCTACGTTTTACAGTCGCCAAGAGCCATTACCAGTTCAAAGTGCTGCCGTTTGGTCTTCGCTCAGCTCCGAGAGTTTTCTCCAAGGTGCTGGCACCAGTAGCAGCTTTCCTCAGGAAGCAGCATTTCCAGGTCTTTCCTTACCTGGACGATTGGTTGCTAAAAGCTTCATCCAGGGAGGCAGCAGAGGAAGCGGTCAATGCTTGCACTGGTCTCTTCTCCAATCTGGGCCTCACTCTCAACAACGCCAAGTCTTCTCTCCTTCCGTCCAGGAAGGTTCAATTTCTGGGAGCAGTCTTGAACACATCTCTCAACAAGGTTTTTCCATCTCTGGACAGACAAAGAAATCTAATTTCCATGGCTCATTTAGTGCAAGGAAGAAAGTGTCTTTCTGTTCGCCGATTCAAATCCCTTCTAGGGATGATGTCATCATGCATTCCTTTAATACCTCATTGCAGACTGAGAATGCGTCCCTTGCAGGAGCACCTAAACTTGCAGTGGAAGCAGGTGACAGGTTCTTTCGACGACCAGCTAGTGATCACTCACGCAATGAAGCGAGCCATCCTCTGGTGGACAAGAATAAGGAATTTGTCCCAAGGTCTATCCTTCGTAAACACTCCAGCGCCTCAAGTGGTGACGACGGATGCCTCTCTGGAGGGTTGGGGCGCAGTATTGCAGGATCTGCAGGTCAGTGGTCATTGGCTGCCGGAACATCGCCTCCTACACATCAACATCTTAGAGCTTCGAGCGATTCGCCTAGCCCTTCAGGCTTTTCTTCCAAGATTGCAGGGGTTGTCGGTTCTTGTCCGGACGGACAACACCACAGCCATGCATTACATCAACAAGGAAGGCGGCACCAGGTCCTTCCCCTTGTCACAAGAAGCCCAGGCGATTTGGGAGTGGGCTATCCTGCACAGAATTTCTCTGAAAGCAGAACACTTGCCAGGAGTGCTCAACGACAAAGCGGACTGGCTCAGCAGGCTGAAATCGGTCACCCACGAGTGGGAACTGGATCAAGCTACGCTGGACAGAGTCTTTCACCGGTGGGGCAGACCCTCCATAGACCTGTTTGCCACACCAGAGAACAGGAAATGCCGGTCTTACGCCAGCAGGCTACACCATCGAGGGTCTCTGGGGAATGCGCTTTCGATCGCTTGGTCAGGCGCATTTGTATACGCTTTTCCCCCATTCCGCTGATTCCCAGGTTGCTCATGAAGATGAAAGCAGAACCGTGCAAGATGATCCTCATAGCTCCAGCATGGCCGAGACAGTTCTGGTTCACCGAACTTCACCTTCTCTCCTTGGATCGTCCTCACCCATTGCAGCAGATTCCGCACCTCCTCACGATGTTTCAGGGTCAGGTTTGGCACCCGGATCCTCGCTCGTTACAGCTCTCAGCTTGGCTCCTGAGCAGCGAGAATTTCTGGACTTAGATCTTCCAGAGGAGGTTAAAGATGTCCTTTCGCAGGCGAGGGCTCCTTCCACTAACAAAACTTACCGCTTGAAATGGAAGCGATTCTGCATCTGGTGTCATGGAGCAGGGTTGGATCCTTTCCGGTCGCAGCCACACCAGGTTCTTCCTTATTTCCTGTCCTTGGCTAAAGCAGGTTTGGCTCACTCTTCCATTAAAGTGCACCTGGCAGCGGTCTCTCGCTTTCGGCGCACCTCATCTGGGCCGTCCCTGTGGTCAGCCAGAATTGTTCAGCAATTTCTCAAGGGCCTCTTCAGAGTATTTCCACCAGTGAGACCTCCACCTCCCACGTGGCATTTGAACTTGGTTCTTTCTCAACTAATGAGGCACCCATTCGAACCTATTCATCGAACGGATTTAAAGTTCCTCTCCTGGAAACTTTCTTTGTTGCTGGCACTGACTTCAGCTAGGAGGATTGGAGAATTGCAGGCTCTTACAATTCAGGAACCTTTTCTTCAGTTCAAAAACAATACAGTGATCATGAGAACTAATCCTAAATTCATTCCTAAAGTGCCTTCTACTTTTCATCTCAACGAGCCAGTGATTCTTAAGACCTTCTTCCCTCAGCCTTCTTCTCCTGCTGAGAGAGCTCTTCATTCTCTGGACGTACAGAGGTGCCTGAAATTCTATTTAGACCGAACTAAGTCCTTCCGTAAGACTTCTCAACTTTTTGTGTCATTTAGCGCTCCCCGCAAGGGTTTTCCCCTTTCCAAACAGGGGATAGCTCGGTGGGTTGTTAGCGCTATTCGATTCTGTCATACAGCAGCGGGCAAACCCCTGGAGGGTAGAGTCCGGGCTCATTCCACAAGGTCTGTGGCATCCTCTACGGCTCTGTTTGCTGGTGTCCAGATTAAAGACATTTGTAGAGCTGCTACCTGGAGCAGCACTCACACATTCACGAAACATTACTGCCTGGACGCTTCACTGCGAGATGACACGGCTGTGGGCCAAGCAGTTCTGAGGAACCTATTCCAATGAGTGGTGAGCTTTCCTTTGCATCCCTCCTTCCTTCTTTTTACCTTTTACACATTTTATCTTGTTTCTGAATTCATTTGCTATTACCCTGTTTATGGCATAGTCAGTGGTAACTATCTTTCTGCATATTATTCATGTAGAAATATGTTTTAACAAACATTTATCAAAGGGTTATGCTCCATTACAAAATGTGTATATATATATATATATATATATATATATATATTTACTGCTAGCTACTCTGATTCTAAGCATGGGAATCTATGAAAGCTCCAATACTGGAGTAAGAAAACAAGTTACTTACCTGTAACTTTGGTTCTCCAGTATTGGAAGCTTCATAGATTCCCATGCGACTCACCCTCCTCCCCTGGGAAAGCTCAGCCTCTTTCGACGTGATTATTGTACAACGTACACGAAAATCTGAGGGGCTGAGGTTCTTTCGCCAAGGTTCTAGAGGGTGAGGCTACTCTGATTGGTTGCCTGTTCTTTTTGGTCTCTTTTACAAAAAGACATGGTCTGGTTGCAAAATGAGTTCAGGCCTAGGCCTGTTTCTCTTTTGTAATAGTTATTTACTACTATTTTATTTTACCGAGACTCCCATCTCGACGACGGGGAATGATTCTAAGCATGGGAATCTAAGCATGGGAATCTATGAAAGCTTCCAATACTGGAGAACCAAAGTTACAGGTAAGTAACTTGTTTTCTTCCTGTGGGGTGAACCTTGATCCAAGGGGTTCCTTTGGGAAGGGTCCTAGAACTGTGAAATTCCATCCGCGACTTACCCTGTGTTGTCCTATGGACGTTCGAGCCGGAGTGATCACTTTGCACCCGGGTGCCTTGGGGTCCCTGACTACTCACCTTGGGTGGTTCCGTTTTTCCACTGGGTTTCTCCATCCTTGGGTACTAATCCCATTTTTGTACTTGCCTAACATTCCACTAATTTAGTATATGGTTTGGTTCCCGGTTGGGCCCTGTGTGTTTTTCTATGCTACTTAACCTATTTCTGAAGTACTTCTTGTGTGTAGTTGATATCTTCGGTTAGGAAATATACCAAGTTAGTGTCTAGTGTGGGTTAATAAAACAATTTTTTTTTTTTTGTAAGACATATGTTTATTGGCTTTTTATAAAACAAACATCGTTAGGGTCACAGCAACCAAAATATCCATATCATAGAATGCAATGCACATTGGTACAAATTAGCCAGATAGAGGGCGGTGGTGTAAACAGTGCTATACCTGTTCGCTGAATGAAAGTCGTCCCTGAGCCGTACAGTTTCAGAAAAAATAAGTCCCAGGCACAGCATGGTAAAGGCCCCCAGTTAAATGGTCAAGGACCGCTGCGTCGTGACCGGCTTATATTCGGGCCCTCCAACCGGGAAGGCACTCCTTGGAAAGAATATGATCTAACCTACTAAACCTAAAAACCCTCAAATCCCTAGCCCTCCCCCCTCCCTCCCTGAATTAGGTGGTTGGTGGTGACACTGTGAACAACCGTTGTGTGGGCGGCTGGGTAAATGTGTGGCGTGTTAGAATTGAAATAGGTGCATGTCTCTGATCGATGGGGGGCAAACTGCCAAGGGCAGGCCCTTCGTAAGGAAGGAAACTAAGGGACCCCATTTATATTCGAAGCCCTTGTAATCGTCGCGGAATATGTCCGCCATCCGTTCTAAGCAGAGGAGCTTCCATAGTCGCGAATGCCATATAGAGAGGGACGGAGCTGCCCTCTTCTTCCAGGCAGCTGCAATTGTTATCTTTGCCGCGCCTATGCAAGTCCACATAATGGCTTTATCAGCCTTGGTCTGGTGCTCGAGGGAGGGATCCCGAAGACCTAGAAGAATTCCTTCCATAGTGGTCGGTATGGGGTACCCTAGTATAGTTTTAATTTGTGCCAGGATTTCTTCCCAAAAGGGACGTATGGTAGGGCAGTCCCACCATATATGTTGGAAGTCCCCCAGTAACCCACAGCCCCTCCAACAGCGGTCAGTCGTGTTCGGGAAGATTCGTTTGAGTTTGGAGGGAACTAAGTAACAGTCCATTAGGGTTTTTAAGTGTGCTTCTCTAAGTTCTAGGGAATGGTTGAATTTTGGTATGTCGGACCATAGTGCCGTCCATTCTCTATCCTGAATATCTCGCTGCAATACCCCCTCCCACATAGACATGTAATGTGGTTGGGCGGAGTGGGTGTTGGAGAGCAGGTAGTGATAGAGGAAGGAGATTACTCCTCTCATGGAGCCCACCGTTCTAACATATTTCTCAAATCCCGTTTTCTCCCTTGTAGCTTGTTCGTGCACTTGAGGGGTGAGTGCCCAGTGTCGGAGTTGGAGGTAATGGAAATGTTCCTCCGGTTGTAAGTGGAAATCCCTTCTGCAGCTGTCAAAAGTGAGGATGTCGTGGTTGTGGAATAGATGATCAAGCATGAGGCAGCCCCCTTCCCTCCAGGCATCGAAGGGGCCGTCGTGGAGAGCTGGCGGAAAGGCTGGATTACAGTGGATTGGGGTGTATGGGGAGGGGAATGTGGTCCATCCCTTGCCTCCCGACACAGAGTCCCAAACCCTCAGCACGGTGCGGGTGGGGGTGCTAATGTATGCGTTCGCGGGGCGGTCTTTCTTGGCTTTCCAAATTAAATCCCATATTGTCCTCCCTGCCACTCCCCTATCCATATGGAGCCAGTGTTTCCCTGATTCCTTTTTAAACCATTCTGTCACAATTCGCAGTTGGGTAGCTTTGTAATACAGCCCAATGTCCGGTAGTCCCACTCCTCCTTTAGCTCTAGGGCGCCGCAGAATATTGAAGGATAAGCGTGCCCGCCCCCGTTGCCATATGAATTGTGTGAATAACGATTTAATTTTGGGGAGAAAGGTGGCCTCAAGCTCGATAGGTAGGGCTTGAAATAGATATAATAATTTGGGCAGCAGTGTCATTTTAATGGCATGAATGCGGCCAAGCCAGGAAATGAATAGGGGCTTCCATCGTTGGAGATCTTTTTCAATTTGACGGATGGCCGCCGGAAAGTTAGCTTTATATAGCCCCTCCACTCGTGGGGTTAATTGGACTCCCAAGTACTGGATAGAGTGGCTAGTCCACTGTAATGGGGACTGATCCTGGAGTATCCGTGCTTCATCGTCTGGAAGTGTGAGGTTAAGGACATAAGATTTGTCCAAATTGGTCTTAAAGCCGGCTATCACCTCAAACTTGGCTAGCTCTATTTCTAAAGCTGGAAGGGATCGAGCCGGGTCTGCAAGTGAGAGGAGTACATCGTCCGCGAATAGCGAGATTTTGTGGTCTTCTCCCCCAAAGGGAATCCCCCGTATCGCCAGATTGTTTCTAACGGACATGGCAAAGGGCTCAATGCTTAGTGCAAAGAGCAGGGGTGACAGAGGGCACCCCAGCTGTGTGCCCCTCGAGAGGGAGAAGGGAGCCGACAACACCCCATTAACTTGTACCCTAGAGCGGGGATGTGCGTAGTTGGCTTGGATCATGCAAATGAATTTATCGGCAAAGCCAAAGGATTGGAGAACGCGGAAGAGGAATGCCCAGTCCACCCGATCAAAGGCCTTCTCGGCATCAAGCCCTACCAATACCGCTGGTATTCCCTGTTTGGTGGCTTTTTCAATGAGGTGAACTGCGCGTTGGATGTTGTCATGTGTTTGCCGTCCTAGTATAAAACCAGATTGATCGGTGTGGACTAAGTCAGGCATTAGGGCTTGAATCCGGTTCGCTAAGATAGTAGAGTAGAGCTTAGAATCTAAATTGAGGAGCGCTATAGGGCGGTAAGAGGCATACAATTGTGCATTCTTCCCAGGTTTTGGGATAACTGTAATGACCGCCTCGGCCATCGACTGGGTCACCTCCCCCAGTTCAGCCATCTGATTGAAAAGGCTAGTAAGATGGGGAATAAGGTCGGGGGCAAAGGTTTTATAAAAGTGAGCTGTGAGGCCGTCTGGACCCGGGGCTTTGTGTAGTTTAAGTGCTGCTATGGACTCGCCCACCTCTTCCCTGGTTATAGGGGCCGTGAGTTGATCATTCACAGCCTGTGAAATACGGGGGAACCGTAGGGCCCGCAGATAGCTGTCTTGCACAGAGGAATCTGTAGGGTCCGCTGTGTACAGTGACTCATAGAAGGAGCGGAAGAGGTCAGCTTTATCCCCATCCCTTTGGATCGGCGCACCATTCCCACCACGAAGGCTTCCAATATATTCCCTCTCTCGTTTCTCACGGAGTTGCCGCGCCAGATGCCGACCTATTTTATTCCCCTGCGTAAAAGAAGAATGGCGTAATTTTAAAAGGGTGTATTCTGCCCTATTGTTGTAGATGGCCTTTAATTTACCACGTAGAGCCGTAAGGGGGCGCAGTGTAGCTCGAGGGGTCGTTTTTGTGTGCCTGTTCCGCCTGTTCCAGTTCCTTCTCTAGGCTTTCCCTTTCCCGTGCTCGTTGTTTATTGAGAGTGGAGTTAAGCTCAATACATTTCCCTCGCATGACCGCTTTAAAGGCGTCCCAGTTAATGCTCGGGGAAGTGTCTTCAGGTCTATTGTTGTTGAAAAATTCTGTGATTGCTTCCCGGAGCTCGGTGCGGAGTACCCTGTCACGAGTGAGGGAAACTGGGAAATACCATTTAGGGGTCGTAGTGGGAGCTGCACCCCAATGTAAACAGATTGCCAATGGGCAGTGATCTGAGAGGGAGAGGGGAAAGATCTTAGCGTCCTGGAGTGTGCCCAATAGCCTTTGACTAATAAAAATATAGTCTAATCGGGAATAAGTACGATGTACGTGGGAGTAAAATGTATAGTCTCTGGTCTGTGGGTGCTGGGCCCGCCATGCATCTCGAAGGCCCAGATCGAGCATTCTTTGCTGTACGTCCGCAGTGAAGGAGCCCGTGTCTGCCCTGTGTGATTGAGTGCTATCGAGGTCTGGTTGCCATGTAAGATTAAAGTCTCCCAACAGAATTATAGGACCTTCCGCAAAATGGTCTATCTTATCTAGTAGAAGCTTGAAAAAGCCTGTTTGGCCCGTGTTAGGTGCGTATGTGGCAACAAAGGTGCATAATGTGCCCTTTAGGGAACCCTTCACCAGGATCATCCTACCGTCTTTGTCTGATTGAACGTCCAGAGGTTGAAATTTCGTTGAAGAGTGGAAGAGGAGCGCCACCCCCCGGTGTTTAGTAAGTGCTGAAGCTCTATAAATAAGGGGGTATTGCTTGTGTTTAAGTCTGTTCGTCGGCCCTCTGTAGGTGAGTCTCTTGGAGTGCCACTATGTCAAAATGGTGGTCTGTGAGGTATTTCCATACCTTCTGCCGTTTCTGCGGCGAATTAAGGCCCCTAACGTTCCATGATGCGATCGTGATCACCATTTTGTCAATGGGGATTCACCTCTCCCTCCCACACCCGCCCAACCGTGCCTCTCAGTCTGCATGCAGAGAACATGACAGCACCGCAGAAAGCCACTTTAGACATGCGACTGCACCAGCTGTCCCACCTTCTATAAATGTTCAGTGTCCCCACCCGAAATCCACCTCCCCCCTTCCCAACACCTGCCCTTCCCCACCCCAAAAACTAAGGAGAAAAATAAAAACCCCAATCCCCAACTTTACCAACAATAGCACATGTCGGTTTGTTGTAAATTCACCGACTGTAGATATAACCATTTGTCCAGACGCGTTGGTGGACAGCGTGACCAATGTCCCCATCCGCGCCCGTCCCGGGAGATCAAAAAGAAGTTAAGATCGCCTTGCATGGTAGCTCTACAAAAACTGAGCAATTCTCTTCTTGTCAAAGTTCTGAGACTGACGTCAGAGTTGACAGCACCTTGTCGCCGATGATGGGCGTCCCACTAAGTGAGAAGGGGGCAATGCTCTGCAGTCCGTGAGGGGTCTCTTCTTGTGGTCTCTCACCTCCAGCCTCATTTGTGATTGCCCCTCGAGCTTGTGGACCATTGTGATGAAGACGGACCAGCTCGCCGTGGTCCCCGCCCTGTATCTTGGGGAGGTTCGCCGTCGGTTGTGGCGAGTCCCAGCAAGTCAAGCCCTTCCTTCAAATCTGTGATGTGACGTTGCTTATTTTTATATTTAAAACTCAGGCCAAACGGGTATGTCCAGCGGTATTTGACTTTATCGTCACGCAGTTTGGAAGTGATGGGGCGAAATTGTTGCCGCCGCGCTAGAGTAGCGGGCGCCAAATCCTGGTAAATGGTGCAGGTATGGTCTTGGAAGGAGATCACATTGAGCTTCCTTGCCGCCAATAGGACTGCTTCTTTCATCTTATATGAGTGGAACTTTACCAGGACATCTCGTGTTCGCCTCCGTTCTCCGGCTGGTGGACCTCCAACACGATGGGCCCGTTCCAGTTTAATTTTCGGAGTTTGTGGGCTGAGGACCTCCGCAAACAGGCCCTCGAGGAAGGCTTCTAAATCTGGGCCCTCTGCTCCCTCTTCTAAATCACGAATTCGGAGGTTGTCTCTTCGAGCCCTGTTATCCAAATCCTCAGCCTTTAGTTGGGTTTGAAGAAGCTGATCCTGGAGGTTGTGCATTTTGTCCTGCATGTCAGAGGTCCGCTTGTCGACATCTTGAGTTTGCGCCTCTAAGTCTACCACTCTGGCGCCCACCGAGTCTACATCATGTTGGAGGGTGGTTAGTCTTGCAGTGAAGTCAGTTTTCAATTGATCAATGGAGGCCTTAATGTCTAGGCCTAGCTCCTTTTGAAGTTCCGTTTTGAAGTCCCTCAAAGAGGCCATGAGGTCGTCTTTCGTGAGGGCCATGGTGGCTGTGTTATCGTCTTGTCCAAGAGGCAAATGCTTATCCACTGGGGGGAAGAAGTTGGAAACTTTAGTCGTGGCTTTGGTCAGTGTCTTCTTTGGCGGCATAGAGGCGGGTCCAGTGAAAGCTCCACTCCTGTTTTATGAAGGGTGTCCGCCGCCGTCCCTTAGCTCTGTAGGGGGGACCGCCGCGGGGTGTTGGGGGCCCTCTCAGGGGTCTGGTTCCTCTCAGCCAGTAAGCCTCCGGTTCCTAGAGCCTAAGCTGCTCCCCCTTGGTGTATAGGCCGTGATGTGCGCCTCTGTTCATCCGATGTTCTTCTCGGTCTCCTTGTTTCGGGGGATCCGCATGGGTATGCAGGAGATGGCCCGTTCCTCTCAACCAGGCAATTTCCTATTATATGCCGCTGTGGGAGTAGGGAGGGGCGGCACCATTCCGTCTCAGATGTGCAATCTTCTGTCTCAGAGCCGCCGATGCACTCCTTGTCGGTGATCAGGCTCACCTTGTGGTTGGGGGCATTTTACTGCCCGGGGGAGCCGGTTCGCGGGGCCATTCAGTGGGGCGTTGTAGCCTGGAGTGGTTTTGGCGCCGCCCTGGTATTCTGGCCCCCCGCTAGGGTCCCGGTATCGTGCTTCACCCCAGACGCTGGGTCTCGGAGCACTGCTGTAGCCTCACGCTTGTCTCCCAGCGTTGCTCTCCCTTTTACTGGCCGCCATCTTAAAGTCAGGCGCTGGAGGCCAGGTTCCCAGAAGCCGGCCGATCCTCCTTTTCTGGTTGCCCAAGGTAATGATTGCGGCTACGGCGGAGTCCGCTGTCCATGCACCTCCCCGGTTCTACTTATGAGGGGCCTCCCACGTACCTGGTGTCTCCAGTAGTGAGGTGCGTAGTGACCGTGCTGTCTTTGCCTGGGGGCCCCCTCAGAATGCTCCGCGTCGTGAAGGGTGGCAACGGTGCGTACCGACTGCTAGTGGGGCCCAAGGGGAGCGGAAACCTCCCAGCCGCTTTGTTCCTGCGTTCACCGCAGCTTCAGGCAGTCATCTCGTCCTTTCCCCAAGTGGCGGTCGCCATTTTGGGCAGCAGCGCGGCCGGGAGGCAGGAGCTCCGCCACGAGCTTCCACGGATAGCCCAGCGCAGATTCTTGGGTCCACCGCTTGCCCCGATCTCGGGGTTCTCGCTCGGTGTTCTCGGTGGCGATGGCAGTTCCTCAAGCCAGCAGGTATACTCCCGAGACAAAGGCGCGGACCGGGAGCCGAGACGGGTTATGTCCGTTCGGCCATCTTGCCCGGCCACGCCCCTACAAAGTATTTTTTATACTCACCTGGTGTGGTTGTTTCTTGTGTGAAAAGCTTACTAACTGACTATGGTGGTACATGCACTTGCTTTACATCCTCCTGGATAAGCCTTAGCTGCTCTCCACAGCTGTGGTTTTCAGGGACCTAAACACCATCACTAAGGGTTGCCTGGACTCAGTGCACAGTGCCTCACCATAGGTGGACACTATATACTGAGCCAGCCTCCTACAACTAATTTATACGTTTTCTGATTTTGCATATCTCATTTACTGTGTGATACTTTAAAATCTGGAGTTTCCTTGGTCACAGTTTCATCTTTGGGTTCATCAAGTATCAATTAATTGGACAGCAGTTCAGGTGTTGATCATTGGAGTGCTGTCATGTTTGTTGGAGACAGGCATGGGGCTGCTATGGCCCTCCTTATTCACCTTTATTATTCGTGGGCTTGCTGAAGTTGCATCACTTGAATCCCCCGCTTTTGATGTAGTCTCATTGAGGAGTGGGTATTTGACTTTATTTTCAGCCTCCTGTGTCAAGATGTCTGGTGTGATGTTAACGTTAGTCTTCAGATCGCTATGTTAAATCTGTTGGTTTGGTGGTTCGAGGTCTTGCTGCATGACATGTTCTATTCTCATCAAGAGGGCTCTGATCGTTTTAATGATGTCCTTTACTCTACGTGACGGAGGAAGATATGGTTTTAAGTGTTCATCGAAAGATGGACAGCTTAGTGGAAAGATCAAAGCGGCATTCCAGCGATGTCTGAAATAGCGTTCATGGGCAGCAGCACTAGAACTGTCGGCAGTGTCATCCACAACTTGTGTGTAAATAGTGCAGGGCTGTGACCAAGGGTCCCTCATATTGACTAGAGCAGCTTGCTGCCTGTAGTTGGTTGATGTCATCAACTCTTGTTTGTACTCTTTGCACTGTGCCTTCTGAGATTGAACGGTGAGCTGCTGAAGATGGTGGCTTCCATGAGGACATTCTCCGCACTTTTACTCTACTAGAAATTCAATTGGAGTTTATGTTGTGTAATGACAAAGGCCCCAAAGAATCACTGATCTTATCTAGACTCCAGTGAGGATCGTTGACACTCACCAGTGGGGAGGACCTTGAAGTTTATTCTGCTTCTATGATTGATGTATCTATAATAAAGGGAGCAAGGCCCATTTAATGACCATTGGGTTGGGCCCGCGTCAATAAGTATATGAGCAAAAAATACTCCGGTAATCTCCTCATGTACAGCCTTTAAATGCTTAAGGACACTTCCTTTGCGCTACTGTGGAGTATGCGCATAAGTGTTGTTCATAGTCACAATCATTATTGTCACTTGAATACTTATTTATAAAACTGAAGAGGCTACTGAATTGTATATAAATCAATAAAAATTATGAACATTTAATTTTATTTCAATGATCCTTGGTATCAGCGTGATGTGCCGAAAGTGTGAACCACACGTCTAGTGAAAAGTGTAAGTAGATAAATGCAAAACATTTCAGCGTATATGTATCAAAGAAATGTAATTCAGTGAAAACCTCTGATAAACATCCATTTGTTAGAATCAGCAGTTTAATTACCAGATATGGGAGGTGGTACCAAAACTAGTCATGCTCCTTGTGTGGTGGTGTTCTTAATTGGAATTATCAGGGATATTCAGCGGCCCAAGAGAGGGATTTACACATTCATCTCAAATAGTCCTTCCTTCCCCAAGGCGTATTTTATCTCTCTGCCCCTCCTTCCCAGATTGTGTAGCGGTGACGTGTTTTGTTCTTCTACCATTCCCAGGCATGAGGAATGCCAGGATAATTGTCGTCCTTTTCTTTGGAGTAGTATTGTGAAATAATAATCATCATTGAACTACTTATGCAAAGATGAAGGAAACTTGACTCCCTTGTTATGCACTGGGAACATACCTTTGTGTGAGGTGCATGTGTCTGCTGATCTTCTGTCTAAAGGAAACACAAGTGTATTTAACACAATACTATCCAACGGGTGAAAGGTAGAAGGCCTTGTGCTCAATAGCCTGAGTAAAGACATTGGTACCCTTTGAATACATCATGCATTTTTCTCCTTCTTGTGCTCCTTATTGAAAATTAGATTAAATTGACCTTTTAAAAATTGAAACCGTATTAAATCTAGCTCAGCAGAAACAAATATTATTTTTCATCTGCATACGTAGTGCTCTTTTCAGTCCAGTCTTCACTGTGCACAGGTTGGTCTGGTTATTGGTGGCAAATGCTTCTACACAAACTCATCAAGCTTTAAACAAGTACTGTAATCATCATTGACATAACTAGACATATTTTGAATCTCTGGTTCACTCGGAGTAGAATCTATCTCAAGTCTACATAGAAGACATCATCTCATCAAGGGTACCCTCTACCTCCCTTCTTACCAATCACGAGGAGAACTGCAAGAACCCAGCTGTACCCTAGGGCTGTGGAGCACCTGTGTATCTGCGATGGATGCATTGCAATGCGAAGTAACCACTCACCATAATTCTTTAGTTGTCTGTGACTCAAGACCTTCTACCATTGACCCATTTGACTGCACTTTGTTAAATACAAAATACAGATTGAAATTCATCCCTTGGCCAGTTTACTACTGCAGAGCCATCCAAGTGGCAATATGACTAACCCAGGTCTCCAAACATGTCGTACTTCAACATCAAGGTTTTCTTTTTCGTACGCAAAAACAACAATTGATGGACCGAATGCAGAACAATGTCATACATTCACCCCAGTACAGAGATCTGGGCCTAAATCCATCGTTTTTTTGCTCACCATGCCATTCCAGTTTGAACCCAGCCATATGCAAATCAGTCTTGGCCCTGTGCCCAATGGGAACAGCCCAGCCCGAACTGCCATGCCAGGTCCTCCCTGGACTGGAACCAAGCATCCTAGGACCGGTTTCGGGGTTTCACCTCATCAGCCAGGATAGTTTGACTCCAGTGGCATGGAGAGCACAGGACTCACGCCTGGGCATACCCGTCCCACTCGGGGTGACAAATGCAAAAAGACCTTCTACCATTGACACATTTGACTGAACTTGGTTAAATACAAAATACAGATTGAAATGTATCCCTTGGCCAGTTTACTTCTGCAGAGCCATCCAAGTGGCAATATGACTAACCCAGGTCTCCAAACATGTCGTACTTCAACATCAAGGTTTTCTTTTCCGTACACCATGTAAAATGTGCTGCGTGGAAGGTATCTTAAAACAGTCAGCCTGCTCTAAAAGGCAGGTCCTAATGACCAATTCCAGCCCAATGAGATAGGCTTCCTGCAACAAACAGCTGTAGAGCTACCACATGGCATCCTGTTTCCTTAATAGCTGATAGTATCCCCTCCCATCAGCATCTTGTCTTGCTGGCCTCCTCAGGTTTTCATTAACTCAACGTGCTTCCTAAAATGCACGCCTCCCAGTCATGCACTACTTGTAGTCTTTTGCTAGACGGTGTATCTGTTAGGAAGATCTCATATCAGAGGAGGACATGCTACTGTTTCCCAGTCGACCCTCTTCTTCACAATTGGATATATGCTTCGCGTGTGCTCTGCATTCATGCCTGTTGCAAAAACAGTGCAGCAATGCTTTGTGCCCTAAATGCAGGGTTGTTTTATGCATTACTGCACCTTGTAGTGGTTAAAAAATATGTTGCTAAAGTTAAATTACTTATTGGAAAGGGAGCGGTTTCCCAAGGATAAATAACAAGGATACTTACATCAGAGAACTACTGTTACAGGTAAGTAACTTTTCCATGTGGAGGTCTAGATTTCAACAGCAATGCTTGCTGCAACAGCAGTTAGTAGAATCTGTATGTCCCAGACAAATGGTGGAACTTGAGGGGTTGTGACATTAATATACCTTGCTATAGCTCGGTGGAAATGTAACACTCCTGGCTTCTTCGGGCCTCGATTTAGGTGCGTTGGCAGTTATGTGTACCTGCATCATAACTGGAATATAAAAACTTGCAGTAGGCCAACTTTGAGCTGCATTTGGAAGAGCAGGGCATGTGGGTCCCGGGGCTGGAGCAGGTATTGGTGCTGACCATCCTCTTTGGGATATGTTTTTGGAACTGACCTGGTGATATTGGAATAGAAGGGGTTACTGCAAGTGGGCAGCTCAAGTGCCCTCACTTGAGAACAGAAAGTTTAGAGTTTGTTCTTCCCAATGTCTTAATAATGTGAACTTGAAATGTCTGTCCTTGTATGAGTAAGATGCTGTGCTCACCTGAGCATACTCCTGTGTTTTTAGGTGCTGCTTATGGCATGAGTGTCATGACTGGTTACCCTGCTCCTACTGCTGCCTCACCATTTCCTCAGACGTTTCAGCAGCAAGCCTTCCCTCAGCCTTCTCCCTTCGGCCATCAACAGAATGGTTTGTATGAGTATCTTGTGTCTGTTGCTTACACTGTTTCTTTGTGTTAGACATCATAGAATGCCCCACTGAACCGGATAAACAATCTAGCTGTTAGTTCTAATGACTAGGTGCCCTGAGACGGGATTTCTGTATGTGACCAAACCAGTGGTCGAAGTGCATCAAAAAAAGTATGGCAACTATGATGCTGTCCTTGAGGGGGGCGGAGTGAGTGAGCGTGGGGGGCGGAGTCAAAGACATGGCTAACAAAACACAATATTCAGTAACTTTTTCTGGTCTTCCACCTTCAGGTAACTACATATAAAACATGCACAAGTTAAATGGAAATTAAGTTAATTAGTGGAAAATGCACTATTGTATATTATGAAACCTCTATTAGTTAATGCACTGCAGAGGTCTGTGTCTAACCAGAGAGCCACAGAAGTGAATCCCCGTTGGTGCAGTGGAGAATAGTGACCTGTGTATGTTTAGTGCTACGAGGTTCCAGTCTGTGACAGAAAGCACTGGGAATATGCAAGTCATTATTTTAGACTTGCATTAAAGACAATATAAGATAGGCTGATACAAAATGTGCAAAAAGGTTTAAGATAAAATGATGCTTCCAAACTATAGATTTTAGTAATACCCAGACTGTACATAGTGCAATTCTTTGGTAACTGTCCATTAAAAGCACACACTTCACAGCTTAGCTGGTAACTCCCTTGCAATAAAACTGTCATCAGGAAGCTTCAATTGGTTACATCTATTAAAGCCAATACTGGCTTTCAGGCATCCTTTACATTTGCAGATTAACCTGTTGCGCACATTTACATTTCTTTCTGGGAAGCAGGCACCCTGGCAAGAAGGCTTGTTTAGTTGTCTGCCTCTCCCTCGGTTTCACAACACAGGAGATTTCCTGCCTTATACTTCTCCTGATGCATTTCAACACTCTGAATTAACCGTCCCGGGAGGTTGTCTTTCCTCAAAGTAGGGGAACAGTTTTACTTAAATTAGAAAAGTATGGGCATGTCGTGCCCCTCCGATCCCACCGACTTCGACCACTGGACCAAACCTGGAACATTAAGACGGGTTAGGAAATGGCCACTCACCCGCCTTCTCCTCCTCCTCGCTGCACATATGGTTCCCATATTGCAATGTCCATTGAAGAATAGAAAAACTGATGCATGCTTGCAAGCCAGGCAGACTTTCACTGAAGGAGGTAGGAGGGAACAGAGCACCTTAAAGAGTCCGAAAAGGTAATCAAACAAACCTGTTATACGACATGCTCTGAATTCATTCGAAAAAATTAAATTCTATCTGAACAATCAGTTTATACTTAGCGGTAACAGACAAAGGCTGTACGCGAATAGGGTTGTGTATAAGCAGCGTCTGTCTGCACTTTGTAGGCCCTCCCTTGGGCTGTTTACAGCTGTAGAGTTATAAGACTAGAGATTTTATTATTTACCTTATTTGTGCTGTTTTGTATAGAGTTCACTTGACATGAGTCAGCCTTTTATAGTATACACATGGGGGAGTATGAAACAAAATTAAATGGTTCTGTATAGTCAGGTAACATATGAGTATAACAAAACAAGCAATGGATAACTGCCGGTAAAGCCGAAGTCCTCCAGTGGGAACATGAAGGTCAGTGACAAAGAAAGAGCTGAGTACCGGATTAACATGAAGTGCAGGAATGAATGGATATTTCAAGTAAAAAAAGTCAGATGCTGGAAATAAAGCACAGAGTTAATAAGAAGGAAGGCTACAAAAGAAGAGACTAATGGGTGTAAAGAAAGGGGGTTAAAAAAAATGTAGCTATAGGAAAAGTGAGATGACCCCAAGAGATGCACAAAGTATACGTTAGGAAAGAAACAAGAGTAGGAGAGGGCAGAGCAGTGCAACTAAAGTAGGAACAGAATCCCCAAGGCGACGGTAGGCACAAAGGAGGTAAGATTAGAAAATGAGATACATGGGAGCAGTATTCAAAAAGGAGGAGTTTCAACTGCTCCTTAGCACTTAAAAGAGAAGTAGTCATGCGTAGCGACCTGTGATAAGTTCCGGTGGCTAGCTCCACTCCCAGAAAATGATTGTGTCCCAGTCTGCCTCTCTCCATGGCTTAATGAAGGAGAAGTGAATTTGAACTGTGCAAGCGCTGTTGGCCTCCAGTGGTTTCCAGTTCTTCTGTCAGGTGAATGGAGTGACTGTGTGCAAGACGTCATGGATGATACAAGCCATCTTAAACTCTGTTCTGTCTTCAGTGAGCAGCCATGGGAACTGTTTTGACACAGGAGTGGCATGCTTCCTCAAACAAAGCAAGCTGGTGCATGTAGCTCTCCCATAACCGAAGCAAGGCAAATCTTTGATAAACCAGTGCAGAGCAAATTACCATAATGAATTGGAGACCTATTACGAGTTGTCTTGAAATCATGTTCAGGAATAAACTGTCTGATGTCCCTAGAGTATCCTAACTCAATAATGTTCAATCCGAACCATGGCATTAATTTAGGATTGGAGATTTCTATTTTTTATTGTGGTTTACCAGGTTAATCTGTCATTCGCTGCTAAGGTAAAATTTTGTAGATTTGACTTCAGTGTTCCGGTCTATAACGTATAAAAACAACCCCAAGCTTTCAAAAAGATTTCCATGCCTGTCTTCATGGACAACAGAGGTCTCTCTTCTGTTGTCCAGTATTGGATCTTCCATACATTCACATGCTTGAATCTTTCCTGTCGTCAAAGTGGGAGTCCCATGGTACCATAACAAAGCAGCATGTAAAACTATCTTAGGCTATAATGGCAGTAAGTCATCAGTATACTAGCCTATCTACGTCCTTTTAAAAAAAAGACCAAACTTTCACTATAAGAAATCAGGTGCTAGCACCCTCTAGAACACTCCCAAGAGAGATTGATTCCCTTGGATTTTCACTGCGAGTCGTGTGTGATGGGAGCCCCCTGAGCTCGTTTTTTCATCTAAAAAGCTGTTTTCAACCTTACTATTCTGCTATGTCCGACAGAAAAGGCCTTTGTCGTCCCTGTAAGACCTATTGGAAGAAGAGTTCATGTGGATGACCCACATAAGTACTGCCTTTACTGTCTTCATCCCAAGCATGAGGTAAGAGTGCAACATTTGTTGCACTTTCTCCTCAAGAACTCTGAGGGACAGGGAAGGGTGGCTACTCCTGTGGCTTCAGAAAACAAAGACTCAGAAAACATCTTCTGAGGAGGATAGTGACACCTCTTGTAGGTCTCACAAAAGGTCTAGATCCCAAGTAAGTGTGTCAGAGGAGAAAATCTTTGAAGACTTCTCATCAGCCTCACAGCTCCAAGAAAAAGGACAAGCAAAAACATTTCTTCTCAGAAAAAACTTTACCTTGCCCATCAACGCAATCTGCCAAGGATAGAGCTCGCCCTCATGCCTCCTCTGTTGACCCATCCACGGGGCAAAAATCTTCTTCCAAGTCCCTCTCAACGATGCCTTCACTGTTGACACCAAGATCGTCGACGACCACCAGTACTACCATCTTGTCGTCGATGACAAAAACAACAACAGCCGCCGCCATCGGCGCTCCCATCTCGTCAATGAAGATTCAGGCGTCTACAAAGTTCCTGTCGACGACAAGCCCGTCGACGATGGTCCCAGCGACGCTCCCGTCGGCCACAACACCGAAGAAGGACGCTTGCATCCCTCCGACGACACCATCGACGCCACCATTGATGATGATTGAGGTTTCTAAGGTCACTAAAACCTTTCTACATCCTGAGGTCACCTCACCCAGCAAGATCTCCCCTCTGCCTCCAAGTCACCTGCTGGACAGTGAGGACTCTGATGATGACGGCGGCCTTTTTGGTCCAGCTCACAGTCCTTCAGACCTGAATGACAAATGCCAGGAGGAAGATGAGGATTATGAGGAGGAAGGGCATTACTATCCTCCACCTCCAAGACATTATGAGCCCCGCAGATATTATTCTGACCCTTCACCTAAGCAGGATACTGCACATCTTAGGGCTTCCTTGATACAGTACCTGCAGGCTATGTTCACAGACTATCAGAGGCATTTTCCGCAAGCCCCTGAAGAGCAGCCTGGTGCACCACCACACCCTAACACCTCTCTTGCTCTAGCACCTCTCCCTCCGCCAGCTACTCCTAGAATTATGCCTGCTTCCCATTTAGCAGTGCCACTGAGGGATGTTCCATCATCTGATGATGAAAGAGAAGAGGGTGAGATTCCTCATACACAGCCACCTTTGGATGAATGGGATGACTACGTTCTACCAGTACCATCCCCACCTGCACCCCACCCTGCCGATTCGCCACCAGAAGATATCGGCGGTTTCCAAAACCTCATGGAGAGGGGAACCAGATTTAATTTCCCTATGTCAGTGAAACAGTCCGGTTGTTTCCTGTACAATTTTAAAGAGCAGGCAAGAAAATTGGTTTGCTCCAACCAATCGTTGACTACATCTGGCAAGATAAGGAACCCTGCCACAGTAGTGGCTGTCCTCCCTCGTATTGATAAAAAAGTACAGGGCCCCTGAGGATTCCCCTTCATGTTTTACTTGACACCCTAAGCCTGACTCGGTGATCTCAATGGCGGCACAACGTAGGTCTAAGAACCCATCTACTCCTATTTCGGCACCACCTGACAAGGAGGGACGCAGTTTAGACAATATTGGCAAAAGGTTTTCCACCATATCTGCAATTACAGTGCGCGCAGCCAACTCCCTGGCGATTTTATGCTGTTTTGACCGCCAGATGTGGTCTGATGTCTGCTCCATCATCGACCTCATCCCGAAGGATAGACAGTCGGAAGCCAGTAAGATCTTACTGGAGGCAAGGGCATTTCATCGAAAATCATAGATTGGGCCATGGACATCGCCTCCACAGGCTTCCGTCAACTAGCTGGCGCAGCCATTTTAAGGCACCATGGATGGCTCAAAGCAACTTCCTTTAGACCCGAGTTCCAATCTAAAATATTGGACATGGCATATGATGGAGACATGCTATTTGACAAACATATTGACGATGCTCTTCTTGCCATTAAAACGGACACTGATACCTCCAAATTCCTCTGCACCCTCCAATATCGCAAGGTGCCCTTTCGAGGAGCGCGTGATCGCAGCTTCTCTTCTTGCAGGGGTGGATTCCAGCACTCCCAGCAGTATCAGTCCTACCAGCCGCAGTACAGGCCGGGGTATCAGCAACAGTCATACCATCAATCCTCCACAGCGGGTTTCTCACAACAAGGGCCTCGCAGAAGACCACTACCTCAGAGCTGCGAAAGAGGCCTCAAGCAGTTGCCTTGTCCAGGTGCCAGTTACGCCACCTTCTCATCCCATAGGTGCGAAGATATCCAATTACCTCCATCATTGGCAAACTATCACCTCAGACAGATGGGTATTGGACCTAGTCACCTATGGCCATAACCTGGAGTTTACGGAAAAAATACCAACCACTCCGCCAAGGAGAGCGCACCCTCCTCGTCTTCACTTACTACGGAAGGAAGCTTTCTTAATGTTTGCCAAAGGAACAATAGAGAAAGTCCCGATTGCTCAAAAAGGGAAAGGATTCTGCTCCCGTTATTTCCTTATACGTAAGAAATCAGGAGAGTGGCGACCTATCCTAGATCTCAGTAAGCTCAACAAATACCCCCACAAGTGATCTTTCAGGATAACTCTCTCCGACATTCTTCATTGTCTCAAAAGCGGAGATTTCATGACCTCTCTAGACCTGGAAGACACTTAATTCCATATCCCCATCCATCCCAAGCACCGCACATATCTTCGATTCACGGTAGCTGGTACCCATTACCAATTCAAGGTCTTTCCCTTCGGCCTCAAGTCAGCACCTCGTATATTCACAAAGTGCATGGCCCTGGTAGCAGCGGCACTCAGGAAACAAGGTCATCAGGTATTCCCTTACCGAGACAACTGTCTGCTAAAAGCTTCAACCTCAGGACAAGCTGCCAGAGCGACAAAAGTCTGTCTCTCGCTTTTTCTCAAACTGGGCCTGTTGGAAAGTCATCCTGTGGCCTGTGCAGTGCTGAAGCCTGAGGTCAGTTTAAAAGTGGCTCTGTGTTGCAGGACTGCTTTTAAAAAATAAATTGTGCCCAAACTCGACTTTGGTGTTTGGAGCACTTACAAATGGTTAACCTACAATGTTTGGGCATATTAGGTACCCCCAGGGTCTCCCCTAGGTGTCCCAGGGGTGGGGAATTAGGTATTTATAAGGAGGACCCTTATAAAATGAGTTTTATATGACCTGGGTTAAGTAAAATTGCACATTTCACTCCCCACATTGTGATAAAGTGCTGCCCAAAATCGACTTTGGTGGTAGGAGCACTGTGGAGGGAGGATCTGCAATATTTTTGCATATTCAGAACCCCTAGGTATTCCTGCGGTGGGGGTCCTGTAGATATATATAGAGTACTTATAAAATATGTTTTTATAAGCCCTGGTGCTGGAAAAGTGGCCCAAGTCATTTTTCCCATTGCAAATCCCCTGCCACATAGCAGGAAGTTATTAACTAATAACTCTTGATAGGAGAAGGCTAAAAGTACCATTCAAGGACTTCCCAGAATGGTAATAATAAACTCAACAATATGATATTGTTGAATTTCTCCTAAAATGTACATACAAGAAGTTATAAGACTTTCTTGTTTGTAAGCCCAGATTCAGCCTTCCAGTGGACTATCCTGATTGGTCAGAGTTAAGTGGATTAGCCAGGCTGCTTTGAAGAGGTGATAAAGAGCCCCTGGGGTTGACCAGCTCTGCTGGGAGGGCAGTGTTCTGTTACACAGGAATGCCAGAGCCACTCTTTTGACCCCAGCCAGATGCTAGGATTAAAGAAGGAATGAGCAGATGCAGGGGGAGAGACTATGGAGATTAGCCATCCTAGGGGTGTGTTTAGCCAGCTCTTCTCTCCCTGTATCTGAGAAGGGCAGAGCCCCTCAGATCTGCTGCTTGAAACTTAAGAAAGCAAGACAGGCCATGCTGGAAGTTTGATGTGCATTTCCTAAGGCCTGCACTCTGAAGACTGCACATTCTGCAGCATCTGAAACTACAGCCTGCAGATTACCTTGCTGTAAAAGGACTAAAGAGTGGACTCCCTGCAAGCTACAGGTTAAGAGAGCTCACCTGGAACATCACCACTAAGGATCCTCAACCTGGAGAACTACCAGTGGATTTGTAAGGGTTATGCCCAAGTGGATTGTGGGAACTGAAGTCCTCAACTTCCAAGGACCATCTTGGCGATTCCAGACCCTTGGAGTGAGTTTGAGACAATTTAGGACCCGTTGGGGGAACTTCAGGAAGAAGTTCCAGAAGTTTGGAGAACTTTGGAGCAACTTTGGAAAAAAACTCCATAAGGGGAACGACTCAACCTGGCCAACCAAGCCGCCTGCCTTCAAACGCGAGTCGGCCTGCCGTCTAGCTTTGCCCCGCTGAAAAGCTCCGTAGGTCCTACTTCCAGAGTTTGACCGGGAGTAGTCGAAATCTGAGGCCGGCGAACCCTCACCAAATCCGGCCTGGTGAAGAGCATCGAGGGACCCCACGAGAAAAAGCTCCATAAAAGAACGAAGAAAAGGTGACCGGGAGCAACCGCGAAAGCCAAGCCGCCTGCCTTCAACGGCGTGTTGGCCTGGATCCTTGGTTTGTCCCGCTGGAACACTCCGGAGGTCGAACTTCCATAAGTTTGACCGGGAGCTCGTCGCAAGGCAATCTGATGAACCCTCACCGAATCCAGACTGGCAGAGAGCTTCGTGAGACCCCGGGAAGAAAAGCTCCAGAAAAGTTTCTAAGTCAGAAGGTAAAAACTTTGACCGAGACCTACCACGAGGGATAGCCGCCCAGGGCTCCATCGCGGTCGGCCTGAAACTTTGACCCGGTCTATCGCGGTCAGATGTCCTGATAAGGCGCTATAGGTTTCTATGTGCTCGAAATTGCTAAATCTTTGAAAAATCATATCTCCGGTTCCCTACATTGGATTTTTGTCGTTTTGGTGTCATTTTAAAGATAAAAATATTTCCTATTGCTATAAATTGGTGTTGGATTTTTATTATGCATTGTGTCTTAATTATTTACTGAAATGGTGTTTTTAAATGCTTTACATACCTGTCTTTGAAGTTAAGCCTGCCTGCTTGCAGCCAAGCTACCAAGGGTTGAGCATAGGAATAATTTTCTAAGACCTATTCTGAGCCCTATACTGTGTTAGTGGCCTTATTGCCAGTGGCAGATATACATTTGCCCCTACTAATAATCCACTTTCCAACAGGGCCTCACTGTAAATTTGCAAAAATCCTCCACCAAACCCAGTCGGACTATGACATTTCTCTTGCAGTGACGCTTGGTGAGTCTGACCAAGCGTCCAGGTTGATTCCAAAAATATAGCCTTGGGAAGCATGGGTAATCCAAAGAGCTTATCTTCACACAAAGCACAGCATATCAAATACAAGATATCAATTAATAATTGTATTTTTATGGTAATTTCCCCACAGTAATAGAATTGAAATTCATATTCCAGTTTAACACAGTTCAAGATGAATTAATCACATTCTGACAACCAATAATGTACAACTGATAATGCGATACAAATGCTTTCCCACAGTCAGCTATTGCTGGCCCACAGGCAACAAGTGTTACGCGATTTTCGTTTCTTCAGGGCTTAAAGTCGGATGATTGATTGGTGTAGATGCTTTTTCGCTAAAATTACAATAAATAATTAGAAACGGTTAAAGCATGAAACACAGCATTGGAATAAACAGAATTAGAGTAAACAAAGATTATTTTATATTGTCTTAAGACATTTTTAAATAAACAGGCAGTGACAAAATTAGAAGAGAGAGAAAACAGACTCAAATCCCAAACTCCCAGTGTAGTCACTGGTATAGCACTTTTGGAGAGAATGTCATTAATATACTTTTATATAAATATTTAATCTGTCAAAGGTTAAATTAATATCCCCAAATGAAATTGTAAGCAAACTCCAATCATTCCAACAAAATTATATCACAATGCAATCAACACATCCCTTTCTAGGTGAATAAATATCTTCTTAATCAAAACTGTTACAATAATAGTAAATCAGCTCAAGTGTCCAGCCTGCTTTTGCATTGGATCGAGATGTGGAGATCATTTTTAGGAGAGCCAGGGAGTCTGTGCAGGAGGTGCTCCATGTGTGGTAGGTTGCTGTGGTGGGGTGAACGCTGTGACTGGAGTTTGGTGATCCTAATGACCTCAGAAATCTTGTTCCATTTGCACTCGTAGGTCATAGTGTGTACAGTTCTGAGTTGGTTGGGCAGGTGCAGGCAGAAGTAGACGAGGAAGTTGGTTGGTTCAGGTGAGCGAGGTGGGCTTGTCCACCATGATGTTTATCAAGGAGGTGTCCGGCTGCATTGTCGGGGTTGTTCACTCATTGGGTGAGTCTTAGTATGGTCAGATCTTCCAGGAGGTTAGTGGTATTGATCGGTCTGGTCCACTGTGTGAAAGCTGGGGTCTCCGAATAGGATGAAGGAGTTGGATGCGAGTGCCAGAGGGGCCTTGAGATCCACAAGTATGGTGCTGAAGTTGGGTCTTGGTCCAGGCGGCTGGTAGAGTAATGCCCCTCCCAGGGTGGGGGTGTTTGAAGTACTAAGTTTGAATGCCATGTGTTCTAGGCAGTCACTGGTATTTGCTGAGGTGATGGAGCAGTTGATTTTCTCTCTGTGGATGATAGTGAGTCCTCCTCCGGGTTTTCTGGTTCTGTCTTGCAATTTTGTATCCGAGCTGGGGGATGGCCACTGCAATGCCCGGGGTGGATGCTGGCTTAAGCCAGGTTTCGGTGAGTAATAAGAGGTTGTGCAGAAGGTCTCAAACTTCTATATGTGTTGAGGAGAAGGCCGGTGAGGTTATATTGTACATAGTGGGTTCTGATGTGGTATGGTTGTGTGTGCGATGTGCTGTAATCCACAGACCTTTATCCAAATCACCCTATTGGGTGCAGCTGAGAAAGTACTTTGCAAATGCATTCTAGACCATCTTCAGAAACGGATAGATAATGCAATTCTACTTTAAGAGCAAGCCGGTTTAAAAAAAACAATTGCGTACATAACATCGCAACACTAAGCATGATGGCTAAAAAATACATATTATCCAGTATTGGGGTATCTTTCATAGATTCACATGCCTGAATCATTCCCCGTCGTCGAGATGGGAGTCCCACGGTAACATAATCAAGCAGTATTTAAATAATGCCGTAGGCTATAATGGCCCTGAGCCATGTTTCATATAGCTTATCTATGTCCTTTTTAAAAAAGGACTAAATGTTGAATGCAGCCAGTCAGCTGTTAGCACCTTCTAGAACCTTCCTAGCAGAGGCAGTTTCCCTCAGATTTTCACTGCACGTCGTGTGTGAAGGGAGTCTCCCCGAGTTCTACTCGGGTTTCTTCTACAAACTTCTGGAATTTATTCCTGGAATATTTCTTCATTATGTCTGATAAAAAAAGGCCTCTTCCGTGCCTGCAAGACCTGTGGCAAGAAGAGGGTCCATGTAGATGATCCTCACAAGGACTGCATTTATTGCCTCCACCCAGCCCATGAGGGTAAGGCAGTGCAAAATCTGTCTCACTTTCTCTTCTAAAACTCGAAGAGATAGAGAGGGGAGGGTGCTTTTAAGGCTGCAGTCCACTAAGCACCAGAAATCATTTAAAGAGGACAGTGATGGATCATCTAGGTCTTACAAGAGAGCCAGATCTCGCGAGGAAGACTCTGGAGAGGGCAGGAAACACCTCAAACCCTCCCCAGAGAGCAAGAGCTCAAAAAAGGAGAAACATCCAAAAGTCTCCTCAGAGCCTTCATCTTCAGTCTCCTCTACTTCAGTGAGGAAAGAAAAGAAACATCATAGAGCCTCCTGCTCAGATTCTGGGAAGCTCAGAGCTGAAAAATAGTCATTGTCGACGTCCCCGTCGACGACAACCCCTAGATCGTCGACGACAAGTAACAGTGACATCGTCGGCTCCGTCGACGGCAGGAACGCCAACGACAGCGGCCATCTCTGGGCCCATACTGTCGATGAGAACCTCATTGATGCCATCATTGTCGACTTCCACTCCAATCAGCGCTTGTGCCGTCGACGAAGACTCCGTTGGCGAAGTCGTCTAAGGCACCGTCGACGACCTACCGTCGACATCTCTCCTGTCGTCGACGCCGAAACAGTCGACGACACCGTCAACGGCAACGTTGGCTGCAACAGCACCGTCAACGACTGGCATCCCATCTTCGATGGTCATGATACCGTTGACGCCACCGTCGACTATGATAAAGGTGCCGAACACATTTTTTCATCCGGATATGTCGATGTTCAGCAAGATCCCCGATCCCCCCCCCTTTGCCGCCTCCGCACTATTTAGAACTACAGGAGTCTGATGAAGGGGATGAGGATGGATTATACAGAGTTGCGCATAGACCATCCGAGGTACATGTAAAGTGCCAGGAAGAGGACAAGGATTACGACGACTAGCAGCAATACTATTAGCCATATTTCGCGGCACCAGATCATTACCTACATTATGGCTATCCTCCCGAATCTCGCCCTAGAGAAATGGCACATCTTCCACCATCTTTGATTCAAGACCTTCAGGCTATGCTGGCAGCTATAAACAAAGGTTTCCATCACAAAATATTCAAAAAGAGCCAGCACCAGTTAAACCACAGTTCCTCGAAACCCTGGTTTTGCCAGTGACACCAACAGTACCGCACCCTTCTATACAGGAGCCTGATCTGGACAACCCTTCCTCCTTGGATGAGGAGAGAGAAGAGGGTGAGATTTCAGAGCCTACATCTGCATATCCTTGGGAAGATTACATTATTCCCACTCCCTTTCCTCCGTCACACCATCCTGCGGATTCGCCTCTAGAGGACATAGGGGGTTTCCATAACTTAATGGAGAGAGGGCTTCCAGCAGGTTCCATCTCCCCATGGTTGTAAAACATACAGACTGCTTCCAGTATGATTTTAAGGAGGAGGCTAGGAAATCCATTCAAACAATCCCCATCATCGACTACATTTGGCAAAAATGAGTGAAAATAATAAACTCCGGCCAAGATACCGCCAGTGCTCTCTCGCATAGAAAAAAAGTACAGAGCCCCAGAGGATTCACCTTCCTGCCTAACCGGCCACCCAAGGCCGGATTCTGTTATTTCTCCGATGGCACAAAGGAGATCAAAGAACCCGGCCACCCCGATCTCATCCCCCCCGGATAAGGATGGGCATAGGCTAGACATTATGGGGAAACGTTTTTCCACCATGGCTGCAACTACCATCAAAGCGGCCAACTCTTTGGCCATCATCGGCCTTTATGATCGACAGATGTAGTAGGACATGGCCTCCTTGCTAGACCTCATCCCTGAAAGCAGGAAGCTTGAAAAATCCTCCTGGGGGAGAGCGGGCAGCCTCTGAGGCAGTCCACTGCGCTATGGACATAGCCAACAGGGGTTTCGCCAACTGGCAAGAGCGGCAGTCTTGAGGCGCCAAGGATAGTTGAAAGCCACCACTTTTAGACCGGAGGTCCAGACAAAGGTCCTGGATATGGCTTTTGAAGGGGACGCTTTGTTTGGTAAGCATATCGACGAGGCGCTACTATCCATCAAGACTGATACGGCAAAATCTTAAGGCTCCCTCAGTACAGAAAAACACCTTTCAGAGGAGCAAAAGGACAAGGTTTCGCCACCTACAGAGGCAATTACCAGAGGGCACAACAATATCAATCCTATCAGCCACAATACAGGCTAACCTATCAACCTGCCACCTACAGTCAGTCTTCTATGGCTGGTTTCTCTCGTCAAGGGGGCCGAAAGAGAGCATCGACCCAAGGCAGCGATGACGGGAGAAAACAATGATCTGAACAGGGTACCAGCTTTCTCTTCCCTTTCCCCTCCCGTGGGTGCAAAGATCTCCAGTTTCTTCCAGCAATGGGAGAATATAACAGACCGATGGGTACTGGATCTGATTGCCTTCGGTCATACTCTGGAGTTCGTAGAGGGACCTCCAACTTTTCCACCCAGGAGAGCCCCTCCCCCTCGTCTTCACTTATTCCTCAAAGAGGCAAAAATCATGCTCTCAAAAGGAGCGATCGAGGAAGTTCCAACTTTGCAAAGGGGTCAGGGTTTCTATTCCTGTTTTTTCTTAATTATGAAGAAGTCAAGGGAATAGAGGCCGATATTGGATCTCAGGAAGTTAAACAAGTTCCTGAGAAAACAATCAGGATGGTAACTCTTGCCGAGATCTTACTCCGTCTCAACAAAGGAGACTTCATGACCTCCCTCGATTTGGAAGACGCATACTTCCACATCCCCATCCATTGGTAGCATCGCAAATTCCGCAGGTTCACGGTAGCTGGTACCCACTACCAATTCTAGGTTCTCCCCTTCGGCCTCAAATCGGCGCCCATAATATTTACAAAGTGACTTGCGCCGGTTGACGCAGTCCTATGTTCCCAAGGTCACCAAGTATTCTCCTATTCGGACGACTGGCTGCTGAACTCACCAACAGCAGAGCAAGCAACCATAATCACGAACGCCTGTCTTCAACTGTTCAGCAAGCTGGGGTTGACGGTGAACATCGCGAAGTCTTCATTTATTCCCAATCAAATAACACCATTTATGGGAGCCAGATTGGACACTGTCCAATGCAAATCATTCTTGTCGGAAGAACGCCAAATCTGTCTACGACAATTGGCTATGGCCATTTCAAAAAGAAAGTCCGTTTCAGTAAGGAAATACAAATCGCTCCTGGGAATGTGCTTATCAGCGAAAGACCTAGTGCCCTTGGCCAGACTCAGGATGAGACCTCTCCAAGAGGAACTGCAAAAACAATGGCTTCAAACGTCGGGCTCCTTCAAAGACATCATTCGGGTTACCCCGGCCATGAAAACGGCAATGCAATAGTGGTTCCACACCCCAAACCTTTCGAAAGGATTCACTTTCTTGCACAACATACCAGACTACATCCTGACAACGGATGCCTCTATGGAAGGCTGGGGAGGTCACTTGCACGACTCTCAAATCCAAGGCAAATTGTCCAATTCTCAAAAACAGTCGTATCAACAACCTGGAGTTGAAGACTATATTCCTTTCTTTACAGGCCTTTCTACCAAGAATAGCAGGCGCCTCCGTACTCGTCCGTACGGACAATACTACCAGTATGTTCTGCATAAACAAACAGGGAGGAACCAAATCTCTCACGCTTTCTCAGAAAGCGCAGGAACTATGGAGGTGGGCAACAGAGCATGGGATTTCTCTCAGGGCCGAGCATGTTCCAGGACTACACAACACGCTAGCAGATGCTCTCAGCAGAGCTACAGACAATTGCCACGAATGGGAATTCAACCAATTCCAGCTGGACGGAGTATTTGCACTATGGGGAAAACCAGCGCTGGACCTGTTTGCCACAGACAACGCCAAATGCCAGTCCTATGCCAGCAGGTCCCCCCTCCCGGGGTCTCAGGGCCATGCCCTTTCGATGCGATGGTCAGGGATATATGCCTACGCCTTTCCCCCCCATCCCATTGATTACCAGACTACTGACCAAAATGAAGCTGGAGAGATGTCGCCGGATTCTCATTGCGCCCAGGTGGCCCAGGCAATATTGGTTCCCGGAACTTCATCTTTCAGAAGCCAGACCCATAGGTCTGCAGCTGTTTCCTCCTCGCCTGACCAGGGACAACGGTCAAGTGCCCCATCCGAATCCAGAGTCACTGCACTTGCATGCTTGGCTCCTGAATTCTTGGAGTTTAGAGACATGAACATTTCGCAGGAGTGTAGAGACATCCTCTCGAAATCTAAAGCGGAAAGCACCAATAAGACGTACAAACTGAAATGGAAAAGGTTCTGTTTTTGGTGCCAATGAAATGGCCTGCATCCATTTTGAGTATCCCCGCAACAGATTTTACCATATCCCCTCTCCTTGGCAAAATCTGGTTCAGGTTTCCCCTCAGTTAAGGTGCATCTGGCTCCTATCTCTCACTATAGAAGAGCTTCCTGCACCACTTCTCTCTGTGCCTCAAGCCTGATCAAACAATTTATGAAGGGACTGTTCCGTACTTTTCCTCCAGTGCGAGCACCTCCACTGGAATGGATCCTCAATGTGGTCCTTGCACAACTCATGAAAAGGTCAATCGAACCCATTCATAAAGCTGAATTGAAATTCCTAACCTGAAAGTCGCTCTTCTGCTGGCCCTCACCTCTGCCAGAAGGGTAAGCGAGATCCAAGCATTCACCATGAGGAAACCCTTTTTAATATTTAAAGACTACGCTGTGATTCTAAGGTCTAATCTTACATTTCTTCCTAAAGTAGTGTCACAATTCCACCTCAATGAGCTAGTTATACTCCGGTCCTTTTTTCCGCAACTATCCGCGCCTGCAGAGCAAACACTACATACGCTGGATGTCAAACGTTGCCTTAAGTTCTACCTTCAGAGAACGAAGGACATTCGAAAAACTGATCAATTATTAGTTGCCTATGACTGCAGTAACAAAAGCCACTATTGCAAGATGGATATCGGCTGCGATACAGTTCTGTCATGTCAAAGCCAACAAACCTTTGAAAAGGACAGCGAAGGCTCATTCCACCAGAGTATTTGCCACGTCAGCTGCCCTCTTTGCCTGAGTGACTCTGGAAAAAATCTATCATGCTGCAACCTGGAGGACCACTCACACCTTCACGCAGCACTACTGCCTGGAGTCCCACAGGATGCAGAGGCAGCGGTTGGCCAGGCTGTGCTTCGCCACCTCTTCCATTAAGGTAAGCCTCTTTCTAACCCTTGGAAAGAGTCTTTTGTTCTCATGGTGATTTAAATGCTTACATGTTCTTAATGATGTAAAACATTACTAGGTAAGGTGTATTATAAGTCAAGCTGTTGTTTTCCTTGCCTCTCCCTTATGCTTTGTGTATGTGTGTGTATATATATATATATGTATATATATATATATATATATATATATATATATATATATATAATAACAACAACAAATATAGCCTTTAAAGGTGCCTCTTGGATTGCCTCAAACGTTTGGGGTTCACTATGTTTTAGAAGTCTCCCACCATCCACAACAGACAAGATAAAATTGGATGTGACTGCTTGCTACTCTGATTCAGGCATGTGAATCTATGAAAGATACCCCAATACTGGATAAGAAAAGAAGTTACTTACCTGTAACTACGGTTATCCAGTATTGGTATCTTTCATAGATTCACATGCACCCACCCTCCTCCCCGTAGAGGCTGTTTCCATATTATTCATTAAGATACTCACTTCTCGCTTGTGCTGGGAAAATCTGAGGGAAACTGCCTCTGCTGGGAAGGTTCTAGAGGGTGCTAGCAGTTAATTGGCTGCATTCAACATTTAGTCCTTTTTTAAAACGGACATAGGCTATATGAAACATGGCTCAGGGCCATTATAGCCTATGGCATTATTTAAATACTGCTTTAATATGTTACCGTGGGACTCCTATCTCGACAACTGGGAATGATTCAGGCATGTGAATCTATGAAAGATACTAGTACTGGATAACCGTAGTTACAGGTAAGTAACTTATTTTCTTCTTAAGGCATCTAACCATGTCCGGAGGTAGAGTTTTGCATGGCCTTTCATTACTGTGGTACAAACTCAATTTGTTTTAAATTCTGAATGGACTGTTCAGGCTTCTTTAATGGCACTTCATTCAGATGCATGGTTGTAAAGTTATGTCGTTTGCCGGCAGGGATCTTAGCAATTGGATGTTTTTAAAAAATGGTCTCAAGTGGGGTACATTTTGATCCATCCTGCTCTCATGGTCTTAAGCCTTGGTGCATTTTGCCCCTAGTCTCCTTTTTATCTACATCAGTTCATCTCTGTTAGACAAAGCTAGAATGTTTCCTCCAAAACTGGATGGTTGTAAAATACACAGTGATCTCTGCCAATATTGTGTAAATCGATTAGAAGCTAAGCAGCTACAGGTAGGACTTCAAACATTATCCGATTACTCCAAAACATTATCTGAAGATCAGTGTAAATTAAATTATTGATATTTTCATTCAAATATGAACAGGTGCAATTCATAGTGTCAGCTGGACAACCAATTTGGAAAGAGCTTAGAACGACATCTGTCTTAAGGTGACCTTCAGGCAGAACATAACTAATTTGGCCCACGTAGATCAGTTACAGAGTAACGCCATTGTGCATGGATCAGGACTCCAAAAATGATATCGCGCTAGAGGAAAAAATAACATCTTTCTCATCTATTAAAAGTGTACAGGGTCTACATTTCTCAAACTTTACCTTAGTGGGTAGAACGTATACCTGATGGAAAATAAAGTGGATTCCTAAATAAACTGGATGGGAAGATTTCAAATCTTTCTTCTCAGTACGTAAATCTCAGTTCAGGTGATCCTGCTTGAAGCTCTCTTGATTAGGGCATGTGTTGGGACAGCTCTGCAGTGGGCACTTTAGATATATCATGCGCCTATTATCTACCTGCGAGAGTTAATGTACAGAGAAATTAAAACCAACTCAATAGGAAGTTATACTCTTCAAAATATGAAACAAGCATTGCTATGCCTCAGTCATAAAGAACTATAGTATTACAGTCCGACTACTGTAAAGCAAGCCACGTTAGTTATCAAGGAAGCTATGAAGCTTGTTAGTTTAATGCACAATAAAAACAGTGCATGTCTATCAAAGCACAATAAAACGGTGCATGTCTATCAAAGCACTACACCGCATTGAGGAACCTGCAGTGGTCAAGTAAAACGAACCATGCTTGCCAGTCTAATATCACTCAAATCACATTGTTTTTATATGAATTTGTGTAAAGGTGGCTTCTCATTTAGATCTTATACAGGTTGTTGAGACCTGGAGTTATCACGAGTGCAGATATCCGATGTGTAAGTAGAGGTACAGTATTTCGTGCATGTGCAGTTGGTACTCCATGCCATAACGCTTGCTCGTACTTAGCACTTGAGAAGCTTGTTCATAAGTAATAGGGTAATAAATCTGCTGAAGCCCTAAATGTTGTAGTACCTCAGCCAACAATGACTGATTGTTTCAGTGGGTACAGATATTTGAAATGCTTAGAAATTAACACTTATGGATGAGCTTTAACTCGCCATGGTGTTTTTATGTATGTAAGCGTCTAGAATATCTTTTTAGAGACGAAGGCTTAAGATTAATTTTTATTCGTTATTGTGTCTTAATGTGTTTTTGTAGTCCTTATTTCTCTGGTTTGTCATCCTCCTCGGAAGGACAAGAGCTAATCTAATGTATTTTCATCCATATAGTGATTAGAATCCTAAGTGCGTGAAAAGTAAACGCGCTCAGAAGAGGTCAATGACAGCTGCTTCTCCAGGGTTCGAGGCCTGCCCAATCTGTAGAGGCGACATTATCATTGGGAAGCTAATGTTGGCTGTAGATGCACATGCTTTGCATACTTCTGCCATCTAGTGTTGGGTCTGGATGTGTACAAGTTGTTTTTCTTCAAAAAGTCTTTCGAGCCACAAGCCAAGTGACTCCTCCTCTTAGTAATAATGCGCATGGGCATCAACTCCATTGTTAGATTGTTTTCTTTCCGCCATCGGGTTCAGACATGTTATGTGGTGCTTCGGTTTGTGACCCTCTCAGGCTCACTTCGACTCGCTATCCAGTTCCACCTTCATTGGTATTGTTTTCGGTTGTGTTTTCCATATTTGTGGACTGAAAAATAGAAAACTTTCACTCGTCGGTCCGATGTGCTTCACTTGCGCCCTCTGGGCCTTGCCCACTTGGGCCTACTTTCCTATCCGGCTTCCACCAAGATTGTGCTGCTAATGGAACGGATTCCATTTAACTTCTGTCCCAGGTGCAACACAAAGTACCAAAGATCCGACCTCCATCAGGTTTGCAACTTATGTCTGTCTCCAGACCATCAGGAGGCAGACTGTGAAGCTTGTCGATCTTTTCAATATAAAAAGACTTTGCGGGACAGTCAGGTGCAGTGTCGAGAAATGTAGCGCAGATAGAGGAAACTCCGGACATCTTCGAACAACAAGATGTTGAACAAAAACAGGAAGAGCTTACAGAGGCTTCGGTAGAGGAGAAAAAGCCATCTCCGTTCATGACTCAGGATCTGGCTCCGGCTTAGACTCTGATCCTGAAGCCGAACTGAAGATCCAAGAGTTTCCTACTGGACAGTGCACTGTGAGTACACATGCCCCTGTTCCATCGACCAAAAAACAATCTGTCTTCAGATGCCCCACCCTTGAGTTCGGCACTGAAAGCTAAGCCAAAGCATCCCAAATCAGCACCAAGCTGACAAGACTCGGCACCTAGCAGAACTGCCTCTTCAATTCCTGAGAATCCCACGTGCTACTTTGGCTCCGACCATTTCGGTTTCAAAAAAGAAATCTGTTTCGGTACCGAAACCTTCAGCACCAAGGTTGACACCTGAACCAATTCTTCAACTTATGCAGGAACGGCTCGATCTGCTTATGCAGCCTCAAACTGGCCATATTTTAGCTGAACCTGTGCCCAAAACACTTTCTTTTGAAGCGCCCATAGATGTCCCAGTACCAGTTAAAAAGAAGAAAAACGACATTGCAACCAGTTCTCTGCATCCTCCTCTTCCTTCTTCGCCACCAACTCAACCACCTATTCCACCCTCTTTTCCACCACCACCTCATTCTCATGGTGAACTAGGGGACATTGCACCACAAGGGTCTGCACAGTCTGCCACTGATGGTTATGGGGGAGGAGGTGATTCTCATCCACTGAGAGATCCCTGGGATAATTATGACATTGACCCCCCCCCGTGACATTGAACCGGATCTCTATCCAGCCAAACCCTCACCCCCTGATGATACTTCCTCATATTAGAAGTTAATTGCTAGAGCAGCAACATGCCGCCAGGTTTCATTACACAAAGACCCTGTAGAGGATGATTTCCTATTTGAAACTTTAGCTAGTACTCCTAGATCATGCCAATATCTTCCTATGGTAGAAGGCATGTTGCGTCACTCTGATATCTTCAGAGACCCAGTAAGAGCACGTATCATAACGCTCAGTGGACAAAAAATATAAACCGGCCCCATCAGACCCTATTTAGATTAGAGGTCAGCTTCCCCCAGACTCATTAGTGGTTTCTAATGCCTGTAAAACGGCTAATTCACAAACAGCAGATGCCCCTCTACCTGACAGAGTCTAAACTCATTGACGCTTCGGAGAAACGGGTAGCGGCACAGTCCTCCAATCAATGGCGGATTGCCAACACACAAGCTTTGGCACGGTACGATAGGGCACATTGGGATGAAATGGAGGAACTTCTCCAACGTCTCCCTGAGGAATATAAAAAAAGGGGACGCGAGATTGTCAATGAGGGCAAGTTAATTTCTAACAACTCTTAGGTGTGCCCTAGATTCAGTAGACACAGCAGCAAGGCGCGTCAATGCCAGTGTACTGTTAAGGAGACATGCTTGGCTCAGTATATCTGCTTTTAAGCTAGAGGTACAACAAATAATACTCAATGTACCTTTTAATAAGAAACATCTCTTTGGTCCCCAAGTGGACCAAGCATTAGAAATAATAGAGGACACTGAAGTAGCTAAATCTACGGGGGTGCTTCGAACCCCTGCTTCACGTGGTTCCTTTCGCCGTCCCTCCTTCAAACAGAGTTCAAAAACGACACCATCTGATGCTTCTACCTCCTTGTACAGGCATCAACATCAAACCTCACTTGGAAAAATATAACATCAGATTAGTGGGCGTTGGACATTATCCAACATGGTTATTTTCTGGAGCTCATAAACACTCCTCCAAACATTCCAGCTTGCAGACACAATCTCTCCATTGCACATTAGACTCTGCTCAAACAGGAAGTACAGGCTCTATTACTAAATGGAGCCATAGAGCCTGTCCCTCTTCAACAAAAAGGATTGGGAGTGTACTCCTTATACTTTCTAATCCCCCAAAAATGACAAATGGCTTAGACCCATCTTAGATCTCAGGCCATTGAATCATTACATTCTCTCGGATCACTTTCATATGTTCACTTTTCAGGACGTGATCCCACTGCTTCAACAAGGCGACTTTATGCCAGCACTAGACTTAAAGTACTCCTACTTCCACATTCCAATACATCCAGCTCATTGCAGATACCTCAGATTTGTCATCGCTGGAAAGCATTACCAATTCAAAGTACTTCCATTCTAAGCCACTCCAGAACCACAGGTGTTTACCAAGTGTCTAGCAGTAGTAGCAGCACATCTACGCAGACAAAACATTAATTTCTTCCCATATCTGGACAACTGGCTTATCAAAGCCAATACACTTCCCATTAGCAGGTTCTGTTACACAAATTGCTCAAAAAACACATTTTGTCTTCAACAAAATAACTTTCACTAGCCCTGTACGTAATAAAGTAATTTCTCTCAGCTCTCCCTACCATTGGGCCTATGAACATGGTAAAATCAGGCACCATTTCTAACTGGAGAATTTTTACATTTATAGAATTAAAAATGTTGACCTGTTTCACTTAAAAATGCACATAAATGTAACTGATTGAGTCAGAAAACAATGAGTACATTATAGTTCTGGCCTTGGTGAGCTTGTGCAATGGTCAATTAAAATATATATATATATATATATATATATCACACAAATGCAATTGCATGTGCTACAAAAATAAACAGAAGAAAAGAGACACCACCCAAATTGGCAGCCATATGATTGCACTGCTAATTTAAAAATTAAGAAAATAGGCATTGCATATCATTTTAATTGAGCAGTAGCAATATTTCCTAGCAGGCATGTGTACATAGTACAGGTGAGGAGACCCTTTTCAGTTATGTAGATAATGGGAAAATATTCTTATTTGCACAAAGAAAGGGACTATTGGGTTTGAACTGCAGCAACCTGAATACCTATTTTAAACACAGAAGGATTTTAAAACCACGATAATTAATGGAAAATAAAAAGTATTGGCAAAGGAAAATATATTGGTGCACCAGCCCTGTCAGTGAAACACCATTCTTTTGGAGTAGATGTGCACATGTGAACAGGCGAAATGATGCCAGTCACATTGCAAGAGAGCTAGTGGTTGCAGTGGGCTGACCCATTGCCCTTTGCTGAATGCTGTGGTGAATGAAAATAAAACAAATGAGAGCCGAACTGACCAACTGATGAAGAGGTATGACTCCAAGTCAAAGAACGTTATGCTATGTACAGGTTACTTATACAGCACCAGTACACCGAAGTTTCTTGGTACTATAATAACCTAGCCGTAGTGACAGTGGCAGAGCTCATTTAAGAATAAGTAAGTTTTCAGGCGTAATAAGTGAAGATTTCAAATTAATGGATAATGGTAGAGAAGTATTATTCCTACTGTCAGCAGTTGAGAAGGCGCTGTTGCCAAAGGTGACAGTTCTAGGGCTCGTGAGAAGAAACGTATCATTCGGCCTTCAATTCAGGGGGTGCCTGTCCCTGCAAAATTACATGCAATAAAATGTGGGAAGTGTTGAACTTAATAACAATTCTTTAATGCTCCGTAAGCCTATGTTGTTTTAAGAAAGGTGAAATATTTTGGAACCTTGCAAATCAAACGGGCAGCCGCATTGTTTGTAATTTGTCACCGTTTGATAAGAGTCGCATTGCCATAATCGAGCCGAGACTGAACATATGCATTGATCTGAGGAGCATGAAATCTGTGTGACTGGCAGAATATTTCATGTAGTTTTCAAATGGAAAAAGCAGAAGCTTGAAATCTTGGAAGCATGAGGGCCAAATATACGTTCGCATCAGAATAGGTTCCCAAATGATAGATTGTTGTGCAGGAGGAGGGCTGGGGTCCATTATTGAAGGCCAGGTCAGAGAATCCACGGCAACTGTGCCCTCAGGAAGAATTGGCAGCTCGGTCTTCGCTGGATTTAATTTCAAGCAGTTCCGTGAAATCCATGAGCATACCAGAAGACACTGCGCTAGGAAAGAAGCATTAGATTGGTCCTTCACAACCCCAAAGATCAATTGTGTGTCTTCTGTGTACATACAAAATTTCACATCCCCTTTCTGCAACAATTGGGCCTGAGCATGCATGTAGATATTGAATAAAAGAGGAGAAAGTGTCCTGCCATGAGGGACACCTGTATTGAGAACTCTGAGTTTGTACACATTCAAAATAATTGCTATGATTTGATAATTATGTACTTTTATTTATGATTATTTTTACACGAGGCTTGCAAGGCAGTTAAAGCTGACTGGGCTAGACCTAAAATGTACCCAAAGCATACGTCGACATGCATGAACCTCCTATTAGCACATACCTGCCTTATTCATTTTTCTACCACTGCTTAGCCTCTGTCTCAGACCAATGTTATAACTGTTTGTGGTGTCTTTGGACATTATATTTATAGGTGCTGTTGTGAGGTTTTCTGGGTACCCGATTTGCCAACGTGCAGGAGTCTCTTCTGATTTTGAAAGGGAAAACAAAACAAATAAAATGACGTTCCCACTATGTTGATCAGTAGGGTCAGTTTAATACAGTAGTAGGATCAACTTTACATGGTAATAAGTCAAGACTTCCAGAACTTACCCTTTCACATCCCATGCTGTTTCATTTGAGTGTAGCTTTACAATGATAATTTGCTTTTGATATAATGCTAGATACCAAATTCCTACCATTTATTAGTGCTGTACATAAAAGATTAGGGCCCCGATTTAGAGTTCGGTGGATAGGTTACTCCATCACAAATGTGGCGGATATCCCATCCGCCATATTACAAGTACCATAGGTTAAGATGCATTTGTAATACGACAGACGGGATATCCGTCACGTTTGTGACGGTGTAACACTTCTGCTGATCTAATCAGGCCCTAAATCAGCCTACCTAGGTTCGAGCACTGCTAATCAGCATTTGTCAATGGCAACCATTTAACTTACTGAGACATCCTCCCAGTTATTGAACACTAGAACACTTCTGAGCACTCTTTATCAAATTTGCAATTACATGGTGTTACTATTGCTATTTGACAGTGTACAGTGTTCTTCTGCCTTTTGTGTGGCCTTGTGCTGTTGCAACTTCCATCACGCATAGTAGCACACTGTTTATGATCACTCCACAGTGGCTCATCGCAACTCTCAATTGCGCACACAGTCAGGAAATGTGTGCAAACAAACATGCTGTTACCGCACACGGAGAAAAATAATTAGAGGGAACATTGCTTCCCATGTGTCAACAACACACTCCGGTTACTCTCCATCAGCTGAGATTTAGAGTCCGCATACAAAAATCACACCTTCAACCATTACAAATTCAACCATGTTTGGGAGCTATACTCAACACACGCTTTGGTTTAGCATACCCAAATCCAACCAGGATTCAAAATATTCACAACTGTCACAACAGTTTCAGCCCAATCAACAAATAAGTCAAATCAGGTATGTGTCTCTTGGGCATAATGGCATCTTGCATCGCAATAGTACCACATGCTCGACTTCATATGCATTCACTGCAAGAATGTCTGGCTCACCAATGGTCTCAGTCAAGCATCATTTACAAGATCTAGTGTTGGTAGACAGCCACGTTTATCGCTCTCTGCAGTGGTGGAACACACAAAAACTGTCAAAAGGGTGGCCATTTCTTGACCCTGTTCCCCAGATTATTCTTACAACAGATGCATCCCTTACAGGATGGGGTGCTCACCTACAATCAGTCAATCAGATAGAATTTGTATAGCACGGCTCATCCCCCCGGGGGGTATCCAGGCGATGTGTTGCAGGCCTCAGTCGAAGAGCCAGTTTTTGAGTTGAAGTGGATCAGCAAGGGTGCGGTGCGGAGGTGGAGAGTGAGGGTGTTCCAGGTTTTGGCGGTGAAGTGGAAGAATGACCGACCTCTGGTACGACTTCAGTGGATCCATAGAGTTTGAGCGAGGGCAAGGTTTGTCGAAGTTGGTGGAAGGTCATGCAGCGGTTCATGTAGTGTGGTCCTTGGTCGTGGAGTGCTTTGTAGGCGTGGGTCAGGAGCTTGAACTGGAATCTCTTCTGGATGGGGAGCCAGTGGAGGTCTTTCAGGTGCTGGGTGATGTGTGTCCTCTTGGGCTGGTTGAGGATCCGCCTAGCTGCTGCGTTCTGAATTGTCTGGAGTCTTTGCATGAGTTCGGTGGTGGTGCCAGCATAGAGTGCGTTGCCGTAGTCGAGCCGGCTGGTGATGGGGGGCCTGGGTCACCGTTTTCCTGTTGCTGATATGGTGCCATCTAAAGATTTTTTGGAGCATGCGGATGGTGTGGAAGCAGGCTGAGGAGACAGCGTTGACCTGATGTTTCATGGAGAGTTTGTTGTCAAGTATGATGCTGAGGTTGTGGGCGTGGTCTTTCGTTGTGGGGGTATGTCTGAGTTCTGCTGCCCACCAGGAGTCGTTCAAAAGGGTGGTGTCTCTGCCGGAGATCAGGACTTCCGTTTTGTCTGTGTTGAGTTTGAGGCAGTTGTCTCTCATCCATGTCGCGACGTTCTTCATGCAGTTGTGGAAGTTGGTCTTCGTCCGGGTGGGGTTCGCTGAGAGTGAGCGGACGAGTTGGGTGTCGTCGGTGTAGGAGATAATGTTTGATGTCGTGTGATCTGACGATGTCTGCGAGTGGTGTCATGTAGATGTTGAAGAAAGTGGGGCTGAGGGATGAGCCTACTCCGCAGATGGTGTGCTTGGAGTGCGAGGTGAAGGGGGAGAGGCGGACTCTCTGGGTGCGTCCCGTGAGGAAGGATGCCATCCAACTGAGCGCATCATCTGTGATTCCGATTTGACGAAGTCGATGGATGAGTGTGTGGTGTGACACGGTGTCGAATGCTGCTGTGAGGTCCAGGAGGATGAGGACGGCTGATTCGCCTCTGTCAAGTGGGGCTTGGATGTCATCTGTTGCTGCAATCAGGGCTGTCTCTCTGCTGTAGTTTGCTCTGGAGCCCGATTGGGATGGATCCAGTAGTTTGTTTCTTTCTAGACGATCAGTGAGTTGGAGGTTGGTGGCCTTCTCCAGGACTTTGGCGGCAAACATGAGGAGGGAGACGAGACGGTAGTTCTGGAAATCTATGAGGTCTGCTGACTGTTGCTTGAGGAGCAGCCAAACCGCGTGCTTCCATGTGTCGGGAAAGAGGTTTGTAGTTATGGAGGCGTTGAGGATGGTGGTGAGCTGGTGGCTGATCTCGTTGCTTCTGAGGTTGAAGAGTCTGTGGTGACAGGGGTCGGTTGGTGCTTCTGAGTGGATGGATTTCAGCAGGGTGGTAGTCGGTGTGCTGAGTTGTTCCCATGTGGTGAGGGAGTGGTTGGTGGTTGTGGTCGATGGGTTGCCGAGAATGTCGAAGGGTTGGGGATCGAAGTTTGTGTAGATCGTTGCTATCTTGTTGTGCAAGTGGTCGGCGAGGGAGACGCAGAGTTCTTGTGAGGGAGGGATCACGTTTTCAGTGGCTGGAAGGCAGGTGAATTGTCTGGCAATGGTGAATCTCACAGTACAGAGTCTCTAAAATGCCAAACACCAGAGTATCCCTGTCAGCTACCTCGAGCTTCAAGCTGTTCACCTAGCACTGAAAGCGTTTCTCACTCACATGGTAGGCAAAGTTGTGTTGATCCGACAGATAACATGACAGCTCTGTACTATTTACAAAAACAAGGAGGGACACACACTCTAGTTATCACGCCTATCTCAGAAAATTTGGAGTTGGGCAATAAGTCACAACATCCATCTGCTAGCTAGCCGAACACCTCCCAGGGATGGACAACCAGTTTGCCGACCTCAGCAGGATGCGGCAACAAGTCTACGAGTAGGAACTCCACCCCCAAGTCCTCCTCTCTTATTTCCACAAGTAGGGGTTTCCACAAATAGACCTTTTTTAAACCATAAACAAAGCAAAATGCCCGAACTTCGCCTCCAGGTTCCCACATCCACTATCCAAAGACAATGCTCTATGGATGAACTGGTCAGAGATATTTGCCTACACTTTTCCACCTCTCGCGCTTCTTCTTTTTGTGATTCGGAACCTCAGGCAAACGTGTGTCACTCTCATTCAAATAGCTCCTACTTGGGCTCGTCAACCATGGTTCACTTCAAACTCGGACCTTCTCACTCAGAACCATAGAGAAATCAGACACCCAAATCCAAAGGAGCTCAATCTTGCGATTTAGCTCCGGAGATCATAGAATTTGGATAGCTTAATCTCCCTCCTGAATGTATGACTATTCTTTTTTTTTTAAATTTATTTTTTATACAACGACTATATATTATACAAGCGTTTTTTTCTTTTTGAGCAGTGCAACATAAAACATAAACTTATCCCCCCTCCCCCTATCACCCGAACTTCAATCCCTGTTGTTAGATACATAGCAACCTACACTTCACAGCAGTGGCACCTTACATGAGTGGTAGCAAGCCATACAATCCTTTACAACGTACACAGTAATGCATTATACCAGCTGCAGGTCAGGGTTCCCAAGTAGGTACATGGTTATCAGAGCCCAAAAATCCTTAGGCTTAGAAGCCTCAGGCAATTCTTCCGCATATGTCCCCAGCTGCTCTTTACAGTATACTAAATCCCGAACCCACTTTTGTCTGGGTGGTTTTGGCGCCCCAGCATTGTGCCACTGCCCGCTAGGCAAACAGGGTTGAGATTGCGACAATTCGCCTGTTGCATGGCTTAAGCTTCTTAACCAACCCCAGCAAACATAATTCCGGATTACAGGCCACATTTTCTAAAACAACCTCGGTAAGCACGCTTGTAACTTGGTTCCAAAATGCATATATTTTGGCGCAGCTCCATGCGCGAGGCATAAAGTCGGCGTCATCCTGCCAACATCTCATACATCTCGCAGCTTCCCTCAGGCTGAACTTTCGCAATTGGCTTGGTGTATAATAGAGCTGGTGCAGATACTTAAAATGAATAATGCGGAGATTACAGTTTGCCGTCAGTCTGCCAGTCAGTTCGCAGCAGAACTTCCACTGTTCCAGTGAAGGAGGTTCAATGATTTCATTCTCCCTCATAGACGCGTTACACAGTTTTGTTATCAAACCTCTACTTTCCTCCCCAGCCAGTACCGCCTGCAGCGCTTTCAATGCTTTTGGCTCTGCTGGAAAGTCAGGAAAAATAGACCTTACTGCCTGCCGCACCCTAATATACGTGAAGCCCAGCATTATACTATAGTCCCGCCCGGCTTGCAAGTCCGAAAGCGTCCTGAACTGGTCATTCTTGTATAAATCTCCCAGCTGCCTAACCCCTGCCGCCCTTAGGGCCCTCAAAGCCGCCTGCTCTTGGGTCGCAGAGATTTCTGGATGTGTAGTAATTGGTAGCGCCGGGGCGTATAAATAGTCCAGTCGCGTCCATGCCCAGGCAGTGCATTTAACAGAGTTAATTTCGGTTCTCAGGGCTCCCCTCCCCCCCCCCCGCCGACAGTGCCGCCGCCACCAAAGGGACCGGGTGTACAGTGTCTGCTTCAATCGCAGCATGCGGTAGGAACTGCTGCGGGAAGTACCAATAATGCACAAACTGCGCCTGAGCACATAAATAGTATAATCGCATATCAGGCACTTCAAAGCCTCCCCGATCAAATGGCTGCCTAAGCGTGTCCTAGCTACATCTCGGTTTCTTGCCGCCCCAAACAAGAGACAGTAGAGCCGTCTGGAGCGTATTGAATAGTACAATATTGAGTCGGATAGGGATATTGACAAACAGATAGAGGAGTTTGGGCAGTATCGTCATTTTCGCCACCGCGATCCTGTCCACCAGCGAGAGAGGCAGTTTAGCCCATCGAGCTGTTTGCTCAGTGATTTGCGTGATGACTCGGCCATAGTTCATGGAGAGTATCTTGTCGGGATCCCTGTGAAGCCATATCCCTAAATATTTCACTGGGTCGGTAGACCACGACAGTGGGAAATCTAGCGCTACCTCTTGGGTGCCTGCAGTCAGCAGAAAAACTGTTGATTTCGCCCAGTTAATCCCTAATCCGGAATATCTCTCAAGTTTCACATATTCTCTCAATAGTGCCGGGAGATTTTTAGCGGGTTCGCATACATAAAGCATCATATTGTCCGAGTATAATGAGACCACAAGGGGCCTCTGCCTAAATTGCAACGCTGCATGAGCATGTTTTTGACAAATTTTGCAGGCCAAGGGTTCCAGCGCGAGTGAAAAGAGCATCGGAGACGATGGGCATCCCTGCCTTGTGCCTCTCTTTATTGGAAATGCATTTGAAACCCAGCCATTAACTCGCTCACGGGCCTCTGGCTCCGCATACAATAATTGCACCCATTTAAGGAAGAACGGTGGCATACCCATTCTTAACAGGACAGTAAACATATATTCCTACTTCAAGGAGTCAAATGCTTTTGCTGCATCAAGCAGCACTGCCTGAAAATCCGACTCGAAGTAGTGTAAAGCTGCAAAAATAGTACGCAGGTTATGCGTCGTAGATCTCTTGGGCACACACCCTGACTGGTCAGGAAGAATTAATTTGGGCACCAAAGGCTGTAACCTATTGGCGATCATTTTCGCTAAAATCTTAGCGTCAATATTTATTAGAGATAAAGGTCTGTATGATTCACACCTATTTGCCACTTTATCTGGTTTCAGCAATGTAACAATAAGTGCTTCCTTTAGAGTGGGAGGTAACTTGCCAGTTTCGTATGCCTCTGCAAAGACGTCTAATAGTCTAGGTGCTAGTTCTTCTATATACGCCTTGTAGAACTCACTCGGGAGTTCATCAAGGCCAGCTGACTTGCATGTGGGGAGGGACATTATTGCTGTTTTTACATCTTCCCGTCAAAGGGTTGGGTAAGGTATTTCCTTTGACCCTCTGAGAGCCACCCAAGTGCGATGTCATCCAGATATGCACTGATTTCAGCTTCAGACACCTGTGCCCTGTCGCCATAAAGTTCAGAATAGAAGTCCAGTATTACACTACTGATCTGACGTATTGTGCTGCGCCACCCCATCCCTATCTAGCAATTCAGTGATGTTTACCTGGCTCCTTGGCATAGCTATCATCTGAAAGAGACACGTTAGTGACAGATTCCTTACCTTAGAATATCCCCAGGCGTCAGGCTGGATCCGGAAAGTTTTTGCGTAGCAGTACCCTTGCGCGTCGGTAGGCGGCGTCGTGCGGCTCCGCGTCCGTCGTCGGCGTCGTGATCGCCGGGATGACGTCGCGGGCAGTACTTAGGCGCCGCCCCTGCGCGCTGACGTCAGTTCTTCTTTTCCGCGCCAGCAAGCGCAGATCCGGGAAGAGCAGTGCCCTGGTCATTTTTTGACCATACTTTTTGGTGAATTTTTTCACTGTTTTTTCATCTTTCAAGGTGTCGTAGGGATGCCCGGCTTCAAGCGATGCGGCGCCTGTGCGCGGATGATGTCCGTCACCGACCCGCATTGGGAGTGTCTCTTCTGCCTCGGCCGAGGCCACGACACGGAGTCTTGTCCCGAATGCCAGGCCCTCAACCCGAAAGCTTTGCGAGAGCGGTCTCGAAAGCTCCTCGAGGCCCGGCATTCGGCTCCACGGAGGCCCCGGTCGCGTGAGAGGTCCAGGGGTCGATCGCGGAGTCCACACCGGTCATCGGCGTCGAAGTCTTCTTCGTCCGGTAAGTCAAAACACAAGAAGTCCAAGAAGCATCATCGCTCTAGGACTTCGCCTCGCCGGTCTCGCGACTCGGCTGAGGCCCCTCCCGGCACCGTCCCCGCCCCCGCGGCCCCGGACTTGCCTGTGGAGTCGCCCCCGCCATACCCGCCCTTCCCGGGTTCGGGGGCGGATCCGGCCAAAGTGCAGGAATTCCTGACGGCCATGGCCCGCCTCTTCGGGCCTTCAGGCCCCTCCGGTGCGCCTTCGGGCCCCGCGGGCCCTGATGGGGTTGCTCCGGCGTCGCCAACGGCTCCGGCGTCGCCCGTGCCTCCAGCCTCGGTCCCGGCTTCGGCCCCGGCCTCGATCCCGGCTCCACAACCCCCATCGACGCCGGTCGACCTAACGACACCTCCGCCGGCGCCGATGTCTCCGGTGCCGTCCTCGACGCCGCCCTGGGCTCCGGGCGGCGTCGTCCCCCAGTTCCTTCCGGCTCCGGACATGGACCCGGAACGACGTCGCTCGACGCCGGCTCCGGCGCCGATGGGACCTTGGGTCCCAACTGTCCCTCCTCCTCCTTATTTTGAACCAGAGGAGGACCAGTTGGACTGGGAGGGGTCTGATGACCCTCTGACACGACACTGTCAGTATGATGAGGACTGGACAGAGAGTCTAGGGAGGCCAGTGGTCTGGATACTTCCCCTGACACTGGCATGCTGTCTCCTCCCGTGGCTACAGAGGAGGGAGCCAATTTTGGTACGGTGTTGCGTAGGGCAGCTGGGGCCTTACGTCTCCAACTCCCTACTTTGACGGTCAAGCCTAACATCTTGACAGAGGTGCTTCAGCCGGCAGCCTCCTCTGCGGAGACTGTGCTGCCGTTTAACGACGCCCTCACTGACGTTCTTTTGGGCGCCTGGTCCAAGCCCAACACAGGGGCTCCTGTGGATCGGAACGTGTCACGACGCCATCGCCCAGCTCCGGGCGACCCCCTGTTTTTCTCTGTCCACCCCACTCCTGAGAGCTTGGTTGTCCAAGCCTCCGCTTCCCAAACCGCCTTCCCTACCGCTCCTCCGGATAGGGAATCCAAACGCCTGGATCAGTTTGGGAAGAAAGGTTTTTCTTCCTCCAGTGCTGGCTTGCGGTCCGTTAACACCGCTTGTCTTTTGGGCCGATATACCCACTCCCTGTGGGATTCGGTGGCGGATGTTTTGCCCCAGTGTCCTGAGGAGGTCCAGGCACTGCTTTCCCGCGCCATTGCGGAAGGAAGGGATGCGGCTAAATACACTATACGTTGTGGCCTTGACACCGCCGACTCGCTGGGCAGGTCTATTGCAACGACGGTGGCGCTCCGACGCCACGCCTGGCTGAGAACCACTGGTTTTTCAGGGGATGTCCAGAATACTCTCATGGACATGCCCTTTGATGGAGTCGGTCTTTTTGGGTCCAAAGCAGACCATGCGTTGGAGCGCTTTAAGGACTCACGGGCTACTGCCAAGTCCCTGGGCCTTTCTGCTACACGCCCTCCGCTGACTTCTGCTTTTCGCCCCTATCGTGGCCACGGTAGGGGCGCCCCTTCACGTCAGCAGCCCAGCCACCGGCCCGCGCAGCAGGCGTCTTCGCGTGGCCGAGGGCGTGGATTCCGCCGTGGCGGATCGGGCAACCAGCGTGCGGGTCAGGCCACCACCTCCAACCCGTCCGCGGCCTCCAAGCCCTCCTAGTCCCTCCTTTCAGGTGCACGGCACGCCAGTAGAGGGCAGGGTCCGCCATCACCTTCCCCACTGGCGCACCATCACCTCGGACAGGTGGGTCTTGGACATTGTCCGAAGGGGCTACTCCCTCCCCTTCGAGACCACCCCCCAGCCATGCCACCTCAATTCCACCGCATGTCAGGGGATCACTTGGTACTTCTGCAGAAGGAAGTCACGGCCCTCTTGACCAAGAGGGCCATCGAGCATGTTCCGACCCCAGAAGTAGGGCGTGGTTGCTACTCCCACTACTTTCTGGTGCCCAAAAAGGACAAGGAGGACATGCGTCCTATCTTGGACCTCCGGAACGTCAATCGCTTCCTCCGGAAGGAGAAGTTCAAGATGCTCACCCTAGCTCAGGTCTTGACTGCCCTCGACCCTGGAGACTGGTTGGTGTAGCGTTGGACTTGCAGGACGCGTATTTCCACATCCCCGTCCTGCCGGCCCACCGGCGTTACCTTCGGTTCACGGTAGGCCCCGAGCATTTTCAGTTCACCGTGCTCCCCTTTGGCCTTACCAGTGCCCCTCGGGTGTTCACGAAAGTGATGGCGGTGGTCGCAGCTCATCTGCGCCGGGCAGGGGTTTCAGTCTTCCCCTACCTCGACGACTGGCTGCTGAAGGCGGGCTCGTCCCAGGCAGTCGTCTCCCACCTCCAGACTACGGCCGAACTCCTGCACTCGCTGGGGTTCTCCATCAATGTGCCGAAGTCGCATCTGATTCCTTCTCCACAGCTCCTTTTCATCGGAGCAGTTCTGGACACGACGCAGTTTCGGGCCTATCCTCCCGAACGGCGAGTCCGGGATATTCAGGCTATGATTCCGATCTTTCGGCCTTTATCCTGGGTTTCGATACGGATGACCCTGAGGCTGCTGGGCCTCATGGCCTCCTGCATCCTGCTGGTCAATCATGCCAGATGGCATATGCGGGCTCTGCAGTGGGACCTGAAGTTCCAGTGGGCGCAGCACCAGGGCAACCTGTCCGATCACGTCCAGATCTCGGAGGGGACTGCAAGACAGTTGCAGTGGTGGCTCTCGAACCGGCAATGGGTCATGGGCAGATCCCTCTCCCTTCCCCAGCCAGAGCATACAGTTGTGACGGACGCGTCCCTTCTGGGATGGGGCGGAGATCAGAGGCCTCTGGTCTCCGGCGGAGTCCCGGCTCCATATCAACCTTCTGGAGCTCCGGGCGATCCGACTTGCACGCAAGGCATTCCTTCCCTCTGTCAAAGGGAAGGTAGTGCAGGTGTTCACAGACAACACCACCGCCATGTGGTACTGCAACAAACAGGGCGGGGTGGGGTCTTGGACCCTTTGTCAGGAGGCTCTGCGCCTCTGGACATGGCTGGAACATCAGGGCATGTTCCTGATGGTTCAACACCTGGCAGGTTCCCTGAACGCCAGGGCGGACGAACTCAGCCGCAGGTGCATGATGGATCACGAATGGCGTCTTCACTCTGAAGTGGCGCAAGGACTCTTTCTACAATGGGGAGAGCCTTGGTTAGATCTATTCGCCACCGAAGAGAACGCGCAATGTCATCAGTTCTGCGCGTTGGAATTTCCAAGGCGGCACTCGCTCGGCGACGCTTTTCGTCGCGAGTGGAGTTGCGGTCTGTTGTACGCCTTTCCGCCTATACCACTTCTACCCAGAGTGTTGAAGAAGATTCGGCACGACCGGGCCCAAGTTATTCTTGTGGCTCCGGACTGGGCTCGAAGAGTTTGGTATCCCGAGCTACTCAATATGAGCGTAGATCCCCGATCCGTCTGCCTCTTCGGGAGGATCTTCTGTCGCAGCAGCAGGGGACGGTCCTCCACCCGAACCTGTCCAGTCTACACCTGCTTGCGTGGAGATTGAGCGGCGGCAGTTGATTCCTTTCGACTTGCCTCCCGAAGTTTGTGATGTGATTCTGGCAGCCAGGCGTCCCTCCACTCAAGGTGGTATACGCCTGCAGGTGGAACAAATTTGTGGCATGGTGCACAGCAAAGGCTGTGAATCCCCTTTCTGCCCCTCTTTCTGAGGTCCTTCTGTTCCTTCTCTCCCTGGCCCAACAGGGTTCTGCCCTGGGTACCATCAAGGGTTATCTTTGTGCTATCTCGGCCTTCCTCAGGCTCCCTGATCAGCCCTCCCTTTTCAAGTCCCCTGTTGTTAACAGGTTCTTAAAAGGCATTACTCACCTCTTCCCTCCTGTTCCGTTTGTGATGCCTCAGTGGGACTTGAACTTGGTTCTTACCTTTTTAATGTGCGCTCCCTTTGAGCCTCTGCATAACTGTCCTCTTCGTCTTCTGACTCTGAAGACAGCCTTTCTGGTGGCCATCACCTCCGCTCGGCGGGTGAGTGAGCTCCAGGCTCTATCTTGCAAACCTCCCTTTCTGTCTGTTCATCCAGACAAGGTTGTTCTTCGGACGCGTCCGTCCTTCTTGCCAAAGGTGGTTACTGCTTTCCACATTGGGCAGACCATCACTTTGCCCACCTTCTTTCCGCCTCCGCATCCTTCCAGAGAGGAAGAGAGGCTCCACCGTCTGGACCCAAAACGTGCGCTCTCCTTCTATATCGACCGCACAAAACACTTCCGGGTGGATGACCAGCTCTTTGTTGGCTATGTGGGCGCCAAAAAAGGTCGGGCGGTGCACAAGAGGACCATCTCCCGCTGGGTTACCTTGTGCATCAAGACCTGCTATTCTTTGGCTAAGAAGGAGCCTCCTGTTGGGCTGCGTGCCCATTCCACCAGGGCAACGGCTGCTACCACGGCCTTGGGCCGCGGTGTTCCGCTGCCGGTTATCTGTCAGGCAGCTACGTGGGCCTCGCTGCAAACGTTTACAAAGAAAGCATTACTGCCTTGACAGTCAGGTCCGGAGGGACGGCTTCTTTGGCCGTTCTGTCCTCCAGGACTTCCTTGTCTGATCTTTGTTCGCAGACCCACCACCGGGGTTGGTATTGCTGGGGTGTCTATTCTAAGGTAAGGAATCTGTCACTAACGTGTCTCTTTCAGATGCACAAGTTACTAACTTGTGTAATGATATATCTGTAAGAGACAGTAGTTAGTGACAGATTCCTTACTGCCCCACCCATCCTCCCCGTTCTGCGAACTGATTTCTAGGGTTAAGGACATCCCTTTCAGGGCCCTAGTATTTTTCAGACACCTATGTCAGCTTCTTGCATGGCTCTGCGTTCCTGGCGCGGAAAGTCGTGTACAGAACTGACGTCAGCGCGCAGGGGCGGCGCCTAAGTACTGCCCGCGACGTCATCCCGGCGATCACGACGCCGACGACGGACGCGGAGCCGCACGATGCCGCCTACCGACGCGCAAGGGCACTGCTACGCAAAAACTTTCAGGATCCAGCCTGACGCCTGGGGATATTCTAAGGTAAGGAATCTGTCACTAACTACTGTCTCTTACAGATATATCGTTACACAAGTTGGTAACTTGTGCTTCTGGGCCAACGAACGGCTAGGCCTGCCTACCTCCCCATAGTATCTCGCTATACTCCTCCTAGATCTATGCACCAATTCCTGATCTACTGTTTGGTTGTGTTCAGTCACAAGGTCCCTGATTGTGGCCAGTGTTTCTGATGCAGGGTTCTGCTCATACTCCCGTTCCAGAGCTGAGATGTGTGTCGCCAGCTTGCTGATTCTACGCCTTAAGTCCTTCAAGACACCCGCCTGTGCACTTATACATTCCCCTCGGATCGTGACTTTAAATGCCTCCCGTAGCATCCCCGCACTGTCTACTGAGCCCTCGTTGTCCGTGTAATAGTTTCTGATCGCATTTCCAATAGTGCTCTTGAAAACTGGGTCTGCCAAGGAAGACTGCTGCAATCTCCACATAAAAGGAGGCCGTGCACAGTCAGGTATCCGCAGCTCAAGGAGTACCGGGGAATGATCCAAGAGCGTCTTAGCCAAATGACTAATATGGACTGCCCACGTGCATGCCACCTCGGACGCGAGCCAATAGTCCAGCCTGGACCATGACCCGTGCACTGATGAAATAAAGGTGCTCTCCCTAGCCCCTGGGTGGCGCAATCTCCATATGTCTTGAATATCCCCTGCTCCCATCAATCCGAGCAGTGTGTCTGACGCCTGCTTGCCTCGTGCTACTGCACTATCCGACTTGTCCATATTCACATCTAGACATATGTTAAAGTCTCCTCCCCATAATATCTGCACAGGAGGATACATAGAGATACGACGCCAAACGTCAGTAAAAAAAAAAAGCGGGGTCGTCCACATTTGGGCCATAAATGTTTACCAGCAGTACCATTGCACCGCCCAGTTTGCCCAGGATTAACACCACCCTGCCCTGCTCATCTATCTCTGAGCTAATCATAGTGAATGGTACACCTTTCTTGACGAGAATCATCACCCCTCTGGAATAGGAGGAGTAGGAGGCAGCCACAAGCACCCTAGCCGCTTCCCACATTTTTCTCTGAGTTCTTAGTTAGGTGGGTTTCCTGTAGGAAAGCGACCTGAACATCAAACCTGTCCAGATACGCTAATACTGATCGAATTGTCTTGGGGCTGTTGAGTCCGCGTACGTTCCATGTGAGAAATTTTATGTTACTACCCATACCTGCTGCACATCATGTCACAATTTACATGGAAAGGCCCTACTTGACAAGTCAGCTGCAGTGTTTCAGAAGCTATGCCCTTGCAGAATTTCAAGTGCCCACTCCCCTCCCCCCCCCAAACATCCCCCCACCCACTTCAGCACCCCAAACTTGCTATAGGCCATCCCTGTTTAAAGAAAACAATCCCCCCCCGGAATACAGAATAACATTCGAAACATATGGGGTACTCCCATGGGGTGAGCGCCAGAGTGCTACTAGCCTCCCACAGAAGCAGGAGGTGGCTGATCAGTTCTACATCAAATGCAATAATGACACATCCCTATTCGAGGACCCCTGTGCGCCTAGCTAGATTTCATTTCAATTTACACCCAAACATCCCAGAACCGCAATGGGAAAAGTCTAAGCAATTTTCAACTGCCCCAAGCTATGTCCTACTATAAGTATAGGTCACATCACATATCAAGCCTTGAGCGTATATATTACTGTTCCTCTTTGTCTGGATCATTGGAGGTTTCACGCCGTCTCCTTTTCAGCTTTTTGGCATGGTCAAGCGCAGCCTTTGGGTTAGTGAAGATTTTAAAGTCACCCTCCTGGCCGATTCTGAGGGAGGCGGGGTACAGCATGGTATATGGAATGCCCTCCGATTGCAATACTTTCTTCACTGTACCAAATTCCCTTCTTGCTGCCTGCACTGCAACCGTGAAGTCCGGGAAGAAGGCCAGTGTGTTCCCCTGGAATTCAATTGTACCTCTTTCTCTCGCCATCCGCAGAATGGTGTCGCGGTCCCTGTAGTTTAAAAGTCTGGCGATAATGGGGCGCGGCATCGCCCCAGGGACTGGTCGCGCCGCCAAGGAGCGATGGGCGCGCTCGACAATCAGCATAGGGGACAAATTCTCAGGGCCAAAGAGCTCTCTAATCAGTGTCTCCACGTAGGTCTCCATTTTGCCAGTGTTTGTCGACTCGGGAAGGCCAGTAGTTCTAAGGTTGTTCCGTCTTTACCTAGCTTCTAAATCTTCATTCTTCGCTAATACTTTCTCCATATTTAAGGCTTTGCTGGAGACCTCGCTAAGACCATCCTCAGTGTTAGAAACCCTCTGCTCAACCTCCCTTATTCTTGTGTTTTGCTTCTCTAACTTTGCAGTCATGTGATCCATTCTTTGGTTCAACGCCTCTATTTTTCCGTCTATGGATTGTAAACTACGCTGTATTGCCAGGAGCGTCGCTTCGAGCGGAGGGGGCAGCATCCCCCTGTGTGTCCGCCTCCGAGTCTGATGCTGCCTTTGACTGTGTCCTGCTAGGCTTCCGCATCTCAAATGTAAGGCGAGGTTGAGATTTGTCTGCTTTCCCCATGGTTTGTACCTGGCACGGAGGTGCTGCAGCTCAGGAATACTGCCACTTCTTATCCTACCAGGAGTCTGCACTATCCTAGCCTCCACCGGACAGTATCGCACTTGCAGTCAGTTGCGTGAGTACAGGCCCCTGGATGTTTACCCCGTCTCTCTTGCCCAACGTCTCTTAAGTAGTCTTTTGTATTATCTGTGGGACGGTGCCTTCTATTCTTTATCACTAAGCACTGCCAGGATTTTCAATACTTTAGCTCAGATTTACTGCGTGCATACACCGTGTCTTGGAATTAATTGCGTGGTCCCTTGTGGGCTGTGTTGTCTATCTATTGCATTATGGCCCGGCCCCCCGCTGCAAGGATCAGTGCTCTCTCACTTGCGCCACAGCAGAAATTGCACAAAGGCCCCCCTCAGCGCAGCACGATGTTATGGGACTGCAGAGACGTCTGCATACGCACGCCACAAGCCGCCGTCCGCCCCAGCAGGCCGCTGGGCCCTCCTCGCCGTCCTAGCCTGCCGGCAGCTCATAGGCCGCAGCCTTACACCCGGGCCCACACCCACCTCCGCAGCCGCGGGCACAGGCCAGGCCACACTCCCACTCACCGCGCTTGTCTCTCGCTGCGACGATCGCACTCCGGATCCCGTAGGCATGACAGGTTTTTATACCCGCAGGACGCCACTCTCAGCAACGGCACCAGCGCGAGCACAGCAGGCTGCTAGGGTCCTCTCCGCACCGGCGCTTGCCTTATCTCTCCAAGCCGCTCTCTTCGTGGCGGCACAGAAGGATGGGTCCCGGTAAGTTTCTGGCCTTTCCGTATTTAGTTGTGGCAGGTTCCGCTTGCACACGCCGCTTACACCGGTGGCTTATTTCCCCTCCGTCCGTCAGCCGCTCGATCACTCTCTCTTTCAGGCAGAAACGGCCGCCATTTTACCCTCCCGCAGTCGGGCTCCGTCACTTCAAATTTAAGCGTTTTGCCCCGGCACAGCTGTTGTTCAATGCCACTGCGCCGCTCTGGGATGCCTAGCAGCTCAGTAGTCCCCTTTTTCAGCATAGATGCAGCATATTTCTGGCGGATTATGGTCGGATTTCGGATCAGCCGGGCAGAGCCGCACTACAGCACAGCCATCTTGCCGTGCGCCCTCTAGCGCCCCCCTCATGTATGACTATTCTTAAAGAAGCTCACAAGCCTTCAACTAAAGCATGTCATGCATCAAAGTGGAAACGATTTGTCTTCGACTCTCGGAGTAAACAAATCAATCCATTTGATGCAACAATATAAAACATTGTTTGCTATCTTCATTTACAAACACCAGACCTTGCCTACACATCCATACATTTTCATTTAGCAGCAGTAGCTGCCTATTTGCAGAACCGACAACTTTTGTCTTTGTTCAAAGTACCTCAATCAGTCAGTTGATCTACCTGTTTTCTTACCACAACCAGCACACAACAGCAAAGAGCTCTTCAACATCGTGAAGGAACTCTCCAACCCCAACACCAACGACATCCAGCCGTCGCGAGACCTGTGCGACTCACTGGCCACCTTCTTCCACCGCAAAATCGCCGACATCCACGACAGCTTCAACACCACGACCGCCCCGGCAACCACCGAGACCACTGCCCCCACAACCACCAACCGCCTGCTCTCCTGGACCAACATCAACGACGAGGACACCAGCGAGATCATGAACACCATCCACTCCGGTTCACCGCTAGACCCGTGCCCTCACCACATCTTCAACAAAGCCAGTACAGCCATCGCGCCCCATCTCCGGAAAATAATCAACATCTCCTTCGAGACAGCAACCTTCCCGGAAAGCTGGAAGCACGCCGAGATCACCGCCTTACTCAAGAAACCCAAGGCAGACCCCAAGGACCTCAAGAACTTCCGACCCATCTCTCTGCTCCCGTTCCCCGCGAAGGTCACCGAGAAAATCGTCAACAAACAACTGACCCGCTACCTCGAGGAGAACATCCTGGACCCTTCCCAGTCCGGCTTCCGCAGCAACCACAGCACCGAAACCGCCCTCATCGCCGCCACCGATGACATCAGGACCCTGCTAGACAACGGAGAAACAGCAGCCCTCATCCTCCTGGACCTATCAGCCGCCTTCGACACGGTCTGCCACCACACACTACGAACACGCCTTCACAACGCCGGGATCCAAGAGAAGGCCCTGGACTGGACCACATCCTTCCTTTCCGGCAGAACACAAAGCGTCCGCCTTGCCCCCTTCCGATCCAAGGCCACCAAGATCATCTGCGGCGTACCCCAAGCCTCCTCCCTCAGCCCAACGCTGTTCAACATCTACATGGCACCCCTCGCCCACGTCGCCCGACAGCACAACCTCAACATCATCTCCTACGCCGACGACACCCAGCTGATCCTCTCCCTCACCAAAGACCCTCACACCGCCAAAGCCCACCTCCACGAAGGAATGAAGGCCGTCGCCGAATGGATGAGGACCAGCCGCCTGAAGCTGAACTCGGACAAGACGGAGGTCCTCATCCTTGGTTCCAACCCTTCAGCCTGGGACGACTCCTGGTGGCCAACATCACTGGGAACAGCCCCGCCACCCACCGACCACGTACGCAACCTAGGGGTCATCCTCGACCCCACCCTCTCCATGACTAAGCAGGTCAACGCCGTTTCCTCATCCTGCTTCAACATCCTCCGAATGCTCCGCAGGATCTTCAAGTGGATCCCCACCGAAACAAGAAAAACAGTCACCCAGGCCCTCGTCACCAGCAGGCTGGACTACGGAAACGCCCTCTACGCAGGAACGACGGCTAAGCTCCTGAGACGGCTGCAACACATCCAGAACGCCTCTGCACGTCTTATCCTCGACCTCCCCGGCGCAGCCACATCACACCCCACCTGAGAGACCTGCACTGGCTCCCTGTCAACAAGAGGATAACCTTCAAGCTCCTCACCCACGCACACAAAGCACTCCACAACTCCGGACCAGCCTACCTCAACAGACGACTCAGCTTCTACACCCCCACCCGCCAGCTCCGCTCGACCAGCCTCGCCCTCGCAACAGTCCCCCGCATCCGGAAAACGACCGCCGGCGGCAGATCCTTCTCCCACCTTGCCGCCAAGACCTGGAACACCCTCCCCACCAACCTCCGACAGACCCAAGACCTACTGGCCTTCAGAAGACTCCTCAAGACCTGGCTCTTCGATCAGTAGCAGCACCACCCCCCTCTTCCCCCAGCGCCTTGAGACCCTCGCGGGTATGTAGTGCGCTTTATAAGTGACATGATTGATTCATTCATTCATTCATTTGCAGAGAGGGTGCTTTATGCATTAGATGTCAAAAGAGCTCTAATGTACTATATTGACAGAACTAAAGAATTTAGAAAAACAAAACCGTTTGTAGCATTTTCGCCCCTTCCCAAAGGAAAGCCCATATCCAAGTCCGACATTTCTAGAGGGATATTTTTTTATTATTAATAATCTTTATTCGGTATATAAAAATATAACCATAAAAGATGCATTGTTTATGACAAATACCAACATCACGAAAACAATCTTTTAAAGGGTTGCCACATACATGATTAAAACCAGTTGTGTGTACTGTCATTCTCCCTCCTGTTCACTTGCTGTAAATGCCAGTCCTTCCAAATTTAAAACATTTTAACAATTGTAAAAATAAAGCCGTGAGATAGTCTGCTATAACAGTAGAACAACACATAGTGGAGCGGCATGACACAAATGCCTCTAAACTTCAAACCCCCCTCGTGGTTCTTAACTTTAAAGCGGCTCTTAAAAAATTGGAAACACAAAAGAGTGTAAAAACATCTGACGACAGTTTTAAAAACAACAAGGCTACACGTGCCTGCCTAAATCTGAATTCTCTTAAAAGGCCCTTCAGGAACATCTTTCTGGGATAGGCATAATACGAGCAAAGTGGAACTAAGTGTAGGGTATCCTGTGGAGACCTATTGTCGCAGCCACAGGGCCCTCTCTCTTCTGAATTCATAATAAAACCTGCAGGTACCGCCAGTAGCTGCCTTATCCGGAGTCCTCATTATTTCCGGTTTGGTGAACAGGTCTACACGCCCTAGTTTAGAAAATCCCTGACGTATTTTATCCAGGGAATTTTGAGCGCGTGATCTAAGGATAGACAATCCTGGATTACCAGCCTAGTCAAACCCGCCTCTGTATTTGACCAAACCTTCAACCAACAGAGTAGGGGTTTAACTGCCACCAGATCGGAGATGAATTTGACCCCCAGTTCTTCGTGAACACTAAATGCCGGGGCACTATGAGGGACTTTCAGTAAACGCCTGAGATATTTGTTCTCTACCCTTTGCAGATTTTTGGCCTTAACAAATCCCCACACCTCGCTTCCATATAAAACCTTGGAACAACAAATTGAATTGTATAGCTTTAAAATCATTCCCGGAGTCCAACATCCTAGCCTTTGTGCAAAATTAGCAATAGAACCTGTGGACCTAATCAGAGCCAGGCACTTCTCCTCTAGTAAATGTTTAAAATTCAACTGTCCATCAAAAAACATGCCCAGATAAGAAAAGGCTGGGACTTTCCCTAGGGTATGTGAGCCTATAGTGTAATTGTAGGATTTGCTTGGCTTCTTCCCCATTTCCATAATATATGATTTTGTGAGATTGGGGGACATATCCAGGTTTTCCATAAAAGTCACAAAGCCATCAATTAGATGCTGCAGGCCGATTGGGGTGCGGGCAAGGAGCACTGCGTCATCTGCATAAAGCAGAACCGGGACCGCTCTTGAGCCTATCCTCGAGGAATCTGCTTTGATAGCTCTCAGGGTAGAATCTAGGCCATTAATATATAGTGTGAACAGGAACGGCGCTAGTATGCATCCCTGTCTAACCCCACTTGAGCACGTAAAATAATCAGTAACCTTCCCTTCCTGCGTATATCTAACAGCCGCTGAGGTATTAAAATGTAACGATTGTAGTATATTGATTATTGCCGGATCCACCCCAAGTTCGCCCATAATTAACCACAATTTACGGCGATTCACGCGGTCGAAGGCCGCAGTGAGGTCCATAAAGGCTAAATAGAACGCCCCTGACTTAGCTACTGTATATTTAGCAGTAATAAGGTACAAATTGAGGCATTGATCTATGGTGGATTTCCCCGGGCGGAACCCATATTGGACGTCCGTGATAATTTGTTTAGCCTCTGCCCATTCCATCAACCTGTTTAAAATCACCCGCCCCAAAACCTTCGCTGAGACATCAATCAGAGATATGGGGCGATAACAGTGTGGACTATCCCTATCGCCTTTCTTAAAGATGGGCACAATAATGGCAGAAGACCAGGATGCTGGCATTACTGAATTTATTGCCGCATTTAGTACCCTAGTTAAAAGTGGGGCCCAGACCTCTGTATTACAGCGAAAGAGGTCTGGTGGGGATCCCGTCCGGTCCCGGCGCCTTATTCCTCGTCAGACCCTCAATTCCTAAACTCACTTCGTCCAAAAAAAAGGTAGAGAAATGAGGGTTTAGTATTGAATTTGGGGTCTGCGAATCTCCCAGACTATTTGAGTGGTTATACAAACCCTGGAAATGCTGCTGCCATTGCTCTGGTAGAATATTATTGCTAAGCCCAGGTTTATTCATATCCTTAAAGCAAGGGTTATTGATTACTCTCCAGAAACGGGTAGAGTCCTTCAACTCCGCCGCCTCTGTGAGCTCCTCCCAGGCTTTGCGCTGTAGTTGGCCCTTCCTTCCCTTGACGGCTTGCTTATAGCTTAAACGGCAAGCCGCCACCCGCTCCCTGTCCCTCGGGACCTGCTTAAGTGCCACTTTTAGCTCTCTTAGGGCCCGTGAGCATTGGCTATCGAACCATCTGGGGGCACCCAGACTGGGCGCATGTGTTGAGGATTTCAGTAAGCTGTTCGCTAGCTTCGCGATGTTCCTAAAAGCATCTATTAATTCTACCCCTTGCACTCCTAGATCTAAACATTTCAAAATATCCTGCTTGCCTCTGTCAAACAGGGAAATGTTGAAAGCAACAGTATCTGAAAGAGACACGTTAGTGACAGATTCCTTACCTTAGAATATCCCCAGGCGTCAGGCTGGATCCGGAAAGTTTTTGCGTAGCAGTACCCTTGCGCGTCGGTAGGCGGCGTCGTGCGGCTCCGCGTCCGTCGTCGGCGTCGTGATCGCCGGGATGACGTCGCGGGCAGTACTTAGACGCCGCCCCTGCGCGCTGACGTCAGTTCTTCTTTTTTCCGCGCCAGTAAGCGCAGATCCGGGAAGAGCAGTGCCCTAGTCATTTTTTGACTAACTTTTTGGTGATTTTTTCACTGTTTTTCTTCGAGTCATCTAGGCTCCGAGGTGTCGGTAGGGATGCCCGGCTTCAAGCCATGCGACGCCTGTGGTCGAATGATGTCGATCACAGACCCGCACTTAGAGTGTCTCTACTGTCTTGGCCGCGACCACGACACGAAGTCGTGTTCCGACTGCCGGGCCTTACACCCGAAGGCTTTGCGAGAGCGGTCTCGAAAGCTACTCGAGGTCCGGCAGTCGGCTCCGCGCCAAGCCCCGGTCACGCGAGAGGTCGAGGGGCCGGTCGCGGAGTCCTCGCCGGTCGTCGGAGTCCAAGTCTTCGCACTCCTCGGGTAAGTCGAAGCACAAAAAGTCTAAGAAGCACCATCGCTCTAAGACTTCGCCTCGCCGGTCTCGCGACTCGGCTGAAGCCCCTGTCGGCACCGTCCCCGCGGCTCCGGAGGTGCCTGTGGAGCCGCCCCCACATTACCCGTCCTTCCCGGGTTCGGGGGCGACTCCGGCCGAGATACAGAAATTCCTGTCGGCCATGGCCCGCCTCTTCGGGCCTCAAGACCACTCCGGTGCGCCTTCGGGCCCTGATGGGGTTGCCCCGGCGCCGCCGACGACTCTGGTCCCGGCGCCGCCTGTCTCACCAGCCTCGCTCCCGGCCCCGGCTTCGGCCCCGGCCTCGATCCCGGCTCCGGTGATACCGCGACCCTCATCGGCGCCGGTTGACCTAACCACGCCGACGCCGATGTCCCCGGTGCCGTTCCTGACGCCGTCCGGGGCTCCGGGCGGCGTCGTTCCCCGGTTCTCTCCGGATACGGACGCGGCGTCGGACCGACGTCGCTCGATGCCGGCTCCGGCGCCAATGAGACCTTGGGTCCCTGACGTCCCCCCTCCTCCTTATTTTCTGTCGGAGGAGGACCAGGAGAGCTGGGAGGGGTCGGAAGACCCTCTCACACAGCAGTGTGAGTATGATCAGGACTGGGCAGAGGAACTTGGGGATGCCAGTGGTCTGGACACTTCTCCTGACACTGGCATGCTGTCTCCTCCTTCCGTGGCTACGGAGCAGGGAGCAAATTTCGCAACAGTGTTGCGTAGAGCAGCTGGAGCCTTACACCTCCAATTGTCTACAGTGGCTGTCAGGACTAACCTCCTGACGGAAGTGCTTCAGCCGGCAGCTACCTCCTCGGAGCCATTGCTGCCGTTTAATGATGCACTGTCTGACGTTCTTTTGGGCACCTGGTCCAAGCCCGCCACAGGGGCTCCTGTGGATAGGAACGTGGCCCGACACCATCGCCCTGCTCCGGGCGACCCCTTGTTTCTCTCTCCAACATCCCACCCCCGAGAGCTTGGTTGTCCAAGCCTCTGCTTCCCAAACCGCCTTCCCTACCGCCCCTCCGGATAGGGAATCCAAACGCCTGGACCAATTTGGGAAGAAGGCCTTTTCTTCCTCCAGTGCTGGCTTGCGGTCCGTCAACACCGCTTGCCTTTTGGGCCGATACTCCCACTCTCTGTGGGATTCGGTGGCGCTCGTTTTGCCCCAGTGTCCTGAGGAGGTCCAGACACTGCTTTCCCGCACCATTGCGGAAGGAAGGGATGCGGCAAAGTACACCATCCGTTGTGACCTTGATACCGCCAACTCGCTGGGCAGATCGCGTGCAACGACGGTGGCGCTGCGTCGCCACGCCTGGCTGAGAACAACTGGTTTCTCGGGTGATGTCCAAAATACACTCATGGACATGCCCTTTGATGGAGTCTTTTTGGTTCCAAAGCAGACCATGCGCTGGAGCGCTTTAAGGACTCACGGGCTACTGCCAAGTCCCTGGGCCTTTCTGCTGTGCGCCCTCCGCTAACCTCTGCTTTTCGCCCCTTTCGTGGCCACGGAAGGGGCGCCCAGTCACGTCCGCTGCCCAGCCACCGGCCCGCGCAGTAAGCGTCTTCGCGTGGCCGAGGACGTGGCTCCCGCCGTGGCGGGTCAGGCAACCAGCGTGCGGGTCAGGCCACCAACTCCGCCCCGTCCGCGGCCTCCAAGCCCTCCTAGTCCTTCCTTTCAGGTGCACAGCACGCCAGTAGAGGGCAGGGTCCGCCATCACCTTCACCACTGGCGTGCCATCACCTCGGACAGGTGGGTCTTGGACATTGTCCGAAGGGGCTACTCCCTCCCCTTCGAGACCACCCCCCAGCCATGCCACCTCAATTCCACCGCATGTCAGGGGATCACTTGGTGCTTCTGCAGAAGGAAGTCACGGCCCTCTTGGCCAAGAGGGCCATCGAGCATGTTCCGACCCCAGAAGTAGGACGTGGTTGCTACTCCCACTACTTTCTGGTGCCCAAAAAGGACAAGGAGGACATGCGTCCCATCTTGGACCTCCGGAACGTCAATCGCTTCCTCCGGAAGGAGAAGTTCAAGATGCTCACCTTGGCTCAGGTCTTGACTGCCCTCGACCCTGGAGACTGGATGGTAGCGTTGGACTTGCAGGACGCTTAGTTCCACATCCCCGTCCTGCCGGCCCACCGGCGTTACCTGCGGTTCATGGTGGGCCTCGAGCATTTTCAATTCACCGTGCTCCCCTTTGGCCTCACAAGTGCCCCTCGGGTGTTCACGAAAGTGTTGGCGGTGGTCGCAGCTCATCTGCGCCGGGCAGGGGTTCCAGTCTTCCCCTACCTCGACGACTGGCTGCTGAAGGCGGGCTCGTCCCAGGCAGTCGTCTCCCCACCTCCAGACTACGGCCGAACTCCTGCACTCGCTGGGGTTCTCCATCAATGTGCCGAAGTCGCACCTGATTCCTTCTCCACAGCTCCTTTTCATCGGAGCAGTTCTGGACACGACGCAGTTTCGGGCCTATCCTCCCGAACGGCGAGTCCGGGATATTCAGGCTATGATTCCGATCTTTCGGCCTTTATCCTGGGTTTCGGCACGGATGACCCTGAGGCTGCTGGGCCTCATGGCCTCCTGCATCCTGCTGGTCGATCATGCCAGATGGCATATGCGGGCTCTGCAGTGGGACCTGAAGTTCCAGTGGGCGCAGCACCAGGGCAACCTGTCCGATCACGTCCAGATCTCGGAGGGGACTGCAAAACAGTTGCAGTGGTGGCTCTCGAACCGGCAATGGGTCATGGGCAGATCCCGCTCCCTTCCCCAGCCAGAGCACACAGTCGTGACGGACGCGTCCCTTCTGGGATGGGGCGGTCACATGGGAGAGGCGGAGATCAGAGGCCTCTGGTCTCCGGCGGAGTCCCGGCTCCATATCAACCTTCTGGAGCTCCGGGCGATCCGACTTGCACTCAAGGCATTCCTTCCCTCTGTCAAAGGGCAGGTAGTGCAGGTGTTCACAGACAACACCACCACCATCTGGTACTGCAACAAACAAGGCGGGGTGGGGTCGTGGACCCTCTGTCAGGAGGCTCTGCGCCTCTGGACATGGCTGGAACATCAGGGCATATTCCTGATGGTTCAACACCTGGCAGGTTCCCTGAACGCCAGGGGCGGACGAACTCAGCCGCAGGTGCATGATGGATCACGAATGGCGTCTTCACTCGGAAGTGGCGCAAGGACTCTTTCTACAGTGGGGAGAGCCTTGGTTAGATCTATTCGCCACCGAAGAGAAAGCGCAATGTCATCAGTTCTGCGCGTTGGAATTTCCAAGGCGGCACTCGCTCGGCGACGCTTTTCGTCGCGAGCGGAGTTGTGGTCTGTTGTACGCCTTTCCACCTATACCACTTCTACCCAGAGTGTTGAAGAAGATTCGGCGCGACCGGGCCCAAGTTATTCTTGTGGCTCCGGACTGGGCTCGAAGAGTTTGGTATCCCGAGCTACTCTGTATGAGCGTCGATCCCCGATCCGTCTGCCTCTTCGGGAGGATCTTCTGTCGCAGCAGCAGGGGACGGTCCTCCACCCGAACCTGTCCAGTCTCCACCTGCTTGCGTGGAGATTGAGCGGCGGCAGTTGATTCCTTTCGACTTGCCTCCCGAAGTTTGTGATGTGATTCTGGCAGCCAGGCGTCCCTCCACTAAGGTGGTATACGCCTGCAGGTGAAACAAGTTTGTGGCATGGTGCACAGCAAAGGCTGTGAATCCCCTCTCTGCCCCTCTTTCTGAGGTTCTTCTGTTCCTTCTTTCTCTGGCCCAACAGGGTTCTGCCCTGGGTACCATCAAGGGCTATCTTTGTGCAATCTCGGCCTTCCTCAGGCTCCCTGATCAGCCCTCTCTTTTAAGTCCCCTGTTAACAGGTTTCTAAAAGGCATTACACACCTCTTCCCTCCTGTTCCGTTTGTCATGCCTCAGTGGGACTTAAACTTGGTTCTTACCTTTTTTAATGTGTGCTCCCTTTGAGCCTCTACATAACTGTCCTCTTCGTCTTCTGACTTTGAAGACAGCCTTTCTGGTGGCCATCACCTCCGCTCGGCGGGTGAGTGAGCTCCAGGCTCTATCATGCAAACCTCCCTTTCTGTCTGTCCATCCAGACAAGGTTGTTCTTAGGACGCGTCCGTCCTTCTTGCCAAAGGTGGTTACTGCCTTCCATATTGGGCAGACCATCACTTTGCCCACCTTCTTTCCGCCTCCGCATCCTTCCAGAGAGGAAGAGAGGCTCCACCGTCTGGACCCAAAACCTGCGCTTTCCTTTTATATCAACCTCACACAACACTTCCGGGTGGATGACCAGCTCTTTGTTGGCTACGTAGGCGCCAAAAAAGGTCTGGCGGTGCACAAGAGAACCATCTCCCGCTGGGTCACCTTGTGTATCAAAGCCTGCTATTCTTTGGCTAAGAAGGAGCCTCCTGTTGGGCTGCGGGCCCATTCCACCAGGGCAACGGCTGCTACCACGGCTTTGGGCCGCGGTGTTCCGCTGCAAGATATATGTCAGGCAGCTACGTGGGCCTCGCTGCACACGTTTACCAAGCATTACTGCCTTGACAGCCAGGGTCCGGAGGGACGGCTTCTTTGGCCGTTCTGTCCTCCGGGACTTCCTTGTCTGATCTTTGTTCGCAGACCCACCACCGGGGTTGGTATTGCTGGGGTATCTATTCTAAGGTATGGAATCTGTCACTAACGTGTCTTTCAGATGCACAAGTTACTAACTTGTGTAACGATATATCTGTAAGAGACAGTAGTTAGTGACAGATTCCTTACCGCCCCACCCATCCTCCCCGTTCTGCGAACTGATTTCTAGGGTTAAGGACATCCCTTTCAGGGCCCTAGTATTTTTCAGACACCTATGTCAGCTTCTTGCATGGCTCTGCGTTCCTGGCGCAGAAAGTCGTGTACAGAACTGACGTCAGCGCGCAGGGGCGGCGTCTAAGTACTGCCCGCGACGTCATCCCGGCGATCACGACGCCGACGACGGACGCGGAGCCGCACGACGCCGCCTACCGACGCGCAAGGGTACTGCTACGCAAAAACTTTCCGGATCCAGCCTGACGCCTGGGGATATTCTAAGGTAAGGAATCTGTCACTAACTACTGTCTCTTACAGATATATCGTTACACAAGTTAGTAACTTGTGCGTCAACCTGGGCCCAACGCAACCTCCTGCCTAGGTCCGTTACAGCAATCGTCGCTCCCCCTGTCAATCTATTTAGTACTGGTGGGTGTTGCTGGACAATAAGAGATATAAAGTAAGTGGGTTATGGTCACTAAACACGCTATATTGAATATTAAAATTTGAAATACACCTTTTCAATATAAGTGAAACAAAGATAAAATCAATATACGAATGACATGCTCTCCCTTTAAAAGTCGGATGGGCCGGGATACCCTTATTGTTATTAATCAGATCCATCGTGTGGGTTAACCCATAAGTATATAATAGACCAGTTAGTTCCAGCCCCACCTGGGTGTGCTCTAAGTGTGGTCCCTTTCTTAGTGAACAAGATGACCAGTCACCCTGGGCCGCCCTCAAATATGGGCACAGATGGCAATTAAAATCACCAATTAAAATCACCAACTAAAATCAATTGTGATTGTGCCAGCCCTCTCTCACGTGTGTGTGTGCTCCAGCCGTGTATTTAATTCTTGGAGACTGCTCGAACCCTGCATATTTGGTATTGCGTTATAAAAATGTATTAAAACAACCCTATAGGTATTATTCAAGAATTTTAGTCCTTGGGCAACATTCGAGTCCCTCGAGGGATAATTAAATGTATTTAGATATATTATGCCAAAGCAAAAATATCTTTGCCTACCCCTCCTCCCCCGAACACATTCTACTCGCAAAACAGGGGCTGCCATGGCTTTACTGGGCAATATCCAAATACCTGACATTTGTAGGGCAGCTACGTGGTCTACGCCACACATTCACCAAACATTATTGTGCGGATGTATTAGCATGCCAATGTAGGGCAGGCAGTGCTACGTACTCTTTCAAACAACTGCAACACCCACAGGTTAGCCACCGCTTTTGGAGAGGGACTGCTTTACAGTCTATGCAAAGCATGTGTATCTACAGGCACACATGCCGCGAACGGAATATGTTCCTTACCCTGTAAGCATCCGTTTGTGGTATGTTGGGCTGTAGATTCACATGCGCGCACCTCCTCCCCGGACACCTTTGGCCATTGCAGTTTCTTTACACTATTCTATTTGCATGGACATCTTTTTACTGATACTTACTCTCACTTCATTCTCACCTGCGGGAAAACAATCTTACAATGGAGCCAATGCCCATGCCCATTATTACTAAGAGGAGGAGTCACTTGTCTCATGATTTGAAAGACTTCTTTGAAGAAAAACTATTTGAACACATCCGTACCCAACACTAGATGGAGGAAGTATGCAAAGCATGTGAATCTACAGCACTACATGCCACTAACAGATGCTTACAGGTTAAGTACCGTATTCCTTACTTTCCTCTTGGGGCAAGTAAAGTGGCTATGCCAAGTCGGCCTCCAGTAAAGTTTCTTGACATTGCCTGTGTGAAGGCAATATTTCAATGTCAGGGGTGTCTGGCTTGGAAGAACAGTTGTTTTGAAAGACACTTCACATGGATTCTGCAGTTTCCAGTCATTTTCCATTAGCCACATGTATTTGATCTATTCTGCTGCCTGGTGGTTCTATCTTTGGGTGTGGTTCTTCTAGACTAGTGGCTGGAGAGGAGCTATTCGAAAAGTGTGGTTGATGTAACAAGAGAATCAAGTGTGGCAGTGTTTTACTTCATCAATGTCTAAAGACCGCTGAATGGCTGAATTAACATTATTCATATCATTCTTAAGGATGATGTAGATCAAGAGTGGCCAATTGCTTTGTGGGCTAAGGTTAAGTGGGGTTTGCTGGTTTCGGAGTTCACTTGGTTATATCCATATTTGGACAGAATGACTGGTGCGCCATCTAGTGTTTCCCTATGTGCCTGCTTCATTGGCACCATCTCCTGTCTCCTGACCTAAATCGAAAATGGAAATTTTAATGCCTGTTTCTAAAACTGAAGGTTTATTCGTTCATAACAGTGTGATGTAGGTAAGTTGAAGATGTTATGCTAACTAATAATTTGATGAAGGACAGAAGGTTCTTGAAACCTTTCAGAACACGTTATCTGGACACTGCCTGATACTTTGGGTTAAGACAGTGTGCCTCAGGCCTCCTGTGAACCTATCTATTGTGATAGCTGTCGGGTTAATCATAGAAACAGCAGTAGTTGAGCCTGTCTGGAAGCCTACAACATGAATGAATGAATGGGACATTTATAGAGCGCACGGCTACCTCCAACGGAGGTGTCCCGGCGCTAACAACGGATCCAGTAGAGGAGGAAGAGAGAAAGAGGGCTACGAGCGGGCAAACAACCAGTCTTCAAGGATTTCCGAAATAGCTGTTCTGTCTCTGCCTTACGAAGGTGGTCAGGCATGGAGTTCCACAGAGATGCAGTCCTCACTGAGAAGGCTCGCCCACCGATCCTGGCTTTGGCAAAACGGGGGATCCTAAGAAGTTGCTGGAGATTGGATCTCAGGGCCCTGGTCTGATGATATTTCGGGAGTCCTTGCCTCAGGTACACAGGGCCCTTATCCCTGGATGCTCTGTAGGCGATGGTCAGCGCCTTAAACTCTATCCTCCTTATGACCGGCAGCCAGTGTAGGCTCCGCAGATGAGGAGAGATGCGATGACGCAACGGCACATTTCTAATGAGTCTGGCCGCAGCATTCTGGATAACCTGGAGCCTGTGGGTCAGGTAAGCTGGAAGACTCGGGTACAGGCTATTTGCGTAATCCAGCTTCGACGTAACCATAGCGTGGACCACAGTATTCCTGCAGTCCATAGGAAGGAGATGCAGGAATGTCCGCAAGGTTTTTAGTTTCCAGAAGCAGGTTGAGGACACTTGGCAGATCTGGGCTTTGCAAGAGAGGAGGGTATCAAATTTAAACCCTAGATTCCTCGCAGAATCCACTGGGATAGGAGGGGGGGTTTAGCTCCGGTGGCCACCAGAGATTGGAGGTCAGAGGAGAGGGTTGATTAAAAAATAATACCTCCGTTTTGTCGGCATTTAATTTCAGGCAACAATCCGTCATCCAAGTCGAGATGTTAATCAGACAGTTCTTAAAGTTGTTAAATGCTACCTCAGAGTGCTCTTTAAAAGAGAACACTAGCTGAGTATCATCAGCATAGGAGATCGTTTTCACTCCCCATACCTCGCCTAGAGATGCAAGCGGGGTCAGATAAACATTAAACAACGTGGGGCTCAGAGCGGAACCCTGAGGAACCCCACACAAAAGGGGTTTGGGTGAGGAGACGTGGGGACGGAGCAGTACTTGCTGCGACCGGCCCTCTAAAAACGAGCGGAACCAGGCCAGCGCTGTACCTGACACTCCCAGGAGCTCAAGTCTGTCCAGAAGGATATGGTGAAACACCGTGTCAAACGCTGCGGATTAATCCAGCAGCACGAGCATTGCGGAGCTGCCCTGGTCTAAGTCTTCACGTATAGATTCCGCTGCTTCCAAAAGGGCTGTCTCAGTGCCATAACCAGACCTAAATCCCGATTGGGAGTCGTGAAGACAGTTGTTGGACTCAAGGAAGTTAGACAATTGCTTCTGGACTTCCTTCTCAAGGATTTTGGCCAGGACAGGCAGGAAAGAGATGGGTCTAAAATTCTTGAGCTCTGCTGGATCGGCGTCTGATTTTTTCAGGATTGGCAAGACATAGGCCGCTTTCCAGGAGGTAGGGTAGATGCCCGTCCTCAAGGAGGAGTTCCAAATGGGGTTGAGTTGCTGATTGAGCCACTCGGCCATCAGTTTAAAATACTTGGCCGGGCAAGGATCACCTGGCGAACCTGATTTACATTTGCTCAATTCCAGCTTAGATGCTTCTGGGCTAAACGCACTGAACTCGGACCAGATTCTAGGCTTGTCCTGAGTAGAGATTGGCATAGTGGGAGACCCAGCTGAGGAAAAAGAGGAATAAATAGCTTGAACTTTCTCCTGAAAAAAAGTGGATAAGTCCTCACACAGAGTAGCCTTTTTGCTAACCAAAGCCACCGGTTTAATGAAGTCTTGAACAATCTTGAAGACTTCTTTCACTGAGTTTTCCGAGGACTTTATTTGATTGGCAATATAGTCTCTAATGGTAGTGCGTTTTAACCCATGGAATTTTTTTAAAGCTGTTCTGTAGGCGCACTTCGCCTCTGGATTGTAGGCTTTTCGCCAAGCACGCTCCAGCTTCTTACAAAGACTTTTCTCCACCCGGAGATCTGAGGTGAACCAGGGGGCAGAGGGTTTCTTCCTGGCTGATTTCATGGTTTTCAAAGGGGCTACATGGACCACGGCAGATGTGACCCAGCCGTTGAAGGTGCAAGCATCCCTACTAGGGTCACCCGACCACACAAATGGGGCCGACTGTAATGCGGGACCTAGAGACACAATGGAGACCTTTCTCCAGTCTCGCCTTTTTTCATATTTGGGGGAAGCACTCATGGGCAATAGGGTGCCAGCCCAGCTGAACGGAACTAAAAACTAAGCAGTGGTCCGACCAGGTGAGCAGTAGTGGAGTCTCCACAATCATAGTGGGATCGTTCGAAAAAACAAGATCCAACATGTGGCCAGCCTTGTGGGTGGGTGCACACACCTTTTGAGCCAGATTAACGCCCTCAAGGGTGTCTGCCAGCTGAGTGGCCATGGGGCAGTTGCTATTGTCTATGTGGACATTAAAGTCTCCGAGGACTGTAAAGTTAGCATGCCTCAGTGATAGGTCTGCGATGGTACCACATAGCTCAGGCAGGTGGCAGGCGGGCGTATCCGGAGGTCTATAGACCAGCAGTCCTGCAAAGGATGATGCAGGGGAGGTTTTAATGCAAAAAGACAGTGCCTCAATCATCCCCGCGCTATCAATTCTCTTGTACGACATTTCCCAGTCCTCTCTTAGAATCACTGCGAGCCCGCCCCCCACTTTGGTGCCAGTACGATTGGCAGTAACAATCCGGAAACCTGCAGGTATCGCCAGCAGGATATCAGGATTGATACTTTCTTTTAACCACGTTTCTGTTAAAAACATAATGTCCTACGCATTGGTCTCTAATGCCAACCAGACATCATCCGCGTGTTTAGATAGCGGTCTACAGTTTATCAGGCAAGCCTTAAGTTTGGAGCTAGTGGCCATTTGGTGTGCTGTCGGTGTCTTTAACATGGGGGTGCGGGCATTTTTCTACCCCTCATGCTTCTTCAGAGAGAAAGTGCAGAGATTGCAGTCTGGCTCCTGACCGAGCCAGTCCTGGAGATTCGAGCTGTCGTCATGATGGATGCAGGGGAGCCGCTGACAGGCCGATTTATTCACAGCTAAAAGCTGCTCCCTGGTCCAGACTACTCTGGCAAAGGAAGAAAAAGGTGCAGCGTGGCTGGCGCTGGCCGCTGTCCGGACGCGCGCAGACGGGCTTGCCTTTGGCGCGCCCTCTGCGCGCATCCGCCATGCGAGTGCCATTTATTAGGGAATCTTGAGGTCGAGCGGCAAACAACTAGTCCGCCGACCCAAGCTGGCGCCTGTCAGTGTCCCACTCGGGAGACTGGGAGTGGCCTCAAAACGCAACGCCCGGTGCGAAATGCTGCCAGAGAGCGCGGAGAGGGGCAGAGAGAGCCCGCAACCCAGCGAGTCCCAGGTAAGAGGGGGAAAGATTAAAAGATAGACCCGGTGCACCCTGCAACATGCAACAGTGCCATGGGCAGATAAAACTGTCTAAAAGCGGGAATAGCAGCGAGGAGATAGCAGCAATGGGGAGAGTAGTGATACCCTAGTTAGAGTAAGAGCCTACTGCTCCCTGCAACACGCAGTAGAGCAGCGAATAAAAGCGGGAATAGCAGCGAGGAGCGAGGGGATAGCAGCATCTGAACGAGACACGTTAGTGACAGATTCCTTACCTTAGAATATCCCCAGGCGTCAGGCTGGATCCGGAAAGTTTTTGCGTAGCAGTACCCTTGCGCATCGGTAGGCGGCGTCGTGCGGGTCCGCGTCCGTCGTCGGCGTCGTGATCGCCGGGATGACGTCGCGGGCAGTACTTAGACGCCGCCCCTGCGCGCTGACGTCAGTTCTTCTTTTTCCGCGCCAGTAAGCGCAGATCCGGGAAGAGCAGTGCCCTAGTCAATTTTTGACAAAATTTTTGGTGATTTTTTCACTGTTTCTTTTCGAGTCATCTCGACTCCTAGGTGTCGGTAGGGATGCCCGGCTTCAAGCCATGCGACGTCTGTGGTCGAATGATGTCGATCACAGACCCGCACTTAGAGTGTCTCTACTGTCTCGGCCGAGACCACGACACGAAGTCGTGCCCTGACTGCCGGGCCTTACACCCGAAGGCTTTGCGAGAGCGGTCTCGAAAGCTCCTCGAGGTCCGGCAGTCGGCTCCGCGCCGCACCAAGCCCCGGTCCCGTGAGAGGTCGAGGGGCCGGTCGCGGAGCCCCCGCCGGTCGTCGGAGTCCAAGTCTTCGCACTCCTCGGGTAAGTCGAAGCACAAAAAGTCTAAGAAGCATCATCGCTCTAAGACTTCGCCTCGCCGGTCTCGCGACTCGGCTGAGGTCCCTGTCGGCACCGTCCCCGCGGCCCCGGACGTGCCTGTGGAGCCGCCCCCGCATTACCCGTCCTTTCCGGGTTCGGGGGCGACTCCGGCCCAAATACAGGAATTCCCGTCGGCCATGGCCCGCCTCTTCGGGCCTCAAGGTCCCTCCGGTGCGCCTTCGGGCCCTGATGGGGTTGCTCCGGCGTCGCCCGTCCCGCCAGCCTTGATCCCGGCCTCGGCCCCGATCCCGGCTCCGGTGGTACCGCAACCCCGATCGACACCGGTTGACCTAACCACGCCGGCGCCGATGTCCCCGGTGCCGTTCCTGACGCCGCCAGGGGCTCCGGGCGGCGTTGTTCCCCGGTTCTCTCCGGTTCCGGACATGGAGCCGGACCGACATCGCTCGACGCCGGCCCCGGCGCCGATGAGACCTTGGGTCCCAGATATCCCTCCTCCTCCATATTTTGAGCCAGAGGAGGACCAGGAGAGCTGGGAGGGGTCGGAAGACCCTCTCACACAGCAGTGTGAGTATGATCAGGACTGGGCAGAGGAACTTGGGGATGCCAGTGGTCTGGACACTTCTCCTGACTCTGGCATGCTGTCTCCTCCTTCCGTGGCTACGGAGGAGGGAGCAAATTTCGCAACGGTGTTGCGTAGAGCAGCTGGAGCCTTGCACCTCCAATTGCCTACTGTGGCTGTCAGGACTAACCTCCTGACGGAAGTGCTTCAGCCGGCAGCTACCTCCTCGGAGCCATTGCTGCCGTTTAATGATGCACTGTCTGACGTTCTTTTGGGCACCTGGTCCAAGCCCACCACAGGGGCTCCTGTGGATAGGAACGTGGCCCGACGCCATCGCCCTGCTCCGGGCGACCCCTTGTTTCTCTCTCAACATCCCACCCCGAGAGCTTGGTTGTCCAAGCCTCTGCCTCCCAAACTGCCTTCCCTACCGCCCCTCCGGATAGGGAATCCAAACGCCTGGACCAATTTGGAAAGAAGGCCTTTTCTTCCTCCAGTGCTGGCTTGCGGTCCGTCAACACCGCTTGCCTTTTGGGCCGATATTCCCACTCTCTGTGGGATTCGGTGGCGGCCGTTTTGCCCCAGTGTTCTGAGGAGGTCCAGACACTGCTTACCCGCACCATTGCGGAAGGTAGGGATGCGGCAAAGTACACCATACGTTGTGGCCTTGATACCGCCGACTCGCTGGGCAGATCGCTTGCAACGACGGTGGCGCTGCGTCGCCACGCCTTCCTGAGAACAACTGGTTTCTCGGGTGATGTCCAGAATACACTCATGGACATGCCCTTTGATGGAGTCGGTCTTTTTGGTTCCAAAGCAGACCATGCGCTGGAGCGTTTTAAGGACTCACCGGCTACTGCCAAGTCCCTGGGCCTTTCTGTTGTGCGCCCTCCGCTAACCTCTGCTTTTCGCCCCTTTCGTGGCCACGGAAGGGGCGCCCAGTCACGTCCGCTGCCCAGCCACCGGCCCGCGCAGCAAGCGTCTTCGCGTGGCCGAGGACGTGGCGGGTCAGGCAACCAGCGTGCGGGTCAGGCCACCAACTCCGCCCCGTCCGCGGCCTCCAAGCCCTCCTAGTCCTTCCTTTCAGGTGCACAGCACGCCAGTAGGGGGCAGGGTCCGCCATCACCTTCACCACTGGCGTGCCATCACCTCGGACAGGTGGGTCTTGGACATTGTCCGAAGGGGCTACTCCCTCCCCTTCGAGACCACCCCCAGCCATGCCACCTCAATTCCACCGCATGTCAGGGGATCACTTGGTGCTTCTGCAGAAGGAAGTCACGGCCCTCTTGGCCAAGAGGGCCATCGAGCATGTTCCGACCCCAGAAGTAGGACGTGGTTGCTACTCCCACTACTTTCTGGTGCCCAAAAAGGACAAGGAGGACATGCGTCCTATCTTAGACCTCCGGAACGTCAATCGCTTCCTCCGGAAGGAGAAGTTCAAGATGCTCACCCTAGCTCAGGTCTTGACTGCCCTCGACCCTGGAGACTGGTTGGTAGCGTTGGACTTGCAGGACGCTTATTTTCACATCCCCGTCCTGCCGGCCCACCGGCGTTACCTGCGGTTCACGGTAGGCCTCGAGCATTTTCAGTTCACCGTGCGCCCCTTTGGCCTTACTAGTGCCCCTCGGGTGTTCACGAAAGTGATGGCGGTGGTCGCAGCTCATCTGCGCCGGACAGGGGTTCCAGTCTTCCCCTACCTCGACGACTGGCTGCTGAAGGCGGGCTCGTCCCAGGCAGTCGTCTCCCACCTCCAGACTACGGCCGAACTCCTGCACTCGCTGGGGTTCTCCATCAATGTGCCGAAGTCGCATCTGATTCCTTCTCCACAGCTCCTTTTCATCGGAGCAGTTCTGGACTCGACGCAGTTTCGGGCCTATCCTCCCGAACGGCGAGTCCGGGATATTCAGGCTATGATTCCGATCTTTCAGCCTTTATCCTGGGTTTCGGTACGGATGACCCTGAGGCTGCTGGGCCTCATGGCCTCCTGCATCCTGCTGGTCGATCATGCCAGATGGCATATGCGGGCTCTGCAGTGGGTCCTGAAGTTCCAGTGGGCGCAGCACCAGGGAAACCTGTCCGATCACGTCCAGATCGCGGAGGGGACTGCAAAACAGTTGCAGTGGTGGCTTTCGAACCGGCAATGGGTCATGGGCAGATCCCTCTCCCTTCCCCAGCCAGAGCACACAGTTGTGACGGACGCGTCCCTTCTGGGATGGGGCGGTCACATGGGAGAGGCGGAGATCAGAGGCCTCTGGTCTCCGGCGGAGTCCCGGCTCCATATCAACCTTCTGGAGCTCCGGGCGATCCGACTTGCACTCAAGGCATTCCTTCCCTCTGTCAAAGGGAAGGTAGTGCAGGTGTTCACAGACAACACCACCGCCATGTGGTACTGCAACAAACAAGGCGGGGTGGAGTCGTGGACCCTCTGTCAGGAGGCTCTGCGCCTCTGGACATGGCTGGAACATCAGGGCATGTTCCTGATGGTTCAACACCTGGCAGGTTCCCTGAACACCAGGGCGGACGAACTCAGCCGCAGGTGCATGATGGATCACGAATGGCGTCTTCACTCGGAAGTGGCGCAAGGACTCTTTCTGCAGTGGGGAGAGCCTTGGTTAGATCTATTCGCCACCGAAGAGAACGCGCAATGTCATCAGTTCTGCGCGTTGGAATTTCCAAGGCGGCACTCGCTCGGCGACGCTTTTCGTCGCGAGTGGAGTTGCGGTCTGTTGTACGCCTTTCCGCCTATACCACTTCTACCCAGAGTGTTGAAGAAGATTCGGCGCGACCGGGCCCAAGTCATCCTTGTGGCTCCGTACTGGGCTCGAAGAGTTTGGTATCCCGAGCTACTCAGTATGAGCGTCGATCCCCCGATCCGTCTGCCTCTTCGGGAGGATCTTCTGTCGCAGCAGCAGGGGACGGTCCTCCACCCGAACCTGTCCAGCCTCCACCTGCTTGCGTGGAGATTGAGCGGCGGCAGTTGATTCCTTTCGACTTGCCTCCCGAAGTTTGTGATGTAATTCTGGCAGCCAGGCGTCCCTCCACTGAGGTGGTATACGCCTGCAGGTGGAACAAGTTTGTGGCATGGTGCACAGCAAAGGCTGTGAATCCCCTCTCTGCCCCTCTTTCTGAGGTTCTTCTGTTCCTTCTTTCCCTGGCCCAACAGGGTTCTGCCCTGGGTACCATCAAGGGCTATCTTTGTGCCATCTCGGCCTTCCTCGGGCTTCCTGATCAGCCCTCCCTTTTCAAGTCCCCTGTTAACAGGTTCCTAAAAGGCATTACACACCTCTTCCCTCCTGTTCCGTTTGTGAATCCTCAGTGGGACTTGAACTTGGTTCTTACCTTTCTCATGTGCGCTCCCTTTGAGCCTCTACATAACTGTCCTCTTCGTCTTCTGACTCTGAAGACAGCCTTTCTGGTGGCCATCACCTCCGCTCGGCGGGTGAGTGAGCTCCAGGCTCTATCATACAAACCTCCCTTTCTGTCTGTCCATCTAGACAAGGTTGTTCTTAGGACGCGTCCGTCCTTCTTGCCAAAGGTGGTTACTGCCTTCCACATTGGGCAGACCATCACTTTGCCCACCTTCTTTCCGCCTCCGCATCCTTCCAGAGAGGAAGAGAGGCTCCACCGTCTGGACCCAAAACGTGCACTTTCCTTTTATATCAACCGCACACAACACTTCCGGGTGGATGACCAGCTCTTTGTTGGCTACGTGGGCGCCAAAAAGGTCGGGCGGTGCACAAGAGAACCATCTCCCGCTGGGTAACCTTGTGTATCAAAGCCTGCTATTCTTTGGCTAAGAATGAGCCTCCTGTTGGGCTGCGTGCCCATTCCACCAGGGCAACGGCTGCTACCACGGCTTTAGGCCGCGGTGTTCCGCTGCAGGATATCTGTCAGGCAGCTACGTGGGCCTCGCTGCACACATTTACAAAGCATTACTGCCTTGACAGTCAGGTCCGGAGGGACGGCTTCTTTGGCCGTTCTGTCCTCCGGGACTTCCTTGTCTGATCTTTGTTCGCAGACCCACCACCGGGGTTGGTATTGCTGGGGTATCTATTCTAAGCTAAGGAATCTGTCACTAACGTGTCTCTTTCAGATGCACAAGTTACTAACTTGTGTAACGATATATCTGTAAGAGACAGTAGTTAGTGACAGATTCCTTACCGCCCCACCCATCCTCCCCGTTCTGCGAACTGATTTCTAGGGTTAAGGACATCCCTTTCAGGGCCCTAGTATTTTTCAGACACCTATGTCAGCTTCTTGCATGGCTCTGCGTTCCTGGCGTGGAAAGTCGTGTACAGAACTGACGTCAGCGCGCAGGGGCGGCGTCTAAGTACTGCCTGCGACATCATCCCGGCGATCACGACGCCGACGACGGACGCGGAGCCGCACGACGCCGCCTACCGACGCGCAAGGGTACTGCTACGCAAAAACTTTCCGGATCCAGCCTGGCGCCTGGGGATATTCTAAGGTAAGGAATCTGTCACTAACTACTGTCTCTTACAGATATATCGTTACACAAGTTAGTAACTTGTGCAATAGGAAGAATAGTGTTACCCCGGTTGGAATGAGAGCCTACTACTCCCTGCAACACGCAGTAGAGTAGCAAGTAAAGGTGACAATGTAAACTTTAAAAACAACAAAGCAACAGAACACAGCAAAGCAAGATTAAAAACCACGGTTAAAATACTAGGAGGTAGAGCGCAGGCGGTAAGCCCACCGGTATCTACAGGAGTCCGCTGCGCGTCCGCCACGCGAGTGCCATTTATTAGGGAATCTTGAGATCGAGCGGCAAACAACTAGACCGCCGACCCAAGATGGCGCCCGTCAGTGTCCCACTCGGGAGACTGGGAGTGGCCTCAAAACGCAACACCCGGTGCGAAATGCTGCCGGAGAGCATGGAGAGGGGCAGGGAGAGCCCGCAACCCAGCGAGTCCCAGGTAAGAGGGGGAAAGATGAAAAGATAGACCCGGTGCACCCTGCAACATGCAGCAGTGCCACGGGCAGATGAAACAGTCTAAAAGCGGGAATAGCAGCGAGTAGATAGCAGCAATGGGGAGAGTAGTGATACCCCAGCTAGAGTAAGAGCCTACTGCTCCCTGCAACACGCAGTAGAGCAGCGAATAAAAGCGGGAATAGCAGCGAGGGGATAGCAGCATCTTGGGTCATTTTCATCTTGCTCAATCCTAATTAAGGAGCGGAGAACATTATAGTGGCAATCTTCCATTATGGAGAGCCTGAAAAATGAGCCACCGTCTATGTTAATGCTGTTACATCCCTCTTAAGTACTTGGCATCCTCTACCACTTACTTGTGTTGCCTAGTTTGGAGAAGTTGATGGTGGCATCGAGTGTGACTTGTGTGGTTTTTATTTTCAAAGCAACATACATTCCACAGAGTATGTTGCAAACTCTGTGTCGATGGTAACTGTAGTGTCCCTCTGGGATCAGGTCCGTCACCAGCACTTTTCATTCTATATGTACTGCCCCTCAGTAACTGCTGTTGAACTTTGGGCAGTCATTTCATAACTATGCTAACAGCCAGATGATTTTTAAGCTATCCCTCTCTTGGGAAATTGAGCATGTTATTTGACTCAACCTTTCCATCATTCAGGATTTGAGTAAATCTAAAACAGAGCTGTTGGGAGACCGTCCGACTCAGCCGGCCAAATGGACAGTTGTTGTCTTGGGAGCTCTCGCACCACTTGACAATATTAAAAGGCGATTGATGAGTTTTTATTTCTGTGGCAGCTCCACCATGCTATCCCTAGAAGTGGCAGATAAAGCATCCCATCTTGATGTCCTTAGGATGGAAAGGGAACTCAGAGATTTTGACTTAGTGGCTCTCTCCTGACTTACAGCAAGCCTCTGGAGATCTCAGACTGTTAACATAATTATTGGGGTGAGCAGCACCCCACATCTTCATCATTCAAACCCGAGATTGGAGTGAACGTTTTGCAGATGTGTAAGGGATTAGACATACTGTGAATCCGAGAAGAAGTAAATGTAGGTACAAGAGAGGTTACTTTTTGGCACTGAGGTATCCGAGTTCTAGGGCAGTCTTTTAACCATGAGCACCCTCCTGTGGTCCTGTCCATCGGCCTATCGCTGTCTGGCTGCTACCATCAAAGAGAATCGCTAGCAGCTGTGTGTTGGAGGTAGTGATGTATGCACGTAAGGAAGGCGTGCACATTATAGTTATAGGGCATTCTGCAAAGCACTTTTTGGTCTAGTTATTAAACGGCAGGGCTTTCTTAAACTTACACCTGAAGTCACCCCTTAGGCTGAATTTACCTGAATCACTGTAATGGCAATTTAACCTTTGATATTGTGTGATTCTTGTCGATGCAAACCATCCTGCAGATTTTAAAGGAAAGAGATCTGAAGTGGTTGGTACATCGTAATCCTTATTCAGAGATTCATGGCATTGACCAGTAACAGCCTCTTTATCTCTTTCGATCAGGTGCCAGCTTTGGAGGTTTCCCTACAGCCAGGCCTTTACAGAGGCAGCAAGGACCTCCGGCTGGACTTCACACAAACCCTTTCATGGTGAGTATTAAGAGTTGCGAACTGTTTGGCACTTCAGGAAGTACCCAGTCATAGTAGTGGTGGTGGTGGTAGTTGTAGGGCATAGGAAAAAATAATACACTGTAGCTGAGCCAAACTTAAACTACACTAAAATTTTAATGTCTAAACTTATACTTATATCTTTACTAATTAATGCAACACCTTCAATTTATTATAACTCATGCACCTCCATGCACAGTGTATTCAACTTGGTAGTCACACTAAATTAAATATAACTCCCTATAACTCGTGGGTTCTCCACCCACTGCTTGTACCGTTTTACATTATCATCTAAAATAATAGTATTTACAAGAATAGTTATGATATCGCAAATCAAATCTTTTGTGAAAACCATGTATGGTAAAGTGGTGAGTTATAGTTAATGTAGTGTGGCTACCGAGTTAAATACAATGCGTATGGAGGTGCAAGATTTATAATAAGTTTAAGGTTTTGCGTAAATTATAAATTAAAGGTATAAGTTTAGAGATTTAAATTTTTGGGAAGTTTGTTTTGTAAATAAAAAATACTTATTAATTTAAAGGTGGTGCATAATTTATAAATTTAAGAATTTGTAATGTTTGTGTATTTTAAGTCTGGTTCGTATAGAAATAATAAAGTTTTCCTAACCATATCAGGTTTAACCTTTGTTTTTTTCCATTGAATTTCAATGTTTTTTATTTATGATAAAATGTTTCAAATCGTTATGTTTACTGTTGAGTGTGGTACAGTAGAGTGGAGGAGAGTGTCGTAGAGTATAGTGTTGTAGAGTGGAATGTGGAAGAGTGGAGTGGTGTACAGTGGGATGGAGTGGTGTAGAGTGGAGTAGAATGGTGTGGCGTACAGTGGAGCAACCGTTATATAGTGTAGTGGCATATTGTATAGTACAGTATCATGGAGTGCAGTAGAGTGGAGAGAAGTAGAGTTGAGTAAATTGTTATAAATTGGAGTGGCATCTTGTACAGTTGAGTGGTGTCATAGAGTGTTGGAAAGTGTCGTAGGTTGGAGTGGAGTGTTGCACACTGGGGTTTAGGGGCGTAGATTGAAGTAGAGGGTTGTATAGCATAGTGAAGGGGCATAGAGCTGGAGTACAGTGTTGTATAGTGACACAAGGTGTAGTAGAGTCTTGTAGAGTGGAGTAGACTGTTGTACAGTGGGGCGGTGGCGTGTGGAGTGTTGTACAGTGCCATATATTGAGGTCAAGGGTCATGCAGTGGAGTGGCACAGCATAACGTGTAGCAGCGTGTTCTAGAGTATAGTGGCATGGGTCAAGTAGATTGGAGTGGCATAGTATACAGTGGAGTAAAGTGTTTTGGAGTGGTGTGTGGTACAGTGGAGTGAACTGGTGTGTTGTACTGTCAGAAAGGGGATTAGAGTGTGACAGGGCGGATTAAGGTGTTCAAGGAAGTGGCGTAGATTGCGGTACAAAATGGTGCAGTAGGATAGAATGTCATACAGTTGAGTGGCATAGTGCAGTAGTGGAATATAGTGGACAGTGACATTGAGAGGAGTGCATTGTTGTACAGCGTAGTGCTATACAGTGGAGTATAGTGTGGTACAGTAGAGGGGCGTATACTGTTGAGTGGAGTATAAAGTAGTGTTGAGTGGAGCATAGTGGAGTGGCATAGAGTGGAATAGCATACATTGGAGTAGCGTACAGTGGAGTGGTGTAGAGTGGAAGAACGTTGATTGTTACTGGCGTACATTGTAGTGACATTGAGTGGCATATAGTGGAATAGAGTGGAGTGTCATAGAGTGCATTAGGGTAGAGGAAATTGGCATGGAGTGGCTTAGAATGGAGTGATGTACAGTGTAATAGTGTACAGTGGATTGTCGTAGTGGAGTGGTGTACAATAGAATAGCTTACAGTGGTGTACACTGAAGTAGCGTGGAGTGGCATAGAGTGGAATAGTGTAGAGTGGAGTTGCATAAAGTGGAATAGCGTAGATTGGAGGTACGTACATTGGAGTGGCGTAGAGTGTAATACCATACAGTTGAGTGAGGTAGTGTGGAGTGGCGTAGACTGAAGTGTGGTAATTGAAACATATGTAGCATGAAAGTGTTAGAACTGATGTAGATGTAATGTAACATGAAAATACATTGTTAGATATAAATGGTAATTTTTGTTATTATTTGTAAGTTGTGTTAAGTTTTCAAATACTTAGTTATATATTGTACTTTGATACGTTTGCGGTACATGCACATGATACGGCTGTTTGGTATTGACTAGTGTCTGCATTTATCAAATGTAAAGTCAGCCATGTCGTTTTCAGCACAGTTTGGCTGCGTTCTGTGTTTCGCTGTGTTCTGGGTTAGGGTCCTATATATTGGTAAGTAGTAGGTTTTATTGTTGTTTCTTACCTATTGCCACTTTATTAAAGTATTAATAGGTAAGAAAATGTATTTATACATTTCATTATATTTTTACAGCAGTTTAGGAAGAACTGCGCATTTTAAATTACTTTTTCAAGTAGTGTGGTAATTTGTAGGTATTACAGCAGTACTCCGTAGACTTTTTTGTGAAGATTTAAATGTTAAAATAGAAAATGCACTGTAGTACACTATATTTGTAAAACATATAAAATTAGTGTAATTTAAATTGGTTAACGTATGTTATTAAAAAAAATTTTTTTTTAAGTATTGCTGTACTACCGAGGTAGTACCGTGGTACTCCACACATTTTTTTAAAAATCTATAGAAACTTATAAATATTTTTCCCTACCTATTACCACTTAAAATGGTAATAGCTAGGGAAAAATATAAATAATAAAATACATATTACCACAAAGTGGGAATAGCTGAGGAAAAATATCAACCCAAATACCTTTATCTAAGGGTGAAATGCAAAACACAGCGAAAGTGTACCTAAAAACAACATGGCTGCCTTTTGTAAAGCCAGTCATTAGCCAATCTCACAATTCCTTGTTGTCGCTATGTACTGGGGTACTTCTGCAACATACCACAACATTTTGCGAAAATACGGCAGCAACAGATATCACTGTTTAAATGCCTTATAACTTAAAAATATACTTACCTTTCATATTCAAAAGGATTATCTACACACCATAATGTCTAATCCTACCAGGTTTCATGTAAATCCGTTCAGCCGTTTTTGCGCTACGTGAGCTACAAAAGTCTTTTGAAAATGCATTGGTTGGAAAATGTGTTTTGGGACCCAACCCCCCCCTTTATCTTTGCACCCCTTGACTATTCATCGCAAAACTTTACACCCTCCACCAGTGTAGAAAAAGCTTAAGGTTTGGAAAGTTTTGTCGAGATTCGTCAAACGGGGGCAAAGCTATCAGCGACCAAAATTCCGAGGAATTCCTAATTATAAGTGGATAGATATATATATATATATATATATCCTAAGGTAGTTCTAGTTAGGACCTATTTTCCATAGGAAATTTGCAACATTCTATTTCCAATAACTTTGGCGCCGGTTGACGAATCTTCGCGAAATTTTCAAAACTCGTGGGGTGCTCCGGTCCGCTCCTATCCTGAAAGTTTCGGGGTGATTCGGCAAGCGGGGGCCGAGAAAAAAGGGGGGTCCCAAAACGTGTTTTCCCCATGCACTTTTCCATAGGAAACTTTAGACACGGCTACAGCCCGAACTGCTGAACGGAATTACACCAAATTTGGCAAAGAGGTAGTTCTTGGTTCAGAAAGAACCCTTTTTGTTAAATGGTGTAAATCCGTTCAGTAGTTGCTGAGAAAATCAAAAGTAAAAACACATATATATCTATGGCCGCGGTGGATCCGCGGATCCTCCCGACCACGAGCTTTATGCTAATTGGCTGCCAACACTCCAAACCAGAAAGTGTTGGCGGCCATCTTGTGACTCGGTAGAACCGAGTCACAAGAAAACAGTGAAACTAACGCGCAAAACAAGACAAGGGGGCAGGGTAGAAACACCCTGACCCCCTAGACCTGCTCAGGGGGTCCCACAAGGACCCCCAGGGCCAAAAAAAGCATTTTTTTTTTAAACGGCGAGATGTGTGCTGGATCCGCGGATCCCGCCGTGAAAGGAAAAAAAACGAAGCGCGGGCTCCCGCGCTTCGTTATTTGGCCCCCGGGTGGGCCAAGTCCCGGGGGCATGCGGGGGTTTATTAATAATGTTGGGGGGCCTCTAAGGCCCCGCCACCCCCCCGGGGCTTTGATTTTAAAATGGTGCGAGAGGGCACTCGGCCCTCCCGCAGCCCCGGGGGCCCTGGGGACCGCCACCCCCCAGGGCCGGCTCCTGCAGTGTCCCGGGGTGCCCTCCCCCGGGACACTGCTGTTTGCTATGACAGGGCGGGAGCCTCGCGGCTCCCGTCCTGTCATAGCAAACTTGCTTTGGATTTTGGAAGAGAGAGCAGGAAACCTGCTCTCTCTTCCAAAATTCAAATCAAATTGCTTTTCCACACGGGGAGCTGCATCTAAGCAGTTCCCCGTGTGGAAAAGCAGTGCCGGCTCCCGCAGGAAGCGGGGAGCCGGCGGGACCGTGGGGGGATTGTGGCCCGGGAGGGGGGGCCAGGCGGCCCCCCTCCCCCCCCAAAAAAAAGCCTGCCCCGGGGGATGGGGTCCCCGGGGCAAAAGGAGGCCTGAGGAGGGGGGCCACGCAGCCCCCCTCCTTAAATTTTTTTTAAAAAGTGTGGCCATGCCCCGGGGGATGGGGTCCCCGGGGCCGGAATCTGCCACGGGAGGGGGTCCACGCGGCCCCCTTCCCGTTTACTTTTTTTAAAAAAAGGGGTAAGGCCCTGGGGGATGGGGTTCCCAGGGCCCAAAAAAAGGAGAAAAGGAAGGGGGGCCACACAGCCCCCCTTCTAAAAAAAAAACTAAAAAAAACGATTGTGCCGCAGGCCCCGCCCCCTTCCTTTACCACTCTGCAAACGCGCCCCGTGGCGCATTTTAAAATGGGGAATTAATTCCCCTTCAATACTGGGGGTCCCTGGGGGCCAACTAGCCCACCAGGTACCTTCAGTCAGCGCCACAGGGCTGGGTTGCAGAGAGGTGGTCCAGGCCACGCCCCTTTTTACACCTCTCTGCAACGCAGCTCTGTGGCGCTTACTGGAGGTACCTGGTGGGCTAGTTGGACCCCAGGGACCGTCAGGATTCAAGGGGACTTAATCCCCCAACTTAAAACGCGCCACAGGGCGTGTTTGCACAGTGGTGAAGGGAGGGGGCGGGGCCTGAGGTGATATGTGTGCAAACACGCCCTGTGGCGCATTTTAAGTTGGGGGGTTAAGTCCCCTTGAATCGTGAGGGTCCCTGGGGTCCAACTAGCCCACCAGGTACGTCCAGTAAGCGCCACAGAGCTGCGTTGCAGAGAGGTGTAAAAAGGGGCGTGGCCTCCGACCACCTCTCTGCAACGCAGCTCTGTGGTGCTTACAGGAGGTACCTGGTGGGCTAGTTGGGCCCCAGGGACCCTCAGGATTCAAGGGACTTTATCCCCAACTTAAAATGCGCCACGGGCGCGTTTGCACAGTGGTGAAGGAGAGAGGGCGGGGCCTCAGGTGACATGTGTGCAAACACGCCCGTGGCGTGTTTTAAGTTGGGAATTAATTCCCTTCAATCCTGAGGGCCCCAGGGGGCCAACTAGGCCACCAGGTACCTCCAGTAAGCGCCACTGCGCTGCGTTGCAGAGAGATGGTCCAGGCCATGCCCCTTTTTACACCTCTCTGCAACGCAGCTCTGTGGCGCTTATCGGAGGTACCTGGTGGTCTAGTTGGACCTCAGGTACCCTCAGGATTCAAGGGGACTTAATCCCTCAACTTAAAACGCGCCACGGGGCGCGTTTGCACACTTGTCACATTAGGCCCACCCCCTCCCATCACCACTGTGCAAACGGGCCCTCTGGTGCGTTGTAGGTTGGGGGATTAAGTCCCCTTGAATCCTGAGGGTTCCTGGGGTCCAACTAGCCTACCAGGTACCTCCGGTAAGCGCCCATGAGCTGCGTTGCAGAGAGGTGTAAAGAGGGCGTGGCCTCGGACCACCTCTCTGCAACGCAGCTCTGTGGTGCTTACTGGAGGTACCTGGTGGGCTAGTTGGCCTCCAGGGACCCTCAGGATTGAAGGGAACTTAATCCCCAACTTAAAACACGCCACGGGGCGTGTTTGCACAGAGGTGAAGAGAAGGGGTAGGGCCTCATGTGACAAGTTAGTTACTTAGTTTTAATCCCCCTGCCCTATTATGTACTAGGGACTTACAGAGGAGGTCATGCTAATCACAGGTGTACCCCAACGCATAGTGTTACCTAGTGTATGTAGGTGTTTTCACTGTATTCTAAGTGTCTTTTAGCATAGCACTGGCTCTAGGCCTGGTTAGTCAGAACCAGTTACCACCAGTACCCGTCTGAAAAAGTTGTGGGCACAGGATGATTGTGCAACAAGGCCTCTTTCTGCTCCTCTGTTGGTTCTTTCTGCACATGTCTTGCTTCTTCCTGCACTTTTCTTCGTCTTTGTGGACTTCTGTTGCTTGTTTCTGCATTTCCTTTGCTTCTTTCTGTGCGTTTTTTCTTTTTTCTTCACATGTCCTACCTCTGTAGGCATAGTTAGAAACTAGCATTTAAAAAACCTTTGAAATTCACTGAAAAAACCATAGGTTTCAGGCACGTTATAGTTAGAAATTAGCATTTAAAAAACCTTTGAAATTCACTGAAAAAACCATAGGTTTCAGGCACGTTATAGTTAGAAATTAGCATTTAAAAACCTTAGAAATTCACTGAAAAAACCACAGGTTTTAGGGAAAGTTATAGTTAGTTGGACATTTCACTCGTACAAAACCATAGAAATTCCCCCGTTATAGTTAGTTCAGCTAACTATAACTCGCGCCCGCAATGCACTGCTGATGAGGTCACATATTACATCACTCATGACATGGTCAGTGACATCACTGATGACATCATCCAGTGACTGTGTTTCTGTAAAGTTTAAATATGTTTAATATAGGGAAAGGCGTATTGAAGAATGAGTGGGTGTATAAGTGGGTGTATAAGTGTCTGAATGGATGATTTAGTAGGTGCGTGACTGACTCTATAAGTGAGTGATTAAACGTATCTTACTGAATGCAAGGGTTAGTGACTAAACTGTGTGAATGCCTATCCGTCTGTCTGGTGTGTAAGCGGCTGCATGGGTTTGTGAATACCTACATGAGTGTCTATATGGGTTATTGATTGGTTGTCTGAGTATCTGTATGGGTGCCTCAGTGTTTGTGTGGGTGGGGTGTGTGCGACTCTGTGCATAGATGTGTGAGTGGGTGATTCACTGGGTGGATGGTTTTAAGAGTGCATCTGTGATAGACTGTATGGGTGGGTGAGTGTGTGTAAGAGTGTGTTAGTGAGTGAATGTATGTCTCAGTGGTACATGTGTGAGTAACTACATATGTGAAAGGCAGTATATATGTGTGTTGGAGTATATAAATAGCTATAAGTGAGAGTGTGTGATTGTGAGAGTGACTGTATGGATGAGTGTGTGCTTGTATCAGTGATTGTATAAGAGTGTAAGAATGTGCTAGTATTTGTATGAGTAAGTGAGCTGGTGTGTGTATAACTGTATAGGTGAGTAAATGGGAGTGTGATTAATTATTTGCATGACTGACTAGGTGTGTGAGTACCTCTATGGATGAGTGGCGGTGTGTGAGTGTCTATATAGGAGTATGAGTGCATATGATAGTCCTGTACTGAGTGACCGTAAGTATGAGTGACTGTACGGGTGAGTGACTGGATGTGTGTGTAGACCTAAGAATCAGTGAGTGGGTATGTAGTTATTGGTGCTGGAGTGTCTATGGTTTTGAGAATGGCAGTCTGTAATTTAGAGTGGGTGTATCAAAGGTTATATTAGGGTGTGAGAAGATGCATCAAATTATCACATGGATGATGTCATCAGTGATGTCATGAGTGATGTCATCAGTGATGTCACTGACCATGTCATGAGTGATGTAATATGTGACGTCATCAGCAGTGCATTGCGGGGGCGCGAGTTCTAGTTAGCTGAACTAACTATAACGGGGGAATTTCTATGGTTTTGTACGAGTGAAATGTCCAACTAACTATAACTTTCCCTAAAACCTGTGGTTTTTTCAGTGAAATTCTAAGGTTTTTTAAATGCTAATTTCTAACTATAACGTGCCTGAAACCTATGTTTTTTCAGTGAATATATATATATATATATATATATATATATATATATATATATATATATATATATATATATATATATATATATATATATATATATATATATATATTCCAAGGTTTCTTCACCACGGACAGCCCCCCACTCCAAGGGCGTGGAAGAAAAACAGCACAGCCAGGTTTCTGCAGGTTCAAAGTAAGTCCTTTTATTTCGTTTCAAGCCACCGACAGTGCAGAAAGAGACCTAGGAGTTTCGGCCTGAGCCTTCATATATATATATATAATGTGTGTGTATTTTTGACTTGGTCCTCTCTGCAGGGTCATCCCAAAACATTTTGCCTTCACCTTTCCTGCTTTCTGAACTCATTTTAGTTGGCTATTAGGACTCTGTGCCCTTCACCACTGCTAACGAGTGCTTGTGCTCATTCTTTAAAACACAATAAAATTGGCTAACACCCAATTGCCACATTTCATTTATTTATAAGTGGCACTACATGTACCTAGGGCCTATAAATTGAATGATGCTAGTGGGTCTGCAGCACTTATTATGTCACCCACTTAAGTAGCCTTTTTTAAACACGTCTCGGGTCTGCCATTTCAGCCTGTGTGCCATTTTAAACTGCCATTTCGACCTGTCAAAATAAACCTTTTGCTAGACCTAAACCTTCCATTATCCAGTATTGGGGTATCTTTCATAGATTCACATGCTTGAATCATTCCCCGTCGTCGTGATGGGAGTCCCCGGTACATTTATAATGGCAATGTCACATTAGACATAGAAGGTAACCGGCTCAAGGCCTTGTATTTAGTATCATATCTGAGTCCTTTTTTGTAAAAAGGCCAAACTCAAGAGAACAACCAATCAGCTGACACCACCCTCTAGAACCTTCCTGGAAGGAGCTCCAGTCCCTCAGATTTTCTACCGCACGTTATGCTAAGGGAGTCTCCACTGAGCTCTGCTCAGTTTTCTCACTTTTTCCTTCTCTATAGATTTTTTCTTGGATTCAAGGTATTTCTTATATATAATTACCTTTGTCTGAGTGGAGTTCTCATTTTCTTCATGTCAGACACACCTAAAAAAGGCCTTTTTGGGCCCTGTCATACCTGCAGAAAGAAGAGGCTTCACGTTGATGACCCTCATGAAAACTGCCTTTATCCTGATCACAAGCCAAAGGACTGCAAGGTATGTCGCACTTTCTCTTCAAAAACTTTGAAAGACCGTGAGGGGAAACTGTTAATTTGGCTGCAGAGGCTTAAAAACAGGGAGGACCCTGTATCTTCTGAGGAGAGTGATGGTTCCTCAAGATCCTCCTCAAAGACGCCTCAGAAAAGACCTCGGGACGCCTTGCCAGGTCATTCCTCGCAGCAACCTCAAAAGAAGACACACAAAAAGTCTTCAGAGGCTACTAAGAAGCAAGATCTGCCTTCCAGGGCGTCTCCTTCTCTTCAGGATTTGACTTCTGCCAGAAAATCCCTTCAGAGATCTGCTTCAGACCCCTCTACTCCTCCAGTGAAGGTGCAGCATACTTTTAAAAAGCCTTCTTCAGCACCGTCGACGGACAGCTCATCGGCAGTGGTACCGACGACAAAGAAAAGACCTCCTCTTACTGTCGGAGTAACTGCGTCGACGACGACAGTCGCCACAGTTTTGGTCTCGTCGGCGTCTATTTCATAGTAGACGACGTCTTCGTCGACAAGCCAAGCACCTTTGTCGTCGACGATAAAAATAATAAGGAAGCCTTTGTCGTCGACGAAGATTGCGACTACGACCAGCCCGTCGACGAAGATTACGACGATGACCAGTCCGTCGCCGAAGATGACGACGAGTACTTCGTCGACCGTGTTGCCAGCGTCGATGACGAGTCTACCGTTGACGGACCTCTCGTCGACGATTTCTCCTAGTGTATCGTCGACGTCCTTGACGACGACAGTTCCATCGTCGACGGCGGTGTTGCCATCTACGCCGGTTACTGGGACTTTGACAATGCCCGTCGACTGTTCAGCGACGACGGTGTGTTCCGACGACGACCTCGTCGACGACACCAATATTTAAACCAACAAAATTATTTTTACATCAAAAAATTCAAAAAGAGAGGTTGACGCCTTCTTTAACATCTCCCAGTAGGGTCCAAGCCTGATTGCCAACTCATCTTTTAGATGATGAAGAGGATTCAGACGTAGACAGCATGTGTGGGGCTGCTCAAAGCCCATCAGAGCTATACGTCAAATATCAAGAGGACTCTGATGACGAACAGTTCTCTGATGACCAAATGTACTATCCTCAACATCATCATCAATGGCAGCCAGAGATGGTTTGTCTTCTTTCGGCGCTGATAACGGACCTACAATTTATGCTGTCGGACTACAGGAAGAGATTCCATACTTCCGCACCGTCTCCTGCACCAGTGCTTTCTCCGCCTCCTGTGGTACAAGCTCAGCCTCCACCCCTTCCTATACCTCAAGGGCCAGTACAGCTCCTTCCATCTTCGGACGAAGATGAGGACGCCCAACAAGAGGAAGGGGAAATCCAGGACACACCATCGCGTCCAGACGAATGGGACGATTATATTATCCCTCCACCAGCGTCACCATCTCCACCTCAAGTGGATTCTCCTGCAGAAGATATTGGAGGATTTCATAATCTCTTGGAGAGAGCAGCCAGGCGTTTCGAGCTTCCAATGCCTTCTCACCAACAAGACTGTTTCCTTTACGATTTTAAGGAACCTTTTAAAAAATCTGTCAGGTCTATGCCAATTATTGACTATATTTGGGATCAGGGCATTAAAATAATGAAAAAGCCTGCCACAGTTCTCCCAGTCTTACCAAGGCTCGACAAGAAGTACAAAGCCCCTGATGATGCTCCAGCCTCTCTCACAGGTCACCCCAGACCTGATTCTGTGATTGCCCAGGCGGCTCAACGCAGGTCAAAGAACCCTTCGGCTCCACTTTCAGCACCCCCAGATAAGGAAGTTGGATAATATCGGCAAACGATTTTCCACCATGTCGGCTTTGACAGTCAGAGCGTCCAATTCCTTAGCGCTACTGGGGCGCTACAACAGACAGATGTGGTCAGACATCGCCCCTTACCTCAATGATCTTTCTCAAGACATCAAAGAGGAGGCAAGGAAAGTTTTGTTGGAGGGTGAACGCTCCGCTTCGGAGATTGATTGTGCGATGGATATCGCTTCCACTGGCTTTCGTCAGCTAGCCGGGGCTGCGGTTCTAAGGCGCCTAGGATGGCTAAAGGCTACAACATTCAGGCCTGAGGTCCAGACAAAGATATTGGATATGCCCTACGATGGACAAGAGCTTTTCGGGAAGCATATTGACGAAGCCCTTCAAGGGATTAAAAAAAGACACTGACACAGCCAACGCTTTGGGCACCTTACAGTATAGAAGAACCCCTTTTCGTGGTGCACGGGGTAAATGCCAGCCATCATACAGAGGTTACCAGCAGTATAGGTACCCTGCTTATACTTCCTCTACCCAGCAATACAGGACGCAGTACGCCCACAGAAGACAGCCTGCGACTGCCTACAATAAGTCTTCCTTTCGAGGGAAAGCTGGAAGACAAAAAGATTCCGCAAGACGTCAATGACCTGTTACTTTTGCCGGTTGCAACTTCTTCACTTCCTCCCAAGGTGGGATGCAAAATTTCCCATTATTTAGAAAATTGGAAACAAATTACAACAGACCGCTGGGTCCTTCAACTAATTCAATTCGGCCATTCTCTAGAATTTGTACAGCCTCCTCCACCAACGCCTCCTCAACTTCTGGTTCACAAGCATTTGCGCCTGTTACAGTTGGAAATAACATCAATGATCCAAAAAGGAGCAAAAGAACGTGTCCCTTTTCATCAGAGAGGGAAAGGCTTCTATTTCCGCTTCTTTTTAGTACGCAAAAAGAACAAGTGGAGGCCAATTTTAGATTTACGAAATTTAAACAAATTCCTCAAGAAACAGTCATTCCGCATGGTCACCATTCAAGAAGTTTTGCAGCTTCTCAATGGAGGCGACTACATGGTATCCTTGGACCTCAAAGATGCCTATTTCCATATACCAATTCACAAGAAACACAAAAGATTTCTAAGGTTCGCTGTAGCCGGCAGGCGTTCTCAGTTTCGAGTTTTACCGTTCGGGCTCAAATCAGCCCTACGCATTTTTACAAAGTGCCTAGCTCCAGTAGCTGCATATCTCAGACAACATCACCACCAAGTTTTCCCATATCTCGACGACTGGCTCGTCAAAGCTTCTTCTCTCAACGCCGCGAAGAAGTCTTCCAAAGCCTGTTTGCGGCTTTTCAGCAAATTGGGTCTCACACTAAACCCAGAAAAATCAGTCCTACAACCTTCTCGGCCAGTAACTTTCCTGGGAGCTATCCTAGATACGGTTCTGAAGACGGCCTATCCAACGGAGGAAAGACAACGAAAACTCCTGACCTTGGCAAACCACATACAAAGAAGAAAGTCTTTCAGTGCGCCTGTACAAATCTCTGTTAGGCATGATGTCCTCTTGCATTCTTCTGGTTCCACATTGCCGTCTGCACATGCGTCCTCTTCAGGAAGCCTTGACCACGCAGTGGGTTCAGGTAAATGGAACTTTAAACGAGATTATCCAAGTGACTCCACAAATGGTCGCTTGTCTAACTTGGTGGACTCATCCTCACCATCTGTCTCAGGGCTTACCTTTCCTTCCTCAAGCCTCTCCTCTGGTGATAACGACAGACGCTTCCCTGGAAGGTTGGGGAGCCTTCCTACAGGAACTTCAAACCAGTGCCAAGTGGCCACCTTCTCAGCTGGATCTACACATAAATCTCCTAGAGCTAAGAGCAGTCTTTCTAGCTCTACAGGCTTTCTTACCGAGGATAAGAAACTCGCTAGTGCTTGTCAGGACAGACAATACTACGACAATGCACTATCTAAACAAACAGGGAGGAACTCGATCTCTCTCCTTCTCCCAAGAATCTCAACTAATTTGGAACTAGGCAATTCAACACGGATTCTTGTTGAGAGCAGAGTACGTTCCAGGAAAAGAAAATGTAATAGCGGATTCTCTAAGCAGGTTAAGGACAACCTGCCACAAGTGGGAATTGAACCAAAATACCCTGAACAAAATTTTTCGCAGTGGGGCGAACCAACGGTAGACCTGTTTGCCTCAAGCAGCAACACCAAATGCCAACACTTCGCAAGCTGGCATCCCCAACAGGGATCTCTGGGAAATGTGTTTTCAATAGCTTGGTCCGGCGTATTTGCCTACGCCTTTCCACCAATTCCTCTCCTTCCCAGGGTTCTAAAGAAAGTGAAAGCAGAGCTCTGCAAGCTAATTCTAATAGCTCCAGTGTGGCCTCGCCAACACTAGTTCACGGAGCTTCGTCTCCTGGCCTACAGCCGCCGATTCCCCTCAAGCCGTTTCCCTCTCTTCTAACGATGACCCAGGGTCAAGTTCAGCACCCGGATCCAGTCTCTCTCAAATTATCGGCTTTGCTCCTGAGTTCCAGGAATTTCGAGACCTGAACATTCCTCAAGACTGCAGGGAGATTTTGTCTCGTGCTAGAGCAGACAGTAGCAACAGAACTTATTCTTTAAAATGGAAAAGGTTTTGCATCTGGTGTGGATCTGCTAAGGTGCATCCCCTCAAAACATCTCCGGAGGAAGTCTTGCCATATCTCCTCCACCTGGCAAATTCAGGTCTGGCTCATACCTCGATTAAAGTTCACTTGGCTGCAATCTCCCGTTTCCAAAGATCTTCCAAAGGGTCTTCTTTGGGGTCACACTGACTGATAAAACAGTTCCTTAAGGGTCTTTTCAGAGTTTTTCCTCCTGTAAAATCTCCACCTCCAACGTGGCAACTCAACATGGTACTTACCCAGCTTATGAAGCACCCGTTTGAGCCAATACATAGAGCTGACTTAAAATTTCTTTCTTGGAAAACTGCTCTTCTTTTGGCTCTTGCATCTGCAAGAAGAGTTAGCGAACTCCAAGCTTTCACAATACAGAAACCTTTCATTCAATTTAAGAACGATAGTGATCCTTCGTACTAACCCAAAGTTTATACCTAAAGTCCCTTTGGACTTTCATCTTAATGAACCAATTGTTTTGAAATCCTTTTTTCCAAATCCACAAACGGCAGCTGAACGAGCCTTACATTCTTTGGACTTGAAGCGTTGCCTTAAGTTTTATCTAGACAAAACAAAGTCCTTCCGCAAATCTAATCCGCTTTTTGTAGCATACAGCTTACCCAGGAAAGGTTTTCCTTTGACAAAACAAAGCATATCTAGATGTATCTCTAGTGCTATTCTCTTCTGTCACCAGCAGGCTGGTCAACCTCTACATTCAAAAGTTTGTGCCCATTCAACTAGGGCAATATCTACATCCATAGCGTTGTTTGCTGGCGTGCCCCTAGCAGACATTTGTAGGGCAGCAACTTGGAATACACTGCATACGTTCACCAAGCATTATTGCTTGGATTCCGAATTGATGGAGGATGCTGCGGTGGGACAAGCAGTGCTCAGACATCCATTTCAATAAGGTGAGCCTTCCTTCCAACCCACCAACCTTTCTAATGCACATATCTGTTATTTTTTATTGATAATGCCAATATTGGAATCTATGTTTTGGCTATTTTTGCGATTATATGCATATTTCAATTATTTGCATGCATGTTGTTGTTTTCATCATCAGGGAATAGTTGTTAGCTATTCAGTTATCTATGGCTCATGTATATGACGAAATGTGCTCATTACTGCTATTTATTCTGATTCAAGCATGTGAATCTATGAAAGATACCCTAATACTGGATAAGAAATGAGTTACTTACCTGTAACTACAGTTATCCAGTATTGGTATCTGTCATAGATTCACATGCGACCCGCCCACCTCCCTTGGAAGGGCTCACTTAATGCTCTCAGTTGTACCTCTGGTTACGAACGGTGCTTATGAAAATCTGAGGGACTGGAGCTCCTTCCAGGAAGGTTCTAGAGGGTGATGTCAGCTGATTGGTGGTTCTCTTAAGTTTGGTCCTTTTTTTAAAAAAGGACTCGGATATGTTACTAAATACAAGGCCTTGGGCCTGTTACCTTCTATGTCTAATGTGACATTGCCATTATAAATATACCGGGGACTCCCATCTCGACAACGGGGAATGATTCAAGCATGTGAATATATGAAAGATACCAATACTGGAGAACTGTAGTTACAGGTAAGTAACTCATTTCTTTTCATATATTGAAGTCACCCCCTAAGATAGGCCCTAAGCAGACCATAGGGTAGGGTATTTCAAAAGTTGGATATGTATTTTTTAAGTTTTACATGTCCTGGTTTTTCACTTCTGCAAGGCCTACCTCTCCCATATGATAATATTGGGTTGCCTTATTCGATTTAATAAGTGATAACATTTGTTTGGGAGCAGATAGGAATGCCTTGTTTACACTCAAATGAATTGTAATTTAAACCCCTATTTAATGGTAAAGTCAGATTTTAAGTCCCAATTTTGAAAGTTCCACCTTTAGAACTTTCTGAGGCGTGCTAGGAGTTTCAAGCTGCATTGGCCTGTAAATTACTTCCTCATCAGGAATGCATAATGGGCCCAGACAGTGAACAATAGGACTTGTGTAGCTGGGAGAGGGCCATCCTGCTTAGATGGGAAGGGCGGAGCTGCTCTCTGCCCACGTAGATTTCAAAGAAGCTGCCTCAGCACACTCACAAAGAACTTGACACCAGGCTTTTGTCACCCTAGACATCTTGGGACCTGGGCAGGTAGGAAGGATATTCCAGAACCATCTGTGGGGGAAAACTCCAGAAGTTTGTTACACTTCAAAGCTGGCACCAAGTATTAAAATAGTACCCTCAGAACAACTCATCAGTACACTTCTGGACCTGCGGAAGAGTGCAGCAGGACCTGCCCTGCTGCTTGAGGCTGCCTTGTTTTTCAGAGGATTTCCCTGCTGCTTGAGGCCTGCCTTGTTTCTCAGAGGACTGCCCTGTTGCTTGAGGCCTGCCTTGTTTCTCAGAGGACTGCCCTGCTGCTAGCGGCCTCTCTTGCTGCCTGAAGAAGAGAGGACCATCTCTTTGAACCCAGGAGTAGCAGAGTGACTCCAAGGGTCAGTTGGCTGACGACCTGTTCTGAGCTACAGGGATACAACTAGCTTCAGAGGCCTCCCTGCAACTGCCCAAATGGCCTTGCAACTGGACCTGCCTGAGCCCTGCTGGCCTCTACTGGTATGCGTTCCAGATCCCCAAGAGGTGCATCCCCAGGTCCTGGACCCTTGGCTGGTATCGGTTGATCTCCTCCTGTGAAATCCCGAAGCTTTGATCTCTGCATGCCAGACTTTGAGAAGTTAACTTTTTCAGCGGGACCAAACTGGTCTCTGTGTCCGGTCTACACTCCATCGCGGTCATCCTGAACATGACTTTGTCCCGGTATAGCGCAACCAGATACCCACAGTTACCGCTTTTTGCTTCTTGGCGCTAGTTTTACTTAAACATTTAACATTGCATATAATCTGTTCTGCTGACTGGATTTTTGTCATTTTTGTTCTCATTCTATTTATTAAACCTTACCCAATTTTTCTAAATTAGTGTGGGATTTATGCTTGTACTGTGTTTTCACTTTGTTACTGTTTGTGGTCTGAATAAATACTTAACACAGTGCCTCTAAGTTAAGCCTGACTGCTTTTGTGCCAAGGTTCCAGAGGGTTAAGCACAGGTTAATTTAGTGATTCACCCTGACAAGGGTTGTTGTCCTTGCTTGAGAAGGGTTTTCACCGATCAATCAAAAACCCAATTTCTCACAATACATATAACATTATTTTTTTACAAACAAAAATAATGTTCAAGTACTTATCTGTGAGCTACATTTGCCAGTTTGCAGGTAAGTGTATGTTAAATCATCACTACATGAAATATACTGGCTAAAGAAAAGTATTTCACAAACTTCTTTTAAATGAAAGAGTGAAAGAAAATCAATGCAATGTGACCAAGCTGCATCTTTCCAGGTTGGAAAACTGACACTTCTCTTTAAAGGAAGGGGAACTCCACCATTATCTTATGATGCCCTGTCAGTGACAGTTAGCTTTGTTCTCTTTTAACAGGAACCTAGGATAAGGGAATAGTTTATTTCTCTGTGTCACCTCTGGGAAAGAATGTGGTTTGCTTACAACTTTAATTAAGATTCCCCTAGAGGAAAACTAGTATTACAGGTAGTGAACTTTCCCTTTTCCTCCAGGGAATCTTCATTAATAGTCAAAAGCATGGAATGGATTAGCAAGCTTATCCCTCATAAAGTTGACGGCGAACACGTAGGTAAAAACTAGCCTACCCAGACAGGTTATGTAAAGGAGCCTGTCCTATGGGAGCATTAATCCTCAAGACTGAATTATGGTGGTAATGCCTTGTAAATTTATGGACTGACCTCCAACTGGGTGCTTTAAAATTTTTGAAATTGAAGCATTTCAAAGAAATGCAGTGTTAGCTTATTTAGCCCCAGTGGAATGGCCCATAGGCCTTTCAGGTTATTTTTTATTAGTGTTTTGGTAACACAAATGAATGCAAGGGACAATCTATGTGAAAATGGACTGCTTTGGCATGGCTGGCTAAATCCGACCCATTATTGACAAAGAGATTATTAGATTGTCTGAAATTTTAGTACTATCTAGATAGAACTTCAGATTCCTTTTAACATCCAAAGAAAGAAGGGATCTCTCTGCTGGAGAAGAAGGTTTTTGGAGAAAAGCAGAAAAGCAACTGACCTGGTTGACATGAAAATATGACTCTACTTTTGGATGACAAATCAGGTGGGTTTTCATAACCAGTTTGTTTCTATGGATCACTGAACCTGGTCTTCACAGCATAGAACCTGCATCTCACCAGCTCTGCGCTCAGTAGTGATTGCTACCAGGTAAGCAGGTTTCCAGGGTGAATGCTGTAGAGAAGCCCCATAAATGAGTTAAAAAAGAGTGGGGGATATATTATGTTTCCATGGGGTGAAGTGTCTCGTAACTTAGTGAAAAACCTTTTCATCACCTTCTGCAAAATACTTTACCAGATGGCCTCTAAGAAAAAGTGGTTTGTGAAGGATTTATCTTTAAACAAGTAGCTTATCTTAGACCCCGGGTCTAGGCCTTTATTAGCACCTTCACCTTTCAACTCAGAAGCTGAATTCAATGGTACCACAGCTAGCCCATCAAAAATGGACCTTGGCAGTTGAAGCTGGCCTGAAGATGTCTAGGTGAGTAGAGGAGTGTAATAGTTTCATATATACGGGTAGACTTTCTTTATTCAAAGACCGTTTTAGCGAAACAAGGAGAATGTTGGTGTTTTGCTCTTGAGAAGAGAGAGTTTTTGACATGCTATCATTAAGGTTGGAGGCATTGTCGTTGCTGGGAAAGATAGACATTGTTTGAAATCAGTACAAATGATTTATTAAGATCACAATTTTTTTAGATTCCCAAACCAGGCTAATTCCTAGATTGCCATATGTTTTGTTTTGTGTGAAGACCAATGTCCTAGGTCAGGAAATGCAAGGTAGAGCCTTGAAAATGATATGATAAATATATTTATAAAGTGCATTGACAAGACAGTTTGTTTGCTGGTGCTGCCTAATCTTAAATATCCTATTAGACTATTGATTAGACTAAATGGCAGCAACATGAAAGGGCCCTAGAGTCTCCTGGTGTGAGCGCCTCCGGTATCAAGGAGGTGACACACATGACCAAAGAAGACCGCAGAGTTTGTTTTTTAAAAGACAGGTTTTTACTGTTTCAAAGGATGAGCAGAGTGCCTTCTGCTGTTAAGGATAGAGAATGAGTTACATATTGAGGGTGCAGCTATGGAAATGCTCTGTTGCCTAAAGTGGCTGTTCTTGCTTTTGAGCTTTTAAGCAGCAAAAAGGTTGTCAGATTGTAGGGTCCATGCAGGGCTATACCACTTGATTCTTTTTAGGCCAGGAACTCTGAAGCCCGTCCATATATTGCTTTGTGAGTTCCCAACATTGTCTTGAAGCACATTTTCTGTTGCACAGGGAGCCAGTTTAGTTCCCTGATAAGTGGACAAATATGCTTGTGTTGTGGACTAGCTGGAATCTCTTTAATAACTTCCTTGTGGCTCTAAAGCAAATGGCATTGCCATAAGCTTGCCTTGACCGGATCAGTGCATTTACAACAGTAACGTCGTGACAGGATGGCAAGAAAGGTGGAATCCTCCTAAGCTGTTTAATTCGATAAAAATAGGCCCTGTTTTAGCCATTTGTACTATAAAGACTGATGGCTGTCAATATAAAAACCAGGATTTCTAGCGACCGGTTCCGGACACGAGCCTATAAATGGCAGCCAAAAGGTGTCTGACCTTTTTGAGACATCCTCTTTAGTTAGTAGCAGTTCAGTGTGGGTTTAATTGTGCTTTACAATGATTGCTGCCATCCACCAGCGTGTCAGTGCCAGGCAGTGTTTTATCTCATTGCCTGCTGGTTCTTCGTTCTGGTTATTTTCAAATGCAGAGTGACCAAAGACCAGTTGAGTGTCATTCTTGAACATTTAAAACTTTGCTCCTGCTTGATAGAGCAAGATGGAATGGGATCGGATTCAGGTGTAAAAAGCAAATCTAGTGATAGAATAGACCCCTGAGTGATGCGGCAGCTGGTAGCTTTGTAGAGATGAGAAGGGGGTAGAGCACTGATCTGACATCTGTCTGCATTATATGATGAAAGCCAAGTCAAGACAGTGCTGGTGATTCTCACCTCCCCAGTCTTGAGATGAGTATATTAAAATCAGTGGTGTAGAATAGGGCAAAGAGATTTAAAAAAAAAAAAAAGAAATACGCACTTCACAGCTTCTTTTTGCATAGGTCTAAATCCAGCTGAGAAAGGACCTCAAGTACTGTGAGCTTCTATATAGGCCTATAGTTCGGGATGTACATATTTTTTTAATAGTTCGCTCGGAAAGGAAGCCGTGAGATAAGTCGATAGTTGTTCACCTGAGTCAAGGGAACCTTTAAGAAGTTGATGCACAAAGCGGACTTCATCCTGTGCAACGGAGCCAGTGGAGATTCCCTTGGGCCTAGACATGCAGCTGGGTGGTCTTAGCTGTCACTAGCTGTCCTAGTGCTTTCACATCCTAGGTGGGCAGGTGTCTGCCGATGACCAAGAGAGTCTGTGGGATGCCAGCATGCTTAAAATAACCTCCTCAGAAAAGTGAGTGAACATCGAAAGGTTCACCTCCAGCCAATGAAGTAAGTCTTTCACTCGATGGCTCACTGGTAAATCAGTTCCCTCATGGCTTATCAACTCTGATTTTTGCAATTTGCATTTCTAAGAAGCAAGTTAAGTTGTCAGAAAGAGTTAGTATGTCGGTAACAATTGTACTGCTTTGGGTTTCGCAGCTCTTCAGTCATTTTGTACAGCTCTTAATAGGTCTCACTACAGGCAGTTTTAGCTGTTTGATAAGGCCTCATGTCACCACTACAAACCGGATACAATATAACACACAACATATACACACCAAGAGAAAAGGGTTTCGGTAAACCCTCTACAGGCCATGGTTTGTGGAGTTGCCCATCACGATTTGAGACCAGCCATTGGCATTTTGAAGATGTTTACATTTATTCCATTGTAGAGGAAATCATTTATTGGCAGGACCCGGTCCGTCGGATCCCTTGTTATGTTATGTTAATAAAAGTTTCTATAGCGCACGTACACCAAGAGGTTTCATGGCGCTTAAACTTGGTCAGTGTCAAGGCGAAGGCGGATTATGCATGCATAAGCCTGCTCAAACAGCCATGTCTTGAGCATTTTTCTGAACCCCAAAAGATTATTGCAAGATCTAATCGCTAGTGGAAGTGAGTTCCAGAATTTGGGGGCCAGATGGGAGAACCTACACCCTCCCTGGCGTTTGAGCTTGTAGGTAGGGGTAGTTAGCAGCTGGAGATGTGCTGAGCGCAGATTACGGGTGGGAACATGCCTTGATATCATGCAACTGATGAATTTAGGGCTCCTGCAGTGAAGGGCTTTGAAAATTAGGCACCCCTGTCTTAAAGGCTGCCCGCTGGGCCATTGGGAGCCAATGAAGTTTTGAAAGTAGAGGACTGGCAGATTGCCATTTTGGCCGTTTGTGGATAAGTCTCGCAGCTTGGTTTTGTACCAGCTGGAGACGTTTAAGTAAAAACAATAGAAGGCCGAGGTAAATAGAGTTGGAGAAGTCAAGACGAGAGAGAACCAGGGCAATCACCACCTGTATAAGAGCGGTGTGGGTAAGCAGGTGGGCAATCTTCCTAATTTTGCGTAATTGGAAGAAGCATGAGGAGACCACTGCCCCTACTTGACCTCTAAATGAGAGATCAGCATTTATGGTGATTCCTAGACTTTTTACGGAGGGGGACGGGATGGGGGGAGGTCCCAGTTCAGTCGGCCAATAGTGTGGGCCCCAAAAGATCTGGCCTTTTCCGGGCAGGACTAGTTTGGTCTTGCCCGGATTAAGTTTAAGATGGTTATGGTCCATCCAACTCTGGATATAGAGCATGGTGTCTTGAAATTCCTGAATTGAGTCAGGGGAGTTGTCGATGGTGAAGACAAGCTGAAGATCATCAGCGTAGTTGAAGGTAGTTAACTTCCTGTTCCTTAGAGAGTGAATCAAGGGCAGGAGGTAAAGATTAAACAGGTGGGGGACAATGATGATCCTTGTGGGACCCCACACGTGATAGCGGTCTTGGGGGCAGTAAAAGGGGCAAGGCGTACTGCTTGGGTGCGACTCTCGAGGAATGACTTGATCCAATTGAGAGCTGCACCTTGTATACCGGCCTGTCTGACACGGTCCAACAAAATTTTGTGGTCGACCGTGTCAAACGCGTCCGACAGATCCAGGAGCACCAAGGCCTGAGGGGTACCCTTGTCCGCGTTAGCTCGCAAGGCGTCTAGAACCGCGAGGATTACAGTCTCAGTAGAGTGGGCGGGCCGGAAGCCTGCTTGGTGAGGGTCCAGGTGTTCGAAATGTTCGATGAAATTGGATAGACACCTGGCAACATGGGCCTCCAATATCTTAGCCAAGAAGGGGAGCAGAGAAATGGGGCGGTAGTTTGATGGATTTAGGGGATCGGCTCCAGGTTTCTTTAGGAGAGGGACCACAATTGCATTCTTGAATGCGTTCGGGACCCTGCCCTGCCCGAGGGACTGGTTTAAAAAGGGCAGTACAGTGTGTGGTAAGGCAGAGAAAATGTCCTTTAGAGTGTGAGGGGGGCAGCAATCTCTAGGAGAGCCTGATTTAACTCGGACCAATAAGTCTGAGAAGGTCTCTAGGCAAATAGCGGGAAAATGATCCATGGTAGCTGTATTGATTATCATACTATCGGAGTGCTCCACGTGTCTGGAAGGGGGAATGCTGGCTTTAATGCTGGAGATTTTGTCCACGAAATAGTCATTCAGGGAGTTGCATAGATCTTGAGTAGGAGTCTGTTTGGGGATGATTCTCTCAGCATTGCAAAGATCATTGACTATCATGAAGATTTCCTTCGACCTGTTTTGGGAGCTTAAAATTCTAGCAGAGAAGTGGGCGGCCTTGGCTGCAGTTATAGCGTTTTTATACTCTTTACGAGCCTTAACGTACTGAGTTTTTTCTTCAAGAGAGTAACTCTCCATCTCCTTTCTTTTGCTTCATTTTGCCCGTCCCTGTCCTCTCTTCCCCCACTTCCTTCCTTCCCTTCCTCCCATCCCAATCGTGAGTGTCGGCATAGACCCGGTCCGTCGAATCCCTTGCTTTATTTTGCCCGTCCTTGTCCTCCCTTCCCCCACTTTCTTCCTCCCATCCCATCCGTAGGTGTCCGCATACAGGACAGTGGTTTAACCCCGCCGGGACCTCGCCCCTCTCTTGCAGCACCAGATGAGAACTAGAGCATGATTGGTTAACATCCTCCTTAAAAGCACTGAGGTCGACAGGATGTTTGTGCTGAGCGGAATCAAAACAAATTCCAAGCATGCTATTTGTACCACTGTTCTAATAACGTTCATCATTTTTCCAACAGAATTAAGCACAGCTTGAGTCTAATCTGCCTGATAAGTTTAACAGCAACATGTGAACCCTCGGGCTGTCTCCAAAGCACAGTCCTATACATTTATAGACATTCATACATGTGCATAGAGATTCGGAATCAAATACACACTGAAACTCACACACACACATGAGCACAAGTACACTTATATGCAGCGAGCAAACAGGTGGCTCCAGAAGCAGAGTCCAGTACACACATACAAACATAGATACAAGCCCACACAGCTTCAGAAAGAAACATGAGACAACATTTCTTATATACACGTGTAGCATACGAGTACACAAACCACAAGCACACTTCAACACATAGATGCATATACGCCTGTGCACTATTGAGCACTAAGCACTTCAAGCAGCTGGGATCTTTACCAAAGCAGCCCCCATGAGCGCTAGGCTTTCAGGCAGAGGTGGGCTCCAGGGTTTGCAATCAATCAAGATAAACCAGGAGCTGCACTTCAGCCAGCACAAGAACTTGTCCCTTTCCAAGTCCCTACCGGTTTTCACTCCTAGTCCCGATCCTGGTCAAGGTCCCTGACCTCCGTTAAGTCTCATACGAAGTCCAAGGACAGATCTTGACACAAACACGAGGTCGCAGGTGTCCTTCGCTCTTTCTTTCCTCAGTTGCTTCTCAGGGAGCACTCTAAAGCCCTGACTCTAAGTCCAACTCTGAAACGTTTCCATTACCAGAGCCAATGTGTCCTGAATTTCCTGGCCATCCTTGACACCGCAGCACGTTAAGGCATTCAAAGAGCCTATGCTGCAGCTTTTCCAGATGATTTTGTGTCCACCTGGAGTACCTTTACGCCCCATGGACCTGCTGGGACCCCCAGTTGGACTTCCACCAGTGGGTCTTGCTCTGGTGCCAACTGACCCGGGTGTACCTCAGCCAAGCTCCATGTGCCAGACCAGGCCTCCACTCTTTTGCCGGAGACCACACTGGTGATGGCCAGACCAGCACAGATCCTGGCTCCTGAGGTGTCGGTTCTGGATCTGACACAGATATCTCATCCAGAGCTGAGTTCAGCTAGATCTATGCAAGTGTCTCATTATGAGATTAGCATGGAACAACTGGTGCTTTGACTCTCTGGCAGTGCCTCAACACCAATATCTTTCATGTCTGGAGGCCTTATTCGGCTCAATCTTTGATTCCGTACATGACGGAGATGAGGAGGAGGAGAAGGAGGCAGACAATTTGTTGCCCTTTCACTGCATAGATGATGGCTGCTATTTCGACTGCCAAATTGCTGGTGACCTGGACACTTTTCCATAGATGGAATGTGATTCTCCAGTTGGGTCACCTCCTGAGGCAAGTGCCTCCTTTGCTCTTTTTATACGTAGGGCAGCAGAGGTGTTGGAACTGCAGTTGTATGTGGTGGACACTAAGGCTAATCTTACTCAAATTTTGCAATCTGGACCTTCAGCATCAGAGCCCTTGGTGCCTTTCAGTGAGGCCCAGATAGACAGTGACTGAGGTGTGGATGAACACTTGCACGGCACTCCCAGTGAATCATCTCATTGCTAGGTGCCATAGGCCTGCTCTGTGTGACGCAGCCTTCTTGACTCAGCACCCGACTCCGGAAAGTCTTGTGCTGAAGCTTTTGGCCAGCAAAGTTAACCTAAATGTCTTCCCCAACGCTCCACCTGCTAGAGAATTGAACTACATTGAGGTGCTTGGAAGAGGGTTTTTTCCTCCACTGGTTATTCTCGGAATGTAGTCTGCATTCTGGGCAGATACGCTCCTGCCTTTTGGGATATGGGGAGCAAGATCTTGCATGCCCTCCCTGAAGCATTTCAGAACACCTTTAACAAACAGTGTCCTCAAACTCATTTTGGACCTTTGTTTCTCGAACACCTTCGTAAGAAGGAACAAATTAATAAAACTGACTCTGGCCCAGTTCCTCTCAGTCTTAGATCCTGTGGATTGGATGTCCTTGAACCTACAGCCTGCATACTTTCTTATGCCCACCCTGCAGTCTCAGGCGGTTCCTCCATTTCGTACATAGAAAGGACCACTTTCAGTTCTGTCCTTCATGTTTATCTCTGGCCCCCAGGGTGTTTACGAGAGCATGTATTCCTGTACTTCGCCAACTGGCTGTTGTAGATGATCTTTTCATAGTCTGTCCCGGACCACCTACTGTTGACCACCTCACTCCTCTCTTCTTTTGGTGACTTCAGAGGATTCTCTTTATAGTGGGCGTTCTGGACACTGTGTGTGTCCACAGCGAGTCCATGACATTCAGTATGTGATCCTGATGGTTCGGGCTCAGTCCCGTGTGATGGCCTGGATGGTTCTGAGGCTTCTTGGTTTCCTGGCCTCATGTATTCTACAGTGCTTCATGCCTGATGGCAAATGCAGGCTCTGCAGTGGAACTTCCATATTCAGCTGGCCTGTCAGAAAACATCTGTGTTGGACAAGGCAGTTAAAGACCTCCATTGGTGGATGAAGGATTCCAACTTGACTTTTGATAGCCCTTTCTCCTTACCTTATCCAGAGCTCACAGTAGTGACGGATGCATCCCCTCCGGGCTGGGGCACCACCTGGATGAAGTGGCGATAAGAGGTCTCTGGTGTCTGCTGACGTAGAGGCACCACATCAATCTTCCTGAACTGCGTGGCATCCAGGTATCCCTTGAGGCCTTCAATTAAGTCAGTCCTTTATAAGTCATGATGGACAGCGTTACCATCTGTGGTACTGCAATGAAGAGGGTGTTGTGGGATCACCTGTGCTGTACCAGGAAGCACTGAGTCTGTGGCACTGGTTGGACTTTGTGGAGATTTCCTTGACTGTCAACCATCTGACTGGATCCTTGAATGGCAGAGTGGATGAGCTCAGCAGGTGCCATCTAGCTGACCATGAGTGACGCCTGCTTTCGGAGGTGAATCAACTCATTCGTCCTGTAGCACTTGCCTAAGGTAGATCTTTTTTCCACCTCAGAGAATGCTCACTGTTGTGCTTATTAATGCTGTAGACTTTCTGCCTCAAGGTTCTTCCCTGGGAGATGAGCTATTACTACCTTGGGACTCAGCTTCCCCAGGTTCAGAAGAAGGTCAGGAGGAACTGGGCTTTTCCCTTTGATAGCTCAAGACTTGGCTGGAAGACTTTGTAACTCTGACCTCCTGAGTCTGAGCATCTGAGGGACCTTCTCTACTAACAACAGGGCAGTGTTTTACAACCGAACCTCCACAATCTACTCCTCCATTCAAAGAGCTGAACACGCTGAGCAGCCTTGACTGCCCAAGGAGGTGGTGGATATCATCTTGGACGTCTGCTGCCCATTCACGAAGTCAATCTATTTTGAACATTGTTCAAAGTTGGTATCTATTTGAAAGGTAAGCAATCTGCAGTTAGAGGTAGCCAATGGAATGCTTGTCAGAGAGCAGGGGTGGCTCCATTTCACAACTTCACGCCATCACTTCTGAAGCAGAGTGAGGTCGCTGTGGAATACAATGACGCCACCTGCTGGCACATCGGACCAATTGCTGTAGAACATTCTAGATCCAGTCTGGTGCTTTTGGGAATTGAAAATGGTAGGAATCTGTGATTAGATAGAGTATGCACCACAAAGAGTGTTACCAAAGATAAGTAACTTGTTCAGTGCGTACTTAGTGTGCTACTGCTGCAGTCCCACAGGAAGTATCTTCGCTTTATAGTAGGTTCGGACCACTTCCAATTCATCATCCTATCAACAAAACACTCACTGCTTGGGCTTTTCCGCTCTAGTGTTAACACCTTGAGAGTTTCTAAAAGATGTGTTCCCCTTTTAGTGGGATTCTAGCATTTGTGCATTTGAACCTCTGTAACTTATCCTGCGGGTCTTGAAGAAAGTCAGGTGTGAAAGAGTGCAGCTGATTCTGGATTGGGCCAGGAGGGTCCAGAAGTTAACAAAAGTGCTTCAGCCAGGAGCAACCCCATCCGAACCCTTACTCCTTTTTAATGAGGCACTTACACTTTTCCTCCTTGGGGCCTGGTCCAAGCCCTGCCCAGGGGCTTCTGTAAATAGAACAGTTGCCCATCGCCCTGCTCCAGGGTATCCCAATTTCCTCATTCAGCACCCCACCCCGTAGAGCCTGGTAGTCCAGGCCTCCACATCCCGAGTTAACCCTGTGCGTTCCCTTCCACTCCACCAGACAGGGAATCCAAAAGGCTGGACACCTTTGGTAAGAGGCCTTTCTCTTCTGCCAGCCTAGCATTGCAGTCGGTGAATACCGCATGCCTGTTGGGCCATTATACCCACATAATCTGGGATTCGGTTGCGCAAGTATTATCAATGGTCTCAGAGGAGGCCCAAGCCATACTGTCACAGGCAATTGCAGATGGCAGAGATGCAGCAAAGTTCACTATACAATGTGGGCTGGACACAACCAACTCGCTGGGTAGTGCTATTTCATCATCTGAGGCATTGAGACTGGCTGAGAACCACTGGCTTTACAGTGAATGACCAGGCTTCTCTCCTGTGCATGCCCTTTGATGGCACTCGGCTCTTCGGAGATAAGGCAAACTCAGCGCTGGGGAGCTTCAAGGACAGTAGGGCGATCGCCAGGTCTTTGGGCCTTTCCATGGGCCCTCGTCAATCCCAGTCTGCCTTTCGTGGCTATGGGAGGGGCCTCCAACCACGTCTTTACGCAAACCGCACAATCTATTTATGGCTGGGGATGCATTTCCCACAGACTTGGGACAGGCAGCCAGAGGTCGAGCTAGTCCACCACCCCCCAGCAGTCGCAGTCTCCAGACCCCTTTAGTATGCCTTCCGACCATCATGGGCATCCAATGGGGGGCAGGATACGCCACAACCTGCACCACTGAAGGTCAGTAACATCCAACCGTTGGGTTTTGCAGCTTGTTCAGAGGGCCTTCTCCCTCCCCTTTGACCACTCTTCCCCCCCCAGGAGACCTAATTATGACAAGCTAGTGGAGGACCGCCCCTCTTTGGTCTGTCAGGAGGTGTTAGCTCTCTTGGCCAAGAGAGCTATAGAGAAGATGCCAGCATCAGAAGTAGGTCGTGGTTGCTATTTCCACTTCTTTCTGGTGCACAAGATGGACAGAGGCCTTCGTCCTATTCTAGACCTGTGTCTTCTCAATCTCTTCCAGAAAAAGGAGAAATTCAAAATTATCCAGTAGTGGGGTATCTTTCATAGATTCACATGCCTGAATCATTCCCCGTCGTTGAGGCGGGAGTCCCACGGTAAATTACAAAAGTAGTGCCATAAGTAAATAATAGTAGTAGGCTACAAAGGAAAAGCCAAAGGCCTAAATCTTAGAAGCCTATCTACATCATTTTAGTAAAAAGAACCAAAGGTTAGCTCCAACCAATCAGCTACCAGCACCCTCTAGAACACTGTCAGCAGAGCCAGTTCTCCTCAGATTTTCACCGTACGTCGTGTGGAAGGGAGTCTCCCTGAGTGCCTACTCAGTTCTACACTTCATTTCTTCAGGATGTCTGACAAGAAGGCTCTTTTTAGACCCTGCAGGACCTGAGAGAAGAAGAGGGTCCATGTTGATGACCAGCATAAGGACTGCATTTACTGTCTTTATCCAAAGCATATTGCTAAGGATTGTAGACTCTGCCGTACTTTCCCTACTAAGACTCTTAGGGATAGAGAGGCAAGACTACTTTTATGGCTCAAATCTTCCTCGGTTGAGGAGGATGACAGGGCCTCAACTTCAAGTAAAAGGGCTAGATCCCATGACAGCTCTTCTAGTGAGGGAAGAAAACAACATAAGACTTCCCATGATGTTTCTGACCCTCCACAGAGGTCACCTAAGCTTTCCTCTGGGTCAACGCTGTCTCCGCCTTCTAAGGAATCTAAGAGAACATCTACTTCAAAAACCGTGAGTAAAACCGAGGTTAAAACTCTCACGTTGACTCCATCGTCGACGGTTTCTGTGACTTCTGCTGCCCCCTTGTCGACGGCTACTGTCTCGACGACGGCCATTACTTCACCCATTTTATCTACCAAGATTTCTGTCACGACTAAAAAACCTGTTCTTGAAGACTCGTCGATGAGGAATTCATTGACGACGACCGCGTCGACGTCGAGCCCATCGCCGAAGGTTCCATCGACGAAGCCTCCACCGTCGACGAAGGTACTGTTATCAATAGAGTCTACTTCGTCGACGTTTGCCGTGTCGACGATGTCATAGTCGACGACTGTCCCGTCGACGACTGCATCAGCGAAGATCCCGTCGACGAGTCCGTCGACGAAGAGCCCGTCGACGATAATCCCGTCGACGACGAAGAGCTTGTCGACGACGATTTTACCAGTTTCTCAGGAATCAGCAGTGGTACTTTTGCCTTCACATTCAACGCCCATATCATCTGCATCTTTTCAATTGAAAACTTTCCAAAGGCAGGATTACTGTAAAATATCTCCACTCTTGCCGTCTCACCTCTTGGAAACTTACGTTGACAATGAGGATTATGACGATGAAGAAGAGGAGGGACCATTTGGCATAGCTCACCATCCCTCTGAGCTTAACATCGTGTCAAGACGATGAGGACGAAGAATACCAGGAGCACTATTATCAAGACGAACTTATGACCCCATACCATAGATTTCCTAGAAGGGAGTCGCGTCACAAGGAGATGAGCCATCTTCCTCCAACGCTCATTCAAGATCTCCAGGCCATGCTGGCGGACTACCGTCAAAGGTTTCCCCCACAACAGGCTGTCCCAGGAAATGCACCTCCACCAGTGGGGATCCCTGATTCGTTACCTCAGTCTGAGGTTCCTGCTTCGCCGCCTCATCCTTCAGGTCCATCTGAACAAGTGCACCATGACACTATGATCCTCGGAAGAGGAGGTTGAAGAGGGTGAGTTACCTGACAAGACTAATCGCACGGATCCTTGGGACGATTGTCATACCGATGCCTTCTCCACCCCTTCCTCAGCCTTCTGATTCTCCCCCTGAGGACATCGGGGGCTTTCATAATTTGATGCAGCGAACAGCATCTAGATTCCAATTACCTGTTACAGTAGAGCAGACAGACTGCTTTTTGCATGATTTCAAAGAAGAGTCTAGAAAGATCACGCGAGCTGTTCCTATCATTGATTATATCTGGAATGAAGGAATTAAGATCATGAAAACGCCTGCGTCCATTCCGGCTGTACTTCCTCGCATTGAGAAAAAGTACCGTGCACCTGCTAATACTCCATCTTGTCTGATTGGTCATCTACGACCAGATTCAGTGATTTCTCAAGCCGCCCAGCAAAGATCTAAAAATCCGGCGACGCCTATAACAACACCGCCTGATAAGGAAGGACGGAGACTGGACCTTATAGGTAAAAATTCTCCACTATGGCAGCGGCCTCTATTAAAGCTGCGAATTCTCTGGCAATAATCGGCCGTTATGACCGTCAGATGTGGTCCGATATGGCGGAATTTATTGACCTCATCCCTGAGGACCGTAGACAAGACGCAAGGAAGATTCTTCTGGAGGGAGAACGAGCCGCATCTGAGATCATAGATTGCGCGCTGGACATTGCGAACACCAACTTTCGTCAGCTTGCAGGTGCTGCAGTGCTTAGACGCCAGGGATGGCTTAAGGCCACTTCTTCTAGGCCGGAAGTTCAAACAAAGATCTTAGACATGGCCTATGACGGAGAGTCATTATTTGGAAAACATATTGACGAGGCCCTCCTTGCTATCAAAACTGATACAGATACTGCTAGATCGTTAGGCGTCCTGCAATACAGGCGCGGATCATTGAGAGGTGCAAGAGGACGTGGTTTTGCTTCAAGAGGAGGATACCAAAACCAACAGAATAGGCAGTACCAACCGCAGTATAGACAGCCTTACAGCCAATCATCATACCGCCAATCCTCTTCGTCTAGTTTCTCCCGTCAGGGTGGTCGAAAGCGATCGAACAATCCAAGTCGCGATACCAACAAGGAGCAATGATCTACGGAGGGCGCCAGCCATAGTACCCCCCCGCCCGTGGGCGCGAAAATTTCAGCTTTTGTTCACAAGTGGCAAGAAATTACTTCGGACCGATGGGTTCTCGACCTAGTAACCAACGGCCACACCCTGGAATTCATCAAACAGCCACCTACTACTCCGCCCAGGGGTCCCCCTCGTCTTCACTTATTGTTCAAAGAAGCCTTAAAGATGCTCCTCAAGAATGCAATAGAGAAGGTTCCATCCTCTCAAAGAGGAACCGGTTTCTATTCTCGTTTCTTCCTCATCAAGAAGTAGTCAGGGGAATGCCGACCGATTCTGGACCTCCGCCAGCTCAACAAATTCCTCAAAAAGCAAAGTTTCCGGATGGTCACACTTTCCGAGGTCTTAAGCTGTCTGAACGAAGGAGATTTTATGGCTTCTCTGGATTTGGAAGATGCGTACTTCCACGTCCCTATCCATCCCAAACATCGCAAATATCTTCGCTTCACAGTGGCTGGCGTCCACTATCAGTTCAAGGTGCTCCCGTTCGGGCTGAAATCGGCACCAAGAATCTTCACAAAGTGCTTGGCACCAGTGGCAGCGACGTTGAGATCTCGAGAAATACAGGTGACCCTTATCTCGACGATTGGCTGCTCAAAGGTCCTTCGGAGCAAGCAGCCAAAGAGGCCACAACAACATGTCTCCATCTCTTCTCTTCTCTGGGACTCACTCTCAACCAGAGCAAATCACAGTTGCGTCCTCTACAACTCATTCCTTTTCTCGGGGCAATGCTGGACACGGTGCAGTGCAAAGCATTCTTGTCACAAGACCGCCAATTACGTCTCCAAAAATTGGCAATCTCAATTTAAAAAAGGTCAGTTTCTGTCCGGATGTTTGCTTCCCTTCTAGGGATGTGTTCCTCTGCGATAAACCTCATACCTTTGGCACGGCTCAAAATGAGACCTCTTCAGGAGGAATTACATCTTCAATGGCAACAAGCCGTGGGTTCGTTCGATTCCATCAGGGTCACGTCGCGCAAGATAGACTCTCTGCATTGGTGGTCTCAGACAGCGAATTTGGCCCCTGGTCTCACATTCCTACCAACCACTCCAGACTTTGTTTTAACAACCGATGCTTCCATGGAGGGATGGGGAGGTCATCTGCAAGACTTGCAGATTCAAGGAAAATGGTCTCAAGTGCACCGGCAACAGCATATCAACAGGCTGGAGCTCCGCGCCATCTTTCTTTCTCTGCAAGCGTTCCTCCCGAGGATTGCGGGTTCCTCAGTGCTGGTCCGTACCGACAATACGACCAGCATGTATTACATCAACAAACAAGGAGGAACAAAGTCACCAACGCTTTCTTAGGAAGCTCAGGAGTTGTGGAAGTGGGTCACATTCCACAGAATAACCCTGAGGGCCGAACACGTCAGGGGTCTCCACAATACTCTGGCCGACACGCTGAGCAGATCTCTATCGGACTGTCACGAGTGGGAACTGGAGCAGAAGCAGGTGAACAGAGTCTTCCAAGCTTGGGGCAAACCAGCGCTGGATTTATTCGCAACGAGGGAGAACAAGAAATGCCAATATTATGCCAGCAGGTTCCCTCAACAGGGCTCAAGGGGGAATGCCCTGTCCATGCGATGGTCAGGGATTTGTGCATACGCTTTTCCCCCAATATCATTGATCCCGAAAGTGCTCCGCAAGATGAAGATGGAGGGTTGCCGTCTCATTCTGATTGCACCCCGTTGGCCAAGACAGTATTGGTTCCAGGAACTTCTTCTACTATCTCAGGACAAACCTATTCGCCTTATTCCGACACACACGATGTTGTCAAGGGACAGGGGCCAAGTGGTTCATCCGGACCCACAGTCGCTACACTTGCACGCATGGCTCCTGATTTCTTAGAATTCAAGGACCTTAACATCTCTCAGGACTGTCGTGAGATCTTGGCCAAATCTCGTGCCCAGAGTACAATCAAAACTTATCGTTTAAAATGGAAGCGATTTTGTTACTGGTGCGAGGCGAATAATATCCACCCAGTTCAAGCTCCTGCGGAACAAATTCTTCCCTACTTGCTATCCCTGGCCAAATCTGAGCTTACCTTTTCATCGGTCCAGGTTCATCTTGCTGCTCTCTCCAGATTCAGAAAGTGCACCAAACTGCCTTCTCTCTGTTCATCTTCACTTGTCAAACAATTTATGAAAGGACTTTTCAGAGCTTTTCCTCCAGTGTGGGCACCCCCTCCAGACTGGGAACTCAAAACCGTGCTGGCGCAATTAATGAGACGACCATTTGAGCCTATCCACAAAGCTGATCTCAAATTCATCACGTGGAAGGTTGCCATTCTCCTGGCTCTTACGTCTGCACGAAGGGTTAGTGAAATTCAAGCTTTCACTATCACAGAACCCTTTTTACGCTTCACTAAGGACTACGTAACTCTTCGAACAAATCCTAGTTTCATCCCTAAAGTACCGTCTCAATTTCACTTGAATGAACCGGTAAAGTTAAGAACTTTCTTTCCGGATCCATCCACTCCAGCTGAGAGAGCTCTGCACTCTCTTGATGTTAAGCGTTGTTTAAAATTCTACTTACAGAAGACTAAAGACATCAGGCGATCCAACCAATTGTTCGTGGCCTATGGTCAAGTGACACTTGGGACTGCAGTAACGAAGGCAACAATAGCCAGATGGCTAGCTTCTACGATTCATTTCTGCCATGACAACGCCAACAAACCTTTGCAGAGAAAGGTCAAAGCTCATTCTACCAGGACTGTGGCAGCTTCTACAGCATTGTTTGCTGGAGTAACTCTGGAGAACATCTGTCGTGCTGCGACATGGAAAAATGTCCACACGTTCACGAAGCATTACTGTCTGCAATCTGCACAACAAGATGATGCAGCTGTTGGACAAGCGGTCCTACGCCATCTTTCATTAAGGTCAGATTCAGGTATTTTTCTCTTTTATATGCTACCATGTTTCATGTAACATGCTTGTTTATATGTTTAATAGCTGGATATATAGATATATTTCTATGTTAATATTCTTGCTTTATTTCGGTAATGTTTCTTAATATGCATTTTAATTCCTTAAAGGCTTGCGTATGTTACAAATTTCTCAACCATTATGGATGCGTTTTGGGAGTTTATGAACACTTGTCTCCCACCATCCGCAAACGACAATACTTTTGGCTTACTGCTTGCTACTCTGATTCAGGCATGTGAATCTATGAAAGATACCCCAATACTGGATAAGAAAACAAGTTACTTACCTGTAACTACTGTTATCCATTATTGGTATCTTTCATAGATTCACATGCACCCACCCTCCTCCCCGTCGAGTCAGTTCTTTATGATTTGGGAATCTTACTTCCCTCTTGTGCTAAGAAAATCTGAGGAGAACTGGCTCTGCTGACCGTGTTCTAGAGGGTGCTGGTAGCTGATTGGTTGGAGCTAACCTTTGGTTCTTTTTACTATAATGATGTAGATAGGCTTCTAAGATTTAGGCCTTTGGCTTTTCCTTTGTAGCCTACTACTATTATTTACTTATGGCACTACTTTTGTAATTTACCGTGGGACTCCCGCCTCGACGACGGGGAATGATTCAGGCATGTGAATATATGAAAGATACCAATACTGGATAACTGTAGTTACAGGTAAGTAACTTGTTTTCTTCTCTTGCAAGTCCTGTCTGCCCTGGACCCAGGAGACTGGATGGTATCTATGGACTTACAGGACGCTTATTTTCACTCCCCTCTTCCTGCCTGCCCACAGGCGGTACCTGCGGTTCATTGTCAGCCAAGAGCTCTTTCAGTTTGCTGTGCTACCCTTTGGCCTTACCAGCGCCCCTCGGGTGTTCACGAAAGTGATGGTGGTGGTCACACTTCACCTTAGGAGGTCAGGGGTTCCAGTCTTTCCCTACATCGACGATTGGCTGTTGAAGGCGGGCTCGCTCCCAGGCAGTCGTCTCCCACCTTCAGACTATGGCGAACCTACTGCATTCGCTGGTGTTCACTATCAACGTGCCGAAATGACACCGGACTCTTTCTCAGACGCTCACTTTCATCGGAGCCGTTCTATACATATTGCAGTTTCAGGCCTATCCTCCTGAGTGCCGAGTCCAGGATATTCAGGCTATGATACCGATGTTTCGGCCTCTATCCTGGATTTTGATGAGACTGACTCTGTTCTCATGGCCTCCTGCATCCTCCTTGTGACACATGCCCAATGACACATGAGGCTCTGCAGCGGGACCTGAAGCTCCAGTGGGCGCAGAATCGGGAGAATCTCTCTGACTTGGTGCAGATCACGGAGGGAACTCCAAAAGACCTGCAGTGGTGGCTAACGAACCGTGATTGGGTCAGTGGCAGACTCCTCTCCTTTCTCCGAATAGAGCTGACTGTAGTGATAGAAGCGTCGCTTCTGGGCTGGGGCGGCCACCTGGGAAAGTTGGAGATCAGATGACTATGGTCTCTGGTGGAATCCACACTCCACATCAACCTGTTGGAGCTCTGAGTGATGATGCTGGCATTGAAGGCCTTTTTTCCATCAATCAGGGGAAGACTGCCATAGGTGATCACAGTCAACACCACTACCATGTGGTATAGCAACAAACAGGGCAGGGTGGTGTTGTGGACCGTTTGTCAAGAGTCACTGCAAATCTAGACATGGTTGGAACATTAGGGCATATCCCTGGTGGTTCAACACGTGGTGGGCTCTCTGAACGTCCAAGCGGACAAACTCAGCCATTGATGCCTAGCAGGTCACGAATGACGTCTCCATCCGGAGGTGTCTTTTCCAAGAATTGTGCGAGACTTGGTTCGATCTGTTCGCCTTCGAGTAAAAGCAGTTTTGCGGGCTGGAGTTTCCAAGGCTGCTCTCGCTCAGACACTTTAGTGGAACTCTGGCCTCTTGTACGCCTTTCCGCCAGTACCACTTCTGCCCAAAATTCTCAAGAACAGGCACAACCAGAAAATTGTAGCTCCAGATTGGGCACGGAAAGTCTTGTATCCCAAGCTGTTGAGCATGAGCACGGGTCCTCCGATCAGGCTGCCTCTTCAGGAGGATCTTCTGTTGCAGGAATAGGGCAGGGTTCAGCACTCGAACCTGAAAACGCTTTGCCTTCATGCGTGGAGATTGAGCAGCGACAGTTGACAGCTTTCGACCTTCCACCCAAATTCTGCAATGTTATCTTGGCAGCCAGGCATTCCTCCACCAAGATGGTATACATCTGCCGTTGGAGCAAGTTAGTGGCATGGTGTACAAATAAACAAGTTGACCCTCTATTTGCACCCCTTTCCCAGGTTCTTATGTTTATTCTTTCTCTAGCTCAGAAGAGCTCTGCTTTAGGTACATTGAAAGGTTATTTGTCGCCATATCGGCCTTTCTGCGGTTGCCAAATCAGCCATCCCTTTCTAATTCCCTATTGTAAATAGGTTTTTTTAAAGGTCTTCAACTTAATGTTGCCACTAGCTCCTTCCATTATGCCACAGTGGGACCTCAACCTAGTTCTCACATTTTTGATGTGTGCTCCCTTCGACCCGCTACCCAACTGCCATCTCAGGCTCCTTACCATAAAAACGGCCTTCCTAGTGGTGATAACCTCTACCCGGAGGTCAGTGAGCTTCAGTCACTAGCATCACTGCCCTCATTCCTTGTCATCTACCCAATCAAACTGGTCCTTCGCAGTAAGGTATCCTTCCTACCAAAGGTGGTAACTCGTTTTTATGCAGGCCAATCCAGCACTTTGCCTACCTTTTACACTCCTTCTCACCCCTCTAAAGAAGGAGAGACTCCATTGGTTGAACCCAAAAAGGCCAATGTCGTTCTACCTTGACAGCACAAAAGAGGTCCGGGTGGATGACCAACTCTTTGTAGGGTATGTCGGAGGCAAAAAAGGAAAGGCGGTGCAGAAACGGACCATCTCACAATGGATAGTGCTCTGCATCAAAAACTGCTATGCATTGGCCCTAAAGCAACCTCCTGAAGGTTTGCAAGCTCATTCTACGAGAGCCAAGGCTGTGTCCACTCCGTAGCTTGCGGAGTACCCGTCCTGGTTATCTGTCAGGCAGCAACGTGGGCTTCCTTGCTCACATTTACGAAGCACCACTGCCTGGACACTCCGGTCCGGATAGATGGGCATTTAGCCTGTTTGGTCCTACAGGATTTTCTAGTCTAATCCGTTTCACTGCTCAACCGCTGGGGAGGTATTGCTTGGGTATCTATTCTAAGGTAACAAATCAGCGGCTAGAAGTCTCTATCAGATGAACAAGTTGCTTACCTTTGGTTGTGTCTTATCTGATAGAGACTCTATATAGCACAGATTCCTTAACAACCCACCCATCTCCCCACTCTGTAAACAGATTTCAGAATAAAGGGTTGTTTCCCCTTGAAGTGCCCTAGTTTAGCGCACCAGTGGTCCGTGTTCTTCATGGCTCTGCGCTTCTGGCGTGGAAAGTCATGAAAAGAAACTCAGGTCAGCATGCTGGGGTGGCACCTATATAGGCACAGCGCACGTCACTTCCGGCACAGGCGACGCCACGCAGAGCAAAACGATGCCACCTACCGATGCGCAGGGGTACTGTGCACGAAGATTTTCCGGATCCAGTCTGACGCCTAGGAATTACTCCAACGTAAGGAAACTGCGGCTATATAGTCTCTCTCAGATAAGGTATTACCAAAGGTAAGTAACTTGTTTATTCGGTTTAAAAATGATAAAACCATAAAAGTCAAAGAAGAAAATATAAAAATTAATTACAGCAAACAGACACACATGGAACATTTCATTAATCTAAAATCATAGCATTCCTTAGTTTCACAGCGCCATTTAAAAAACATGCAACATGCCAACAGAGTGGAGAGGTGTGGTGCAGCGGCCAGGGCAGCTGACTTCGGAGCACAGGGCTCACGGTTCGATCCCCGGCTCCGGCGGCAGCTCAGCACCATGTGACTCTGGGCAACAGCTCACTTAATTTCCACGACCGCCCCCAGCGCCTTGAGACCCGTAAGGGTGAGTAGTTCGCGCTTTACAAATACGGATTTTTAGATTTTTTAGATTTATAACAGATGCGAGCATCACTTAGCAGCTGTAAGTCCAGCAACAATGATCTAGCTTGAGTACCATTCATTCCTACTAAGGAAGGTTTTTAAAACTGTTTATGCAATTATTTGTAAATAGACAGATCAAGTTAAGGTCATTCATTCTGCTGAGATGCAGAATTACACAAACAAGGGACGCAATCCCCATCGCTCGTCCGCCCCTTGGGTACACACAGTAAAAAATTAAACATGTTTAACCTAAAACGGGTTAACAAAAAATGGTGAGAATTGGAAATTTCATGTAATAGGTGTGACTCAACAGAAATGGTGGGCTTTAACAGTATAAGATCTTACAGATGATTTTGTCAAAGCATGAGATTCCCAATCCTCACGTTTCTGACTATTAAATGCATTCTTATACCAAGTTGTCTGCTTTGACAATACTCTCTTATTTGTTAAATAGATCAGGGCATTCCAAATGTAAATGACTTGTCTGAACATATCTGAGCCATGGTATCCAAAGGGCATGGTCAAGGCTCAAGAGGTCTTGACAATCATCCGATTGAGTTCCAACTCAGGTTTAAGCCAGATAGACAACCATAGTGTAAGAGGCTTCAGTTGGATAATGTCTGACACAAAGCCTTTTCCCAACTCTTCATGGACAGTGAACATAGCAGAACTGTTCGAGAGCGAGAGTAGCCGTTTCAAAAACATTTTCAACGATTTCTAAAGCAGATATGTTAGTATAAGCCTAAATGTCACTTCCATAAGCTGATATTGTCGCACATTGGGCCTTCTGGATTTCCAGCTTAGCTGCCATACATCTAAGCCCCAACCTAGCAGCGAAATAAAAAACGGATACGGAACTCCTGCAATAGTCTGTCTCCTGGATCTAACCTGGGGTTCCCAACTAATAGATGAATCAAACAAAATGCCAAGATAAGGAAATGTGTTCACCTTATTAAGTACTCTGCCATTGCCAATGTAGGTTCTGCATTTAGTAGATTTGGGTCCTGTTATCATATTGTGGGATTTTAAAGCATTTATGCTCAGATCCAAGCTATCGAAATAGCTAACAAAGGTGTCTAGTAAAAGCTGTAAACTTTGGGCTGTTCTTGAAACTAAAACAGTGTCATCAACATACAGGAGTGCCAGGACTGGCCGTCCACCTACCATGGGCATGTCACGTCCAACAGCGACCAAAACCTGATCCTGCTTATTCACATATAAAGTAAATAAAAAGGGGGCCAGACTACAGCCTTGTCTCACCCCCCTCTTTAAGTATAAAGTGCTCAGTGCATTTCGGAAGAAGTTGGATTTAAGTGTAAGTCACGCAAAAACAGGACAGTATTTTTATCGATACCCATCCTAATAAGCCACAGCTTTTCCATATTGACCTTGTTGAAAGCTGAACTCAAGTCCATAAAGGCCAAGTTCAGCCACTGTATACTTATTTATAAGTAAATACAGATTCAAACATTGATCCACTGTCTCTCTTCCCGGTCGAAAGCCATACTGCCTTTCAGAAAGACCTTGGCAGTCACTGGCCCAAGGCATCAATCTGAAGAGGACCATTCTTCTAATAACCTTGACGAACGAGTCTATCAGTGAAATAGGGCGGTAACACCGGGGATCACTTCTAGAGCCTTTTTTGAAAATGGGTGCGATAACCGATCTAGACCAGAGAGATGGAAAACTGTGTCCAGGGGGGCATTCATATAAATGGTGAGAGGCGGGGCCCATAGAGGGACATTAGACTTAAATAGGCCATCGGGGCCAAGAGCTTTGTTCTTGGGGAGCCCGTGCATGGTATCTCTAACCTCTTCCCAAGCAAATACTAAAGAAAAAACACAAACAGTTGACAAAAGGGGGAGAGACACAGAATCAATGGCAGCGGGCTTGGGGCATTATAAATGCCCTCAATGTCCCGGACCCATATGTTGGATGAAACAATTAACCTGATTCTGTGTTAAATAATGGGCAATTAACAATCTCCCAAAATTTAGTGCCATTCCTATAACTGCTGGCGTCCATCAGATCCCGCCAGGCCTCCTGTTTGAAGGATGGTTTACTTGGTCGCACGGCAGATTTATCATGAGCACGGTAAGAGTCTACTTTAGATCTACTCCTAGGAGTCTCTTTAAGGGCTTTCTTGAGTTCTTGTTGGGCCTTAAAGCAAGAGTAATCAAACCATCTAAAGGGCATATGCAGATGCTGCCTACAGGAGGGAAGAACAGACCTCACATCATCACCAATGACTTTAAAGGAGCTAAGTAAATCCTCCTCTGGGAGTTTGTCATAAAGTCACACTATAAAGTGAGAAGAATCAGGATTTATACCGCTCCATCTAAGTCGATGCCCTTGATCCTGGGTAGTCTCCAGTCTCCGTGATATGTTTGTGATAGGAACCATGTTGGAAGCCTAGGATAACAAAGCTTTTAGCGGATCTTGATTGCTCCAAGAGCCCCAGTGCACCTTATAATGAAGCAGAAAGGGGATCAATACCGAAGATACAAAACAGTCAATCACCGTGAATGATCCTCTCCCAGTAAAAGTGGGTGTGCCAACATTAGACCCAAAATCTACAAGACCCCCCCCATTCAACAGTGAGAAATTGTAATCATGAATAACTGAATTAATCAGTTCCCCCTGGGTAGTGTGAGTAAAATGTCAGTCAGCTGAATTTAAGATAGAAAAGTTATCCTTGTCCAAGGTACGACAATTATGGCAGAGATGTAAGTTAAAATCACCCAGCAAGATGACAGGATTATACCCCTCAACGGAATGGAAGTGCCTAACAAGAAATCCACATAGAATACTGACATGATCTGCAGTACATTGTACTCTATTTGCATTATAAAAATTAATAACAAGGAGTCTGCAAGAACGAGAACATGAGCAGGACTGCAAGCAAAATGGGTGCACCTGTGTCCACCTGCTGCAATGTACCTTTCAATCTAGGGGCTGCTGGAGCAGGAGACCCCCCCTTCTTTTTTTTTGTTTTTTGTGTTTTTATTTGCATTTCCAAACAAAAATACAAACCAATGGCATTTCTTACACAATAATGCAGTACAGTTCAGCGCGTCATCTTAACAAGAAAAAGAGAGCAGCTAACGTGACAGTGTCATGAGCATTTCCTCGTTAGTTTGGTCATGTTTGAAGTGGGTTTTTAATATTAGACAGTACAACAATACTTTATGCATTTGGCCCAGTAGTACATCCAGGCAAACAGGATAGAGAATAATCAACATGTGTGTCCTCCACTTATACATCTTGTCCCGCAGGCTACCGCATGTCCCCCAGAACCCCACACACTGCATGGCCCCAAAACACCCCGGCCCCACCTAAACTTCCGCTATATCCACAGTTCCCAACCAGCTCACAAATGGCTCCCATATGTCTCTGGGACGGGAGCGCATCGGCATTAGCTCCCAGTATTCCGCTAGCTGGGTCTTACAATAAGTCACTTCTCTGACCCACTCCTTTGTGGTCGGAGGGTGTGCGGCCCCCCAGTGCATTGCCACCTGTCTCTTTGCCATCAGTAATAAAATAGCTGGCAATTTCCTTGCCTTTGGCGGTATATGAGGGACAATCCCCTAGAGTGCCACCTGGGGCGTGCAGGGCAGGGTTAATCCCGTTATGTTTCCTATATAGTGTATTATTTGAGCCCAGAAGTTTGCTATTGGCCTACATTGCCACGCTAAGTGTATGAATGTTGCTTGTGACGCTCCACATTTCCAACAGTTGTCATCTGGGCACAGCCCCATACGTCGTAATTGTATGGGAGTTCTGTAGAACCGGTGTAGGTACTTAAAATGAATTAACCTGAGCCGATAATTTGGGGTTAGCTGCTCCAGCTGTCTGCAGCTGAAGGCCCACTGCTCCTCTGTGAGGTTCCCCCCCAGATCCTCCTCCCATGCGGCACGAGCCAGTGACGCCGTAATCAGGTGATCTTTGTGTGGTAGTATATAGTCGTGTGATCAGTCTGCGGCCTGAGTCTACGGTGAGAATATCTTCTAACGCTGCCAGCTGCGCGGTGGGGAGCCGGAAATGTGTCGAATTTTCATCTGCAGGTTTCCCGTATCTGATAGTAAAGCAGCATGTCTGACGCTGAAGGGGCTGTGGGCCCACACATCTGCTGCAATGTGAGGAAGGTATCCCCAGGGTACAGATCCTGACCTATCTGAACATTGTGTATCCGAGCCCGCGCCTGCGCGTGCTTCTCAATCAGTGGTGGGAGTAAGGGATTGTCCGCCAAACGCATAGAGGGCGCATACAGCATGTCTATGTGGGCCCTTTTGCAGAGGCCCTCCCACGCCCATCGCAGCGCCTCCACTGAGTCTACTTCATTACGCGGGCGCTTGAAAGGTTGGTAGATAGCCGTCTTAAGTGGTAGGGGAGCAACCCTGTCCAGTTCGACAGCCACATGAGGTTGGAATGGGGTGGGGTGCACCCAGTAGTGGAGAAATTGCGCCTGCGCGCAATACGTGTATAAGGCAAAGTCTGGGGCCGCCAGTCCACCCTGAGCCTGCGGTAGTGTAAGTGTTTCCCAAGAGACCCTTGGCTGTCGTCCTGCCCAGACCAGCTCGATCATCAAGGAGCGGATTTTGTTGAAGAATTGTGCCGTGAGGGGGATGGGGACATTTACAAATAGATATAGTAATTTTGGGAGTATGACCATTTTGGCCACCGCTATGCGGCCTATCAGGGACAGCGGTAAAGTCTTCCACCTTCGTACTCTGTCGTCTATCCAGTCTATCACTCTTCCATAGTTGTGTGTCCAGAGTTCTTGGACGTCATTGCTAATCCATACACCCAGATATCGTGTCGGTTCAGTTGCCCAGCCTATATGGTATTCAGTGTCAAAGGTTTGAGTTCCAGGCGTCAACGGGAATATGATCGATTTGCTCCAGTTTATTTCTATCCCCGACAACCCCCCATACCGCACCAGCTCTCGTGTCATGGGAGGGAGATTTTCCCTCGGATTCACCATATACAGAGTGATATCATCTGCGTACATGGACACAGTGAGCCCGCGCGTGGTAAATCCGATGCCCCTGTCTGTATGGTGCTGTCTAATCCGAGCCGCCAGCGGCTCGGTAGCTACAGCAAACAGTAATGGCGACAAGGGGCAGCCTTGTCGCGTGCCTCTCGTGATATGTATCGGGTGGGAGATCAGTCCGTTTACTCGTAAACGTGCCGTAGGCCTAGTGTAGAGCAAGCGGATTTGATTTATAAATAAGGGGCTCATGCCCAGTCTGTGCAAGAGCGGAAACAGAAATCCCCACTCCAGGGAGTCAAAGGCCTTGGTGGCATCTAATAGTGCTGCCACCGCGGGCACATGTGGGGCAAGGTAGTGCATAAGCGCAAACAATGTTCTCAGGTTGTGGGAGGTGGATCTCCCCGGTATAAAACCAGATTGATCCGGTCGGACTATCAGGGGTAATAATGGCTGAAGGCGAGTGGCCAATAGTTTTGCAAAAATTTTGGCGTCAAGATTAATTAGTGAGAGTGGCCGATATGAATCACACTGCGTGGGATCTTTGTCAGGTTTCAATATAGTTACTATTATGGCCTCCCGCATGGAGTCAGGTAGAATGCCCGTCTCGGCAGCCTCCTGGTAAACCGCCAAGAGTCGTGGTGCTAAGATGTCAGAGTATTCTTTATAAAATTTGGCCGTCAAGCCATCTGCCCCAGGCGTCTTGTCAGCTGATAGGCTACCTATTGCCTGCCGAACATCCTCCACTGTAAAGGGAAAGTCCATGTACTCTCGGTGAGCTCTACCGAACCACAGTAGTTCCACTGTGTCGAAATATTCTTGCAGGGCTTCTGTCGGTGGATGGTGTCGGGAGGTGTACAGGTTTTCATAAAATTCTGCCATCGTGCCGAGAATGTCTGGTGGTGTGTGCACTACAGTGTCTGCATGGGTGCGGAGTTCAGTGATGAATGTGGACCCGTGTGGGTTGCGGAGTATGTTTGCAAGTGTTTTCCCGGGCCTGTCCCCTTCCCCATAGCATCGCGCCTTTGTATGTTTGTGTAAAAATGTAGTTTCCCGGTCGGCTTCTTCTTGGTACTCGGTCAGTTTTACTCTGAGATCAGCCATGATCTCCGAGGTGGGCACTTGGTAATACTGTGTCTACAGCGTGCGTAGCTCTGCCTCCAGTCTATTTAAGCGTCCCCTAATGTCTCGGAGTATTCCTGACTGCCCTGCTATGCAATGGCCGCGTATCACCACTTTAAACGCCTCCCACAGCGTCCCCATCGTGTCTACGGAACCCGAGTTCTGTTCAAAATAATCAGTGATATATGTTCTAAGTGTTTCCCTGAATGCCGAGTCTAAGAGGGCATGGGAGGGAAGTCGCCATGTGAATGGTTGTATGTAGGGCAGTGGGACCGCAAGGGTCAGTGCAACGGGGGAGTGGTCTGATAACGTGCGGGCTTTGTGGTGTGCATCTACCACCCATGCGTGCAGATCCCTTGGCGCCAGCCAGAAGTCCAGTCTGGACCATGCTTTTTGGTGCTGAGTGACACAAGTGCCCTCTCGGGTCGTAGGGTGAAATGTGCGCCATGAATCCACCAGGTGATGGTCCTGTAGTATCCCTCGCAGCACAGCAGTTGCTCGTGGGTGATGCGAGCGGGACACACCCTCTCTATCCACCTCGAGTGATATAACAATGTTGAAATCTCCCCCCCACAGCAGTGCAACACTACCCAGTGACTGTATCTTGTGCCACACATTTTGAAAGAAGGCGGGATCGTCTGTGTTAGGTCCATATACGTTTGCTATGACCACCGGCTGATTGTATAGCGATCCCTTAAGTATTAGGTATCTACCTTCTGTGTCTTATTGTTGTGTGTGTCTGCCAGGGAACTCCCTTCCTGATCAATATGGCCACCCCGCGGGAGTAACTTGAATAACTAGAAGTATACGCTTCCCCCCATCTGTTATTTGACAGTTTCTTTGTAGCGTTATCTCTCAGGTGGGTCTCTTGTAGTAAACATATATCTGAGTTGTGCCTGGCGAGATACGTCTGGACCAATCTCACCTTCCGGTGGTCATTAAGACCGCGAACGTTCCAGGTAATACAGTTTAGTGTGGACAGTTAGTGTCAGCGCACCTCAGTGCCTTACTTGGCTCAGGATCCCACTTTTTGAGTAGCCACGCGCTAGATCCTGCTCTTTTCCTGAATTTTGGTGTCTGCTTGTGAAATGCCTTATTTTGTTCCCTCAATCGCAACATGCCGCTCACCTCAGCTATTCTAAACGGAGCTGTAGTGTAATGAATTTGCCAATATAAAACTTGAACATCCCCTGCCCACCCGCCACCCACACCAACCCCCAATCAGGTTGTGTAGCTCTTTGACCCCTTCCCGCTTCAGAATTCAACCAATATAACATTAAGTCAGTGGGAATTATCCCGTGGGGGCATGGCTTTGCCGGCATACCTCCCTGTCATCATTTCGACAGGGTGGCAGAGCATTGTACGTGCTTAACCGAACAGTTCGAAACAGAAACGAGTGGAAGTGTCAGACTATGCAGTTGCGTAATACACACACCCATTCCTACCAGTTCATACCCCTTCCTGTTCTCAGTCGTTGTCGCTCAGTTGGCTGTGCGGGGAGTCTGCTGCCTCCGCGGTCTTGCGTTGTTGCTGTCGTGCCAGCTGCTTAGCATGCTTCATCGCCGCATTTGCTTCTGTGAATATCAGTGGTTTACCACCCGTTTGTATTCTCAGCTTCGCCGGATACAGCATCGCATATTTTGTGCCAACTTTTTGAAATAGTTTCTTGGCAGGAAGGAATTCACGCTGCGCCGCCTGTACCGCTTGGGTGAAGTCGGGGTAAAATGCAACGCTGTTCCCTTGATGTCGCAGGTCTCCTTTCTCCCTGGGCCAGCCTGAGGACGGTATCTCTATCCCTGTAATTGAGCAGGCGGGCTAGGATTGTTCTGGGTTGAGCACCGGGGGGTGGTCTGGGTCTCAGCGTGCAATGTGCTCTCTCTACCAGGAACATTGCCGACAGATCTGGTCCAAAGAGATCCCTCAGGAGGTCCTCCACGAACTTTTCCATGTTAGCAATATTTGTGGACTCTGGTATCCCCGTTATCCGGATGTTGTTCCTGTGAGACCTCGCTTCAAGGTCTTCGTTGCGGGCTTTAATGACGTCCAGCACTTTATCCATTCGGAGAAGGTGCTCCTGTGTGTCCACTTGTCGGTCGTCTGAGTCCGAGATTCTGGTTTCCAGGGTATCAATTCTGGTCTCATGGTTGTCTACTTTTTGCGTTGCGTTGTCCAGTCGCTGTACCAGGGAGTCCAGTTTTGCATCTATGGCTCTAAGGCTGACTTTCACCTCCCTAAACATGCTTTTGATATCATCCTCCTGTTCCGGCTCCATCTGGGTTTCTGGCACCACTGTGATCGGCGTTGAGCTAATGTCCTGTAATCTGGAGGAGCGTTTCTCAAAATTGATTTTTGCTTGCCTATTTTCCGGTTTCCCCATCGCTGCTTTTCGACTGTAGCGCCTGTCCGCTGCTGGGATAGTCACGCGGCCCAGTCTCTCCAGTTCTGCGGGCCCCGCTTTTCTCCCAGTGTATTGTCGGTTGTCGCGATGAGTAGGTTCTAGGGCTGTGTAGCCCCCTTTCGTTGTCGGGAATATGCCTCTCCGTCCGGTTTTAGTGATCCCTCTCCTCTTGGTTTTCGCACGTTTTGAGGGGGTTTCCAATTGCCGTACTGCTCTCCGTCCCCCGGTTCTGCGCAGGCTATAAATAAATGTCCGCCTAGCTGCAGGGCCCGCTTGCACACCAATGCCCCTCTCTCTATTGCAGTCCCGGATCTTGTGAGCTTCTCATGCAGGTATCTTGCTGCACCTCGCGCCAAAAGGAAGGTATCTGGCTATGCGCTTTTCCGTTACTCTGTGCTTTGCCTTACTCGTGGCCCATCCGCAGTGGCCCTGGCTCTGTGCACGTGGCGCTTATAGTGCAGTGATGAGTGCTCAGTGGTTCATATTGCAGCGTCTCTGGCCCTCGCGATTCACGTGCCCTATTAGCAGATCCCTTGCCACCGTCTCTCTCCCGATTCTGCACGGCAGCCGGCTTGCGCACTCCCTGCTCCCGCACTTCCTCCCATGCTCTAGCGGGTCTCCACTAACCTTGTGAGGGAGCTCCGGGCCAGAGGGCACTTTCCGTGACGAGCACTCTGAAAGCTGGGGACTCGTCAGTTCGGTGCCCGCTGGGACCTGGCTGCACTTTCTCACTTCCGTCCTTGCAAAGCTCGGCTCCCGCCTTTATATCTTTCCGGGCCCTCGCAGGATCTGAAAGCCCGCCCGCTGCTGCTTGGTACCTTTCGCCGCTGCCGCCTCCCGGGGCAGTTGGGTTGTGGGCTCGTCGCCTGCGTGCTCCGCCGCTCCCTCTATGGATGTCTGGACTTTCTCAGCAGGTTCCGCCTCTGGCGTGCCCCCGTCCGGCAGGCTGCGGCGCGATCTCTCGTCCGCTCCCTGCGATGACCGGCTCCCTTGTCGCCGTCTCCCGATGCCATCAGCTCACCCGTCGCCCGATGCACCCAGGTGCGGCTGTCGGCGTCTCTTGGTCAAACTCTCGCTGTTGCAATCGCCCTTCAGGCGGCCGGCGCCATTTTGTCCGCCACGGCTCGGAGTCCACCCGGTCTCGTAGGTTCAGATTTCTCTTAAATTAATAGTCCAATCGGCGGCGAATTCTCACCGATCGCGTCTCTTCGGTGTCTGCTGCGTCTTGTCTGCTTTTTTAAACTGTGAGAGCTCAGTTAAGCATCGGATATCTATCAGATGGTGTGCTCGGCCGGCGGAGCATCTCTAACAAGCGGCCATCTTGCAGCTCGGCTTGGCCACGCCCCCACAGGAGACCCCCTTAGCCCTCCCTGAGATTGAGCTACGAGCCGGTACTGACAACTCTCAGTGGCCATCAAGAAAAAAGCTCTTACTGACTTCCCAAGTTTTTTGCTGGCAAAGAATATTAGTTTTTCAAAACTGAAACACTAAGATCATCCCTCTGCTGAATACAAAAGCAGAGTCAACTTTTTGCCCCTGTTTATTTTTACTTTCAACAAAAGACACTGCAGGGCATCTGCTCTAATCCTCGTTCTCTAGACCCCTGCGATTGAAGGGGCAGTGGTGGATGCGTCTGGGACCTTGGGGAATTCTATATGTTACTATTGTCTGGTTACAACAACTATATATGTCTGAGCCCGGGGACCTCTAGTTTCTACCTAATGTACTACACCCTCCTGCAGATATTTGTTTCTAACTAGAGGGACCTTCAGTAATGACCTAATCTACAAAAAAGATTTCTTTCTGACTCCAGGATCCTTTAGTAACAACCTATTTTACGGCACCTGGCTACACAAAGGATTGGTCTCAGACTCCAAGGACGTCTAGTAATGACTTAAGTTACTGCAGCCTGATAACAGCGAGGACTTGTGTCTGACTCCAGGATCATGTAGTAACAACCTATATTACCGCACCTGGCTAGAGAAAGGATTTGTCTCTGACTCCAGGATCTTTTAGTAACAACTTATATTACGGCAACTGGCTACAGAAAGGATTGGTCTCTGACTCCAAGGACTTCTAGTAATGACTTAAGTTACTGCAGCCTGATAACGGCGAAGAATTGTGTCTGACTCCAGGATCCTTTAGTAACAACCTATATTACAGCTAACCCTGGGCGTAGCAGGCGTAGTGCCTCTACGCGTATTTCCATGGAGTTTAAAAAAAACTCCGTGGAAATACGCTCTGCTCCCTCCTCCCTCCTCCCTCCCAAAGCCTTTTAAAAATGTAAAAGAAGCCACTTACCTGTTGTCTGCCACCTCCCTTGCCTGGCCGCTCTCCGTCCTGCTCCTCACGTCCTTCTGTAATTAAAAAAACACTACGTTGTGTGTCTCTCTCTCTCTCTCTCTCTCGCCCTCTCTCGCCCTCTCTCTCTCTCTCGCCTCTCTCTCTCGCCCTCTCTCTCTCGCCCTCTCTCTCTCGCCCCCTCTCTCTCGCCCTCTCTCTCGCCCTCTCTCTCTCTCTCGCCCTCTCTCGCCCTCTCTCCCTCTGTGTCTTGCCGGTTTTCCTTTGCCGTTTGTACCTCTGGGTACGGTTGGCTCCTTGACTACCTGATGCGGCGCCTGTCTTTCTTTGCCACTGCATGTGTGCTGCTGATGCTCCAATTCTTGGGCTTTTGCATAGGGTGGTGTAGTTCTCGTGGTACACGCTGTCTCCTTGTGTGTATCCTGTCATCCACATACATGTATCTCCTGGTAGTCATGGTTCTGTATATATCGGCATGGTGACGTATGTCGCCATACCTTTCTTTTTTGGCATCCACTGTGATGTATGCTTAGTTTGTATGCTCTGACTCTGTCATACTGTCTTGTCCCTTCTCTGGGACTGTGTCTATTGCGGATCCATGGGATCTGGTGCTCAGTTGACCTTCTTTTTGCAGAAGTTTATTCTCTTTCTTACCATTATGCACTGACCTTGTTGGTTCCGTGTCTTCCTTTCGTTCCTGCTTGGAAGAGGGAGGTCTCGTCCGTCCTCTGACGGGTTGTGGTGCCTTTGCCTCCCCTTCTTATAGCTCCCTTACAGAGCTTCATAGGTCTGGTGTCAGCCGTGCTGGCATTTGCTGTCCCCACCGTCTTTTAGTCCATGTTATTGACAGCTTAGTTCTCTTTGGAACTTGGTGGGTTTTCAGTCGCAGACCCTCCTCCAATGGGGTATGGCTTTGGTATCTATTCTAAGTTAAGGAATCTGCGGCTAGATGTCTCTATCAGATGAACGAGTTACTTCCCTTCGGTAACGATGTATCTGGTAGAGACAGTCTAGCCGCAGATTCCTTAACGACCACCCATCCTCCCCGTTCTGCGAGGACCTTTTCAGGTTGGGTTCTACCCACTTGCCTCCTTATAAGTGGCCTTGTCTTCCTGGTCAGAATGGCTCATTCTGTATTTATCTGTTGCTTCTCCACCCATTCTCGTATTGGGTGGTGGGTTCCTATATCCTTTCACGCTCCTACACCCTAGTTCTTCCAGGGTGGGGATTAATCATGTTCTTTCCCTCCCTCCCCACCCTCATCTATTTTTTATCCATTACTTGGGGTCTCTTTGACTATGCTGCAGTCAATTGAGGGGGGTCTATTTGCCTATGCTACGGTCAATAGGCCTTTTATACGGTGTATGGTTGCACATTCTCTGTTGTTGCACAAATGTGGTCTATTACCATTGGTCATATTGTTCCAGTCTTGTTACCCCTTACAGTTACATCCTGTGGTTGCAGACTGCCTATCATTTACCATGACATTAATTTCCAATGCTGCTTTGCCTCATGGGAGGGCATGGTACTCCGCTTCTGCGAGACTGTTTCTAAGAGCAGATACTCTGCTCTCTCCCTTCAATCCCTTACAGTATGGAGGGCTCTTTCGCTCTCATGCATGGTGTTGTTTTTCACCATTTCTGTTGTTTATTGTCGTTGTTTCAATGATTTTTGGTCTTTTTTGGCACACTGTTCCCGCACTCTCACAGTTTTTAATGTGGCTCCGCGTTGTGGCGCGGAAAAGTTTCACAGTAGAAAACTGACGTCAGCGCGCCGGGAGGGACTTATATGGCTCCATTGACGTCATATCCGTGGACGACGTCAGGACGGAGCCATGCGACGCCGTCTCCTGGCGCGTAGAGGTACTGCTGAAGATTTTTTCCGGATCCAGTCTGACGTCTGGGGATGTTCTAAGTTAAGGAATCTGCGGCTAGACTATGTCTCTACCAGATACATCGTTACCGAAGGTAAGTAACTCGTTCATTACGGCACCTGGCTACAGAAAGGATTTCTCTGACACTCCAGGATACTTTAGTAACATATATAACGGCACCTGGCTACAGAAAGGATTTGTCTCTGACTCCATGATCCTTTAGTAACAACCTATATTACAGCACCAAGCTACAGAAAGGATTAGTCTCTGACTCCAGGATCCTTTAGTAACAACCTATATTACGGCACCTGGCTACAGAAAGGATTTCTCTGTGACTCCAGGATTCTTTAGTAACATATATAACGGCACCTGGCTACAGAAAGGATTTGTCTCTGACTCCAAGGACTTCTAGTAATGACTTAAGTGACTGCAGCCTGATAAGTGAGGACTTGTGTCTGACTCCAGGATCCTTTAGTAACAACCTATATTATGGCACCTGGCTAAAGAAACGATTTGTCTCTGACTCCACAATACTTTAGTAACAACCTATATTACGGCACCTGGCTACAGAAAGGATTTGTCTCTGACTCCATGATCCTTTAGTAACAACCTATATTACAGCACCAAGCTACAGAAAGGATTAGTCTCTGACTCCAGGATCCTTTAGTAACAGTCTATATTATGGCACCTGGCTACAGAAAGGATTTGCCTCTGACTCCAGGATCCTTTAGTAACAACCTATATTACGGCACCTGGCTACAGAAAGGATTTCTCTGTGACTCCAGGATTCTTTAGTAACATATATAACGGCACCTGGCTACAGAAAGGATTTGTCTCTGACTCCAAGGACTTCTAGTAATGACTTAAGTTACTGCAGCCTGATAAGTGAGGACTTGTGTCTGACTCCAGGATCCTTTAGTAACAACCTATATTATGGCACCTGGCTAAAGAAACGATTTGTCTCTGACTCCACAATACTTTAGTAACAACCTATATTACGGCACCTGGCTACAGAAACGATTTGTCTCTGACTCCACAATACTTTAGTAACAACCTATATTACGGCACCTGGCTACAGAAAGGATTTGTCTCTGACTCCATGATCCTTTAGTAACAACCTATATTACGGCACCTGGCTACAGAAAGGATTGGTCTCTGACTCCAGGATCCTTTAGTAACAGTCTATATTACGGCACCTGGCTACAGAAAGGATTGGTCTCTGACTCCAGGATCCTTTAGTAACAACCTATATTACGGCACCTGGCTACAGAAAGGATTGGTCTCTGACTCCAGGATCCTTTAGTAACAACCTATATTACGGCACCTGGCTACAGAAAGGATTGGTCTCTGACTCCAGGATCCTTTAGTAACAACCTATATTACGGCACCTGGCTACAGAAAGGATTGGTCTCTCACTCCAGGATCCTTTAGTAACAACCTATATTACGGCACCTGGCTACAGAAAGGATTTGCCTTTGACTCCAGGATCCTTTAGTAATAACCTATATCTGAAAGAGACACGTTAGTGACAGATTCCTTACCTTAGAATATCCCCAGGCGTCAGGCTGGATCCGGAAAGTTTTTGTGTAGCAGTACCCTTGCGCGTCGGTAGGCGGCGTCGTGCGGCTCCGCGTCCGTCGTCGGCGTCGGGACGACGTCGCGGGCAGTACTTAGACGCCGCCCCTGCGCGCTGACGTCAGTTCTTCTTTTTCCGCGCCAGTAAGCGCAGATCCGGGAAGAGCAGTGCCCTAGTCACTTTTTGACTATTCTTTTTTGTGAATTTTTTCACTGTTTCTTCAACGAGTCTTCACGACTCCTAAGGTGTCGTAGGGATGCCCGGCTTTAAGCCCTGCGAGGCCTGTGGTCGCATGATGTCGATCACGGACCCGCTTCTCGAGTGTCTCTTCTGTCTCGGCCGAGACCACGACACGAAGTCGTGCTCTGACTGCCGGAAACTTCATCCGAAGGCTTTGCGAGAGCGGTCTCGAAAGCTACTCGAGGTCCGGCAGTCGGCTCCGCGCCGCACCAAGCCCCGGTCCTGGGAGAGGTCGAGGGGCCGGTCGCGGAGTCCCCGCCGTCTCGCCGGAATCCAAGTCTTCGCGCTCCTCCGGTAAGTCGAAGCACAAGAAGTCCAAGAGGCGTCATCGCTCTAAGACTTCGCCTCGCCGGTCTCGCGACTCGGCTGAGGCCCCAGTCGGCACCGTCCCCGCGGCCCCGGACATGCCTGTAGAGCCGCCCCCGAATTACCGTTCTTTCCGGGGTCGGGGGCGACTCCGGCCGAAATACAGGAATTCCTGTCGGCCATGGCCCGCCTCTTCGGGCCTTCAGGTCCCTCCGGTGCGCCTTCGGACCCCGCGGGCCCTGATGGGGTTGCCCCGGCGCCGCCGTCGACTCCGGTCCCGGCGCCGCCTGTCCCACCGGCCTTCATCCTGGCCTCGGCCCCGGCCTCGATTCCGGCTCCGGTGGTACCGCAACCCCCATCGACGCCGGTTGACCTGCCGACGCCGATGTCCCCGGTGCCGTTCCTGACGCCGTCCGGGGCTCCGGACGGCGTCGTTCCCCGGTTCTCTCCGGCTCCGGACATGGAGCCGGACCGACGTCGCCGGCTCCGGCGCCGATGAGACCGTGGGTCCCAAATGTCCCTCCTCCTCCATATTTTGAACAAGAGGAGGACCAGGAGAGCTGGGAGGGGTCTGAGGACCCTCTCACACAACAGTGTGAGTTTGATCCGGACTGGGCTGAGGAACTTGGGGATGCCAGTGGTCTAGACACCTCCCCTGACACTGGCATGCTGTCTCCTCCCGTGGCTACGGAGGAGGGAGCTAATTTTGCAACGGTGTTGCGTAGAGCAGCTGGAGCCTTACATCTCCAGTTGCCTACTGTGGCCGCCAGGACTAACCTCCTGACAGAAGTGCTTCAGCCGGCGGCTTCCTCTTCGGAGACTGTGCTGCCGTTTAATGATGCACTCACTGACGTTCTTTTGGGTGCCTGGTCCAAACCCACCTCAGGGGCTCCTGTGGATAGGAACGTGGCCCGACGCCATCGCCCTGCTCCGGGCGACCCCCTGTTTCTCTCCCAACATCCCACCCCTGAGAGCTTGGTTGTCCAAGCCTCTGCCTCCCAAACCGCCTTCCCTACCGCCCCTCCGGATAGGGAATCCAAACGCCTGGACCAATTTGGGAAGAAGGCTTTTTCTTCCTCCAGTGCTGGCTTGCGGTCCGTAAACACCGCTTGCCTTTTGGGCCGATATACCCACTCCCTGTGGGATTCGGTGGCGGCTGCTTTGCCGCAGTGTTCTGAGGAGGTCCAGACACTGCTTACCCGCGCCATTGCGGAAGGGCGAGATGCGGCTAAATACACCATCCGTTGTGGCCTTGATACCGCCGACTCGCTGGGCAGATCGCTTGCGACGACGGTGGCGCTACGTCGCCACGCCTGGCTGAGAACAACTGGTTTCTCGGGTGATGTCCAGAATACACTCATGGACATGCCCTTTGATGGAGTCGGTCTTTTTGGTTCAAAGGCAGACCATGCGCTGGAGCGGTTTAAGGACTCACGGGCTACGGCCAAGTCCCTGGGCCTTTCTGTTGTACGCCCTCCGCTCAGCTTCTGCTTTTCGCCCCTTTCGTGGCCACGGAAGGGGCGCCCAGTCACGTCAGCTGCCCAGCCACCGGCCCGCGCAGCAAGCGTCTCACGCGTGGCCGAGGACTGGATACCGCCGTGGCGGTTCGGGCAACCAGCGTGCGGGTCAGGCCACCACCTCCAACCCGTCCGCGGCCTCCAAGCCCTCCTAGTCCCTCCTTTCCGGTGCACAGCACGCCAGTAGGGGCAGGGTCCGCCATCACCTTCACCACTGGCGTCCCATCACCTCGGACAGGTGGGTCTTGGACATTGTCCGAAGGGGCTACTCCCTCCCTTCGAGACCACCCCCCAGCCATGCCACCTCAATTCCACCGCATGTCAGGGGATCACTTGGTACTTCTGCAGAAGGAAGTCACGGCCCTCTTGGCCAAGAGGGCCATCGAGCATGTTCCGGCCCCAGAAGTAGGGCGTGGTTGCTACTCCCACTACTTCCTGGTGCCCAAAAGGACAAGGAGGACATGCGTCCTATCTTGGACCTCCGAAACGTCAATCGCTTCCTCCGGAAGGAGAAGTTCAAGATGCTCACCCTAGCTCAGGTCTTGACTGCCCTCGACCCTGGAGACTGGTTGGTAGCGTTGGACTTGCAGGACGCTTATTTTCACATCCTCGTCCTGCCGGCCCACCGGCGTTACCTGCGGTTCACGGTAGGCCTCGAGCATTTTCAGTTCACCGTGCTCCCCTTTGGCCTTACAAGTACCCCTCGGGTGTTCACGAAAGTGATGGCGGTGGTCGCAGCTCATCTGCGCCGGGCAGGGGTTCCAGTCTTCCCCTACCTCGACGACTGGTTGCTGAAGGCGGGCTCGTCCCAGGCAGTCGTCTCCCACCTCCAGACTACGGCCGAACTCCTGCACTCGCTGGGGTTCTCCATCAATGTGCCGAAGTCGCATCTGATTCCTTCTCCACAGCTCCTTTTCATCGGAGCAGTTCTGGACACGACGCAGTTTCGGGCCTATCCTCCCGAACGGCGAGTCCGGGATATTCGGGCTATGATTCCGATCTTTCAGCCTTTATCCTGGGTTTCGGTACGGATGACCCTGAGGCTGCTGGGCCTCATGGCCTCCTGCATCCTGCTGGTCAATCATGCCAGATGGCATATGCGGGCTCTGCAGTGGGACCTGAAGTTCCAGTGGGCGCAGCACCAGGGCAACCTGTCCGATCACGTCCAGATCTCGGAGGGGACTGCAAAACAGTTGCAGTGGTGGCTCTCGAACCGGCAATGGGTCATGGGCAGATCCCTCTCCCTTCCCCAGCCAGAGCACACAGTTGTGACGGACGCGTCCCTTCTGGGATGGGGCGGTCACATGGGAGAGGCGGAGATCAGAGGCCTCTGGTCTCCGGCGGAGTCCCGGCTCCATATCAACCTTCTGGAGCTCCGGGCGATCCGACTTGCACTCAAGGCATTCCTTCCCTCTGTCAAAGGGACGGTAGTGCAGGTGTTCACAGACAACACCACCGCCATGTGGTACTGCAACAAACAAGGCGGGGTGGGGTCGTGGACCCTCTGTCAGGAGGCTCTCCGCCTCTGGACATGGCTGGAACATCAGGGCATGTTCCTGATGGTTCAACACCTGGCAGGTTCCCTGAACGCCAGGGCGGACGAACCTGCAGCCGCAGGTGCATGATGGATCACGAATGGCGTCTTCACTCGGAAGTGGCGCAAGGACTCTTTCTTCAGTGGGGAGAGCCTTGGTTAGATCTATTCGCCACCGAAGAGAACGCGCAATGTCATCAGTTCTGCGCGTTGGAATTTCCAAGGCGGCACTCGCTCGGGCGACGCTTTCGTCGCGAGTGGAGTTGCGGTCTGTTGTACGCCTTTCCGCCTATACCACTTCTACCCAGAGTGTTGAAGAAGATTCGGCACTACCGGGCCCAAGTCATTCTTGTGGCTCCGGCTTGGCTCGAAGAGTTTGGTATCCCGAGCTACTCAGTATGAGCGTGGATCCCCCGATCCGTCTGCCTCTTCGGGAAGATCTTCTGTCGCAGCAGCAGGGGACGGTCCTCCACCCGAACCTGTCCAGCCTCCACCTGCTTGCGTGGAGATTGAGCGGCGGCAGTTGATTCCTTTCGACTTGCCTCCCGAAGTTTATGATGTCATTCTGGCAGCCAGGCGTCCCTCCACTAAGGTGGTATACGCCTGCAGGTGGAACAAGTTTGTGGCATGGTGCACAGCAAAGGCTGTGAATCCCCTTTCTGCCCCTCTTTCTGAGGTTCTTCTGTTCCTTCTTTCCCAGGCCCAACAGGGTTCTGCCCTGGGTACCATCAAGGGCTATCTTTGTGCCAGCTCGGCCTTCCTCAGGCTTCCTGATCAGCCCTCCCTTTTCAAGTCCCCTGTTGTTAACAGGTTTCTAAAAGGCATTACACACCTCTTCCCTCCTGTTCCGTTTGTGATGCCTCAGTGGGACTTGAACTTGGTTCTTACCTTTCTTATGTGCGCTCCCTTTGAGCCTCTACATAACTGTCCTCTTCGTCTTCTGACTCTCAAGACTGCCTTTCTGGTGGCCATCACCTCTGCTCGGCGGGTGAGTGAGCTCCTGGCTCTTTCATGCAAACCTCCCTTTCTGTCTGTCCATCCAGACAATGTTGTTCTTAGGACGCGTCCGTCCTTCTTGCCAAAGGTGGTTACTGCCTTCCACATTGGGCAGACCATCACTTTGCCCACCTTCTTTCCGCCTCCGCATCCTTCCAGAGAGGAAGAGAGGCTCCACCGTCTGGACCCAAAACGTGCGCTTTCTTTTTATATTAACCGCACACAACACTTCCGGGTGGATGACCAGCTCTTTGTTGGCTAAGTGGGCGCCAAAAAAGGTCGGGCGGTGCACAAGAGAACCATCTCCCGCTGGGTAACCTTGTGTATCAAAGCCTGCTATTCTTTGGCTAAGAAGGAGCCTCCTGTTGGCCTGCGTGCCCATTCCACCAGGGCAACGGCTGCTACCACGGCCTTGGGCCGCGGTGTTCCGCTGCAGGATATCTGTCAGGCAGCTACGTGGGCCTCGCTGCACACGTTTACAAAGCATTACTGCCTTGACAGTCAAGTCCGGAGGGACGGCTTCTTTGGCCGTTCTGTCCTCCGGGACTTCCTCGTCAGATCTTTGTTCGCAGACCCACCACCGGGGTTGGTATTGCTGGGGTATCTATTCTAAGGTAAGGAATCTGTCACTAACGTGTCTCTTTCAGATGCACAAGTTACTAACTTGTGTAACGATATATCTGTAAGAGACAGTAGTTAGTGACGGATTCCTACCGCCCACCCATCCTCCCCGTTCTGCGAACTGATTTCTAGGGTTAAGGACATCCCTTTCAGGGCCCTAGTATTTTTCAGACACCTATGTCAGCTTCTTGCATGGCTCTGCGTTCCTGGCGCGGAAAGTCGTGTACATAACTGACGACAGCGCGCAGGGGCGGCGTCTAAGTACTGCCCGCGACGTCATCCCGGCGATCACGACGCCGACGACAGACGCGGAGCTGCACGACGCGCAAGGGTACTGCTACGCAAAAACTTTCCGGATCCAGCCTGACGCCTGGGGATATTCTAAGGTAAGGAATCTGTCACTAACTACTGTCTCTTACAGATATATCGTTACACAAGTTAGTAACTTGTGCATTACGGCACCTGGCTACAGAAAGGATTGGTCTCTGACTCCAGGATCCTTTAGTAACAACCTATATTACGGCACCTGGCTACAGAAAGGATTAGTCTCTGACTCCAGGATCCTTTAGTAACAGTCTATATTACGGCACCTGGCTACAGAAAGGATTGGTCTCTGACTCCAGGATCCTTTAGTAACAACCTATATTACGGCACCTGGCTACAGAAAGGATTGGTCTCTGACTCCAAGGACTTCTAGTAATGATTTAAGTTACTGCAGCCTGATAACAGCCTGTGCCTGAATGATTTTTGCTAGTGCAAGTTTTAGATTTGATGTTCATCGCACTTGCACAATTCATGGTTAACATATTGTATTCTATACTTAGGGTAGTTGTGGTCAGCTTCATTAAGCTTTTGCCTATTTTGCTCCAAAACCTTCAAGTTGAGACGCGTCAGTCACGTCTCCCCTTCTGTCTGCAAATTTTCCCTTTTCTTTTTTTAAGCTGCACCTGGATGGGGTCAGAGGCAGCATTACCTCCTTTTTTATTTTTTGCATGTCCTCTCCGTGCTGTTGATTTACGTTGGACTCATAGCACCTCCAAATTCACCCCAATGACCAGGTCCTCAGCGCCCTTGAGGGAGCAAAACCATATCCCAAAATCTCTCTGACGGTTCTCCCACAGATTAAATTGCATGCCAAGGCTCTCTCCCAACATCAATTTAGAAGAGTAGGGAGTTTAAGTAATGGATACCACTCAGTAACTGAGTTCTAGATCAGTGAAAGGTTAAATGTTTTTTTATAAAAATGTAAAGTTAATCATTATAGAATGAGTGCCATGAAGGTTCCAAATACCGAATTATACTGAATATCCCCGAGCAGACAAGGCGCCCTATTATGTATAGGGCGCACTTTCCCTGTATGCGCCCTGGCGCACCATAAAACAGGTGCGCCGGGTGCAAACAGGGAAAGTGTGCCCTGTTATATAGAATGCACTGCCCCCAGGGCAACCGCGAACTCGTGCTGCCCTGGGGCAGCACATTCAAGTGAAATACAGAGCCGCTTTGAAGCAGCCGCTCCCTGTTTCACTGTGCAGGCGGCAACCTGCCTGTACTTTGGAGGGGGATTAGAGATCCCCTTGCAGGCGGGTGCAGTCAGTGACTGCCCTCGCCTGCAAGGGGGATGTCTGGGGGTGCATAGGACCCTCTTTACCCCCTGCAGAGTGCTTCTCTCAGGGGGCGCACTGACAGTGCACCTTCTAACAGGCAAAGGGATTCCCTCATTTGCATCGGGCACGCCCCCATGCATATGAGGGACGCCCCCTTCAGATAGCGCTGGCACTTTGTGCGCCAGCACTATCGGCATTACAGAAGGGGCCACAGAAGTGTCTGCGGCCCCGTCTGTAATACCAAAGCGCCCTGAAGTGTGTGCAAAGTGGGCGCAATCGCCCCTTGCGCCTCCGGGCACTCTCTGTAATACTGCCTAGGCCCAAATGAGCAGCGAAAATCAGATAGAAATCGGGCAGCACCCCTGATGGACAAGGCAAGTCTTCTATCTCACCCCAAAGCCGAGGGGTTCTTATACACAATTCTTACATAGAATATTAGGAAAACTGCGAAATCACAGTGGTGTGAGCAAGGGTATCATTTCTGGTGCAAATAGGAATACAAATAAAAAATACTAGTCATTACCTTAACACATAAACAGTATCTCAGTTTTAAAAGAATTATTCAGCACCCTCTCTGTTAATATCGTCCGGAGATGTTCAATATAATATGCAGCACTGACAAGGGGATTCTCTCTTGATGAATGGATCCAGGGTAAAAAACAAACAAGTTAATATATTTGTTGTTAACTTGCATCTGCACCACAGCAAGTTCATCCTAGCCAGCCAGTTGCGTCAGTGGAGTTCACCTTCTGTCCTCCGCGCACCTTGTGTCAGCCAGGCCTGCGGGGCGAGGGGGTGTGCAGGGGGCAGCTGGAGTGAACCACAGTCATGGCATCCATATTGTTTAAAATGGCGTTTGAAAAGGAAATATGGCATACCTAAAACATATCAATAAACATATTTCTGCACATCATATAAAACTTGTTTCAATCGCAGTTATGTTAATCCAGTCCATATATGTAAATTCAAGTGTGAAAATTCATTTTAATCGACATTATTAATACACAAAATTCGAAACACGAAAAACGGTTCAACACCTTGTATCAGGAGTGTAAAAACTGTGGCCCTCCTTGCTGAGGGGCGCCAGACACGTAAATGAGCCGAATACAGTAGCTGAGCCCCAGATCCCAGCGGCCAGGAGGGGGCGCTGCAGGGGCATTGCTTGTACGCAAGATGCTGCTTGCGCGCCTTGTGTGGCGTGAGTTACATTGTGGTTATGTCCCCCTCCCCTCCTAGTGCCGGTGCATTAGCAAGCCCCCCTCTCAAGGCCCGAGCGGTAAACATGTCAGGGACGTCAGATGGAAGCCATCGCTGCAAGACTAACCCGAGGCGGGAAGGTGGCTGCGCCGGAAGCAGGAGAAACCATTGCTCGGGTTGAGAGCATCTCTGGTTGTTTGTTTTCAGTTCTGTCCTCGACGCATGCTCTGCCTACCTGCGTCACTTGTTTTCATGAAGAGTAGACCCTGGAGGCGCGGGTAATCTGCGGGAATAACAACTTGAGTTGACTAAATCCCCAGAGTTCACCTTGACACAGAATGATAATTCACTGGAAGGAAAGAACACGCCATAAAACCAAGTGCGCGCCCGCCTCTGCTGTTCACGAGGACACCTTGTCATGACATGCATGCATTAACAGCCCCCTAGTTTACTGGTCGCTTGTGGGACATTTCCATGTTTGTAGTGTACATGTGTGACATTCAAGGCCTTATGTTTGGATATTCTTGTGAGAAGAATACATCCGTTGTGTCCAGTTTACAGATATTAGACTCGGCCTTGGATACCTGCAATAAGCCGTAGTGCCAATATCGGCAACACACCCAACCCGCAAACACAGCAATACCATAATAAAGAACACACAAGACACATTGGTTGTTGGAGAAAACATTGCTGCAGGTTTATTTTGCATAAGAAATATGCCAACATGCTGGGTCAACTTACGGGCAATCCAAGGGCAGACAGCCCCTATGCTGCTTGCCCACCTGATGAGCCAAATTGCACCGTGGCATAACCAATCGGTGCAAACTATTTTGGGGGATTACCCCTTACATCCTGTAGACCACCAGTCCACCCATTTACTCACGCCCCTTGAGGGGGCGGAGCGTATCCAGGCAAGCCCCTGGTTGCTCAGGTTTACAACCGCCCGAAGGACTAACGGGGCGCCGTCGTTCCTCCAGGGTCCTGCCATAAGGACTTCCTGGGGCTATTTGGCATATGCACCCTTCTTCTGGTCCTGAAGAGGGTACCCCTATGTACCATTCAGCCTCTGGATCGCCCTATAACTCCGCCTGCAACACAAAATAACAAGTTAATGGCCTTCCTACCCTAGCCACCCATCCAGCCGACACGCCGGGTAAGCGGTAGGGAGAGAGAAGGCGTGGAACCTCGGTGCAAAAGGATCGCCGGATATGGGCGGAGGAGGTAAATATACCTGGCCCCCGCCCACTCGGCGCGCCGGAAATGACTATAGGAAGTTCTAGACCCCGGAGGTCCAGACACTAGCCCGTCGGGTTTGTGCCTAATGTGGCACTAAGGTGGCCGCCCTCCTATGGGGGCCCCCTGCGTGGGCCGCGGGCAGCCTCATAGTGCCAATATCGGCAATACACCCAACCCGCAAACACAGCAATACCATAATAAAGAACACACAAGACACATTGGTTGTTGGAGAAAACATTGCTGCAGGTTTATTTTGCATAAGAAATATGCCAACATGGTGGGTCAACTTACGGGCGATCCAAGGGCAGGCAGCCCCTATGCTGCTTGCCCACCTGATGAGCCAAATTGCACCGTGGCATAACCAATCGGTGCAAACCATTTTGGGGGATTACCCCTTACATCCTGTGGACCACCAGTCCACCCATTTACTCACGCCCCTTGAGGGGGCGGAGCGTATCCAGGCAAGCCCCCGGTTGCTCAGGTTTACAACCGCCCGAAGGACTAACGGGGCGCCGTCGTTCCTCCAGGGTCCTGCCGTAAGGACTTCCTGGGGCTAATTGGCATTTGCACCCTTCTTCTGGTCCTGAAGAGAGTACCCCTATGTACCATTCAGCCTCTGGATCGCCCTGTAACTCCGTCACAGCTCTGGGTGTGGCACCCGTCATACCCAGGGCCCCCCACCAAGGCAGGCATTCTTACTTGCACCCTACTGATTCTAGGGCATCACCCAGGTCCAACAAAACAGGTCCATGCCATACTAGACAAATGGACCCCCCTCCACATCAAAACATCCTGTGGTCTTGGCATGGAAGAGCAGAGTCTGATAAAGCCAGGAACCCTTCAGTTCCGTGAATTTTGCGCCTGGCGCTGTTTTACCCTCCTGCGAGAAATTTCAACGTCCTCTCCAGACCCAGACAATTCCCATTTACCTCTGGCATGGTTACCAGTCCTTTTGGCTGGACAATTCACATCTACCTCTGCAGGTGTTTCCCGGCCATATCGGGGGAAACCTTGCAATGTAGCACTAAAGAGACCATGCCTAATTCACAGAGCCCTTCAGATTTTATATGGTTTTGAATTTGCGATGAACCAAGCCCTCATGCTTGGTGGGCTTGTGCATGTCTTTTTTACCCTTCCGTAGGCAAATTCGATGGCCTACACTTAACTTGGGAACTACTGTCTCTGTCTTAACCACAGCTTTATTTACCCCCAAGGGCATGCTCACTGGCCACCCCGGAGTTGCGGCAACTGCTCTCTACTTTAACCATTTTCCAGGAAAAAATCCCTATGGTGCCCTCAGCGCCCATAAGGGCCTTCTTGTTAGGAGTTGTCGCGTCATGTGTTTACCCATTACCGCCCAGTCCCTGATCTAAGGCTCTGCTGGTGAACATGGTGGAGTTCCCTCCAAGGCCTTCAGTATAATTAACAGTTATTAATTGTGGCCGCACAATACCCTTCTCTCTACCTGCTGGCCTCCATTGTATGGGAGTACAACGGCGGCCAGAGATATTACTATAGAAATGAAAACTACTGCTCTCCTCTTGACCAGGCTTCTGCGTGGTATGCTCCCTGTGTTCACTGTGTACCGTTATGTGCAGTTCCATATGGGAGGGGGTGGGGGGGTTGACCAAGCACTTGGTTACCCCCCTTGCTTGGCAAGTCCACATTTGGAGGTTCACTGATGACCATGTGCTGCACCAAGAGAAATACGGACCCCCTGGGGAGGGTCATCGGGCGGGGACAGGGGGAGTCTAGTGACAGATGCTGTGACGCCATGCTGGAGTCCCCTCCCGAATAGTTGCCCACAACCCTGCACACACAGGGGGAGTCTTGTGACAGATGCTGTGACGCCCTGCTGGAGTCCCCACTTGAATAGTTGCCCACAACCCTGCACACCATTTTATAGGTTCTACGCAAGGTTGCACCTAGTTTGCTCAGAAATCACATGTACACATATTAGCACATAATGCTACGCAAGATTGCACTTAGTTTGCTCAGAAGTTGAGGTGCACACACATTAACTCCTGGTGCTCCAGCGCACCTCAGCCCTGAAGACTAAGCCCTTGTTTTACCCCCGTACTTGCTTATTCCCACACCTTGGGGGTTCACACTGATAACTGTGTACTGCACCAGCAGTGGAAGTTTACCTGCTCCTTCCAAATTTGAATTTTCCTGGATAATGGAATGCCAAGTATTCTTATTACATTGTACCCTTTTTATGCTTCTACCCTTTGTTCCCCCATCTTTGGGACAGCAGCACCCTTGTCAGCTGACCCTTCCACATACAGCCTAGCTACTAAGGCTAGCAGGGCAGGGGATTTTTTGCTTGACTGGAGCAGCCTGTAACCTGCCCTCAGTTCCAGGCTGCAATACTTTGCTGAGTTTGACTAGGCATTAGCAACGTTGTACTTGGTTTGCTCAGAAGTCGTACTGCACACATTCACACATGGTGCTCCAACGCACCTCACCCCTGAAGACTAAGCCCTTGTTTTACCACCGTACTTGCTTATTCCCAAACTTTGGGTGTTTGCACTGATAATCGTATACTGCACCAGCAGTGGAAGTTTACCTGCTCCTTCCAAATTTGATTTTTTTGTTGTTTTTTTGTTGTTGTTGAATAATGGACATTCCAAGTATTCTTAATACATTGTAGCCTTTTTATGCTTTTACCCCTTGTTTACCAGAGTGCCGGAAAGGTTAGTCAATGCTGTGGATTTGAGGACACGGAGTACCATATGAGCAATTTTACCTGCACCTTCTAAATATGACTGCAAATGTGCACTGGTAATAGTCAGCATTGGTGTTCCAAACGCTTCCCCCCCCCAACAGTCTTGGAGTAACAGCACCTATTTTGGCATGACAAACTAATGCAACCCACCTGGCTGACTGGTGGGTCTAGCGTATGTAGCCCATAACCCAGCTTCTGCTAGAGGTATACCAGTGTGTTAAACAGGGCCAATGCTTTTGGCTAGTGAGACCCTGGAGTAAATCATACACACAAATTGCCTGCCCTTTATTTTTCCATTGCCTGCAAGTCCATCACCGTCTGAAGGTGATCTATAGCTGCTGAGTCACCCTGCTGCTGTCCCCACCCTGGCATGAGTGGCCCAGTGCAAAACTTCTGTTAATGTATCCCAGGAAGCAGACAAGTGGATGGTAAGAACGGTAGGACAGTCTGAACAGGATCGAATCCCAGTCTAACTGCGGACTTTGACTGGATGTTGTTGTGTTGCCGTACCGGTGCACCCCCCCCTGGTGTGGATTTCCCACCAATCAGGTTGGAAGTATTGCTGGGATGCCGGAGAGGATATGTAGGTAGCATTACTACACCGTCAGCCAGCATCCTCTAACAAGTGTACCCCACACCTTGATGACCCTGCCCCCTTTTTACGGACACCACTCCTAAACCACCTTTCTGGACCAGCTATGGGACAGGCAGTCTCGTAGCAATAAGTGACACGTCCAGTGGAACCCACTGGTATGCAGAGGGACATTCCCGTTAACTGGCCACTAATTTTGCACCTCACCCGAATTATTGATACAACTGTATTAAACCAATGTTGTGTCATAGTCCAGTACCGTTGGGGAATTGTCTTTTTGTGCCTCACCAAGTCAGTCAGTCCCTTCCTCATTTATCCAGATAAAATTTCGCAGTAATTGCATTCTATCTGGGATGAAAGGTTGATAGACGCACAGGGATTGATCCTGTGACCGTGAGGTTGAAACCACCACTATACCCAGCAGGTGAATCAGTCCAGGCTTTCTTTCCCATGACCCCTCCTATGCCCTTTGAAATCACCATAAAACCTGCAAGTGGCCATGTGGCAGGCACCCAAGCGGGACCTGGCAGTCCTCTTTAACCTTCCTATCCTTGCAGCATAGCAGCACTGACTGCTGCAGATGTCTTGTTGCTCGAGCGTCCAATACTTGCCCCTATTGGACTCAGTAAATATTTAAATTACTTTAAACAGTGTATATGAATGAAACGATGCACAGGCAATTGAAAATTTAACATGTACTGTAAAGTGACACATTTTGGACTTGTCCGTCAGATTAAGTTGATCGCCTTAGATCAATTCGAGTGACCAGTGCAAGTGAATATCACAGAACCAAGTGTGGACGATAAGTGACCCCAATTGAACAGACAGAAACTTACTGTGGGTGGGTTGTCCAAATGTAGCTTGGATGTGGGGGAATTACCCACCCCACGTGCATCAATTACTGTACAGCTCCGCTCCCACTCCCCAGGATGTGAATGGTAGCAATGTGAGTGGTCCAAATGACATCCATGTCAAATTTAAGATTCACAGATTGTTCCAAACGCAGCCCCCCCCCAATGGAGGGTCTTGCAAGGACCCCCTCTGCCTCTGAGTGAAACCTAGCTACTTTGCACTCAGTGCACATACATGTCATTAAGAGAGACCCTAGCAACAACTTGGCGCACTGCTGCTACGGGAGGATACAATCTGTTGCCCCCGGCTCTATGTGGCCACTTGTTAACCTTTGGATGGCCACGAACGTTTATATAGCTATTTTTACAATTGCATCTGACTGGGGGGGACATCTAGAATGACTTTGTCCTGCAACTATGTGGGATCACAAAACTTTCCGCATAACTCGACCATATTCCTAACTAGGGACAAAATCGAGCACCATGCCCCCAGGCGTGCACGGATTGCCTGCAGGGGGTTTAGTGTACATACATAAAAAGCTGTAACTAAAATAGCATTAAAGTTGGGTATAGCCTAGGTGATTGTTCCCTTGAAGTCCTGTATGGGGCCTACTTCACACACAAAGAAATGCCTACTCTCTTGAAGGAGAATGATGCACAATTGAACTGGTGGCTATTAACATTACTCACGCCTGCATATACTATGCTCAGAACAGGGAACACTTGCTCTATAATTCCCTGGATTCTTGCCTGGCATTCCTTTATGCCCAGATATACAAAGCGATAATGCTCTACTTTGTCATAATGACCCGAAAGGCACCTCAATCCCGCAGAGACAAGATGAGGTATGCTAACCTGCCCCAAACTCTGCGGAAACAACATGTGCGAGCTTGCAACAAACCTCTGGAAAAGCTTGCCAACCAACAAACCATCTCCCGAACCCGGGGGTCATGCAGCCACTCCTAGGCCTGAATACTAACCAGGTTAAGATTATGAATGGTATCGAAGGACCCATCTCTTGGCGCATGCTTGCAACACTTCCAACTGCATCACCCTAGTCAGTAAAACCAATGCAGGGTAGCATGCGAAGCATGAGCCCACGCCGAAATCGCCTGCCTGTGCAAGCAGACCAAGCATTCATCGCTCCCCAATCCGTCCAAACTGTCGATGATAACCCTAGGGTGTTGTGCGGCTCTCCCCACCCAGCTTAAACCTGCTGGACCCAGTTTCAAGTCAACGGACAATTAGTCAAAGGCATGTTAGCGGTAGGCCAATCCTCCCTTCAGATTGAAACAAGGTATTGATTAACAAGCATGCTCATCTATTGCAGGAGTCGTCGACATTTGACTGGCACAAGGTGTACCTTAAGGGGTAATTATCTTGCACCGTTATCCAATGTGCCACCTGCACACTTAAAAGTACTTATTAAAGCCACCTGCTGTGCTACTGGTTCTGGCCCGAAACCGGACGCCCCCTTGGCATTGGATTAAAAATTTAAGCTGACGTCTGAGCTAGGTATTGCGTGCCGCATAGTCCTGCCTCTTCTGCTATTGTACCTGTCAATTAACTCATCCCGTAACACTGGACCTACAGCCAGCCAGGACCACTGATCCTGCCACTGGTTGGCAGTTGCGCAAGGCAAACGAGCAACACTTTGGCTAACTCGCAAGAATATTGACAATGCTTCCGTTCTGAACTGATGAGACTGTGCAAGCTCTGTCCTGAGTTTCTTTGACATACATCACAGTCTAAAAAAAAAACCCTACCACATTACAACTTACTCAAAGTGTTACTCCAGAGCTCGCATGCTGCACAAGCTATCAGCGCTCCACTTGAGCACCAGTTGCGATACAGATTGACCCATTCATTTGTCATGCACGGGGGAATTGAGTGATTTGCCCAGAATCACAGGATGTTGGGCGTTCCTGCTGCGACTCGAACCTGGTTCCCCAGCAAGGCACTAACCCAGCCCAACCCTACTTGGCTTCTGCCCAGCCAGTGCATGTGCTTACCAGCCCAGAATCGCCGTCCGGATGGGCGCCCTATTATAGCCCACCAAAACAGGCTGCTCCCGTCACCCCACCCTAGCTGGCGCCAGGCGCCACTGCCACTGCTCCACCGATGCTGCCCGACTGCCTCACTATGGTAACAGGCAGAAGGAAACAAGCTGCAATGCGACCAGCCCGCTGCAGTTGTGAATAGGATTAATGCAAGCTACCACAAAACGTAGCAGGAATACAATCTAGTAATCAACATTATAATTAATAAGGACCAACCAGAGCAACTACGAAGTAATGCCCCCAGCAGGCGTACTGTTTAATTAGCATTGTGAGTGGTCATATAACTAATTTAACCAAATGTGTGCATATGTGAAAGAGGCTGCGATGCATGTTTCATGCCTTGGGCTACTCAAACACACTAACGCACAGTAAACTGTACTAAAATCAACACTGTGGGACCCTGTAGTTAATTAGACTTGCCAACCAGACACAGGGATATGATAGGGTTTTGTGATCATATTGTGCATAAAGCCAGCTTAAATCTGCACGGGGAATAGGCAGCTGACGCAGCCAATCATATTATTATGAATTCATGTAACTTAACATGTCGCACCAACAGTTTCATTTAATTTTAGTCCACCTGTATGAACGATGGAGGAGTGAGGCCTTCGCCCCCATGCAGCCCAGCATTTAAGATCGAAATAACTAGTTAGCGCATAGATATTGCAACAGTCACCACGCAAAACTACCCTTTCTTAACCTGGAGCTAGCCACAACTTCACAACCAATGCATCTAGAGACCCTGTCACAAAAGTTTAGGTGTCCGATGAAAAGCGGCACCACCTGTGTATGTTGACTCGTATATTCTAAATCAACCTGGACTACCCTAGTAATCACACCTGACGTGAATGGTACGTGTGATGTCCTATTGACCCGTGGCTTTATCCCTATGCCATGTACTCTGCTGTAACGGAGCGCTTCTGTACATTCAGATGATACATGCTCCTCAAGAGGATGCCTGGGATGCCAAGGATCTCTATCTGATGGCTCAGTCACACTAACCAGACAAACACAAAGCAGTGAGCCCCCATCTCAAGTGTCACTGCTCCTGCAGCAGCCAGAACAGGAAGCAACCGTGTGTGGCAACCTCCATAGTTTCCTCGCTATTTTGCACCCACATGTACTGTCTACATTCAGAACACCCTGAATGATGTCAGAAGGGCGGGCGGCCGGCCCAACAGCAGCGCGGAAGCGGAGCCCCCGAAATCCCCACAGCAAAAGGCCTCAACACGGCAACCAGAGCAGGCAGCACACAAGGACCAACCAGCAATGGACTGGCGCATTGCGCCCGCCCCACATGTGGCAGTAAGTGCTCAGCTCGTCGCCCAAACGCGACAAGTGCACAGAGCAGAAAATTACAAAATGTACTTCATTGAGAGCACACACAAGCGTCATCCCAATGCGATCAAGACATGGCGGCGGCTGCATAGGACCTAGCACAAACAAACAACGAAAATGCAAGAAAAACGGCAATGCACAAAACCATCGCCAATTGGTCCCCACGCGCCGCCCCTATTCCCCCCCCCCCGGTCGCCAAGCCGAGGCCCCCCTCTGCAGGGATCCTCAACCCCGTTGCACCGCCGTCGAGCCGCCCACCCCTCCAACATCACCCCAGGTGCTGTCGGAGAGAGCTCCGTTCGGACAGGCTCTCCAGTTTCGCCCCTCGCAACTGCCGCGAGTGGCTCAGTGCCATGAGCCGTCTGGCACCAGTGAAAGCGCTGCAGGCGCTCGTGCATGAACCCATGCAGGGCTGGGAAATAACTGCCTATTTATATGGCGTTTTTTACTTGATGGTTGTTTATCGACCTGATGGATGGAGGGCTGAACTGACTGCCCAGCTTCGAATCTGAAGTTCACACACAGATCTCAATAGCGTGCGCTGAACTCGCTGAGCTACCTTTACAGCGAGACTACTGGCCCACAGGGTAATCTGGGGCTGCCCGCGGCCTCCTGCAACATGCAGCTGTCCTGCCCCTCGCAAGCCGGGAAAAAACAGGCGGCACTCCGGCGGCCGCAGCCGCCAGCCCAACCATCCGCACACAACGGAACCGGGAACCCAGGCAGCCTCAAAACCCAGACCGCCAACACTAACAAGGCTGGTCGGCCTAGACAAAGGCCCCACCCGGCCCCCACTCACCGCCCACATCGCCTGCAAACACGATCACGCAAGCCTGGACAACGCAACCAGCGACACGTCTAGACGGCGTGGAACCTCGGCGCGAAAGGATCGCTGGATGGGCGGGGGAGGTGAATATACCTGGCCCCCGCCCACTCGGCGTGCCGGAAATGACCATAGGAAGTTCCGGACCCCGGAGGTCCAGACACTAGCCCGTCGGGTTTGTGCCTAATGTGCCACTAAGTTGGCCGCCCTCCTATGGGGGCCCCCTGCGTGGGCGCGGGCAGCCTCAGAACTGCTTGTACACTTTTTTTGCAGTTTTATATAGCCCGATCTCGCGTCAAGGGCTTTAGAGCGCTTTAGAAGAGAAGTAGGTTAGATCACACTAAGTGATTTGCCCAGAATCAAAGGATGTTGAACCGGAGCCAGGACTCGAGCCTGCTTCCTTAGTTTCAACGTTTGCCACCTCTGGCCCTTGTGCCACCACCTCCCACAGTCCTTCCTTGTTCTCACTTGAGGGTCTTGCAAACATTACTGACCGGTTGAGTCAAGGATCCGCTCCACTTGGGACAGCTCCACATAGGTGCCAGCGCTGCTCTCCGGAGTGACAGATCCCCTGCTCTCCTTCCCAGTGCTTGAAATGGAAAAATAGAAGTGCAGGTACTCTGTACCAGAGTACCTGCTTCTTTCTGAGAAGTGCCGGTACTCCAGTTAAACGTACCACGTCACTCTCGCTCTCAAAATAAAAAGTGCCGGTACTCAGTACCAGACAGTACCGGCCCATTTAAAGCACTGCTCCTACCTTGTTAAAACACCTGCTGAGGCAGGGCTTTCAGAGTTGGTTCCGCACTGACCTTTGTGCTTTAGAGCTGGCATTGCAGGACCCTCATCAGACGAGGGTCGCAGTTCCTATTTGAGGGCTCCTTCCCGTAGAAAGCAGTCTACCTCCCATGACCGTCTACAGTACAACCTTAGTGCAGAGGGACCGGTAACATTGAGAGACCTACACCAGTGCTTAATTTGAGCCAGTGGTTTCCGGTGCTCAGCACTGGTACTTAATTGTCAACACCGGAACTTATGACAGCCTACCACATAGTGGCGCTGGTTGTCTAATTTAGAGGTGAGCACACAACAGTTGTTTATTATTTGATGTGATGGTTTGTAGTTATGTTATATTGATTTGTATAGCGCACTAATCACCGAGAGGGTATCCGGCGCTTGGGCATGTGTGTAGGTGTGAGGTCCCCAGGATGCTTATACAAAGAGCCAGGTCTTCAGCTTCTTGCAGAACTCAAGAAGTGAGGAGGAGGCTCTTATGTGTTTAGGGAGGTAGTTCCATGCCTTGGGTGACGTGTAGGCGAAGGAGCAGTTTCCAGTTTTGCTTTTGTGTATGCGGGGAATGTATGAGTGTGAGGTGTCTGGTGGGTTTGTGAAAGTGTATGCAGCTGTTCAGGTATTCTGTTCCTGTGTTGTGTAGGGCTTTCTATGTGTGCATGAGAAGTTTGAATTGGCCCCTCTTGTGAATAGGGAGCCAGTGAAGCTTTCTTGAGTTTCGGTGTGATGTGGGTACGACGTGGGAGGTAGAGTATGAGTCTTGCAGTGGTGATCTGAAGTCCGTGTAGGAGTTGTTTGGAGATTCCAGCGTAGAGCGCGTTGCTCTACTCCAGCCTGCTGGGGATGAGTGCTTGCGTGACGATCCTTCTGGTGTTCTGAGGCAACCAGATCTTTCATAGGATGCGTAGGATGTGGAAGCAGGAGGTGCACACACTACGTTGACTTGAGCATTCATGTTGAGCTTGTGGTCTAGGACGATTCCTAGATTTCTTGCATGGTCTGTGGGTGTTGGTTCCAGCTCCGACGGCCACCAGTTGGAGTCCCATAGGGAGTTCTTGTTCCCAAAAATCAGTGCTTTTATCTTGCCGAAGTTGAGCTGCAGGCAATTGGTTCGCATCTAGTCTGCTACCATGTTCATTCAGTTGCTGAAGTTGGTTCTGGTGGTGGCTGTCTTGCCCGTCAGGGAGATGATGACTTTGGTATCAAAATGTTTTCCCATCTTGTTGTAGGAGAAAATATTCATAGTAGTGATCAGAGATCTTCACATTCACGTAGTGCCAAGCATTATACTTATCTAATTTGTGTTCGATGTATTTTTTCACTTACAATTCAACAGTGTATGTGTCTTGTAAACTAAGGCAGTGTTCATTAGCTAGTTCTGTTTCAGTATGAGCAAATAAAGTGTGCCACTCCAATTATCTAATTCATCTGATATAAATATTCGACTGCCTTGTAAACGCAGCCCAGAGCTGCGCACGCGCAGATCATGGATTATACAAACTTACGAGGTATGGTAAGTCTGCGATGGATTCAGCTACATTCAAGCAGCTCGTTTATTGCTGTTTGTGCTTGTTGCTGCAGTTGCTTATTAATAAGTGAAAAACGCTTGTCTCCAGAGTCTATTTTAGTTTCTCACAACTGAGCAGGATAGTGTGCACTTCCTTTTCCATTCTACATAATGATGTATTTAGGAATCACATCATACCAACAGCATTTTTGGTGAACACTAAGTATTACCACGCAACGCTTAAATTAGAGATATTTGAAGTTTTCCTACATTTGATTTGTAGATTCATCTTAAATTGCGGGTTGACATTTCTTTTAAAGTTTAGCGTTGGTGCAAAAAATGAGGCAAAAATATTTTGAATACATTTTTCTTCTTGTGTAAAAGGTATGGCACACACAGATTTGGCTCGAGTCTTCGCATCAACCATATAATATAAACCTTTGTGCTAGTGCAAAAAAACTCTGCTTTGCACTAAGTTTGAGGACAAATCAGGTTACTACTTTTTTTTTTTACTACATTTTCAGCCAAAATAGTGCAAAATATTTATGCACCAATTTTGCCCCATGAAAAATCATTTAAAATAGTTATGCCATCAGATTCCTGAGGACCCAAGAGCTGGAAATTTAAATTGTGTGTAAATCCATATTTAAACCTATACCTTTGATTGAAATTCTTCCCAAAATGCTTTAAAATACATGTTTGAGGCATGTGTGCTGTAAATACACATGCTTTGCATACTCCTGCCATCTTGTGTTGGGTCTGGATTTTTGCAAGTTTTTCTTCGAAGAAGTCTTTCTAGTCACGAGGTAAGGTGACTCCTCCTTTCGGTGATAGTGCGCATGGGCATCGGCTCCATTGTTAGATTGTTTTTTTCCGCCATCGGGTTCGGATGTGTATTGCTGCGCTCCAGTTCGAAACCGTTCTTAGGGTTCCCCTCTGTGCGCAATCCCCTCTACCCTCGATGGTATTGTTTCGTATGCGTTTCCACAGTTCTCCCCGTATCATTTCGGTCAGCAAATCCTTCACTTTCCATCAAAAACTTTGTGGGCGAGCTTCGGGCCTTAGCGTGTCGCTCCAGCCTTCTTTCGATTGAACGGACTCCGTTTAAATTCTGTCCTCGGTGCCACGCTAAGTACCCGCGCACCAACTCACATCAAGTGTGTAACTTGTGCTTGTCTCCGGAGCACAAAGAAGACTGCGACGCTTGTAAATCATTTTGGTCCAAAACGACTCTTCACGATCGTCGGGCTCGACGTCGTGAAACGCAGCACCAAGATATAGAACACGCTCCAGATATCGTCAGTAAAGAGTCGGAACATGAAGAGATCAAGGCGTCAGCGGCAGAAAAAGAGGAGGCCTTCGTTTCAGAGTCGGATTCGGAGCTCGAGATAGATCTGGAGTCAGAAGATGTGCCTCCGGGACAGGGTGCCATGAGTATCGAAGACCCCCTGCCCCCTAAACACACGCATAAAAAACATAAGGCTTTGGCACCACCTCTGCCTTCTGGCCAAGGTCGTCACCGAGACGATGTTTCTGACGGCTCTCGGCTCGGCATTAAACACATAGTCAAGCATTCCGGTTTGGGACCGAGTCGGCTGTCATCCTCTTCGGATCCGAAACCTTCCGGTTCCAAGACTAAATCCAGTTCGGAGCCAAAACAGAAGCATGCTTCGGAGCCAAAATCTTCCGCTCACAAAAACAAACCCATCTCGGCATCCAAACTTTCGATGCAGAAATCAAAAAGACAGACTCTCGGCTTGGGCAGCCAACATGGCAGACGCAGCTTGATCGCGCGTCCACGCCACAAATCCTACGTAATCCGCATTAAATCCTACTTAGTGCTGCCTCTCGGACATCGGCGTTATCATACCAACGCCCGGAACAACAGCTGCGGGCTGGAGGAGTGGAGCGCTTGTCCTCAGCCGGCGTATCACTTGCCGGAGCCTCCTGTTGTGCGGCGCGGGCCTAGCGCAGCCTGTCTGTTTTCCGGCCCCGATTTGGTGCTCTGCTGGGATTTACGGGGCCGGCTCGGGCCCTGGAGGTGGGGTGGGGGTGCCCCGATGCTGGGGGGGTGTTGCCGCTGCCTGCGGTGCCCGGAGATTACTGCGGACCGGCTGTGGGGGCGGACCGTCAGGGGGTGGCCGCCGGGCTCCCCGCGGCGGTGTTGGCCGCGCGTGTGCCTCCCGGCCCGGCTCAGCAGCGGAGCTTGCCTGGGATTGGCTCTGACCGGAGGCAATTAATCCCGACACATTCTGAAGAGCGGGCGGTGCTGCACGCCGGCCCCGCGGGACCCCTTCGGGCTGGTTCTCCCTCGACGGTGGTGCACGCTTTGGCCTGATCGCCGGCCGGAGGGTGCATTGCCCCTGGTGCTTGGCGGAGATCGTCGACGCTGCACACCGGCCCTGCCGGCCCCGTGAGGCCCTACACATTGAGGATCCTGAGTGCCCTGGGGGTCTCCTCTCTCTGGTTGTATGCGCCGGACGAGGCTCTGGAGGGCCTGGCTGGCTGCTGCGGGGAAGCCGCCCCCCTTCCTGGTAGACTCTTGAACGTTATACCTTGCTGGGCATAATTGGCGGGCCTGGCTGGTGCCCCTGAGCCGGGCGTGTTGAACACCCTGCGCTGGTGCCGCATGACGAGGGAGTGCCCCGCTATCGCGGCCAGCAATAAGAGATTCGGCGCGGCGCTGGACAGCTTAGTGGGGATACGTGGCGGGCTGGTGGTCCAGCAAGTCTGGTCCCGGTAGGGGGGGCCTACTTGGCTGGCCCTCGCTTGCGGCGGAGGCGGCTGAGCCAGGCTTGGTGCGGCTTGCGGCCCGGGATGCGCCAGATTCCGTGAGGACCGGCCCGTGGTGTCCCCTGTGGGACTGCTGGCGAGACGAATTCCCAGCGTCCCGAGACCCGTTGTGATCCTCCATATATAACTGTGCGGCCCCCGGCTGCGGGCTCCCTGGGACCTCTGGGCAACCATTCCTCGGCGTGAAATCATGGGCAAAGATCAGCCAGGCGGGGCAGGAGCCAAACAAAGCACCCTTGACCATTATACCATGGCTCCGGGTGGAGGGGACACGAGCGGAGCCGTGCCGAACAATGCAGCACTTTTGGCAGCTATCACGGAGGCTAGGGACACACTGTCAAAATCAGCACAGTAGGATCCGAGGTCTCCTGCCTGCACCAGGATCTTAAAAAAGGCGGTAGATCGCATCACGGAGGCGGAGGCGCGGGTCTCATCCGTGGAGGACACAGTGACTACCCTGCAGAAGAAAGTCAATAAGCTGACAGTGGTGTCGCAGGAGCTGGCATCTCGGGTGGAGGACGCGGAGGGCCGTGCCAGGCGCAACAACCTCCGCTTCGTGGGCTTCCCGGAGGGCTGCGAACCTCTTTCTCACCCAGTGGCTCAGGGATCTCCTGCCGGAGGACATGATATCCACTTCCTTCGTGGTAGAGAGAGCCCACCGGGTGTTGATGAAGAAACCGCCCCCCGGGGAAAGCCCACGGCCGGTCATCGCTAAACTGCTCAACTATGCTGACCGGGACGCCGTATTGCAATTCGCCAGATCGCACAAGGACAAACTCGTATTCGAGTCCTGGCCTATAATGATCTTCCCGGACTACACCCGCTTAGTGCAACAACAACGCCAATCCCTCACGGCGGCCAAGCGGAAGCTGCGGATTCTGAATATTCAATATATGCTCCTCTATCCCGCCAGACTGCGCGTCATTTTTAATTCCAAGTCCCACTTTTTGGACACACCAGAGGCTGTCTTCGCTTGGACGAACGGACACATCTGAAGCCTCATTCTCCACCGCCGCTGGAGTCAGATTCCTCCTGAGGCTCGCAGCGGAACAGACCTAGAAGTACGAAGTCAAAACGACGACACAGATCTGACTCCGACCGACGTTCCTCCAGTCCCGAACGAGCATCTTGAGCTGAATCAGCTGACGGGGCTCCTTGGTTCTGGTCTCCCACCGATGGTTCGACAACTGGAATATCCTGTTCTTACAAAGCACGGAGTTGGCGTGGGCAACGGGCCACGAGACTGTCCAGCCCCAGACAATAGTACCCCATGTTGAAGTTTTATGGGAAGGTTGGGAACCATTGGCGGAGGGACTCTGGGCTCCCCTGTTGTGGGCCTGGGGTGTCCTTCACTGCGACAGATGCTCCTTGTTTATGGCAGTATCGGGGAGGGGGAAGGGGGAAGGGGGGTTCACTGGGTTTTCTGTTAGAATAGTCTTAGTTTTGGCACACGCACAGATCTGACTGTGGTATCATGGAATGTCAGGGGGTTACTCAACAAAATCAAGAGGGGTGCCATTCTTTGTCAGGCCAAGCGTTACGAGGCCGACATCTTTCTCCTACAGGAGACTCACTTATTAGGCACTAAGGCCCCCTTCTTGGCCAGGTTTGGATACCACTTGATATATCATGCAGGGTTTACCAGGGGTTCCCGGGGGACTGCTATTCTCATTCATCGTCGTGTCCCCTTCATTCACACAAAGCATTGTGCCGATCCAGGGGGACGATACATTATATTATCTGAAAGAGACACGTTAGTGACAGATTCCTTACCTTAGAATATCCCCAGGCGTCAGGCTGGATCCGGAAAGTTTTGCGTAGCAGTACCCTTGCCCGTCGGTAGGCGGCGTTGTGCGGCTCCGCGTCCGTCGTCGGGATCGCCGGAATGACGTCGCGGGCAGTACTTAGACGCCGCCCCTGCGCGCTGACGTCAGTTCTTCTTTTTCCGCGCCAGTAAGCGCAGATCCGGGAAGAGCAGTGCCCTAGTCATTTTTTGACTACGTTTTTTGTGATTTTTATCACTGTTTTTTCTCGAGTCGTTCGACTCAGACGGTGTCAGTAGGGATGCCCGGCTTCAAGCCATGCGACGCCTGTGGTCGGATGATGTCGATCACGGACCCGCATCGAGACTGTCACTACTGCCTCGGACGCGACCACGACTCCAAGTCGTGCCCCGACTGCCGGGCCTTGCATCCGAAGGCTTTGCGAGAGCGGTCTCGAAAGCTCCTCGCGGTCCGGCAGTCGGCTCCGCGCCAACCCAAGCCCCGGTCATGTGAGAGGTCGAGGGGCCGGTCGCGGAGTCCTCATCGGTCGTCGGGGTCCAAGTCTTCGCACTCCTCCGGTAAGTCGAAGCACAAGAAGTCGAAGAAGCGTCATCGCTCGATGACTTCCCCTCGCCGGTCTCGCGACTCGGCTGAGGGTCCTGTCGGCACCGTCCCCGCGGCTCCGGGAGTGCCTGTGGAGCCGCCGTCGCATTACCCGCCTTATCCGGGTTCGGCGGCGACTCCGGCCGAGATGCAGGAGTTCCTGTCGGCCATGGCCCGCCTCTTCGGGCCTCAAGGTCCCCCCGGTGCGCCTTCGGGCCCCGCGGGCCCTTCTGGGGTGCCTACGGCGCCGCCAGCAACTCCGGTCCCGGCGCCGCCAGCGACGCCAGCCCCGGTCCCGGCCTTGGCTCCGGCGTTGCCGCAACCCCTATCGACGCTGGTTGACCTGACGACACCTCCACCGGCGCCGATTTCACCAGTGCCGTTCCCGACGCAGCCCGGGGCTCCGGGCGGCGTCGTACCCCGGTTCTCTCCAGACCCGGACACGGGTCCGGACCGGCGTCGGTCGACGCCGGCGCCGATGCGGCCTTGGGTTCCGCATGTCCCCCTCCTTACTTTGAACCTGCTTTGGAGGACGAAGAGGACTGGGAGGGGTCTGAGGACCCTCTCACTGCCCAATGTGAGTTTGATCAGGACTGGGCTGAGGAACTTGGGGATGCCAGTGGCCTGGACACCTCCCCTGACTCTGGCATGCTGTCTCCTCCTTCTGTGGCAACAGAGGAGGGAGCAAACTTTGCAACAGTGTTGCGTAGGGCAGCTGAGGCTTTACACCTACAGTGGCTGTCAGGACTAACATCCTGACGGAAGTGCTTCAGCCGGCGGCTACCTCCTCGGAGCCACTGCTGCCTTTCAACGAGGCACTTTCTGACGTTCTTTTGGGCACCTGGTCCAAGCCCACCACAGGGGCTCCCGTGGATAGGAACGTAGCCCGACGCCATCGCCCTGATCCGGGCGACCCCATGTTTCTCTCCCAACACCCCACCCCTGAGAGCTTGGTTGTCCAAGCCTCTGCTTCCCAGAGCGCCTTCCCTACCGCTCCCCCGGATAGGGAATCCAAAAAACTGGATCAATTTGGGAAGAAGGTTTTTACTTGCTCCAGTGCTGGCTTGCGGTCTGTCAACACCACTTGCCTCTTGGGCCGATATTCCCACTGTTTGTGGGATTCGGTGGCGCAGGTTCTGCCCCAGTGTTCTGAGGAGGTCCAGACACTGCTTTCCCGCGCCATTGCGGGAGGAAGGGATGCGGCAAAGTATACCATCAGATGTGGCCTAGATACCGCCGACTCGCTGGGCAGATCGCTTGCGACGACAGTGGCGCTGCGTCGCTACGCCTGGCTGAGAACCACTGGTTTCTCGGGTGATGTCCAAAACACTCTTATGGACATGCCCTTTGATGGTGTCGGCCTTTTCGGCAACAAGGCAGACCATGCGCTGGAGCGCTTTAAGGACTCACGGGCTACAGCCAAGTCCCTGGGCCTTTCTGCTGTGCGCCCTCCGCAACAGTCTGCTTTTCGCCCCTTTCGTGGCCACGGAAGGGGCGCCCAGTCACGTCCGCTGCCCAGCCACCGGCCCGCGCAGCAGGCGTCTACGCGTGACCGAGGACGTGGCTCCCGCCGAGGCGGGTCGGGTAACCAGCGTGCGGGTCAGGCCACCACCCCCGCCCCGTCCGCGGCCTCCAAGCCCTCCTAGTCCTTCCTTTCAGGTCCACAGCACGCCAGTAGGAGGCAGGGTCCGCCATCACCTTCCCCACTGGCGTGCCATCACCTCGGACAAGTGGGTCTTGGACATTGTCCGAAGGGGCTACTCCCTCCCCTTCGTGACCACTCCCCCAGCCATGCCACCTCAATGCCACTGCATGTCAGGGGATCACTTGGTGCTTCTTCAGAAGGAAGTTGTGGCCCTCTTGGCCAAGAGGGCCATCGAACACGTTTTGACCCCAGAAGTAGGGCGTGGTTGTTACTCCCACTACTTTCTGGTGCCCAAAAAGGACAAGGAGGACATGCGTCCTATCTTGGACCTCCGGAACGTCAATCGCTTCCTCCGGAAGGAGAAGTTCAAGATGCTCACCCTAGCTCAGGTCTTGACTGCCCTCGACCCTGGAGACTAGATGGTAGCGTTGGACTTGCAGGACGCATATTTTCACATCCTCGTCCTGCCGGCCCACCGGCGTTACCTGCGGTTCACGGTAGGCCTCGAGCATTTTCAGTTCACCGTGCTCCCTTTGGCCTTACCAGCGCCCTCGGGTGTTCACGAAAGTGATGGCGGTGGTCGCAGCTCGTCTGCGCCGGGCAGGGGTTCCAGTCTTCCCCTACCTCGACGACTGGCTGCTGAAGGCGGGCTCGTCCCAGGCAGTCGTCTCCCACCTCCAGACTACGGCCGAACTCCTGCACTCGCTGGGGTTCTCCATCAACGTGCCGACTCCGCACCTGGTTCCTTCTCCACAGCTCCTTTTCATCGGAGCAGTTCTGGACACGACGCAGTTTCGGGTCTATCCTCCCGAACGGCGAGTCCGGGATATTCAGGCTATGATTCCGATCTTTCGGCCTCTATCCTGGGTTTCGGTACGGATGACCCTGAGGCTGCTGGGCCTCATGGCCTCCTGCATCCTGCTGGTCGATCATGCCAGATGGCGTATGCGGGCTCTGCAGTGGGACCTGAAGTTCCAGTGGGCGCAGCATCAGGGCAACCTGTCCGAACACGTCCAGATTTCGGAGGGAACTGCAAAACAGTTGCAGTGGTGGCTCTCGAACCGGCAATGGGTCTTGGGCAGATCCCTCTCCCTTCCCCAGCCAGAGCACACAGTTGTGACGGACGCGTCCCTTCTGGGATGGGGCGGTCACATGGGAGAGGCGGAGATCAGAGGCCTCTGGTCTCCGGCGGAGTTCCGGCTCCATATCAACCTTCTGGAGCTCCGGGCGATCCGACTTGCACTCAAAGCATTCCTTCCCTCTGTCAAAGGGAAAGTAGTGCAGGTGTTCACAGACAACACCACCACCATGTGGTACTGCAACAAACAGGGCGGGGTGGGGTCGTGGACCCTATGTCAGGAGGCTCTGCGCCTGTGGACATGGCTGGAACATCAGGGCATATTCCTGATGGTTCAACACCTGGCAGGTTCCCTGCACGCCAGGGCGGACGAGCTCAGCCGCAGGTGCATGATGGATCACGAATGGCGTCTTCACTCGGAAGTGGCGCAAGGACTCTTTCTACAGTGGGTAGAGCCTTGGTTAGATCTATTCGCCACCGAAGAGAACGCGCAATGTCATCAGTTCTGCGCGTTGGAATTTCCAAGGCGGCACCTCGCTCGGCGACGCTTTTCGTCGCGAGTGGAGTTGCGGTCTGTTGTACGCCTTTCCGCCTATACCACTTCTACCCAGAGTGTTGAAGAAGATTCGGCGAGACCGGGCCCAAGTCATTCTTGTGGCTCCGGACTGGGCTCGAAGAGTTTGGTATCCCGAGCTACTCGGTATGAGCGTCGATCCCCGATCCGTCTGCCTCTTCGGGAGGATCTTCTGTCGCAGCAGCAGGGGACGGTCCTCCACCCGAACCTGTCCAGTCTCCACCTCCTTGCGTGGAGATTGAGCGGCGGCAGTTGATTCCTTTCGACTTGCCTCCCGAAGTTTGTGATGTGATTCTGGCAGCCAGGCGTCCCTCCACTAAGGTGGTATACGCCTGCAGGTGGAACAAATTTGATGGCATTGTGCACAGCAAAGGCTGTGAATCCCCTTTCTGCCCCTCTTTCTGAGGTTCTTCTGTTACTTCTTTCTCTGGCCCAGCAGGGTTCTGCCCTGGGTACCATCAAGGGCTATCTCTGTGCAATCTCGGCCTTCCTCAGGCTTCCTGATCAGCCCTCCCTTTTCAAGTCCCCTGTTAACAGATTCCTAAAAGGCATTACACACCTCTTCCCTCCTGTTCCGTTTGTGATGCCTCAGTGGGACTTGAACTTGGTTCTTACCTTTCTCATGTGCGCTCCCTTTCAGCCTCTGCATAACTGTCCTCTTCGTCTTCTAACTCTGAAGACAGCTTTTCTGGTGGCTATCACCTCCGCTCGGCGGGTGAGTGAGCTCCAGGCTCTTTCTTGCAAGCCTCCCTTTCTGTCTGTCCATCCAGACAAGGTTGTTCTCAGGACGCGTCCGTCCTTCTTGCCAAAGGTGGTTACTGCTTTCCACATTGGGCAGACCATCACTTTGCCCGCGACGTCATTCCGGCGATCCCGACGACGGACGCGGAGCCGCACGACGCCGCCTACCGACGCGCAAGGGTACTGCTACGCAAAACATTCCGGATCCAGCCTGACTCCTGGGGATATTCTAAGGTAAGGAATCTGTCACTAACTACTGTCTCTTACAGATATATCGTTACACAAGTTAGTAACTTGTGCATCAGGCACACTATACGGGGAACACGTTAACATTGGTAGTATTTACGCTCCCCCCCCCCCTCCCAGGGAATACCTTCGTTGACAAAATCTCCCGTCTCTGGAGTGAACTCCCGGACGGTTTGACCCTCTTGGGAGGAGACTGGTACGACGTCATGTCACCACTGGATAGACGGCGTGGGTCCGGCACATGCCCCTCAATCGATGCATCTAAATTGGGCCTCCTTGCCAATACACTGGGATGGTCAGACGTATGGCGCGAATACCACCCCACCGAGCTGAGTTACACCTACATGTCCACCGCTCACGGTTCCCTATCCCGGTTGGACTACATGTTCACGCCACGTAGCTACATTCATAGGTTCTCTCCGGTCTCCCACCTCCCCAGGGGGTTGTCGGATCACTCCCCGGTCACTGTTAAACTCCACACACCCTCCCAAAAACCTCCCTTTAGGTGGCATATGTCCCCATGGCACCTCCGTGATCCTGATTACCAGGAAACTCTCACTAGGGCAATTCAGGAATACCTTGACGTGAATGTTGCATCGGCCCCATCCAAGGCTACCCTATGGGAAGTCCTGAAGCCCACGGTTCGAGGGGGTCGACATCAGCTATTGTGCAAATGAGAAACGTAAACATTCCACCCAACAGGCCGAAATGGAAGCCTGCAACGCATCCCTAGAGGCACAATATATTCGTGAACCCAGCCACCCCTCCATCGCAACCTGCTTCAAACACAACAACAGATACAACACCTCATGGGCGAGGCGAAGGAAATCTGGTTGGCATCGCAACACCGTATTTATCAATGGGGGGACAAATCCAGCAAAATGCTTCATAGGCTATGTCAAGCGGGGAGGGCCCCGGCCGCTATCCCAATTATTAGAGGCGCAGACGGGGTTCTGCATTCGTCTCCTGGGGTGGTCGTCGAGGAATGTGCGCATTACTTCTCTGCATTATACGCACGACAAGAACAGTTATCTGAGGCGCTCATTGCGGAGTTCCTTAGAGATATCCACCCCCTCCCCCCCGAAAACATACAGACCAGATGCGAGACCTCCTAGATGCCCCTATCACTACAGACGAACTAAACGCGGCACTAGTAGCAATGCGCCCAGGGAGGGCCCCTGGCCCCAATGGATTCCCCATGAAATTTCTTCGGCCACACATGTCCACATTAGGCCCTCATTTATTAGAGGCAATACATGGTGCCTTTGAACAACACCTGTTACCCCAGGATTGGCGGCATACCGAGATTGTCCTCTTCCTCAAGCCAGGTCGTCCACCGGAAGATTCATCCTCATACCGTCCCATCTCCCTCATTAACTTTGAGCCCAAACTCTTGGGTAAGGTCCTAGCCGAACGCCTGCGGGCTTGTGTACAAGACCTGATCCATCCAGACCAATCTGGCTTTATGCCACACCGGGCCACCCGCCACAATATTCGTCGGGTCCACAACGCCATGGCTGTGGCCCCGGAGTTAGGGCGCCCTGCAGCCATATTACTAGCCGATATTGACAAGGCATTTTACTCTCTCAGCTGGGTGTACCTTTTCCAACTTCTGAAAGCCGTCAATTTTAGCCTGTGCTTTCTAGCATATGTCTGCCTGCTTTATACAAATCTCACTGCCTCGGTTCGCATAGCGGGGCACCGTTCGGCCCCCTTCCCTATTTGTCGCAGTACCCGACAGGGTTGCCCCCTCTCCCCGCTCCTATTCGCCCCGGCTGTGGAACCTCTGGCGGCGTGGGTACGCAGCGACCCAGTGCTCCGGGGCTTTGAGTGGCCACAGACGCGACCCGACCGCATCGCGCTATATGCGGATGATGTCCTTTTCATTATGACCGACCCATGGATCTCGGGTCCACGAATCCTGTAGATCCTCCAAGTATTTGGTCAGACCACCGGGCTCCATACCAACAATTCTAAATCCGTACTGTTCCCGGTATGCGGAGACCAAGGACGATGCACCTGGGCGCCCCAATTAACCCACGCGACCGATGGCTTTAAATACTTTGGTATCTTCATGTCGCCCTGCCCAAAGATTTCATGGGCACACAATATAAATCCACTCGTCGCCAGTCTTCGGGATGAGACAACAATATGGTCCTCTCTCCAGCTCTCGTTGTACGGGCGTTCAGCAATTTTCAAAATGGTCTCGCTACCTAGAGTACTATACCGGCTGCAGAACTTAACAAATCACATACCACGATCCTGGTTTGCACAAATAAACGCCACCCATAATAAATTCGGGTGGCATTACAAACCTGCGCCCAATCAACATATTGTGGTGGCATCGCAGCAGCAGATGTATATTCCTATTACGCAGCCTCCCATTTATTAATCATAAATGAATGGTGGTATAGCTCACCAACGGACCCGTCGATCACTCTGGAGCATGCAGCAATGGAGGTTGTCCCCCTTCTTCGGCTATATATAGTGCACAGAACCTAGATTTCCTACCTCACGCCAGCAGAACAGTGGTCCGGCTATGGAGGTACACAATTGGGCAGATGGGTTGGCGTAGCCGCCTGACCCAAGTGACTCCCCTTTGGCATGGCACCCATCTACGCCAGGTGGCGTCTCTAACGGGATTCCGCAAATGGGACCTAGTGGGCATATCTGCACTGGGGGATGTTATGCAGGGCACTGTTCTAAAGTCCTTCCGCCACTTACAGGTAGAATTTCAATTGCATAGGACGCAATTTTATAAATACCTCCAATTGCGTCACGCTCTTACCTCCTCAATCCTCTCTCTGGACACCCTGCCTGAGTTCCACCCCCTCGAGGGCCGCCTCCTCATGGGAGACCTGGGTGCCCATAAAATCCGTCAGATTTATCAGACCTTAACGACACACACCAGAACAACATTACATAAGACTAGAAAGGCGTGGCAGGACGACATACCAGACCTGACAGACGACGATTGGGCTGAAGCCTTAGCTACTCCCCGGGGAGCGGCCTTGTCTTCTCGATACCGCCTCATTCAATATAAATTCATACACCATGTGAACTATACACGACTCCGTCTCTGGAAGGTGGGGGTCATCCAATCCCCTCAGTGTCTACGTTGTAGAAGAGAAGAGGGAAAATTTATACATACAGTTTGGAGCTGCACTACGCTACATCCCTTTTGGCGTAAAGCCTGGGCAGGGTATTATCCTGGGATCTCCCATTCGACCCAAAATTATTTCTACTGCATAGCACGGACTGGATAGGAGGGAACCGGTATAAACAGCACCTGCTCTTCCTGGCCCTTACTATTGCCAAACGCGACATTGCCCAGTTATGAAAGGGGGTTCCCCCCAACATTGGGGAAATGGAGAAAAGACCTAGACAGTTGCATGGGAGCAGAGATTGCGGTATTCCAAGCACGAGGCTGCCCCCAGAAACATAGGAAAATATGGTCCAGATGGGCAACATATCGGGGTATAGACTTACCCCCCTTTCCCTCTCAGACCTCCTGATGGGAGATCCTGTCCACGCTCCCCTGACTACAACGCTACATACATTCTACCTCATCACTGCCTATACATGTACTCAGCTGAACTTCCTTAGATGCATGGGTATTGGATCTGTCTGCGCCAAGTTTTTGTTGTTCTATATATATGTTTTGCAGTTAATATGGTATACATGCTTGGTACATCTGAATCATTTTTGTTTTCAATATGTATATGCCGGGCTGCGGCCCAGACTGTACCATGGAAATTCAATAAAATGTTATTAAAAAAAAGACAGACTCTCCAAGCCTTTTTACCCAAAATTAGACATTATTCCTCCCAAATTTGATCCTAAACAGAAGAACATTTATATCAATTCTGATACAGGACATATTCATGCTAAATCTCCACTTAAACACAAGCTTCGTTCTAAAGACTCTCACTATAAGATTCCTTTGAAGAAAAAGGACATGGCTACCAGCCCTGCTTATCCTGCCCCGTTGTCCCCTCCACCCCTACCCTCTTCTCCACATTTAGCTCTCCTACACATTACACCTCAGGAATCTCCACTTTCGCAGCCTGTGGGGGGATGATATTGATGAGGAAGACGCTCAATTACCTGTAGACCCATGGAACGATTACACCATTGACTCTCCATTAGACACTGATCCAGACCTTTACCCTGTAAAGCCATCCCCACCTGATGATAATATGGCTTATCAAGAACTCATTGCTAGAGCAGCACCATGGGGTAGCGTTACATAAAGTCATTAGAAGAGGACTTTTTATTCGAAACACTTGGGTCAACTCACAGGTCAAGCCAGACACTCCCTATGTTGAAGGGCATGCTGAGGAATGCAAATGACATCTTCAAAGACCCCGTGCGAGCACGGGTTTTAACTCCTAGAGTCGATAAAAAAATATAAACCTTCGACCATCTGACTCTGTCTTTATTAAAGGTCAACTGCCTCTTGACTCTTTGGTAGTGTCCAATGCATGCAAAAGGGTTAATTCTCAAACTTCTGGTGATGCACCACCCTCAGACAAAGAATCTAAGCTCATTGATGCTTCAGGAAAATGTGTAGCCGCTCAAGCCGCCAATCACTGGCGAATCGCAAATACACAGGGCCTACTAGCTAGGTACGACAGGGCACACTGGGATGAAATGGAGCAACTGCTCCAATCTCCCGGAAGAACACAAGGCTAAAGCTCAAAAATTGGTTCAAAAGGGCAAGCTAATTTCAAACTCTTCAATTAGGTGTGCTCTAGACGCTGCTGACACCGCAGCTAGAGAAGTTAATACCAGCATTCTCCTGAGAATGCATGCATGGCTTAGGATTTCCGGGTTTTAACCCGAAGTCCAACAGTTTATCATTAATACCCCATTTGACAAGGAACATCTTTTTGGTCCTGAGGTCGATCAGGCTCTTAAAAAGATGAAATAGGACACTGAAGTGGCAAAGTCCATGGGAGCACTCTAGTCTCCTTCAAATAGAGGCTCCTTTCGTCGCTCCTTTTATCAGGCAGGGTCTAAAACTACACCCTCAGACCCGAATGCTTCCCCTTACAAAGCCAACACCTAATCCTCTTCCTTATAGAGGTTTCTATAGAGGAGGATATGGAGAAAACCACGCCAAAGGTAGGGGTAAAGGCGCCACACCCCGTAACACCCCTTCCCCCAATAAGCATTGACTTGCCCGCATTTCCCCCCGATTACTTAACACCTGTCGGGGGAAGACTTCAACAGTTTATCCCCATTTGGCAATTCATAACATCCGACAAATGGGTAATCGGACTTATCCAACATGGTTATTGCCTGGAGATTACCATCTACCCTCCAAACATTCCATCTCGCTCTCACAAACTGTCGCCAGACCACTTGCAGTTACTAAAACAAGAAGTGCAATCGCTCTTACTAAAGGGTGTCATAGAACCAGTTCCATTACAGTACCAAGGTTCAGGGGTGTACTCTCTCTACTTTCTAATCCCCAAAAAGAATGGCTCCTTAAGACCAATTTTGGATCTCAGTGTGTTAAATCTGTACATACTGTCAGAACACTTCCATATGGTAACGCTGCAACAAGTGCTTCCACTTCTAAAACAAGGCGATTTTATGTCCACACTAGACTTAAAAGACGCATACTTTCACATTCCAATTCATCCAGCTCATCGCAAATACCTCCGATTTGTCATACCAGGTGAACACTATCAGTTCAAAGTACTCCCATTCGGAGTAACTACTGCTCCCAGAGTCTTTACCAAATGCCTCGCAGTAGTGGCAGCTCACCTCAGAAGACAACGCATTAACGTCTTCCCGTACCTAGACGACTGGCTTATCAAAGCCAGCACGTATCACACATGTCTGCAACACATTCAGATCACACTGGATCTACTCCACCAATTGGGTTTCACTGTCTATGCGCAAAAATCTCACCTGCAGCCTTCACAGATAGTCTTATCTGGGAGCCACTCTCGACACTCACACAGCACTAGCCTCTCCCAATGCAGCCAGAATTCACAATATCCAAACTCTGTTGCTACAGTTTCAAGCCAACCAGACCTTGCCAGCCAGAAGTTTCATGCAACTGCTAGGAATGATGGCGGCATGCATTGCAATAGTGCCTCATGCAAGACTACACATGTGTCTTCCACAAGAATGCTGAGCACGTCAGTGGAATCAGTCACAGGGTCAATTAACCAATCTTGTGTTGGTAGACAGCCACACCCATCGCTCTCTGCAGTGGTGGATCCCACAAAATGTATCAAAGGGGCGGCCCTTCATCGACCCTCTTCCACACATCGTGCTAACAGATGCATCTCTCACAGGTTGGGGCGCCCATCTCCATGATTACACAATCCAGGGTCTCTGGGACAACAAGCACAAGCATCTCCACTTCACCTATCTAGAGCATCTAGCAGTATTTCTAATGATGGAAGCTTTTCAGTCTCATCGGCAAAGTTGTCCTAGTCCACACAGACAACATGACAGAGAGGATGTAGCCTTACGGCTAGAGCGGTTGACTTCGAAGCTGGGGAACCGGGTTAGAGTCTCGGCAACGACGCTCAACATCCTGTGATTCTGGGCAAATCACTTAATCTCCCCGTGCCTAACAAAAATTAATGTGTCCTTCTGTAACGAAACTGGTACTCATGTAAAGCGCTCTGATACCCGATGTCTCGGGTATAGTTCGCGCTATATAAAACTCTAAAAAAAATTAATTTAAAAAAACGTTGGGGGGCACTCTCTCCAACTGTCACTCCTCTCTCAGCATTTGGAGCTGGGCAATCCATCACAAGATTCATCTTCTGGCAGAGCACCTTCCAGGAGTAAACAATCGGATTGCCGATCTCCTCAGCAGAAAGAGGCAGCAAATACACGAGTGGGAACTTCATCCCCAAGTTCTCCTCCCATACTTTCAACAATGGGGATTTCCACAAATAGAACTGTTTGCCACAGTGGGCAACTCAAAATGCCCAAACTTCGCCTCCAGGTTCCCACACCCTCTATACAAAGGCAGTGCCGTATAGATGAATTGGTCAGGGATATTTGCCTACGCTTTTCTGCCTCTCCCACTGCTTCTGGTTCTGAAACTCAGGCAAACATCCCTCACACTGATTTTAGTAGCCCCCACATGGGCCCACCAACCATGATACACCACCCTGTTGGAGTTGTCAGTAGTTCCACATCAAAAACTGCAGCTCACCTCCAGTCTTCTCACTCGGAACCATGGAGAAATCAGGCATCCAAGTCCCAAAGAGCTCAACTTAGCAATTTGGCTCCTGAAATCATAGAGTTTGGATATTTAAACTTACCACCAGACTGTATGACTATTCTAAAAGAAGCAAGAAAGCCTACTACTAGAGCTTGTTATGCAGCAAAATGGAAACAATTTGTAGTTTATTTTAACAACAACAAAATTAATCCTCTGGATGCTTCTGTTCGAAACATTATTTGTTACCTTTTGCACCTACAGCAAACTGGTCTAGCTTACACTTCTATTCGTTTGCATCTTGCAGCAATAGCGGCGTATTAGCAAAACAGACAGCATTTATCCTTGTTCACCGTTCCTGTCATTAAAGCCTTTATGAAAGGCTTAAAGAGAGTAATACCACCCAGGGTACCTCCGGCACCAGTGTGGAACCTTAACATTGTACTTACAAGACTTATGGGTCCACCGTTTGAACTGTTACATAATTGTCCTTTACAGTTCCTTTCATGGAAGGTTGCATTTCTCATTGCAATCGCTTCGTTAAGGAGAGTTGGTGAACTGCAGGCATTAACCTTAGAAGAACCCTTCTTTCAGCTTTGTAAAGATAGGGTAGTTCTTCGCACCAATCCAAAGTTCCTCCCTAAAGTAGTGTCTGCTTTTCACATTAACCAATCGGTTGAGTTACCTGTGTTCTTCCCTAAACCTGAATCTGTAGCAGAATGAGCTTTTCACACACTTGATGTCAGAAGAGCGTTATTGTACTATATTCAGAGGGCAAAACTCTTTCGTAAGACAAAGCAACTGTTTGTTGCTTTTGCTCCACATCACAAAGGCAATCCTATCTCTAAAACTGGTATTTCAAGATGGATTGTTAAATGCATTCAAACTTGCTACGCAAAAGCTAAAAGAACTTTATCTAAACCCCCTAGAGCGCATTCCACTCGTAAAATAGGGGCATCTATGTATGGCCTTATCTGAAAGAGACACGTTAGTGATAGATTCCTTACCTTAGAATATCCCCAGGCGTCAGGCTGGATCCGGAAAGTTTTGCGTAGCAGTACCCTTGCGCGTCGGTAGGCGGCGTCGTGCGGCTCCGCGTCCGTCGTCGGCGTCGTGATCGCCGGGATGACGTCGCGGGCAGTACTTAGGCGCCGCCCCTGCGCGCTGATGTCAGTTCTTCTTTTTCCGCGCCAGCAAGCGCAGATCCGGGAAGAGCAGTGCCCTGGTCAATTTTTGACCATTATTTTTGGCGATTTTTTCACTGTTTTTCCATCTTTAAGGTGTCGTAGGGATGCCCGGCTTCAAGCGATGCGGCGCCTGTGCGCGGATGATGTCCGTCACCGACCCGCATTGGGAGTGTCTCTTCTGCCTCGGCCGAGGCCACGACACCGAGTCTTGTCCCGAATGCCAGGCCCTCAACCCGAAAGCTTTGCGAGAGCGGTCTCGAAAGCTCCTCGAGGCCCGGCATTCGGCTCCACGGAGGCCCCGGTCGCGTGAGAGGTCCAGGGGTCGCTCGCGGAGTGCACACCGGTCGTCGGCGTCGAAGTCTTCTTCGTCCGGTAAGTCTAAGCACAAGAAGTCCAAGAAGCATCGTCGCTCTCGGACTTCGCCTCGCCGGTCTCGCGACTCGGCTGAGGCCCCTCCCGGCACCGTCCCCGCCCCGCGGCCCCGGACTTGCCTGTGGAGTCGCCCCGTCATACCCGCCCTTCCCGGGTTCGGGGGCGGATCCGGCCAAGGTACAGGAGTTCCTGTCGGCCATGGCCCGCCTCTTCGGGCCTTCAGGCCCCTCCGGTGCGCCTTCGGGCCCCGCGGGCCCTGATGGGGTTGCTCCGGCGTCGCCGGCGGCTCCGGCTCCGGCGTCGCCCGGGCCTCCAACCTCGATCCCGGCTCCGGCTTCGGCCCCGGCCTCGATCCCGGCTCCACTACCCCCATCGACGCCGGTCGACCTCACGACACCTCCGCCGGCGCCGATGTCTCCGGTGCCGTTCTCGACGCCGCCCTGGGCTCCGGGCGGCGTCGTCCCCAGTTCCTTCCGGCTCCGGACATGGACCCGGAGCGACGTCGCTCGACGCCGGCTCCGGCGCCGATGGGACCTTGGGTCCCAAATGTCCCTCCTCCTCCTTATTTTGAACCAGAGGAGGACCAGGAGGACTGGGAGGGGTCTGATGACCCTCTGACTCGCAACTGTCAGTATGATGAGGACTGGACAGAGAGTCTAGGGAGGCCAGTGGTCTGGATACTTCTCCTGACACTGGCATGCTGTCTCCTCCCGTGGCTACGGAGGAGGGGGCCAATTTTGGTACGGTGTTGCGTAGGGCTGCTGGGGCCTTACGTCTCCAGCTCCCTACTTTGACGGTCAAGCCTAACATCTTGACAGAGGTGCTTCAGCCGGCAGCCTCCTCTGCGGAGACTGTGCTGCCGTTTAACGACGCCCTCACAGACGTTCTTTTGGGCGCCTGGTCCAAGCCCAACACAGGGGCTCCTGTGGATCGGAACGTGTCACGACGCCATCGCCCCGCTCCGGGCGACCCCCTGTTTCTTTCTGTCCACCCCACTCCTGAGAGCTTGGTTGTCCAAGCCTCCGCTTCCCAAACCGCCTTCCCTACCGCTCCTCCGGATAGGGAATCCAAACGCCTGGATCAGTTTGGGAAGAAAGGTTTTTCTTCCTCCAGTGCTGGCTTGCGGTCCGTTAACACCGCTTGTCTTTTGGGCCGATATACCCACTCTCTGTGGGATTCGGTGGCGGATGTTTTGCCCCAGTGCCCTGAGGAGGTCCAGGCACTGCTTTCCCGCGCCATTGCGGAAGGAAGGGATGCGGCCAAATACACTATCCGTTGTGGCCTTGACACCGCCGACTCGCTGGGCAGGTCGATTGCAACGACGGTGGCGCTCCGCCGCCACGCCTGGCTGAGAACCACTGGTTTTTCAGGGGATGTCCAGAATACTCTCATGGACATGCCCTTTGATGGAGTCGGTCTTTTGGGTCCAAAGCAGACCATGCGTTGGAGCGCTTTAAGGACTCACGGGCTACTGCCAAGTCCCTGGGCCTTTCTGCTACACGCCCTCCGCTGCCTTCTGCTTTTCGCCCCTATCGTGGCCACGGTAGGGGCGCCCCTTCACGTCAGCAGCCCAGCCACCGGCCCGCGCAGCAGGCGTCTTCGCGTGGCCGAGGACGTGGATTCCGCCGTGGCGGATCGGGCAACCAGCGTGCGGGTCAGGCCACCACCTCCAACCCGTCCGCGGCCTCCAAGCCCTCCTAGTCCCTCCTTTCAGGTGCACGGCACGCCAGTAGGGGGCAGGGTCCGCCATCACCTTCCCCACTGGCGCACCATCACCTCGGACAGGTGGGTCTTGGACATTGTCCGAAGGGGCTACTCCCTCCCTTCGAGACCACCCCCCAGCCATGCCACCTCAATTCCACCGCATGTCAGGGGATCACTTGGTGCTTCTACAGAAGGAAGTCACGGCCCTCTTGACCAAGAGGGCCATCGAGCATGTTCCGACCCCAGAAGTAGGGCGTGGTTGCTACTCCCACTACTTTCTGGTGCCCAAAAGGACAAGGAGGACATGCGTCCTATCTTGGACCTCCGGAACGTCAATCGCTTCCTCCGGAAGGAGAAGTTCAAGATGCTCACCCTAGCTCAGGTCTTGACTGCCCTCGACCCAGGAGACTGGTTGGTAGCGTTGGACTTGCAGGACGCGTATTTCCACATCCCCGTCCTGCCGGCCCACCGGCGTTACCTTCGGTTCACGGTAGGCCCCGAGCATTTTCAGTTCACCGTGCTCCCCTTTGGCCTTACCAGTGCCCCTCGGGTGTTCACGAAAGTGATGGCGGTGGTCGCAGCTCATCTGCGCCGGGCAGGGGTTTCAGTCTTCCCCTACCTCGACGACTGGCTGCTGAAGGCGGGCTCGTCCCAGGCAGTCGTCTCCCACCTCCAGACTACGGCCGCACTCCTGCACTCGCTGGGGTTCTCCATCAATGTGCCGAAGTCGCATCTGATTCCTTCTCCACAGCTCCTTTTCATCGGAGCAGTTCTGGACACGACGCAGTTTCGGGCCTATCCTCCCGAACGGCGAGTCCGGGATATTCAGGCTATGATTCCGATCTTTCGGCCTTTATCCTGGGTTTCGGTAGGGATGACCCTGAGGCTGCTGGGCCTCATGGCCTCCTGCATCCTGCTGGTCAATCATGCCAGATGGCATATGCGGGCTCTGCAGTGGGACCTGAAGTTCCAGTGGGCGCAGCACCAGGGCGACCTGTCCGATCACGTCCAGATCTCGGAGGGGACTGCAAAACAGTTGCAGTGGTGGCTCTCGAACCGGCAATGGGTCATGGGCAGATCCCTCTCCCTTCCCCAGCCAGAGCATACAGTTGTGACGGACGCGTCCCTTCTGGGATGGGGCGGTCACATGGGAGAGGCGGAGATCAGAGGCCTCTGGTCTCCGGCGGAGTCCCGGCTCCATATCAACCTTCTGGAGCTCCGGGCGATCCGGCTTGCACTCAAGGCATTCCTTCCCTCTGTCAAAGGGAAGGTAGTGCAGGTGTTCACAGACAACACCACCGCCATGTGGTACTGCAACAAACAGGGCGGGGTGGGGTCTTGGACCCTTTGTCAGGAGGCTCTGCGCCTCTGGACATGGCTGGAACATCAGGGCATGTTCCTGATGGTTCAACACCTGGCAGGTTCTCTGAACGCCAGGGCGGACGAACTCAGCCGCAGGTGCATGATGGATCACGAATGGCGTCTTCACTCGGAAGTGGCGCAAGGACTCTTTCTACAGTGGGGAGAGCCTTGGTTAGATCTATTCGCCACCGAAGAGAACGCGCAATGTCATCAGTTCTGCGCGTTGGAATTTCCAAGGCGGCACTCGCTCGGCGACGCTTTCGTCGCGAGTGGAGTTGCGGTCTGTTGTACGCCTTTCCGCCTATACCACTTCTACCCAGAGTGTTGAAGAAGATTCGGCACGACCGGGCCCAAGTCATTCTTGTGGCTCCGGACTGGGCTCGAAGAGTTTGGTATCCCGAGCTACTCAATATGAGCATAGATCCCCCGATCCGTCTGCCTCTTCGGGAGGATCTTCTGTCGCAGCAGCAGGGGACGGTCCTCCACCCGAACCTGTCCAGTCTACACCTGCTTGCGTGGAGATTGAGCGGCGGCAGTTGATTCCTTTCGACTTGCCTCCCGAAGTTTGTGATGTGATTCTGGCAGCCAGGCGTCCCTCCACTAAGGTGGTATACGCCTGCAGGTGGAACAAATTTGTGGCATGGTGCACAGCAAAGGCTGTGGATCCCCTTTCTGCCCCTCTTTCTGAGGTCCTTCTGTTCCTTCTCTCTCTGGCCCAACAGGGTTCTGCCCTGGGTACCATCAAGGGTTATCTTTGTGCTATCTCGGCCTTCCTCAGGCTCCCTGATCAGCCCTCCCTTTTCAAGTCCCCTGTTGTTAACAGGTTCTTAAAAGGCATTACTCACCTCTTCCCTCCTGTTCCGTTTGTAATGCCTCAGTGGGACTTGAACTTGGTTCTTACCTTTTTAATGTGCGCTCCCTTTGAGCCTCTGCATAACTGTCCTCTTCGTCTTCTGACTCTAAAGGCAGCCTTTCTGGTGGCCATCACCTCCGCTCGGCGGGTGAGTGAGCTCCAGGCTCTTTCTTGCAAACCTCCCTTTCTGTCTGTTCATCCAGACAAGGTTGTTCTTCGGACGCGTCCGTCCTTCTTGCCAAAGGTGGTTACTGCTTTCCACATTGGGCAGACCATCACTTTGCCCACCTTCTTTCCGCCTCCGCATCCTTCCAGAGAGGAAGAGAGGCTCCACCGTCTGGACCCAAAACGTGCGCTCTCCTTCTATATCGACCGCACAAAACACTTCCGGGTGGATGACCAGCTCTTTGTTGGCTACGTGGGCGCCAAAAAGGTCGGGCGGTGCACAAGAGGACCATCTCCCGCTGGGTTACCTTGTGCATCAAGACCTGCTATTCTTTGGCTAAGAAGGAGCCTCCTGTTGGGCTGCGTGCCCATTCCACCAGGGCAACGGCTGCTACCACGGCCTTGGGCCGCGGTGTTCCGCTGCCGGTTATCTGTCAGGCAGCTACGTGGGCCTCGCTGCACACGTTTACTAAGCATTACTGCCTTGACAGTCAGGTCCGGAGGGACGGCTTCTTTGGCCGTTCTGTCCTCCAGGACTTCCTTGTCTGATCTTTGTTCGCAGACCCACCACCGGGGTTGGTATTGCTGGGGTATCTATTCTAAGGTAAGGAATCTATCACTAACGTGTCTCTTTCAGATGCACAAGTTACTAACTAGTGTAACGATATATCTGTAAGAGACAGTAGTTAGTGATAGATTCCTTACCGCCCCACCCATCCTCCCGTTCTGCGAACTGATTTCTAGGGTTAAGGACATCCCTTTCAGGGCCCTAGTATTTTTCAGACACCTGTGTCAGCTTCTTGCATGGCTCTGCGTTCCTGGCGCGGAAAGTCGTGTACAGAACTGGCGTCAGCGCGCAGGGCGGCGCCTAAGTACTGCCCGCGACGTCATCCCGGCGATCACGACGCCGACGACGGACGCGGAGCCGCACGACGCCGCCTACCGACGCGCAAGGGTACTGCTACGCAAAACTTTCCGGATCCAGCCTGACGCCTGGGGATATTCTAAGGTAAGGAATCTATCACTAACTACTGTCTCTTACAGATATATCGTTACACAAGTTAGTAACTTGTGCTTTAGGTAACATTCCTATAGCTGGCATCTGTAAAGCAGCAACATGGTCTACACAAGACACATTTACCAAGCACTATTGTGTGGATGTATCTGAAAGAGACACGTTAGTGACAGATTCCTTACCTTAGAATATCCCCAGGCGTCAGGCTGGATCCGGAAAGTTTTTGCGTAGCAGTACCCTTGCGCGTCGGTAGGCTGCATCGTGCGGCTCCGCGTCCGTCGTCGGCGTCGTGATCGCCGGGATGACGTCGCGGGCAGTACTTAGACGCCGCCCTGCGCGCTGACGTCAGTTCTTCTTTTCCGCGCCAGCAAGCGCAGATCCGGGAAGAGCAGTGCCCTAGTCATTTTTTTACTAACTTTTTTGGTGAATTTTTTCACTGTTTCTTTTCGTATCGACTCCAAGGTGTCGTTAGGGATGCCCGGCTTTAAGCGTTGCGACGCCTGTGCTCGGATGATGTCCATCACAGACCCGCATCTGGAGTGTCTCTTCTGCCTCGGGCGAGACCACGACACGAAGTCGTGTTCCGACTGCCGGTCCCTCAACCCGAAAGCTTTGCAAGAGCGGTCTCGAAAGCTCCTCGAGGCCCGGCAGTCGGCTCCGCGCCACACCAAGCCCAGGTCGCGTGAGAGGTCGAGGGGTCAGTCGCGGAGTCCTCGCCGGTCGTCGGGATCCAAGTCTTCGTCGTCCGGTAAGTCTAAACACAAGAAGTCCAAGAAGCATCATCGCTCTAGGACTTCGCCTCGCCGGTCTCGCGACTCGGCTGAGGCCCCTCCCGGCACCGTCCCCGCGGCCCCGGACATGCCTGTGGAGTCGCCCCCGCAATACCCGTCCTTCCCGGGTTCGGGGGCGGATCCGGCCCAAATACAGGAATTCCTGTCGGCCATGGCCCGCCTCTTCGGGCCTCAAGGTCCCTCCGGTGCGCCTTCGGGCCCCGCGGGCCCTGATGGGGTTGCCGCGGCGTCACCGACGACTCCGGTCCCGGCGTTGCTCGTGCCTCCAGCCTCGATCCCGGCTTCGGCCCCGGCCTCGATCCCGGCTCCGGTGGTACCGCAACCCCCATCGACGCCGGTCGACCTGACCACGCCTCCGCCGGCGCCGATGTCTCCGGTGCCGTTCCTGACGCCGCCCGGGGCTCCGGGCGGTGTCGTCCCCTGTACTCTCCGGCTCCGGACATGGAGCCGGACCGGACGCCGCTCGACGCCGGTTCCGGCGCCGATGAGACCTTGGGTCCCAAATGTCCCTCCTCCTCCTTATTTTGAACCGGAGGAGGACCAGGAGGACTGGGAGGGGTCTGAGGACCCTCTGGCACAACAGTGTCAGTATGATGAGGACTGGGCAGAGGAACTAGGGGATGCCAGTGGTCTAGATACTTCCCCTGACACTGGCATGCTGTCTCCTCCCGTGGCTACGGAGGAGGGAGCCAATTTTGCAACGGTGTTGCGTAGGGCAGCTGGAGCCTTACATCTCCGACTCCCTACTGTGGCGGTCAAGACTAATCTCTTGACAGAAGTGCTTCAGCCGGCAGCCTCCTCCTTGGAGACTGTGCTGCCGTTTAACGACGCACTCACTGACGTTCTTTTGGGCGCCTAGTCCAAGCCCAACACAGGGGCTCCTGTGGATAGGAACGTGTCCCGACGCCATCGCCCAGCTCCCGGCGACCCCTTGTTTCTCTCTGTCCACCCCACTCCTGAGAGCTTGGTTGTCCAAGCCTCGGCTTCCCAAACCGCCTTCCCTACCGCCCCTCCGGATAGGGAATCCAAACGCCTGGATCAATTTGGGAAGAAGGGTTTTCTTCCTCCAGTGCTGGCTTGCGGTCCATCAACACCGCTTGTCTTTTGGGCCGATATATCCACTCCCTGTGGGATTCGGTGGCGACTGTTTTGCCCCAGTGTTCTGAGGAGGTCCAGACACTGCTTACCCGCGCCATTGCGGAAGGTAGGGATGCGGCCAAATACACCATACGTTGTGGCCTTGATACCGCCGACTCGCTGGGCAGATCTATTGCAACGACGGTGGCGCTACGTCGCCACGCCTGGCTGAGAACCACTGGTTTTTCGGGTGATGTCCAGAATACACTCATGGACATGCCCTTTGATGGAGTCGGTCTTTTTGGTTCCAAAGCAGACCATGCATTGGAGCGTTTTAAGGACTCACGGGCTACTGCCAAGTCCCTGGGCCTTTCTACTGCACGCCCTCCGCTGCCTTCTGCTTTTCGCCCCTATCGTGGCCACGGAAGGGGCGCCCAGTCACGTCAGCAGCCCAGCCACCGGCCCGCGCAGCAGGCGTCTTCGCGTGGCCGAGGACGTGGATACCGCCGTGGCGGTTCGGGCAACCAGCGTGCGGGTCAGGCCACCACCTCCAACCCGTCCGCGGCCTCCAAGCCCTCCTAGTCCCTCCTTTCAGGTGCACAGCACGCCAGTAGGGGGCAGGGTCCGCCATCACCTTCACCACTGGCGTCCCATCACCTCGGACAGGTGGGTCTTGGACATTGTCCGAAGGGGCTACTCCCTCCCCTTCGAGACCACCCCCCAGCCATGCCACCTCAATTCCACCGCATGTCAGGGGATCACTTGGTACTTCTGCAGAAGGAAGTCACGGCCCTCTTGGCCAAGAGGGCCATCGAGCATGTTCCGACCCCAGAAGTAGGACGTGGTTGCTACTCCCACTACTTCCTGGTGCCCAAAAAGGACAAGGAGGACATGCGTCCTATCTTGGACCTCCGGAACGTCAATCGCTTCCTCCGGAAGGAGAAGTTCAAGATGCTCACCCTAGCTCAGGTCTTGACTGCCCTCGACCCTGGAGACTGGTTGGTAGCGTTGGACTTGCAGGACGCCTATTTCCACATCCTCGTACTGCCGGCCCACCGGCGTTACCTTCGGTTCACGGTAGGCCTCGAGCATTTTCAGTTCACCGTGCTCCCTTTGGCCTTACCAGTGCCCCTCGGGTGTTCACGAAAGTGATGGCGGTGGTCGCAGCTCATCTGCGCCGGGCAGGGGTTTCAGTCTTCCGCTACCTCGACGACTGGCTGCTGAAGGCGGGCTCGTCCCAGTCAGTCGTCTCCCACCTCCAGACTACGGCCGAACTCCTGCACTCGCTGGGGTTCTCCATCAATGTGCCGAAGTCGCATCTGATTCCTTCTCCACAGCTCCTTTTCATCGGAGCAGTTCTGGACACGACGCAGTTTCGGGCCTATCCTCCCGAACGGCGAGTCCGGGATATTCAGGCTATGATTCCGATCTTTCAGCCTTTATCCTGGGTTTCGGCACGGATGACCCTGAGGCTGCTGGGCCTCATGGCCTCCTGCATCCTGCTGGTCAATCATGCCAGATGGCATATGCGGGCTCTGCAGTGGGACCTGAAGTTCCAGTGGGCGCAGCACCAGGGCAACCTGTCCGATCACGTCCAGATCTCTTAGGGGACTGCAAAACAGTTGCAGTGGTGGCTCTCGAACCGGCAATGGGTCATGGGCAGATCCCTCTCCCTTCCCCAGCCAGAGCACACAGTTGTGACGGACGCGTCCCTTCTGGGATGGGGCGGTCACATGGGAGAGGCGGAGATCAGAGGCCTCTGGTCTCCGGCGGAGTCCCGGCTCAATATCAACCTTCTGGAGCTCCGGGCGATCCGACTTGCACTCAAGGCATTCCTTCCCTCTGTCAAAGGGAAGGTAGTGCAGGTGTTCACAGACAACACCACCGCCATGTGGTACTGCAACAAACAGGGCGGGGTGGGGTCATGGACCCTCTGTCAGGAGGCTCTGCGCCTCTGGACATGGCTGGAACATCAGGGCATGTTCCTGATGGTTCAACACCTGGCAGGTTCCCTGAACGCCAGGGCGGACGAACTCAGCCGCAGGTGCATGATGGATCACGAATGGCGTCTTCACTCGGAAGTGGCGCAAGGACTCTTTCTACAATGGGGAGAGCCTTGGTTAGATCTATTCGCCACCGAAGAGAACGCGCAATGTCATCAGTTCTGCGCGTTGGAATTTCCAAGGCAACACTCGCTCGGCGACGCTTTTCGTCGCGAGTGGAGTTGCGGTCTGTTGTACGCCTTTCCGCCTATACCACTTCTACCCAGAGTGTTGAAGATTCGGCACGACCGGGCCCAAGTCATCCTTGTGGCTCCGGACTGGGCTCGAAGAGTTTGGTATCCCGAGCTACTCAGTATGAGCGTAGATCCCCCGATCCGTCTGCCTCTTCGGGAGGATCTTCTGTCGCAGCAGCAGGGGACGGTCCTCCACCCGAACCTGTCCAGTCTACACCTGCTTGCGTGGAGATTGAGCGGCGGCAGTTGATTCCTTTCGACTTGCCTCCCGAAGTTTGGGATGTGATTCTGGCAGCCAGGCGTCCCTCCACTAAGGTGGTATACGCCTGCAGGTGGAACAAATTTGTGGCATGGTGCACAGCAAAGGCTGTGAACCCCCTTTCTGCCCCTCTTTCTGAGGTCCTTCTGTTCCTTCTTTCTCTGGCCCAACAGGGTTCTGCCCTGGGTACCATCAAGGGTTATCTCTGTGCTATCTCGGCCTTCCTCAGGCTCCCTGATCAGCCCTCCCTTTTCAAGTCCCCTGTTGTTAACAGGTTCTTAAAAGGCATTACACACCTCTTCCCTCCTGTTCCGTTTGTGATGCCTCAGTGGGACTTGAACTTGGTTCTTACCTTTTAATGTGCGCTCCCTTTGAGCCTCTACATAACTGTCCTCTTCGTCTTCTGACTCTGAAGACAGCCTTTCTGGTGGCCATCACCTCCGCTCGGCGGGTGAGTGAGCTCCAGGCTCTATCATGCAAACCTCCCTTTCTGTCTGTCCATCCAGACAAGGTTGTTCTTAGGACGCGTCCGTCCTTCTTGCCAAAGGTGGTTACTGCCTTCCACATTGGGCAGACCATCACTTTGCCCACCTTCTTTCCGCCTCTGCATCCTTCCAGAGAGGAAGAGAGGCTCCACCGTCTGGACCCAAAACGTGCGTTCTCTTTCTATATCGACCGCACAAAACACTTCCGGGTGGATGACCAGCTCTTTGTTGGCTACGTGGGCGCCAAAAAAGGTCGGGCGGTGCACAAACGAACCATCTCCCGCTGGGTTACCTTGTGCATCAAGGCCTGCTATTCTTTGGCTAAGAAGGAGCCTCCTGTTGGGCTGCGTGCCCATTCCACCAGGGCAACGGCTGCTACCACGGCTTTGGGCCGCGGTGTTCCGCTGCAGGTTATCTGTCAGGCAGCTACGTGGGCCTCGCTGCACACGTTTACAAAGCATTACTGCCTTGACAGTCAGGTCCGGAGGGACGGCTTCTTTGGCCGTTCTGTCCTCCGGGACTTCCTTGTCTGATCTTTGTTCGCAGACCCACCACCGGGGTTGGTATTGCTGGGGTATCTATTCTAAGGTAAGGAATCTGTCACTAACGTCTCTCTTTCAGATGCACAAGTTACTAACTTGTGTAACGATATATCTGTAAGAGACAGTAGTTAGTGACAGATTCCTACCGCCCCACCCATCCTCCCCGTTCTGCAAACTGATTTCTAGGGTTAAGGACATCCCTTTCAGGTGCCTAGTATTTTTCAGACACCTATGTCAGCTTCTTGCATGGCTCTGCGTTTCTGGCGCGGAAAGTCGTGTACAGAACTGACGTCAGCGCGCAGGGGCGGCGTCTAAGTACTGCCCGCGACGTCATCCCGGCGATCACGACGCCGACGACGGACGCGGAGCCGCACGACGCCGCCTACCGACGCGCAAGGGTACTGCTACGCAAAAACTTTCCGGATCCAGCCTGACGCCTGGGGATATTCTAAGGTAAGGAATCTGTCACTAACTACTGTCTCTTACAGATATATCGTTACACAAGTTAGTAACTTGTGCATTAGCACACCAACAAGCCAATGTAGGGCAAGCAGTGCTAAAGACACTTTTTCAGACAACTGCAACATCTACTGGTTAGCCACAGCTTTGGGAGAATACTACTGTATAGTCTATGCAAAGCATGTGTATCTAGAGCACACATCCCTCGAACGGATTGTTACTTACCCAGTGAGCCTCTGTTCTTGGCATGTGGAGCTGTAGATTCACATGCGCCCTCCCACCTCCCCGGACACCTGTAGTTGTTGCTGTTCTCATTATTTATATTACATACGCATGAACATCTCTTTACTACACTCACTCCATTCTCACCTACTTGCGGGAAAACAATCTAAAAATGCAGTCGATGCCCATGCGCACTATCACTGAAAGGAGGAGTCACCTTACCTTGTGAATAGAAAGACTTCTTCGAAGAAAAACAACTTGCAAACTTCCGGATCCAACACTAAATGGCAGGAGTATGCAAAGTATGTGAATCCACAGCTCTACATTACAAGAACAGATGCTTACTGGGTAAGTAACATAATCCTTTTTAGCAATCTATATCTTAAAATGTTCATAGGGGCAGGGCCGTTTCTACCATTAGGCAAGACTAGGCGGCCGCCTAGGGCGGCAAAAGGGGGAGGGCGGCAAAATACAAGTTCTTTTATATCTAAAGAGGGGCTGCTATAATGCACCAGTTACAGCTGCAGTGGCAGCGCGGTCCTCCTGACAGGCTTGGGGGCTCTGGCTCAGCTGCTAGAGCTCAGCCTGCAAAGTGGTACAAAGTAATTAATAGACGTCACAGTCAGAGATGTTTCAGAAACAATAGGCGGGTCGCCGTAGCAGTTCTTCAAAAGTTTTGAGCTGCTGCGCAGTGCAGCTCGGGCAGATCTCAGGCCTCTCAAACGGAGAGGGCCAGCTAGAGCCTGTCCCACACTACGATCGGAACAAAGCCCGCGAGACCGTAGAGGCTCCCTCCCAGCCACGGCCGTCACGCCCCAGAACTGATACCCGGAAGGGGGGCTGATGATATCGCTGCCTGCGGCCTCCAGCACGCATCCCTGCGCTGCATAGGAGGTGAGACGGTCAGGAGAAGCCCCGGGTGGTGGCGACTAGGGCCGCGGGGCTGATTATATTGCACCGCTTGCAGGGATTGGCTGAGCCGCTCATCGATTCCTGCCTCGGGGTGCCTGGCCTGGAGCAGGTGCTGCTGCCCCGACTCTGTGAGGGGGGCTAAGGGGCAAAGCAACTGGTCCGCACGGCAGCGGGGATAAGGTGGAGCATGGAGGCCACACACTGCTTGGTCTCGGGACCGATAACCTGCGTGCCTGGATTGCAAAGCCGAGAGAGTGAGCAATGCAACGCACCTTGCCCCTCCGCGGTATCAGGGTCCAATACTGGCGATTCCTGTGATGGACTCGACCCGCCTCAAACCACCTGGCTCAATGCTACTGGCGGCGCACACTGGCCTGCTGCCTGGCAATGAATATGGCATTGGCAGCACCGCATGCCAACATCCGATATCCTGACACCGAAGGACCTAGCTGAAACAGTGTGTCTAGTGTGTTGTCCAGCCGAGAGCTCAGTGCCGAGCCAGAATTGCCACGCTGTGACTCGGGCGCGCAACGCCCATTGGGCTTAAAAGACCATTTGCTTGTTAATGGGGCTTTGTTGTTTTTTTCACCGCTTCTTAGAGCCCCTGCATCTCCACTCTGCCTATTGCTGGAAGAATTAGCTCCCCCGAATTTTTTCTTAGCCCCCTCCCACCCCCCCCGGAATTTGGCTCTAGTTGCACCTCTGCTGTGACTCCATGCATCCACCACGAGGCCGGCTAATTGCCGTGGCGCAGGTTCGCTTGCTGGCCTCCCGCCTCCGAAAGAAGTAACTGTGCCCTCAGAGCCCAGTATCTAGTTACACTTGCTACTTGTAATGGGTGCTATAAAATTGGGTACATTCTGAGCTGCCTGCCGTGCCTCTGTAGTCTGAGAAGTGTGCAGTCACGCAGTCTTTCTCTGCTCAGTTTGAGCAGTGACGCGTTAGCGCACTTTAGTGTAGTGTAACTGAGTCGGGGTAGGGTGCCTGTGCGGGTTGCAATTCGCCTAGTTATAGCTCCGTGGGCGGCGCCACACGCTACACAAAACAACGATATCTCCAGCACCGGGCCGTCCTGCCCAGCTTAACAGTATGATCAAGTTACAAGGGCACTACGTCAATGCCCTTAAATTTCTGGTACTTTGCAACAGTTTTAAGATCCTCTTAGAGTTTCTCGTTGCTCATATGGGTTTAATTTCTGATATTTGTTTCCCTCGTCTTTATTGCTTGATTTTGCTCGCGAGAATGTGTCACACATAGTCGTTAAAATGTCACTCATAATTAGCCTGAAATTATGAAAATGTCACACATGGCAATCTGAAACCTTGGCAGCTTTGCCCGGCGCTTGACAGCTGAGGCACTATAAGGCGTGACATTGCATTTCAGTGCGGTGATGCAGACCACCACACTAAAATGCGTTAGTCTAACACCTGATGCGTGATTCTTGACAGGGCTGAATGCATTAATTCTTCTAGCCTGGATGACAGGGGGAGAGATTGATCAGGATTACAAAACACAAAGAAAGCATATAGCAGCAGACCAAGGTCAAGCACATTAAATCCCACCAGTTTCATATATTTTTACACGAGTGCAGCTACTTCCGGCATCCGCTGCTGAGGGATGTCAATTACAGAGAAAATCCACAGAAAAGGAAGGTGCACTCTAAGTGAAGTCAGTCAGGAGACATGCGTTATCCAAAAATCTTCTCTTTATTAACGTAGTTTGGTTAAAACCGGCACACAGCCAACGCGTTTCGTTCCCTAGTACCACGGGAACTTCGTCAGGGCTTACTCGTAGTATAACAGGACATGTACGACCTAAGAACAAATCCAATTTTCATCAATGTGCGACGTCTCCAAATTTGGATCGTCCCGTATGTGTGGTCCAATCAAATCTCAAATATAGTCCACACCTTCAAAACATCGATATTACAGCCGTATATTATCGTACGAACACTTTGCCGTGGTTCCCCTGGGTTCATAACCTCAATAGGTAGTTCCTCAAGTATATGACAACCCAGAGCGCACACAATGGTCCTATGAAATGGACGGAAAACTGTGAGGAAGCATCTGTAGAGGATATTCCTTTTGATAAAAACAGTATAAGAAGGGAATCCGAAATAAGGAGTCCCAGGACGCACACTAGTCCTTAAATTCAAGAAGTAGGCTCTTTCAATTAGAAGGGTCCTGGGAAGATCCTAAATGGCATATTGACCAGAGAGCCCCGTTCTGTTCTATTTTCAAGCGCAAAGAGTCTCGGACGGCATGGTGACCGGCAGCAAGGCAGTGTAAGCTTACATTTAGGATCTTCCCATGACAATATAGCTGAATATCCCGTATTTAGGATTTTTATGTGTACTGAGGTCCTCTAGTTTACCTGCCACTTAGGACCCTTCTAATTGTAATATCGATGTTTTGAAGGTGTGGACTATATTTGAGATTTGATTGGACCACACATACGGGACGATCCAAATTTGGAGACGTCGCACATTGATGAAAATCGGATTTGTTCTTAGGTCGTACATGTCCTGTTATACTACGAGTAAGCCCTGACGAAGTTCCCGTGGCACTAGGGAACGAAACGCGTTGGCTGTGTGCCGGTTTTAACCAAACTACGTTAATAAGAGAAGATTTTTGGATAACGCACGTCTCCTGACTGGCTTCACTTAGAGTGCACCTTCCTTTTCTGTGGAGAGAGTGATCAGGCCTGAGAGTGATGGTAGTAAAAGGGAGGGGGCGGCATTTTTCAATTCTCGCCTAGGGTGGCAAAACACCTAGAAACGGCCCTGCATAGGGGACAAAAGAAACTCTCCTCCACGAAGCCTCTTTGGGCCACTTGAGCTCACTCGCTCTGTCAAAATAACAAACAACATTTACGCCCACCACTTTTATGTCACCAGCCGCCACCAGTGTTATGGGAGACAGTGTCGAAGGCCACATAGAGTTCGAGCAGGATGAGGGCCGTTGTTTCTCCTCGGTCCAGGATGCTTCGAATGTCGTCAGTGGCTGATAGGAGTGCTGTTTCGATGCTGTGGTTCTTTCTAAATCCTGATTGAGTGTTGTCTAGAAGATGGTGAAGTTGCTTGTCGATGGCCTTCTCAATCACTTTGGCTGGATAGGGGAGCAGGAAGATGGTTTGGAAGGTGCTCAGTTGATTAGGGTCAGCTGTGGGCTTCTTGAGGATGGGGTTGGATTCTGCAAGTTTTCATTCATCTGGAAAAGTGGGGGGCATGATGGAGGCGTTGACGATGTGGGTCAGGGTGGTGCCGATTGTTTTGTGGATTTGTAGCGTGTGGCTAATCAGCCGTGAGAGTATCCAGGAGCTGACTGGTGATGTTTCCAGGTTGTAGATATTGTGGGGGCATGGGTGCGTGCGGCCTCTGAGTGGATGGTCCATATGATTGCTGCTGAGTCATTTCTGGTGAGGGTTGTCCATTCGGTCAGGTGGTGGTGGTGGGTGTGTTAGCAACCAGTTCTCTGGGATTGGGTTGGCATGCGAAGTTGCTGTAGATGTTTGTGGTTTTGCTTTCGAAGAAGCTGGATAGTTTGTCACAGAGTTGTTGGGAGGCAGTGATGTTGACTGGCTAAGGGTGTGGTGCAATCCTTAATCGAGAAAATCTCCTTGCATCTATTGGAGATTCCCTTGATGTAGTCCACTACGGCTTTTTTCTTGGTATCTCTTATTTGCTAGTTATAGCGTCTGAGGGCAGCCTTGTAGGTAGTTCTGTCTGTGTTGTCGTGGCTTGCCCCCCATTTCCTTTCTAGCTGTTTACAGTGTTTGGTGCTGTATACTGATAATGCAGGTGGGGCACACTTAAACACCATGTTGGTATCTAGGAAATACGGAACACAGGTGTTCGAGGCATATGAGCTGTAGATCGTATACTTGTGCATAGATCGCCATCTGGTGTTGGGCTCGGATGTTTGCACTTTGTTATTGTAGAAGTCTTTGTAGTCACGAGATAGGTGACTCCTCCTTTGGTTAGTAGTGCGCATGGGCATCGACTCCATCTCCAGATTGGTTTTTTCCGCCATCGGGTTCGGATGTGATTTTCTGCGCTCCGGGTCGGTGTTGTATTCGATCCCCCTTCGACGCGTATTTCAAAAACCAACAAAATCTTCGAGTCCGGTCGTCGACGAGGGCCGTTGGGCCGATCGACGCCATCAAAACCAGCATATGGAAAGGACTCCATTCAAAAAATGCAAGTGTGGTGCTAAATTCCCCCACACAGATCTCCACGAGGTCTGCAACCTTTGCCTCTCTCCAGAACACGAGAGTCAACACTGCCAGGCCTGTGCTTCCTTCAGGTCCAAGAAAACCATACGTGATCGCCGGGCTCGACGTCACGAAATGTCTAGATCAACCGTTTCGGCGCCGGACAACATCTTCGATGCAGGCCCTGACGATCCAGAACCAGAGACAGGAGATGAACAAGCTGACGTCTCCGAAGCCGATGATTCGGACTCAGAAGACCAGACAATTACTCCAGGTCAACGGAGCGTGAGTACTGACATCGACGCCCCTGCTCCGAAAAATCACAAGGCTCCGGTAACACCTTCACCTTCGGGTCTGGGTCGACACCGTGACAATACTTCAGAAGCTACTTCAGGCTCGGCTTCGAAGTCCACAAAGCCTTCAGGCACCTCGGGATCGAGCCAGCCACACCACGGTACTGAGAAACCATCTTCGGCACCGAAACACAAACCCAAGGTGCCGTCGACACCAGACTCTTCGGCACCGAAACATAGTCAACCCAAGGCTTCGGATCCGAAAAAACATTCGAAACCTCCGGAGCCGAAGAAAACTTCGGAGTCGAAAACTCCACCTAAGCAGAAGGAGACTAAGACCCCTCCTAAAGCTAGAGATGACAGACCAAAGCATCACTCGGAACCTAAGTCCTCAGTGCCGAAAAAAGACAGTGGATCAAAAGAACTATTTCATCCAGATCCACCGGATCCTAAACAAAAAACACTCCATATCGACCCCATTACCGGTCAGGTCACTTCTATACCACCTAAAAAGAGGAAATTGGACACCTCGGAGACACCTGAGGTACCCTTGAAGAAAAAACTCTGCCACTTCACCTATGAGACCTTTCTCTCCACCTCCAAAGCTTCCAAATATAATACTCTCTCCGGCACACACTCCAGTGCCTCCTCTTTCACCTACACCACAAGATGAGGATGAGGATATAGGGGGTGGGGATGAGGACATAGGCCCACCACATGATAATGATGATACTGATGATGACACCCACAGTATCCCACCTCATGACTCTTGGGATGATTATAATGTCCCAGATGTACCTGAGCCAGATGTATATCCCTCTAGGCCATCCCCTCCAGATGACAACATAGGGTTTGCGCAACTAATAAATAGAGCTGCACTATATCATGGGGTGCAACTCCACTCAGACCCTTTGGAGGAAGATTTTTTATTAGAGACCTTCTCACAGCCTCAAAAATCAACAAATACTCTCCCTATGCTAAAAGGGAGGATTAAACATGCCCCTGAAGTCTTTAAAGATCCTGTCGGGGCTAGAGTGCTCAATCCTAGAATTGAAAAGAAATATAAACCAGCTCCAAGCGATCCAGCTTACATTAAGGGTCAACTCCCTCTGGATTCAGTAGTAGTGGCAAATGCCCGTAAACGGGCAAATTCCCAAACCACAGGCGATGCCCCTCCGCCAGATAAAGAGTCTAAACTATTAGACGCATCCGGTAAAAGGGTTGCGTCACAGACGGCAAATTTTTGGCGCATTGCTAATTCACAAGCTTTATTAGCGAGGTATGACAGGGCCCAATATGATGAGCTTGAAAAGCTCATGCAACACCTTCCAGACCAATATAAAACCAAGGCAAATGATCTCATACAAGAGGGAAAGTTAATCACAAATACCTCTATTAAATGTGCCCTGGATGCAGCGGATACAGCATCTCGCACAATTAATACAAGTGTGTTACTACGTAGACATGCGTGGTTACGCATATCTGGTTTTAAGCAGGAGGTGCAGTCTACCATCCTCAATCAACCTTTGGATCAGGAACACTTGTTTGGACCTCCTGTGGACACATCTTTAGAAAAGATGAAAAAGGACACAGAAACAGCTAAGTCTATGGGGGCTCGACAGGCAACAACTGGTAGAGGTTCCTTTTGTCGCTCCTTTTATAGGGGCGCCTCCAATACCATTGGCACAGAAAACACCTCCTCCACTTATAAAAGCCCCACTCAAACTTCCCCTAATAAAGGATACTTTAGAGGGACTTACAGAGGCAATAAAAACAGAGGGAGAGGACGTGGTTCTAACACCCGCAACTCCCCCACCACAAAACAGTGACTTCCCTCCACTCCACCCAGACCATTCCACTCCAGTCAGGGGAAGACTATCACAGTTCCTACCTGTCTGGAATTCCATCACCACAGACAAGTGGGTCAGACAAATTATCCAGTATGGTTACTGCCTGGAACTCACTTCTACCCCCCACCCCCACATACCTCCCAGACAACATCCAATGTCCACAGAACATCTCACGCTTCTAAAGCAGGAGGTTCTCTCTCTTGCAAAAGCATGCAATAGAACCGGTTCCCCCACATCATCAAGGTACAGGGGTTTACTCCCTTTATTTCCTCATTCCAAAAAAGGACGGCACTCTCAGTCCAATATTGGACCTCAGACCGTTAAACCTGTACATACAATCCGACCACTTCCACATGGTCACTCTCCAACAGGTCCTCCCACTACTCCAACAAGGCGACTTCCTTGCCACTCTGGATCTCAAGGACGCCTACTTCCACATTCCTATTTACCCTGCTCACAGGAAATACCTACGGTTCGTAGTGGACGGTCAACATTACCAGTTCAAAGTCCTTCCATTCGGGGTCACAACAGCACCCAGAGTCTTCACAAAATGTCTCGCAGTGGTAGCAGCCCACTTAAGAAGACAACACATTCATGTGTTTCCTTACCGCGACGACTGGCTCATAAAAGCCAAGTCACGCAACAATTGTGTACAACAAACGCACAACACAATCCAGCTGCTGCACAACTTAGGTTTCACAATAAACCTCACCAAGTCACATCTCCAACCATCCCACACCCAACAGTATCTAGGTGCAACAATAGATACTTCCAAAGCACTTGCATACCCCCATCCGGCCAGGATAGCCAGTATGCAAGCTCTCATAACAAAATTTCAACCACAACACTCACTACCAGCTCGAGTGTTCATGCAGCTAATAGGGATGATGGCCTCTTGCATCTTAATTGTTCCTTACGCAAGACTCCAAATGCGTCCATTACAAGAATGTCTAGCACAACAGTGGAACCAAGCTCAAGGTCAACTTACGGATCTGGTGTTGGTGGACAGCCGCACATATCGCTCTCTGCAATGGTGGAACACACAAAATCTTTCCAAAGGGCGGCCGTTCTTGGACCCTGTTCCACAAATAGTGCTAACAGCGGACGCATCGCTCACCGGCTGGGGAGCTCATCTCTTAAACCATACCATTCAGGTTATGTGGACCCCTCAACAGAAACTCCTCCACATCAATCATCTGGAGTTACTCGCCATATTTCTCGCTCTAAAATCATTTGATACACCTCGTAGGCAAAGCTGTCCTCGTCCGGACAGACAACATGACAGCAATGTACTATATACAAAAACAAGGGGGGACACACTCTCTGCAGCTTTCATGCCTAGCACAAAGCATATGGAGATGGGCCATTCCTCAAAAAATATACCTGTTATCTGAAAGAGACACGTTAGTGACAGATTCCTTACCTTAGAATATCCCCAGGCGTCAGGCTGGATCCGGAAAGTTTTTGCGTAGCAGTACCCTTGCGCGTCGGTAGGCGGCGTCGTGTGGCTCCGCGTCCGTCGTCGGCGTTGTGATCGCCGGGATGACGTCGCGGGCAGTACTTAGACGCCGCCCCTGCGCGCTGACGTCAGTTCTTCTTTTTCCGCGCCAGTAAGCGCAGATCCGGGAAGAGCAGTGCACTAGTCACTTTTTGACTAACCTTTTTTGTGAATTTTTTCACTGTTTCTTCATCGAGTCTTCACAACTCCTAGGTGTCGTAGGGATGCCCGGCTTCAAGCCATGCGAGGCCTGTGGTCGCATGATGTCGATCACGGACCCGCATCTCGAGTGTCTCTTCTGTCCCGGCCGAGACCACGACACGAAGTCGTGCCCTGACTGCCGGAAACTTCATCCGAAGGCTTTGCGAGAGCGGTCTCGAAAGCTACTCGAGGTCCGGCAGTCGGCTCCGCGCCGCACCAAGCCCCGGTCCCGGGAGAGGTCGAGGGCCGGTCGCGGAGTCCCCGCCGGTCGCCGGAGTCCAAGTCTTCGCGCTCCTCGGGTAAGTCGAAGCACAAGAAGTCTAAGAGGCGTCATCGCTCTAAGACTTCGCCTCGCCGGTCTCGCGACTCGGCTGAGGCCCCAGTCGGCACCGTCCCCGCGGCCCCGGACATGCCTGTAGAGCCGCCCCCGCATTACCCGTCCTTTCCGGGTTCGGGGGCGACTCAGGCCGAAATACAGGAATTCCTGTCGGCCATGGTCCGCCTCTTCGGGCCTTCAGGCCCCTCCGGTGCGCCTTCGGGCCCCGCGGGCCCTGATGGGGTTGCCCCGGCGCCGCCGTCGACTCCGGTCCCGGCGCCGCCTGTCCCACCAGCCTTCATCCCGGCCCCGGCCTCGATCCCGGCTCCGGTGGTACCGCAACCCCCATCGACGCCGGTTGACCTAACCACGCCTCCGCCGATGTCCCCGGTGCCGTTCCAGACGCCGTCCGGGGCTCCGGACGGCGTCGTACCCCGGTTGTTTCCGGCTCCGGACATGGAGCCGGACCGACGTCGCTCGACGCCGGCGCCGATGAGACCTTGGGTCCCAAATGTCCCTCCTCCTCCATATTTTGAACAAGAGGAGGACCAGGAGAGCTGGGAGGGGTCTGAGGACCCTCTCACACAACAGTGTGAGTATGATCCGGACTGGGCTGAGGAACTTGGGGATGCCAGTGGTCTAGACACCTCCCCTGACACTGGCATGCTGTCTCCTCCCGTGGCTATGGAGGAGGGAGCTAATTGTGCAACGGTGTTGCGTAGAGCAGCTGGAGCCTTACATCTCCAGTTGCCTTCTGTGGCCGTCAGGACTAACCTCCTGACAGAAGTGCTTCAGCCGGCGGCTTCCTCCTCTGAGACTGTGCTGCCGTTTAATGATGCACTCACTGACGTTCTTTTGGGTGCCTGGTCCAAACCCACCACAGGGGCTCCTGTGGATAGGAACGTGGCCCGACGCCATCGCCCTGCTCCGGGCGACCCCTTGTTTCTCTCCCAACATCCCACCCCGAGAGCTTGGTTGTCCAAGCCTCTGCCTCCCAAACCGCCTTCCCTACCGCCCCTCCGGATAGGGAATCCAAACGCCTGGACCAATTTGGGAAGAAGGCTTTTCTTCCTCCAGTGCTGGCTTGCGGTCCGTCAACACTGCTTGCCTTTTGGGCCGATATACCCACTCCCTGTGGGATTCGGTGGCGGCTGTTTTGCCGCAGTGTTCTGAGGAGGTCCAGACACTGCTTACCCGCGCCATTGCGGAAGGGCGAGATGCGGCTAAATACACCATCCGTTGTGGCCTTGATACCGCCGACTCGCTGGGCAGATCGCTTGCGACGACGGTGGCGCTACGTCGCCACGCCTGGCTGAGAACAACTGGTTTCTCGGGTGATGTCCAGAATACACTCATGGACATGCCCTTTGATGGAGTCGGTCTTTTTGGTTCAAAGGCAGACCATGCGCTGGAGCGGTTTAAGGACTCACGGGCTACTGCCAAGTCCCTGGGCCTTTCTGTTGTACGCCCTCCGCTCACCTCTCCTTTTCGCCCCTTTCGTGGCCACGGAAGGGGCGCCCAGTCACGTCAGCTGCCCAGCCACCGGCCCGCGCAGCAAGCGTCTTCGCGTGGCCGAGGACGTGGATACCGCCGTGGCGGTTCGGGCAACCAGCGTGCGGGTCAGGCCACCACCTCCAACCCGTCCGCGGCCTCCAAGCCCTCCTAGTCCCTCCTTTCCGGTGCACAGCACGCCAGTAGGGGCAGGGTCCGCCATCACCTTCACCACTGGCGTCCCATCACCTCGGACAGGTGGGTCTTGGACATTGTCCGAAGGGGCTACTCCCTCCCCTTCGAGACCACCCCCCAGCCATGCCACCTCAATTCCACCGCATGTCAGGGGATCACTTGGTACTTCTGCAGAAGGAAGTCACGGCCCTCTTGGCCAAGAGGGCCATCGAGCATGTTCCGACCCCAGAAGTAGGACGTGGTTGCTACTCCCACTACTTCCTGGTGCCCAAAAGGACAAGGAGGACATGCGTCCTATCTTGGACCTCCGGAACGTCAATCGCTTCCTCCGGAAGGAGAAGTTCAAGATGCTCACCCTAGCTCAGGTCTTGACTGCCCTCGACCCTGGAGACTGGTTGGTAGCGTTGGACTTGCAGGACGCTTATTTTCACATCCCCGTCCTGCCGGCCCACCGGCGTTACCTGCGGTTCACGGTAGGCCTCGAGCATTTTCAGTTCACCGTGCTCCCCTTTGGCCTTACAAGTGCCCCTCGGGTGTTCACGAAAGTGATGGCGGTGGTCGCAGCTCATCTGCGCCGGGTAGGGGTTCCAGTCTTCCCCTACCTCGACGACTGGCTGCTGAAGGCGGGCTCGTCCCAGGCAGTCGTCTCCCACCTCCAGACTACGGCCGAACTCCTGCACTCGCTGGGGTTCTCCATCAATGTGCCGAAGTCGCATCTGATTCCTTCTCCACAGCTCCTTTTCATCGGAGCAGTTCTGGACACGACGCAGTTTCGGGCCTATCCTCCCGAACGGCGAGTCCGGGATATTCAGGCTATGATTCCGATCTTTCAGCCTTTATCCTGGGTTTCGGTACGGATGACCCTGAGGCTGCTGGGCCTCATGACCTCCTGCATCCTGCTGGTCAATCATGCCAGATGGCATATGCGGGCTCTGCAGTGGGACCTGAAGTTCCAGTGGGCGCAGCACCAGGGCAACCTGTCCGATCACGTCCAGATCTCGGAGGGGACTGCAAAACAGTTGCAGTGGTGGCTCTCGAACCGGCAATGGGTCATGGGCAGATCCCTCTCCCTTCCCCAGCCAGAGCACACAGTTGTGACGGACGCGTCCCTTCTGGGATGGGGCGGTCACATGGGAGAGGCGGAGATCAGAGGCCTCTGGTCTCCGGGCGGAGTCCCGGCTCCATATCAACCTTCTGGAGCTCCGGGCGATCCGACTTGCACTCAAGGCATTCCTTCCCTCTGTCAAAGGGAAGGTAGTGCAGGTGTTCACAGACAACACCACCGCCATGTGGTATTGCAACAAACAAGGCGGGGTGGGGTCGTGGACCCTTTGTCAGGAGGCTATGCGCCTCTGGACATGGCTGGAACATCAGGGCATGTTCCTGATGGTTCAACACCTGGCAGGTTCCCTGAACGCCAGGGCGGACGAACTCAGCCGCAGGTGCATGATGGATCACGAATGGCGTCTTCACTCGGAAGTGGCGCAAGGACTCTTTCTACAGTGGGGAGAGCCTTGGTTAGATCTATTCGCCACCGAAGAGAACGCGCAATGTCATCAGTTCTGCGCGTTGGAATTTCCAAGGCGGCACTCGCTCGGCGACGCTTTTCGTCGCGAGTGGAGTTGCGGTCTGTTGTACGCCTTTCCGCCTATACCACTTCTACCCAGAGTGTTGAAGAAGATTCGGCACGACCGGGCCCAAGTCATTCTTGTGGCTCTGGACTGGGTTCGAAGAGTTTGGTATCCCGAGCTACTCAGTATGAGCGTAGATCCCCCGATCCGTCTGCCTCTTCGGGAGGATCTTCTGTCGCAGCAGCAGGGGACGGTCCTCCACCCGAACCTGTCCAGCCTCCACCTGCTTGCGTGGAGATTGAGCGGCGGCAGTTGATTCCTTTCGACTTGCCTCCCGAAGTTTGTGATGTGATTCTGGCAGCCAGGCGTCCCTCCACTAAGGTGGTATACGCCTGCAGGTGGAACAAGTTTGTGGCATGGTGCACAGCAAAGGCTGTGAATCCCCTTTCTGCCCCTCTTTCTGAGGTTCTCCTGTTCCTTCTTTCCCTGGCCCAACAGGGTTCTGCCCTGGGTACCATCAAGGGCTATCTTTGTGCCATCTCGGCCTTCCTCAGGCTTCCTGATCAGCCCTCCCTTTTCAAGTCCCCTGTTGTTAACAGGTTTCTAAAAGGCATTACACACCTCTTCCCTCCTGTTCCGTTTGTGATGCCTCAGTGGGACTTGAACTTGGTTCTTACCTTTCTTATGTGCGCTCCCTTTGAGCCTCTACATAACTGTCCTCTTTGTCTTCTGACTCTGAAGACAGCCTTTCTGGTGGCCATCACCTCCGCTCGGCGGGTGAGTGAGCTCCAGGCTCTATCATGTAAACCTCCCTTTCTGTCTGTACATCCAGACAAGGTTGTTCTTAGGACGCGTCCGTCCTTCTTGCCAAAGGTGGTTACTGCCTTCCACATTGGGCAGACCATCACTTTGCCCACCTTCTTTCCGCCTCCGCATCCTTCCAGAGAGGAAGAGAGGCTCCACCGTCTGGACCCAAAACGTGCGCTTTCCTTTTACATCGACCGCACACAACACTTCCGGGTGGATGACCAGCTCTTTGTTGGCTACGTGGGCGCCAAAAAAGGTCGGGCGGTGCACAAAAGAACCATCTCCCGCTGGGTAACCTTGTGTATCAAAGCCTGCTATTCTTTGGCTAAGAAGGAGCCTCCTGTTGGGCTGCGTGCCCATTCCACCAGGGCAACGGCTGCTACCACAGCTTTGGGCCGCGGTGTTCCGCTGCAGGATATCTGTCAGGCAGCTACGTGGGCCTCGCTGCACACGTTTACAAAGCATTACTGCCTTGACAGTCAGGTCCGGAGGGACGGCTTCTTTGGCCGTTCTGTCCTCCGGGACTTCCTTGTCTGATCTTTGTTCGCAGACCCACCACCGGGGTTGGTATTGCTGGGGTATCTATTCTAAGCTAAGGAATCTGTCACTAACGTGTCTCTTTCAGATGCACAAGTTACTAACTTGTGTAACGATATATCTGTAAGAGACAGTAGTTAGTGACAGATTCCTACCGCCCACCCATCCTCCCGTTCTGCGAACTGATTTCTAGTGTTAAGGACATCCCTTTCAGGGCCCTAGTATTTTTCAGACACCTATGTCAGCTTCTTGCATGGCTCTGCGTTCCTGGCGCGGAAAGTCGTGTACAGAACTGACGTCAGCGCGCAGGGGCGGCGTCTAAGTACTGCCCGCGACGTCATCCCGGCGATCACGACGCCGACGACGGACACGGAGCAGCACGACGCCGCCTACCGACGCGCAAGGGTACTGCTACGCAAAAACTTTCCGGATCCAGCCTGACGCCTGGGGATATTCTAAGGTAAGGAATCTGTCACTAACTACTGTCTCTTACAGATATATTGTTACACAAGTTAGTAACTTGTGCATCAGAGCATCTACCTGGGATACACAATCAGATTGCGGATCTGCTCAGTCGTCAACAACAGCAGATTCACGAATGGGAACTTCATCCGCAAGTTCTTCATCTGTTTTTTCAAATGTGGGGCCACCCAGACATAGATCTGTTTGCCACACATTTAAACACAAAATGCCCAAGCTTCGCCTCTAGGTATCCACACCCATTGTCCAAAGGCAATGCAATATGGATGAACTGGTCAGGCAGATTTGCGTACACTTTTCCGCCTCTCCCCCTCATTCCATTACTGGTACGCAAGCTAAAACGACAGCCTCTCACAATGATCCTAGTTGCTCCAACGTGGGCCCGACAACCATGGTTCACAACACTGCTGGAACTCTCAGTAGTTCCACACCAAAAGTTACACCTTTCCCCAAAGCTTCTCACACAGAACCATGGAGAGATAAGACACCCAGATCCAGCTCAACTGAACCTAGCGATCTGGCTCCTCAAGTCTTAGAGTTTGGTTACCTCGATCTCCCGCCAGACTGCATGAACGTCATTAAAGAGGCTAGACGTCCTACCACTAGAGCATGCTATGCAGCTAAATGGGAAAGATTTGTAGTTTACTGCAATAACAACACAATCAATCCACTAGATGCTTCAATTCAAAACATTATTTATCTTCTGCATCTACAAAGATGTAATCTGGCATACACATCCATACGATTACATCTTGCTGCTATAGCAGCTTACCTACAAAACAGACACTTGTCATTGTTTAGGGTACCTGCCATCAAAGCATTCATGGAAGGCCTTAAAAGGATAATTCCTCCCAGAGTTCCACCTTCTCCAGTATGGAATCTAAACATTGTCCTTACTAGGCTCATGGGTCCCCCATTTGAACCTTTACATAAATGTGAGTTACAGTTCCTCACATGGAAAGTACCTTTCCTTGTGGCGATCACATCTCTCAGAAGAGTGAGTGAACTCCAGGCATTAACCATACAAGAACCATTTTTGCAAATACATCACAACAAAGTGGTTCTTAGGACAAACCCTAAATTCTTACCTGAAGTAGTTTCCGCTTTTCACCTTAACCAGTCTGTTGAGCTCCCAGTCTTTTTTCCTCAACCAGACTCAGTAGCAGAACGGGCTCTTCATACGTTTCTCGTCAAAAGAGCTATTCTTTACTACATTGAAAGGACAAAAACTTTCAGGAAAACTAAACAACTTTTTATAGCTTTCTCACCACCACATAAGGGCAATCCTATATCAAAAGCTGGAATTGCCAGGTGGATCGTTAAATGCATCCAAATATGCTACCAAAAAGCAAAGCGTACATTATCCATTCCCCCTAGAGCGCATTCCACACGCAAGCTAGGGGCATCCATGGCATTCTTAGGAAACATCCCCATGGATGACATTTGCAAAGCCGCAACATAGTCTACACCTCACACTTTCACAAAACACTACTGTGTAGATGTGCAGGCAAAACAACAAGCTAGTGTGGGCCAGGCTGTACCAAGAACACTTTTTCAAACTACCGCAACACATACAGGTAGCCACCGCTAATGGGGTAACTGCTGTATAGTCTATGCACAAGTATACGATCTACAGCTCATATGCCTCGAACGGAAAATGCTACTTACCAGTATTCATCTGTTCTTGGCATGTAGAGCTGTAGATCCGTATACGCCCACCCGCCTCTCCGGACACCTATATGTGTTGCAGTACTATCTTACTTAGATACATTACACATGGACATCTTTTCTTTTCTAACTAACTCCATCATCACCCTTTATGGCGAAAACAATCTGGAGATGGAGTCGATGCCCATGCGCACTACTAACCAAAGGAGGAGTCACCTATCTCGTGACTACAAAGACTTCTACAATAACAAAGTGCAAACATCCGAGCCCAACACCAGATGGCGATCTATGCACAAGTATACGGATCTACAGCTCTACATGCCAAGAATAGATGCATACTGGTAAGTAGCATTTTCCTTTCTACAGTTGCAAGAGGCAATGTTTTGGGTAAATACTAGTCATGGCATGGGAGCAGGAAACTAGGTGGAACGAAAGAGGGATATATGCCCTTCTTAGATTTTTGAGTGGGGTGGACACAAGGCAGAAATAGCTGTGTTCCGATGACTACCATATAGCCGCCGGTGAGACCTGATACCTGCTGGAGAGGACACGGGTGCCCTGTGGGAGGACTCCATCTCCCAGACTCCTTTGCTGTGGATTTGCGCATTTAGGCGCGCTGTGCTCCGCAGGCGCGGGACGCGCCTGGACCAAGCCTGGGCCCGTGCACGCCCGGAGGAGGCAGGGCTGGGCCCCCCCTCTAACACCTGGATCCTGAGACTCTGAGGTACTGTAATAAGTTTTACTTGCTTCTATTTATACCCCAAAACAATGGTTAAACGAAAGGGCCATAGTGAGCACCCGGGGGTGGAGTAGCAGGAACTCTTGATGCTTTTCTAAGGAGGGCTGAGTACGTTCTCACCCACAAAATTGAACTAACGGAGCGGCGCCTCTCACTGGAATCTCTGATCTTGCAGAAGCGCGCCTCCTTGGGGGGACAAACAACGGACAATGTCCCCTCACAGCCCCTCCAAACTCCAACCATGGCCCATTTGGCCCCTCTTTTGCACGTTTCCTCCCCTCCCGAGACAACAACTAGTCCCAAAATACTCACCAGGGGTCAGGTTTTGAAAACACATCTAGACAATAATACTGAGCCCCCCGGTGAAAAGGAGGAGGGGTGGTGTACCACAGAAGCAAAAGCCCCTTAAAAATCTGAAAGCTGCTTGAACCGGAAAATCAAAGGGGATCGGAGAAAGCTAATCTGGCTGGAGCACCATTTTGAGCACCACCAATCCCAATACATCGCCTCCTCGGGCGAATGAGGAGGACATCTGGAAGAAGCTAGAGACACTGGTCACCTCGCTTCTGAATCCCCTCCTACTTAAATTAACTCAAATGGAAGAGAGACTATCACACATTGAGGGTTTGGGGACTAATAACTTACGCCCTTTACAACATCCACGCCCTGGAACGGGCCCTGGTCCAGCATTACTTCTGATGGTGGGGACTCGCCCAGTGGAAACTGTAAATGAGGGACATCAGACGCATCACTTAAATAGCAATCTGGGCAATCCTGATTCAACCCCTCTTCCTCACTCTCAATTGCGCGTCTCACAACCACCTGAGTTTACTGAAATTCCAGTGGATCCTACAACTTCAAATCCACACGCTAGTAGTGTCCTAAATAGCATCGCTAATGGATCATGGGTAACATTCCCGGGGGCTGGGGGGATAAGTGACCACCGTAGGCAGGAAAGACCTAAGATGGGGAAGTTCGCTACTACGTACCAGTCCCTGCATTTTCCACCGGTCTCATCCCCCCTTGTGCTGGTTTTGGGAAATGTTCCAATTTTGAGGGAGGAACAATCAAACAACAAACCAACTAATAGATAAATCCCTCCACTGGCTGATTCGTCATTTAACCTACACTGGTGAAGGGGGCACCCCACTGTCCAATTAAATTATTATGGCCAGAAGGGTAGGGTGGCTGGGCTCGTCAACTAAATTGATGGAAGGTGACTGTGTGGTGATACATTTCAATAATAAATTTGTAGCCAGATCTTTACTAGCCCAGCTACAGAGTTCCTCCTGAGGGCACACAGATTATAGCATTACCCCTGGAATACTTTTATAGGCCCCCTCCCTTGTTGGCCAGAGAATCTAGAACTTACCCAAGGGGAGGTGTTACGAGGTCCACCTTAGTAGGAAATACGGGTGTCTTGGGGCTGACCCTTGATAACAGATTTACTGCCCTTTCTGATCTGGAAGCATGCGACTGACTACCCACAGTTGACATGGAGGGCTCCGTTACACCGGGCATCCAGGCACCCAACATTCAAGTATCTCCCAAATCCATAGAGGTCCAGAAGGGGTTAGATACTTATATTAAAATAGCATCTTGGAATGTGGCGGGTATTGCACAAAAAGTAGGTAACTAACATTGGCTAAAAATCTGGCAAGATCGGGATATCTCCTGCTTTCAGGAGACATGGGTAACGGAACCCATTGTTATAAATGGTTACCGTTCTTTTCAGACAATGGCAACACCGTCACCATCAGGGAGGGCTAAGGGGGGCCTCTTAACGCTAATCCCCAACACTTTGGCAATAAAAATAAAGAACTTCAAAGCCAGGGGTGACTATTTCCATATCCTTACTCTTGAGGTGGTTAACAAAGGTACCTGGCTTTTAATAAACTATTATAATAATAACTTTGGGGGAAACACGCATCTATTAGTAGATGTGGTGAACAGGGCAATTGACGAGGCCTTAAGGCCTATAAAACAAAATGAGGTTTTAATTATCATCTGGGTGGGAGACTTTAATTTATATCCCTGCAATCAAGATCGTGTCTGTGGCCTGGAAGACCTGGTGGGAAACCCGGTTTTTCATTTTACCCACAGTGATTATGGAAATTCTCTGAACAGGATCCTATTTACCAGGAATATGGCAATAGTTAATAAACGTAATATATCAACAGGCTCCCTAGAGAAAACCTTCCGACGAGATGCCTATGAATCAACTATTGATTTCATACTGGTCTCTAACCCCCTTAATAATGGTCTTAACCAAGCAGTCACCCAATTCACGACCTTTAGCAACCATGCCATCCTAAGCTGCGAGATAACTTTGACTTCCAGGGAGGCGACTGATCATCGGATCCCCTTTACTGGCAAGAAAAAATGGTTACCAGTTAAAGTGGGCTCAAATTGATAAATGTAATCAAGTCCCTCAAATAATACAGACTATTCAGGATAACATTAATAACTGTTAAGAACTAGAAACCAACCCAGCAGTATTGGTGTCATGTTTTAGAGAACTTTTAGAGAAAATAAAACTGGGATTTACACGTCAGAAATCAGAGAAAACCACAACGGACAAGGGCTGGTTTGACTCTCCCTGCACAAAAACTAGAACAGCTCCTGTTAAAGCTTTAAAAACCCAACCTAGAAATGCGGCCCAAATTAGCTCACTTCGTACTGACTATAAGTTAGCGAGAAGGAAAAGGGAGAGGGTCCTGAGGGAGGAGACCTGGGCTAAACTTGAACATGCAACAAAAACGGGCAATAGTAGAGAGTTCTGGAAGTTAATAAATGCACCGTGCTTCAAAAATCCCAAGGAACCCACTTTGGATACCAAGGTAGGTGAAGAGGTATGGGTGGCACATTTTGAAAACATTTTGTTCGAGGCATGTGAGCTGTAGATCACATACTTTGCTTAGCCTGCCATCTAGTGTTGGGTCTGGATGTTTGCACTTTGTTTTTGTTCGAAGAAGTCTTTTCCAGTCACGAGGTAGGTGACTCCTCTTTTCGGTGATAGTGCGCATGGGCATTGACTCCATTGTTAGTTTTTTTTCCGCCATCGGGTGCGGATGTGAATTGCCTCGCTCCAGGTCGGCACCGTTTCTCGGTTTTCCTTCGACGCGCAATCCACTACCCTCGACGGTATTGTTTCTCGATCGCGTTTCCCATTCTCTGTGTATCATTTCGACTTAAAGACCTTACATCGGAAAACTCGTGGAGGGCCGTTGGGCCTAACCGCACTGGGCTCGCTAGCAGTCGATGGAACGGACTCCATTCAAACTCTGTCCCGGGTGTTGCGCCAAGTTTCCGCGCACCCACCTGCACGAAGTGTGCAACCTCTGTCTATCCCCGGAACACGACGAGAAAGACTGCGGCGCGTGCCAATCGTTTCGATCGAAGAAGACGCTTTGTGACCGTCTGGCTCGACGTCACGAGATGCAACATCAAGGCGGCTCCGTACCGGACATCTTCGGCGAAGATCCCGATCAAGAAGAACAACAAGCTCAAGGAGCCGAGGAAGCAGAACATGTCTCCGTGTCCGAGGCCGACTCCGACATGGAAGAAGAGGAGCAAGTTACACTGGGTCAGCGTACCGTGAGTACAGAAGCCCCCTTGCCCCAACAACACAAGACCAAAAAGGCTCTGGTCCTTCCTCTGCCTGCGGGCCAAGGTGGGCACCGAGAAAAGGTTTTGAGCGCCCCGCCTCCGGGCCCGGCGCCGAAACACAAAGAAAAGCCTTCCGGCTCGGGCTCAAGTCGGCCCCATGCCGGCGCCGAACCGAAATCTTCGGCGTCGAAATCAAAGCATGTCGTGGTCCACATCTCACCTTTATCGAAGACTAAATCTTCGGAGCCGAAACTTTTGACGCCGAAACGGCAAGCAAAGACAAAAAGACTCCACCAAAGGAGCCTTGGTCCGACATTCCACCTTCGGATCCGACACAAAAAGAGCTGGTTCTAAACTCTGAGACACTGGACATAATCATGCCAAATTGCCTGATAAAAGGAAGATGGGCCAACAAGAGGAATACCACATTCCTTTGAATAGAAAAAATGTGGGTTCTAACCCTTCACCACCTTATATTCCACCTCCTTCGCCCACTGATCCCAATTTACTCATCACATCCACAAATTCACCATCACCACTATCACCTGACCCACAGGATGAAGGGGATGGGGGATCAGGATAGGCCACAGGATACTGACCCATGGGAGGACTAGGACACTGACCCAAACACGGATAATGACCCTGACTTATATCCGTCCAGACCCTCACCACCCGACGACAATATAGGATACATTGAGCTACTTAACAAGGCTGCTCATTACCATGGGGTGGAACTACATAAGGAGGCTTTAGAGGAGGATTTCTTATTTGAGTCCCTAAATTCCTCTCAAAGAACTACCCATACACTGCCAATGCTTAAGGGGATGCTTAAACACGCAGATGAGGTTTTTAAAGATCCTGTAAGGGCAAGAATCATTATGCCTAGGGTTGAGAAAAAATATAAACCTGCACCTACTGACCCTGCCTACATCAAAGGTCACCTGCCCCTAGAGACTCTTGTGGTTTCCAATGCTCGCAAGAGAGCTAACTCACAGACCACAGGTGAGGCCCCTCCTCCTGATAAGGAGTCGAAATTAATTGATGCCTCTTGCAAAAGGGTAGCGTCACAAGCGGCTAATCATTGGCGCATTGCTAATGCTCAGGCTCTGTTAGCCAGATATGATAGGGCTCATTATGATGAGTTAGAAAAGCTCATGCAATTTTTGCCTGATGAGCATAAATCTTAGGTTAATGATCTTATTCAGGAAGGTAAACTAATCACCAATACCTCCATCAGGTGCGCCCTAGACGCAGCAGATACAGCAGCGCGCGCAGTAAACACCAACGTACTGCTACGCAGGCATGCTTGGTTGAGGATTTCAGGTTTCAAACCTGAGGTGCAAGCCTCCATTTTCAACCAGCCATTTGACAAAGAACACCTCTTTGGTCCAGCAGTTGACACCTCGCTGGTAAAAATGTAAAAAGATACTGAGGTCGCAAAGTCCATGGGGCCTTGCGGCTACCTACAAATAGGGGTTCTTTTCGTCGCTCCTTTTACAGGGGTGGCTCCAAGAATGTTTCCACAGAAAATCCCTCCTCCTCTTACAAGGGCAACAACCAATCACCCTCATCAAGAGGCTATTTTAGAGGAGGTTTTAGAGGAAACAACGGTAAGGGAAGAGGCAGAGGCAACTCCACACGCACTTCCCCCGCAAATAACAAGCAGTGACTTCCTTCCACTCTCTCTCCCCTACCCCCCCCCCCCCCCAACAATCATTCCACTCCTGTCTGGGAACGTCTCTCCCAATTTCTCCCTGTCTGGAACACAATCACCTCAGACAAATGGGTTCTACAAATTATCCAGTATGGTTACTGCCTGGAACTTACAGACACTCCCCCCAAACATTCTCCCAAGATCACACGCATCTCACCCATCTGAAGAAAGATGTTCTCTCTCTGTTAGAAAAAGGAGCTATAGAACCAGTCCCATTACAACATCAAGAGGCCGGGCTATACTCCCTGTACTTCTTAATTCCCAAAAAGGATGGCTCTCTCCGACCTATGCCAGACCTCAGAGAACTAAATCTATACATTGTCTGACCACTTTCACATGGTAACACTCCAACAAGTGCTCCCGCTCCTTCAACAAGGGGACTTTCTGTCCACTCTGTACTTGAATGACGCCTATTTCCATATCCCAATACACCCTGCTCACCGCAAATACCTCAGGTTCGTAGTAGCAGGCCAGCATTATCAGTTCAAGGTCCTCCCATTCGGAGTAACTACCGCACCCAGGGTTTTCACCAAATGCCAGGCAGTAGTCGCAGCTCATCTACGAAGAAAACACATTCACATCTTCCCATACTTAGACGACTGGCTCGCAACAAAGCTGTCTACGTCACACTCACAAAACAATGCAGTTGCTCCACAAACTTGGATTCACAGTAAATCTGTCCAAGACCCATCTCCAACCCGCCAACACACAGGCGTATCTGGGAGCCACGATAGATGCACAAAAAGCTCTGGCCTACCCCAATCCGGCCATAATCCGCAACATGCAGACTCTACTCTCTGTTTCAACCTCAACACTCATTGCCAGCTCGAGTGTTCATGCAGTTGCTAGGGATGATGGCGCTTGCATCCTAATAGTCCCTTACGCAAGACTTCAAATGGGTCCCCTCCAGGAATGCTTAGCACGTCAGTGGAACCAGGCTCCGGGTCTGTTAACAGATCTAGTGTTGGTAGACGGCCGCACCCATCGCTCTCTGCAGTGGTGGAATACACAAAACCTTTCAAACGGGCGGCCCTTCATTGACCCAGTTCCACAGATTGTGCTAACAGCAGACGCATCGCTCACTGGTTGGGGAGCTCATCTCCAGACGCATACAATTCAGGGCATGTGGACCCTGCAACAAAAGCACCGTCACATAAATCATCTAGAGCTGCTAGCAATTTTTCTAGCGCTCAAAGCTTTTCAAGTTTATCTAGTAGGCAAAGCTGTCCTGATTCGTACAGACAACATGACAGCAATGTACTACTTACAAAAACGGGGGGACACACTCTCTCCAGCTGTCACAACTAGCACAGACCATCTGGAGATGGGCTATACATCACAAAATGTATCTCCTCGCAGAACACCTTCCAGGAGTAAACAATCTGATTGCAGATCTTCTCAGTCGTCAAAGACAACAGATCCACGAATGGGAACTCCACCCTCATGTGCTCCTCCCATTCTTTCAAATGTGGGGCTTTCAAGACATAGATCTGTTCGCCACAAACCTAAACTCAAAATGCCCAAGCTTCGCATCCAGGCATCCACACCCATTGTCCAAAGGCAATGCACTACGGATGAATTGATCAGGAATATTTGCCTACGCTTTTCCACCTCTCCCACTCATTACATTAGTGGTTCGGAAGCTCAAACAGGCGTCCCTGACACTAATCCTAGTTGCTCCCACATGGGCCCGTCAACCATGGTTCACAACCCTGTTTGAGCTCTCAGTAGTTTCTCACCAAAAACTACATCTCACTCCCAATCTCGTCACTCAGAGCCATGGAGAGATAAGACATCCAGATCCCAGTCATCTCAACCTTGCGATCTGGCACCTGAAATCCTAGAGTTTGGCTACCTTAATCTCCCGCCAGACTGCATGAACATTATCAAAGAGGCTAGACGTCCTACCACAAGAGCATGCTATGCAGCAAAGTGGAAGCGGGTTGTGATATACTGTAATAATAATCAAATTAACATAACATAACAATCAACCCGCTTGATGCTTCAGTTCGAAACATCATTTGCTATCTTTTACATCTGCAGCGTTCCAATTTAGCGTACACATCCATACGCTTACATCTTGCTGTAATAGCTGCATACCTACAGAACAGACAACATCTGTCTCTCTTCAGAGTGCCTGTCATTAAAGCATTTATGGAGGGACTTAAAAGAATCATTCCCCCAAGACTTCCACCTGCTCCAGTATGGAATCTCAACATTGTCCTCATCAGACTAATGGGTCCACCTTTTGAGCCATTGCATAGATGTGAACTGCAACTTCTCACTTGGAAGGTAGCTTTCCTCATAGCTATCACATCACTAAGGAGAGTAGGTGAGCTTCAGGCACTAACCATAGAAGAACCATTTTTACAAATACCCCAAAACAAAGTGGTTCTTCGGACCAACCCTAAATTCCTACCTAAGGTCATTTCTGCCTTTCATATCAACCAATCTGTTGAGTTGCCTGTGTTCTTCCCTCAACCAGATTCTGTGGCAGAACGTGCTTTACACACCTTAGATGTGAAAAGAGCACTACTTTACTATATAGAAAGGACAACACCTTTCCGTAAGACAAAACAATTATTTGTGGCTTTTGCTCCACCACATAAAGGCAATCCTATATCAAAATCAGGTATTGCAAGGTGGATAGTCAAATGCATTCAGACATGCTATGCAAAAGCAAAATGAACATTGACAATACCCCCTAGAGCGCACTCCACACGCAAACTAGGGGCTTCTATGGCATTATTAGGAAATATACCTATAAATGACATCTGCAAAGCTGCAACATGGTCTACACCTCACACATTCACAAAACACTATTATGTAGATGTGTTAGGAAGACAGCAAGCTAGTGTGGGCCAAGCAGTTTTACGTACACTATTTCAGACATCTGCAACAGCTACAGGTTAGCCACCGCTTTGGGAGATAACTGCTGTATAGTCTATGCAAAGCATGTGATCTACAGCTCACATGCCTCGAACGGAAAATGCTACTTACCCAGTATGCATCTGTTCTTGGCATGTAGAGCTGTAGATTCACATGCGCCCACCCGCCTCCCCGGGTACCTATACCTGTTGCAGTAACATCTTACTTATATACATATATACATGGACTTCTCTTACTACTCTTACTAACTCCATTATCGCCCTCTGCGGCAAACAATCTAACAATGGAGTCGATGCCCATGCGCACTATCACCGAAACATATCTCAACCTGCAGGACACACTGTTCTTTTTACTCATAGAAGTGAGGAGTGGGCTGGCGGCCTGTAGTACCGGCAAGGCCCCGGGCCCTGACGGGGTTCCAATAGACTTCTTTCAGGAGAATGAAGAGCTGTGGGTCCCTCTATTGACCAATGTTTTTAATAACATAGCCATAGCTGGCCCTCCTGGAAAACAAGTGTAATTGTCCCGATTCACAGAAAGGGGGACAGGGGAAGCCCAAAGAACTACAGACCGATTTCGCTCTTAGACACAACAGCCAAGCTTATGGGTCGTCTTCTTTTATGTAGGTTGGAGTCCTGAGCCCAGGAGAGGAGCATCTTAATGCAGGCACAGTATGGGTTTCAGCGGGGAAAGGGCACTGTAGACCAGTGTCTGAACCTATCATTAACTATAGACAAATACACCAGAGCGAAGGGCGGGAAAATGTATTTGGCTTTTATGGACCTCTCAGCAGCATTCGACTGCGTGTCCCACTCTAAACTGGTCCATAATGGAAGAGATGGGGTTCGATCGTCCTATAATTAATTTTATCCGCCAATTACTAATGCAACCGCATGTGTCCGTTATGGGAAAAACGGGGAATGTACCCTCCCTTTTAAGATCTTGAGGGGGTAAGGCAGGGTTGCGTCCTCGCCCCGTTCCTTTTCTCCATCTATAGGAACGGTGTTGAAAAAGCTCTTGAGGGTGCAACATTGGACGTCCCTGCGTTTGATTCTCATCAGTTACCGATATTGGGGTATGCAGACGATGCTATCCTGATTGCTAGAACGGGACTTGGCCTCCAACGCCTTATAAAAGCTTACACTGCGTTTATGGACTCATTGGACCTGAAAGTTAATCAGACAAAATCATTTGTTATTATAGCAGGGGCTGGCAAATGGGATAAACCCCCGTATCTCCATATGGAATCAGGAAAGATCAAAGTGGTAGACAGTTTCCCTTACCTGGGGGTCCTTTTTAATAAAAAGCAAACATGGTTAAAATTGGTCGAAGGAAGGGCCTTAGGTGCTTGACAGGCATAAAATCCTTCTCTAAAAAGTTGGGCGCCAGACCATTAGTCCCATAAAACATTTTTATCATGCTAAAGCAAAGTCAGCGGCAATTTATGGGGCAGGCGTTTAGGGCATGGCTTCCTTTGACTTGCTCCAAACTATTGAAAATAGATTCTTTAAGACCTTAGTGTCTCTCCCTCAATCCCACTCTAATTATACCTTGCATATAGAACTGGGTCTACCTTATATCTCAGAGTCAATCAGACTAGCTCCGATCCTACTGTGGCTCTCCTTTTGGCGTAGGGACACAGTGACCCTAACACAAAACATAATAATAAATTGTCTAAAACTGGAGAATTACAGTAAGATCAGATGGTTGATTTATGTGGAATCGGAGTTGACTGCTATTGGCCTGAAAGAACTATTCAAGGACCCAACTGCTTGTAGAAAGATGTCTAGGCAGAAGCTGACTAACATATTTATGCTGAGGGCTCAATATATCTGAAGGGAGAGGAACTGTAATAAACAGGCAGTTCTCGCAAATCAATTAACTCCGTTCTTGATAGAGGGAGGTTAGTTCTATCTAGCGGACATTCCCATACAACAACACAAATTTATTTTATTGAGATTCCGCGTGAATTTGATACCATTGACGTTGGGTCTCCCGGAAAGAAGATTTAGGCACTCAGACCTGACTTAGTGCCCGTGTGACAAGCAATCTCCCCAAACTGACCTAAACCTACTACTCTTCTGTGGCTAATACCAGAAGGAAAGGAAGAAATATATTGCCCCGCTCCTAAAGCGCTATAATTTTAAACAATGTCGGGTTGCACTTTATTTTTTTTAAATCACTCCCCGATCCTTTATTGTGCTTTGCGGTAGCGACATATTTGTGGGCCTGTATAAAAAAAAAAAGGAAGCAGCTGGATTCATAATGGGCTGAGGCGCTTTTATTATCAATTTTATTGTCGATCTAATAGAAGTTATTATGTATTTTAACCTATATTTTAACTGGTTAGATTATATAACATACATTTTGAATTTCCTTATGAAGTTTTTATATAGCCTTTTAACCAATATGTACCAGAATTGTATGCAGATTATTGTATTTTATATGTGCTTTTATGATCTTAATTTAAAAGATCAAATAAAGTTTCTATTGAAATTGAGTGGGGTGGACACAGGGCAGAAAGCTATGGACAGGCTTTCTTTTCAAGAGTAATTAAAAAAGATCTTTACCCAGTCCTGTGCAGTGCACTGTGTGAGGGCACACGCTGCTCAGAGGTACCCCAGGGAAGGCTAGTGTTGCTATGACCCGGTATGATAATCACAACCAGACAATGGAGCATGGGCTGGTCCACACAGCAGTGGTTGCATAGCTGCCAAGTTTTCATTTTGTTTGTGACATTTCTATGGTTTCATTGTGGTTATATGTTACACTTCAGTGCACTTTGTGTGACATGTTGAGCAAAGCAGTCATGTCTAGGTCATGAGATAAATTTCAGTTATTACCACGCCATATGCAGTAATGTGCTCTAGATATGACCTTAAACAGTTTCAATGCCCCTCAAATACTTATGTAAAGTAAAGAACCTATGTCCATTTGTAAGGTAAATGAACTTGCAGAGCTCAAGACTGGTCATGGTTTCTCAGAAGCCGAGATATTCCAACTTTCTCCCTAAGACAACGCACGCGCAGTGTGACAAGTAACGCACATGAAGATAATGCTATCCTGGGAAAACAGGGTGCAGGGGAGCGATTCAGGCGAGGTCCTGATGGTTAAGCAGCTCAGCATGTCTCGAGATTTCACGATGACTCGCTAGACCTTTTGGGTTTTTTATATTGAAAGCACACAACACATTAGAAACAGATCTAAAACAACAATGGATCACTCAAAACCCCAGACTCAATATGGTACTTACTGGAATCGAATATGGGTAGCTCTGTAATTAGCTCCAGCTACCAGGATATGTCCAAAAAACAAAACTGTACAGAGCAGCGGTCAAGAGGATTTTCGGTCTTGGAATTGGAACAAACCGCAGTAGAGGAACAACCAACGGGCGAGTAGCACAGGACTGTAGTGAACAGACAGTAGAGGGAAAATGAGTAGAGGCATGCCTAAGAGAGAGCTAACTATGCTAAACGATTGCAGACTGAGTTGGATGTGGAGAAAGCCCAACTGCTGTTGCCAAAAACAGTATTCCATGCTTGCTGTTCTTTTAACTGACACTGACGAGCAAATCCAACAGATGACCTCTCTGACCTGATCTTCACAGCCCAAGTCATAAAGGGACTTCCAGTTTCCATCTACCAAGTCTCCAGAGCTGCCAGGCCTGTATATGTTTGTGTCCCTGCTGTAAGTTGTTAGAACCATTGGAAAACAATGTCCAAGTTAGCTAGGAATGTTTTTCTGTAGGCCTGATTCCTGGACAATACCGAGTCTAAGACTGATTCCTGATAGTACTTTCCTTAAATACTCCCCCACCCCACCATTATTCTTTGTGTGCCTGCTTTCCTCAGAAACCTTTTTATGACAAGCTTTGACTAACTTGGGGGCTCTTAATAATAAAGCAAGCTCCCACGATCATTCTGAAAGCTCCCAGGACCTTTCCTGTTTGGTAACTGGCCCCAAACTTGTCGGGAATTCAGCAATTCCTTCTCATGTTAAGGGAACCCATCAGTCATGACGGGTTGGTGACGTGGTGTCTGATGCATCAGCCTTTTTCACCCAGGAGGCATGACCCACTCGACAAGAAACACCAGTCGGAGAGCAGCACTGATCTGATGACTGTGGAACCGAGGCCAAACTGGGGTGGTGTGGTGGGCAAACGAACAATGGATTAAACCCACATCCTTGTGACTGGGGGTGAATGTTTGCATTCTTCAGCATTCCGTCCATTTGTTCCTTTTGCTTTTGTGGAGACGAGTAACTAAAAATGGGACGGACCCTGGGATGGAAGATTCTTGGAGAATAACCAGACGAGGTCTTCTACAGCATACTGGCGATCTGCACATTTTGTATAGGTTGCCTTTGCTTTCCAAAACTATTGTTATCCCCTTTTCTGGATTGTGTGAAGGTTATACAACAGGGACTGTACTGTGGGGTCCTTTGAGAGAGCAAGAACTTCACGCCAAATGGGAGTGTGAAAACCATAAGAACAGTATAAATGGGGAGCCCCTCAACGCCAAATGCAAGGAGTTATTATATACCAAACTCGGCGAAGGGTAACCACTCAACACTTTGGTGTTGCATGAGATAGCACGTCAAGTATTGTTCTAAAGTTGATTTAGTATCTCGGTTTGACAGTCTGTATATGGTAACTAGTGGATATAAATTAACACATCCCTAATTTCTTTACTAAGTCTTTCCAAAAACGAGCATTGAACCGGGGCTTCCTATTCGTGGCGATTACCTCAGATAAACCATGTGACCTCAAACTCTTTATTGGAAAAATTCGTGCAAGCTCGGGGGCGGTGGGCAACTTACTTAATGGGATCAAATGAATCGTAGTAAGTCACCACTTAAAGGACTGACATTGCCTCAGATTCTGGAAGTTCCCTTTGAAGTCCATGGATGTCTGTATCGAGGGCTGGCACATTCTTGGACTCAACACAGGTTGTACAATGTCTTAAACAAATCTTAAAGTGCTGATTTATATTGGGCCTTCAACACTGTCGCTGAACTAGCTCTCACTGCCTTCAATTTCCACTCCAGAGGTCTGAACTGTGGCCCGTTCTAAGCACTCATCCACAACCTCAGCTCACACAGGCACTTAAGGCTGGACTCACTTGGGGCAGAAAGCAAGAGTAAATTGTTGCACGAAAAAAGCCTGTAAAAACACAAACTTTTGTTAAAAGCAAATTCTCTTAGAGAATGCAAGATTAAGTTAAACGTGAAATATAAACAAGAACTACAACGCTGACACAGATTATCCAACGGTTTTTAGTCATTTTTCAGAAAATGGTCTGTTTTTGCCTGTAAATATAAATACATGAATATAGGGACCCATTGCAATGTCTGTTTTTAATTCCTACTGGATATGAGATCTGGAGGAACCTTCCCCACTTAAAGCTGTGGCTATATTACAATGACATTTTGAAAAGAAGAGAGACCAATGTGCCTGTTGAGGGTTCACTTCATTGATTTAAGGTACCCGAGGTTCTTATGATCAGTCCAGACCGTGATAGGAAAAGCTGCTCCTTCCAAATAATCTCTCCAGTGACAAAATGCTTCCTGAATAGGAAAGAATGCATGGTCATAAATAGTGTAGTTTTGTTCTGCTGCATTTAAAGTGTGAGAAAGTTAAGTTACTGGATTCAGTTCTTGAGTACTGGGATTTCTCTATGACAAGGTTTCCTCAGCTGCATATGAGGAAAGGGTACGGTATAATCAGGTTGTCTTAATGCAGGAGCTGCTGTAAAGGCCTTGAGTTGTACAAATGCTTTTTCTTGGTCAGTATCTCTATGAAGGAACACAGTTTGGTGAGCTGAGTAATAGGGTGGACAATCCTGCAAAAGTCTCTAATGAACTATCTTTACAAATATGTCTGGTCATCTGGTGGATAAAATGTGTGCATCTGATGCAGACCTCTAGCCACAGATTCCTTACCTTTGAATTTCCCCAGGCGTCAGACTGGATCTGGAAGATTTTTCGTGAGCAGTACCCATGCGCGCCAGTAGGTTGCATTGATAAGCTCTGCGCCAGTCGTCCACGCCGGAAGTGAGGTCGCTGTACCTATTTAGCCGCCACCAAGGCAGGCTGTCAGTTTTTATTTCCATGCCATCCAGCGCTGATCCGAGAGACAGAAAAGCTACCCCTCGGTCAGTTTTTGAATGGATTTGTTCGACATTTTGTCGACAGTTTTTGAGGTTTTTCCCACTGGTGTGTCGAGGATGTCATCGGGCAAGACGGAATTCAGGCCCTGCGGAACCTGTTACCTCCCGATGTCTGTGGCAGACCCGCACCTCGTCTGTCTGTGGTGTTTTGAGCACGACCCGAAGTCGTGCTCTGATTGGTGGGCTATGCATCCGAAGGATTTGAGAGAGCGGACCCTAAAGCTCATGGTGGCCAGGCGTGCTACTCTGCGCAAGTTGAGGTCCCGACGAGGGGAAGGTCTAGGACCGGTCGTGGAGTCCGAAGTCTACATTGTCCCATTTAGAGTCCTTGGGACACTCTGGTAAGTCGAGGGACAAGAAAAAGTTGTCGAAGCTTTCGTCGACTTCTCTGCCGACACAGTAAGGGAGCATCAGCATTCTATGCCTTTTTCCTTGGAACCTGCGCCTGAGCTGACTCTGTGCCACCCCGACTTTCTGGGAGCCGAAGCGACCCCCAACCACTTGAAGGAGCTCTGAGGCCATGCGCCTCATATTTGGGCAGTCCAACCCCCCTGACACGCCTTTGGGCCCTGCGGGATGGGAGGGGGACCCATCTGGTTCCGTGCCGGCTGCTCCCGCCCTGACTCCAGTGGGCCCCCACAGATTCATTCCTGGATCCGGACTGGCACTGGTCGTACCATCTTGACCTTCCCCGACGGCACTGGCGGTGTCATCCCTGACCTTGAGCTGAATGGGCGTCACCCGATGCCGACAGGTGCCTTGCCTCCTAGGTCGGAGCCTGAGCACTATTCTCTTGGGCTAGGCCTCGGGGAAGACTAGGAGGGGTCGCTGGACCCTTTGGAATACCAGCCCTATGAGGAAGAACAAAATATGAACTGGTGTGAGGAACTGGGTGAAGCCAGTGGTGTGAATACATCTCAATATGCTGGTCTGCTTTCCCTACCACTCCCCCGGATAGGGAATCCAAGAGGCTGGACTCATTTGGGAAGATGTTCTCTTCCTCCAAACTGGCATTGTGGTCTGTGAACACCGCATGCCTTTTGTTCCGTTACTCCCATTCTCTGTCGGATATTGTTGCGCAAGTGCTGCCACAGGTCCTGGAGAAGGCCCAGGCCATACTCTCCCAGTCATCGACGGGAGGGATGCAGCAAAGATCACAATTCAATGCAGACTTAACACGACTGACTCACTAGGCAGTGCGGTTTCTATGACTGTGTCCCTTAGGTGCCAAGCCTGGCTGAGGATGAATGGCCTTTCGGGGGATGTCCACGCTTCCCTTATGGACATGCCCTTCGATGACACCCCTCTCTTCAGAGACCAGACGGATTCGACGCTCCAGTGCTTCATGAACTCTTGTGCTACAGCCAGGTCCTTGGGCCTCACTGCGGCCCCTCGTCCTCGCCCAATCCGCCTTTCGCTCATTTCATAGCTACTGAAGGGGCTTCCAGCTGCGCCAATTCCCACCAAGCCACCGTGCCGCCCAAGCTACCTAGCCTCTACGAGGGCACGGTACCCACAGACCTTGTGGGTCAGGTGGCCAGCGGTCTGGTCAGTCTGCTACCCCCTACTCCAATAATCTCAAAACCCTCCTAGTCTGCCCCTTTACCACCATGGGCACCCAGTTGGCGACAGGATTCGCCATAACCTGCCCCACTGGCAGTCCATAACATCGGACTGATGGGTTATGCAGATTGTCAGAAGGGGCTACTCCCTCCCCTTCGAGATTACCCCTCCCCACATGCCACAATCTCACAACCGGCTGACAGAGGATCATCTGTCCCTTCTCTGCAAGGAAGACACATCTCTCTTGGCCAAGTGAGCCATCGAGAGGGTTTCAGTGCCAGAAGTAGGCTTTGGTCGCTATTCCTGCTATTTTCTGGTTACCAAAAAGGACAAATGCCTTCATCCTGTTCTAGATCTGTGAGCCCTCAATCTCTTACTCAAGAAGGAGAAATCCAAAATGCTCACATTGGCTCAGGTCTTGTCTGCCCTGAATCCAGGAGACTGGATGGTAACGTTGGACTTGCAGGACACCTATTTTCATATTCCCGTCCTGCCTGCCCACCAGCGATATCTGCGGTTTACGGTAGGCCGCGAGCATTGTCAGTTCACCCTGCTCCCCTTTGGCCGTACCAGCACCCCTCCGGTGTTCACCAAGGTGATGGCGGTGGTTGCAGCTCATCTGCGGTGATCAGGGGTGCCAGTCTTCTGCTATCTTGACAACTAGCTGCTGAAGGCGGGCTCACCACAGGCTGTCGTCTCCCACCTCCCGACTACAGCGACCCTTCTGCGCTCGCAGGTGTTCACTATCAACGTGCCAAAGTCACACCTGATTCCCTCTCAGACGCTCTCTTTCATCAGACCTTTCTGGACACGGTGCAGTTTCGGGTTTATACTCCTGAGCGGCGAATCCAAGATATTCAGGCTATGATACCAATGTTTCAGCCTCTAGCCTAGGTTTCGGTAAGAGTGACTATGAGTCTGTTGTGACTCATGGTCTCCTGCATCCTGCTGGTAACACATGCCAGATGGCATATGCGGGCTCTTAAGTGGGACCTGAAGTTCCGGTGGGTGCAGCATAAGGGAACTCTCTCCGACATGGTCCAGATCTCGGAGGGAACTGCAAAAGATCTGCAGTGGTGGCTGACGAACCACGATTGGGTCAGAGGCAGACCCCCCTCTCTTCTCCAACCAGACCTGACCGTGGTGACAGATGCATCACTCCTGGGATGGGACAGTCATCTGGGAGAGGTGGAGATCAGAGGACTCTGGTTTCTGGCGGAATCCGGACTCCACATCAACGTGCTGGAGCTTCGTGCCATCAGACTGGCATTGAAAGCCTCTCTACCTTCCATCAGGGGAACGCTAGTGCAGGTGTTCACGGACAACACCACTGCCATGTGGTACTGCAACAAACAGGGCAGTGTGGAGGAGTGGATCCTTTGTCAAGAGGCCCTGTGCTTCTGGACATGGCTGGAACAGCTGGGCATATCCCTAGTGGTTCAACACCTGGTAGGCTCTATGAACACCAGAGCAGACAAACTCAGCCGAAGATGCTTAGTGGATCACGGTGGCGCAAGGTCTCTTTCAGCAGTGGGGAGAGTCCTGGTTAGATATGTTCGCCTCCACCAAGAACGCACAAGGTCAGCAGTTTTGTACGTTGGAGTTTCCAAGGCAGCTCTTGCTTGGAGATGCCTTTCATCTCAGGTGGAGTTCAGGCCTCCTGTAAGCCTTTCCACCCATATCACTCCTGCCCAGAGTTCTCAAGAAGATCAGGAATAACCGGACACAAGTCACCCTTGTGGCTCTGGACTGGGCAAAGAGTCTGGTAGCTCTAGCTACTGAGCATGGCCATTGATCCTCCTATTAGGCTGCCCCTTTGGGATGATCTTCTGTCGCAGCAGCAGGGGAGGGTTCGTTACCTGAGCCTGTCCACTCTCCGCCTTCTTGCGTGGAGATTGAGTGGCGACAGTACACAACTTTCAACCTTCCTCCAAAGTCTGTAGCATCATCTTGGCAACCAGGCGTCCCTCCACCACGACAGTATACGCCTGCCATTGGAATAATTTTGTGACATGTTGTGCAGAAAAAACTATTGATCCCCCTTCTGCTAATCTTTCTGAAGTCTTACTCTTCATTCTTTCCCTTGCCCAGTAGGCACTGCTCTAGGCACTCTTAAGGGCTATCTATCTGCCATTTCTGCATTCTTGCATTTGCCTGACCAACCCTCTTTGTTCAAGTCCCCTACTGTCCATAGGTTTCTCAAAGGTCTTACTCATCTGTTCCCTTCTTCACCATTCATTATGCCTCAGTGGAACCTTAATTTAGTTTTGAGTTTTTGAATGTGAACTCCTTTCGAGCCTCTCCATAATTGTCCCCTCAGGCTTCTCACACTAAAAACAGCCTTCCTTGTGGCACTTACATCTGCCCGTAAAGTGAATGAGTTGCAGGCCTCATCATCTAAGCCGCCTTATCTCTCAATATATCCTGCCAAACTGGTGGTTTGCACACGGGCCTCTTTTCTACCAAAAGTGATCACACTGTTTCATGTAGGCCAGTTAATCACCCTGCCTACTTTTTATGCACCTCCACATCCTTCTAAAGAAGATGAGTAACTCCACCGCCTGTACCTGAAAAGAGCATTGTCGTTCTACCTTGACTGTGCCCAAGAGTTCCAGGTGGGCTACCAACTCTTCGTGGGGTATGTTGGAGCAAAGAGAGTTCGGGCGGTTCAGAAGTAGACCATCTCTTGTTGGGTCGTACTCTGCATAAAAATCTGCTATGCACTGGCAAAGAAGCAACCTCCTGAAGGTTTGCGAGCTCATTCCATCAGAGCTAAAGCTGCTACCATTGCGTTAGCATGCAGAGTTCCGCTTCAGGAAATCTGCCAGGCAGCAACATGGACTTCACTGCACATATTCACCAAACATTACTGTCTGGACAGTCAAGTGTGCAGGGATGGACACTTTAGCCATGTGGCCCTGCAGGACTTTCTCGTTTGAAATTAGTCGGTGGCCTTCCTTTGGGAATGGTATTGCTTGGGTATCTAGTCAAAGGAAAGGAATCTGCAGTTAGAAGTCTCTATCAGACGAACAAGTCACTTACCTTAGGTAATGCCTTACCTAGTAGAGACTATATCTAGTCTCAGACTCCTTACCCACCCATCCTCTCTGCTCTAGGGACAGGGATGACTCCTTTCAGGGCCCTAGTTTTGACACACCAGTGGTCGGTGTTCTTCATGGCTCTATGCTTCTGGGGTGGAAAGTCGTGAAAAGAAACGGACATCCGCGTGCCTGGGTGGCACCTATATAGGTACCGCGACATCACTTCCGGCATGGGCGATGGACGCTGAGCTGATCGACGCCACCTACCGGCGTGCAGGGGTACTGCTCCGGAAAAATCTTCCGGATCCAGTCTGACTCCTGGGGAAATTCAAAGGTAAGGAATCTTCAGCTATATATAGTCTCTACCAGATAAGGCGTTACCGAAGGTAAGTAACTTGTTCATCTAGTTCTTTGTTTTTATGGTCTGTGAATGCAGCTATTAATTTGGCCAGATATTTGTCTGCTTTGTGATTTTAAAGTAGCAGGATTAACAAGCGATGAGTCTAGTTGGTTCAGACAAACCTGATGCATTTTGTAGCTCATGCCCATTGACAATCCAACAATGAAATAGTCGTGCGAGTGAGAGCACACTTTTCTTGAACAAGTGAGAGTCCACTCGTAGTCTTTCATCACAAGTGAAGCTCTTCCTCTCTTTTTTGATCTGGATTAATGGATTGCATTCTGTGTAGTGTTTGGTTAACAAAAAAACTGAATTCCCTTTCTGGTGGTAGAGAGAAATTTGGCATTTCGGAATCCATGACTCCATTCTTGACTAGATCAATTGGGATCTAGAGGGGGCATTGTAAGTTGCATGTTGGGGTGCCAATTCGGTGCCTGAAAGTGTCATTTAGTGATTAGGGGGTATTTCATAGTTCTTTTGTCTCACTGATAGGGTTCACAAACTAGTGTAAAGCAATGTGCATCTGGTTCTAAATGGGAAATCCTAGTAGACATGGAGAGGACATAAAAAGTATCTCCACATGGTGAGACTATTCTCTAAAGTTGAAACTTTCTAGGATTCACAAAACATTTGCAGGTGGTTTGGAATTTTGGGGAGGGATCAGAGTTTATAAGGGTTGAAGGAAAGAGGCTTCTCCACTAGAAAATGATGTTCCCTGTTGAGAAAAATAATGTAGTGCAAATGCACTTACTCATAAGTAGGAAGTTTATCGTTTGTGGAGAATGCCACTACCACAGGGTTAATGTTGTAAGGCATATTCCTCGAAATCTACAAAGGCGTACGTATTCAGGACCTTCATGTAGAAAAACAATTCTGTGATTCAGAAGAGAACCATAAACCTAAGACAAATGTCTATCTACTACTGTACAGTTTTATTTATCATGAATCATAAGGCATCTATTCTTACACTTGGAAATCTCAAGGTCAGTATACCATGTCAGTTTCCTAGCTGTGTCTCCTTGTTTTATATACATAGATCCTTCCTTGTGTATGACACATTCCAGTCATTTTCTGGCACACTGGTGAGATCCATGGCTGCTTTTTTATTAAATGTGTTCTCGCCAGCTCCAAAGCATAGACAATCTAGTTATGTTATAGGCTGTTTTTCCATTGGTTGTATTAGAAGATGCTTCAGCTATTGTGTTGCAATCTGCCCCTTCTCAATATGAGGGTATTCGCTCCCCTTCTCCTTTTATTTGAAGTACTTTGATCCCTACATTAGTTCGCATAGATTGTTTTCTACCACTTGAATTTTTTACGTTTTGTGCCTGATTTGTTTAATGGAGCAAACGTCCGGCAGTCTTGCTCACTTAATTTGGGAGTATGCTGCAAAGCCAAATAGATAGTAGTGGCCTTGTGATTTGGACGTGCACATTAACGTCTTGGGAAGGGATTGTTGGGTAAACAGAAATGTCTGGAAATACAAAATGTCTGACACAGTTGTCTTCTTCCTTCCCGTAGGTTGGACCACCATCAGGACCTTTTGCATCCAGACCGCCAACCACCAACCCTTTTTTATAGCATCTGGATAATCCTATGTCGCGTCACAAAAGTCCCTGTCTCTACAGATAGGAGGGAGGGAACTGGACTGAAAATGAGTTCACATTCAATTTAAAGCAATGCAGTTTGTTTGAATTATTTTTCTATTGGCGTTAAGAAAATGCAAACAAATTTCAAAGTTTCTATTGATTTCCTTGCTTACATTTTCATATGTAATGCAGAACACACCAAAGCAGATTTGGAGAGTTCACGTGCAATCGTTTTTTGTGTTTTTTTTAAGAGGGAGAGTTACTTTTCTGGGAACTGTGAAAGGAATATTATGACATTCTGTTAGTTAAGAGCTGCAAAATCTATCAAGCATTAGTTTTTTGTTATATCTGAAGGGCTATGGGCTTACAGTATTGAGTAGGGTTGATACAATCTGCATTGAAAGCATGATTAATTAAGGATGCCAACCCCCCCTAGTTGTTAAATAGTTAACCCAATCAACTTCTTCAAGTCTAAAGAGAAGGCTTTTCCTATTTTAAATTCACTTGATTTGGGCCGCCAGGGTAATTACCCTGGCTTCTCTTATGTAGTACGTTCCTACTGAAGCGGGCTTGACTAGAGACATCGGGTGAGGACTATGTTGGTAGGTAATGTCTGAGACACATTACTGTTGCCATTGGGGAGAGCAAAAGCAAAGTAGACTATCTTGGATTCTTATAGCCACTTAGCTGGACACTTTTGAAAGGACTAAGGTACCCAGCTGGTAGAGCAAATAGCACCTCCCTATTTGAAGACCTTAACTTTGCAGGAAGAGAGCTAAAAATAGTAAGACCTAAAGTTCATGTGAAAGGACTTAGGTCAAATCCATAAATAATGGTATGGATAATATTTATAAAAGGTAGTATGGAAAAAAAGCAGTTCCTTCGATTTTGGCATGAGTATGCCCTCTTATCTCCAGCTAATTACAAATTTAATTTATACAGTTATAGTGGTTAGCGGGTTCCTTTGCAAATTAAATTTCAATCATTTATTATGTAACTAATAAGCAACACCTGTATTTTCCTTAATAGTTAAAAATCACATCCGAATGTTTGGTGGCCTTGCCATGCTACCCAAGAAACATCCATTTGTTAATGGTAGGTTATAAGTAAGAAAAAATGTGTCATGCAGAGAACCAAAAGAGAAGCTATGGAAAGTATTTATCCAGTAAGGGGGACCATGATTTATGGGGAGGTGTAAGGACCAGGCTCTGCAAAGGGAGGTGTAAAAATTGGATGCTTAGGAACAAAGTCCTGATATGTTAGAGCTGATTTAGTAGAAGGGGCATACAAACCAGTGTGAAAGTTAGTAGAGGACAAAGCAAAGAGGAAGGTGGGAGCTGGCACTATGAAATAAAAGAGAGGTTTTCAGAGCTGTAGAGCACCTTTTCTGGATAAATGCATTCTGGAGCTCTCTGCTATAAATGGCAAAGTTCACGCTGGCCCCACTAAAAGTATTTTATATACAGGAGGAAGGTGACCGGGCAGAAAGCCAGAGACTTTGGAAGATGGTTGGGCTGTAATTGAAGACCGTATGATTGAAGTCTTTCCTTGTTTTGGATTTTATTGTATTTACAGTCAAATCAAATTATTCAATACATGTGCTGTTCTTAAGGAACATCCTGAATGCAGATTACTGTGGGATGAATTCTACACTGTTCTGTTCATGGCCTCTTTGAACAAACCCGAAGACTCTGAACAATGTCCTACTTATATGAGCTGGGCTGATCAGACTGTTGAACTTCCTGAACATTTACACAGATAGTTTCCTTTTCCTTTTAATGTACCCACGAAACTGCCTCCTATCACTTCACAAAGTTGTCTATATACTAAATAAAAGCATTTTATTTATCACGTTTATTTTGTTTTCTTCGAGTTATAACTTTAGAAAAGAGTACATTTTCCAGTTTTACCAAATCCTTCAAAAACTGCTGTAACCTGTATCATTACTAGCAGCAAATCGCATGTATCATTAACAGCAAATCTCCTTTTTGTTCACCAGATGATCCAACATCATGTTGCTACTCTTAAGTTAATACTCTTCACAAAGCATTGTATGGTCTTCTCAACTGCTTTAATCCTCTGGAACTTCATGCTCCCATTACTTTATCCTAAATGAGGTCTTCAGGCCTGCAGCTAAATATTAATGCTGTTGATGCAAGGTCCGGCATCCTCCAAATTAAGAGGTAGTGTGGGCATGTGACAACTACTGAAATTGTGCCAGCTAAACATAGATGGACCATAAACTATGCTGAATAGCCTACGTCTTACCTGCCGTTGTGCATGAAGCAGTTGTATCTTGCTTCTCAAGCAGTACGTTTTGCTGCTGACTGTTATAGACTAGATTTTGCGAAGTTTGCGAATAATTTTTATCTGAGCATTTGCAGTGCCTTTTTTATCTCCTCTCCGTGGAGGTGAGGATTTTGCAGCCCTACAATCTATTCAGTTTCACTGACTCCATCAACTGTTGCCACTTACAAAGGTATTATCAGATGCAGAAAAAACTTTTTCCCGGTGCCTGTGCTGTCTGTTGTAATTACAACCACCCTGTTCACAATAACTATAATATTTCCAAGATTTCCAACAATTCCCAGTGGGACATTCCACCGCACAGCACTTGATGCAGTGGTAGTCAACTTCGAGGCTTTTGATGTTGAGGGAGGACAGAAAATCCCATTAGACATCACTGTACTCCTCACGCCAAGATACTTAACAGTGGGAGCTTCTGTTTTTCGGAGAGGATGGCCCCCGTTGGCATTTTCAATGTCAGGTGATGAAATGGAAGAGGTTAAAAAAAATGCTGTCTTCTCTGGAGCCAGAATGTTCTCTTGAGGAGCTACCTCCATTCCCAGTGGTGAAGGGCGACTCCCGTTTACAAGCAGTTCCAGAGGGTGCTCCTTTCCAACAGCTTCAATAACTTCAGTGGACCTCCCCAATCTAATTGTCATGGCTCCAGCTGCTTCTACGCCTTCAGCTGTACCTGCTCATGACTGGGAATGATACCAGTAAAGATAGGAATCAAGAAAGCAAATATTGTGAAGCTCTAAGCAAGAAGGAGGAAAGTCACTGTTGCTGCTCGGAGGATAAGTGCTCATTCAGAGAACAGAAATCCAAGACCTTGTAATTCTCCACCTCACCTTAGTACTTTTTTATCCTTTTTGAACTCTGACAGATATGAGCACCTACTTTGCCAGAAATTATTTTTCCTTTCCTTATAGGGTGTCTCCGGTAGAATATGTAATTACCTTTCTGATGGATACTTCAAACCCCAGATTCTGCACCCTGTGAATATTTCCCAGGCGTCGGATTGTATTTAGAAACTTCAAAGTAGTACTCATGCACGCCGGTAGGTGGCATCATGCAGCTCTGCATTGACGTCGGTCTGGCCCAGAAGTGACGAGCGGAGCCACATATAAGCGCAACCGATGCGCACTGACGTCAGTTGCTTTCATCAATCATGGGTTTGTTGAGCGCGACTACTCACCCGTAAGGGTCTCAAGGTGCTGGGGAGGGGGGCGGGGGCGCAGGGTCCTGTCCATCAAGGAGGAGGTCTATCGAAGAGCCATGTTTTGAGGTCCCTCGTGAAGTTGGGGAGTGATGTCTGTCTGAGGTGGAGCGGTAGGGCGTTACAGGCTCTGGCCCCGAGGAAGGAGAAGGAGCGGCCTCCGATCTGGACTTCCTGGTGCGAGGGACCATGGTGTGGGAGAGCTGGGCTGATCGTAGGGTCCTTTGAGGTGCGTGGAATGTGAGTCGGCTATTCAGGTATGCTGGTCCGGTGTTGTGGAGGGCTTTGTGGGCGTGGGTGAGAATCTTGAAGGTGATTCTTGCCTCTATGGGGAGCCAGTGGAGTGTGCGCAGGTGCTGGATGATGTGGCAGTGTCGTAGCAGGTTGAGGATTAGTCTGGCGGCGGCGTTCTGGATGTTTTGAAGTTTGCGGGTGAGGTTTTTGTTGATTCCGGCGTAGAGCGCGTTGCCGTAGTCCAGTCTGCTGGTGACTAGGGCGTGAGTGGCGGTCTTTCTGTGTTCGAGGGGGATCCATTTGAAGGTCTTGCGTAGGAGGCGGAGGGTGTGGAAGCAGGAAGATGCGGAAGCAGGAGGATGCGACGGAGTTGATCTGGCGGTCCATTTTGAGTTCGGAGTCCAGGATGATTCCGAGGTTGCGTGCGTGGTCCATGGGGGTCTGCGGGCTTCCGGGGGCGGGGGCCACCAGGTGTCGTTCCAGGCGTTGGGGTGTGGGCCCATGATGAGTACTTCTGTTTTGTCCGTGTTGAGTTGTAGACAGCTGCTCTTCATCCATTTGGCGACTGCTTCCATGCCTTCTTGAAAGTTGTGTTTGGCTGCGTTGGGTTCGTTGGATAGGGAGAGAATGAGTTGGGTGTCGTCTGCGTATGAAACAATGTTGAGTCCGTGGGTTCTGACGATGGGGGCGAGCGGAGCCATGTAGATGTTGAACAACGTGGGGCTGAGGGAGGATCCTTGGGGGACTCCGCAGGTGGTCGGTGTGGGGTCTGAGAGGAAGGGAAGGAGTCTGACCCGCTGCGTTCTGCCAGAGAAAAATGAGCGGATCCAGTCGAGGGCCTTGTCCCGGATCCCTGCGTCGTGAAGTCTGCGTGTTAGGGTGTGGTGAGAGACTGTGTTGAAGGCTTTCTACTCCTTTAGACCCGGATCTACAGCTACTCCTTAGTCTTTTCAAGACTTTTTTGCAATTTTTTTCCGGTGTGTAAGTAGAACATGTCACCGTGTAAGACACAGGGTTCAAGCTGTGCAAGGACTGTCACAAACAGATGTCTTTGGCAGACCCTTACGAGATAGGCCTATGGTGCCTGGGGTCGCAGCACAATTCCAGGGCTTGCGCTGAGGTGAATCCGAAGGCCACAACTCAAAGCTTTGTCTTCAAACATCAGACAACTCCACTCCATGACTGGCCGAGGTTGAAAGGAAGATCCTGGTCCCATAGTCGTTTCTGTGGCAAATCTTTGTCGCGGTCAAAGTCTTCAGGGAAGTCCACATAGAAGCATAAGAAATGTAAGTGGGAATTAGCCATTTTCTGCCACTCTTGAATTCCAGAGAGGACATCAAAGATCCACCTGGTCTCGCTCGCGATTTTCACTGGAGCTGATCTCAAGCCTAGTCCCCATGCACCCTGAATTTGAGTCCTTCGTGGATGATGCTGCAAGTGGAGGCCTTTAGGGAGGCTTTGTTATGCGTTTTCCCTTCTTGCCCCAAGGATCGAGAGAGTCATCTAGTCAGACTTCTGATGGAAGATCCGCTCTTTGGGCTGTCTGTGCCCCTCTAACCCCTTTGGGTTCCGCACTGGCTCTGGTGTGAACTTCGGTTCCGCCACCACCCGCTGCACTGGTTTCCTTCGCATGGACGCCGACGCTAGAGGAGGATTCACAACCTATTATGCTCCCCAACTCCAAGCAAAATCTACCTCGACTAAGGCCACACCTTGATCCCACCAGAACGCAGCCAGTGGGCAAACCGTCAGATTCTTATACCTTGCCCTCACCTCGCCCAAGGGGCCAGACTTTATTCACCCTTTTCAGCACGGATTCGACAGAGTCCATTTTGATAAAGGGGATAATTTTTCTCCCCAGTACGATGAGGAAAATTGCTATGAGGAAGTACAAGATGTCAGTAACCTGGATACTTATCCAGATACTAGCTTCATTTCTCCTCCTGGCCCTGCCACCATAGAGTGTGCCTCTGTGGTAATGAAGATGTGAGGTAGTCCATGTATTAAGCAGGTAGTTTTATTCAAGGAAGATGTTAACAAGTAGAGCCCCACCAGGAGCAGCCTTCCTGCTGCTCAGCCCATCCTCCAACTGTCAGCCTCACTCATCCAACATTCCACAGCCACCTCTCACTCCAACATTCCACACCACAGTCACACTGGCTGAGCAGCAGGTATTACAGCCTCTTTGCTGTTATGCGGCGGGCAGAAGTACTAGACCCATCAATCCCTGTTATGGAGGTGAAGACTAATGTTCTTGATGAAGTTCTAGCCTGCTCAAGCACTTCTATTACCATTTAATGAAGCCCTCTCTTATACCCTCTTGGACAATACCATGTGTGGGCCACCAGTCAATAGGTTGCTCTGCACTACCGACCAGGCGACCATGACTTTCTTACACAACACCCCACACCAGGGAGCTTAGTAGTGCAGGCTTCCACCAATAGGATAAATCCAAATGCCTTCCTCATCGCCCCATCTCATTTTGAGTCTTAACGGATAGAGACATTTGGCAAGCGCATCTTTTCCTCCAGAAGTCTTGCTCTGCGATTGATAAACACCAGCTGCCTCCTAGGTTGCTTCTCTAATGCTCTATGGGACACGGTGGCCGAAGTTTTACCAGCAGTTCCGGACGACCCCCAGGCTTCCCTGACTCAAGCTTTCCAGTATGGTCATGATGCAGCAAAATTTATGATCCGATCTGGCTTGAACACGACTGACTACTTAGGTTGGCCGATTGGTATGAGAGTGGCGCTTCAGCGCCATGCCTTGATGAGGTCTCCGGGGATGTCCAAGCATCCCTAATGGGCATGCCTTTTGATAGCTCTCCCCTTTTTGACAAGAATGCAGACTTCTCCCTCAAACATTTTAAAGAAAGCAGGGCCACAGCACCTTCCTTGCGCCTGTCTGCCCCATCCAAACAGTTCCATCAACGGTTTCATGACTTTAGAGGGTACTGTAGAGGATTCCAACACTGCCAAATTCAGTACATGCTGCCAGTCCAACAGGTTTCCCAACCTTTTTGTGGTCAAGGCTGTAGCTCACAAAGGCAGCGCCAAGGGCATCATGGAAAATGGGCAACTCAGTCCCCTGCCACTCCAGCTACTGCTGCCACAAAACCTCTCTGGTGTGTCCTTCATGACACACAGGCACCCTGTTGAGGGTAGGATCTGTCATTTCCACCAGGGGTCGCAAGCCACTGGGTCAGACAAGTAGGACTGGGCGTCGCCCTCCCATTTCTTTCTACCCCAAGTGGGACTGGGCTGCGCCCTCCCATTTCTTTCTACCCCGTCACATCTTCCACCATCATCTGGATGGCTGACAGAGCCACATGTCCCTCTTGCAGCAGAAAGTGCAGGCCCTTTTGGTCAAAGGGGCCATCGAGAAGGTTCCAGCCTCAGAAGTAGGAACTGGTTGTTACTCCCACTACTTCTTGTGCTGAAAGGAGGAGGCATTTGTCCTCTCTTAGATCTTCACCCTCATCATCTTCCTGCGGAAGGACAAATTTAAGATGCTCACACTAGCCCAAGTCATGTCTGCTCTAGACCAGACCCTGGAGATTGAATGGTGGCATTGGACCTGAAGGATGCCTATTGCCATATTCCCAACCTGCAGGCCCACAGGTGCTACCTACGGTTCAGAGTTGGCCAAGAGCATTTTTAGTTCACAGTGCTCTCTTTCGGCCTCACCAGTGCCCCTCGGGTGTACACAAAAGTGATGGTGGTGGTTACAGCACACCTTCAGAGGTCAGGGGTACCAGTCTTCACCTAGCTCGACGAATGGCTGTTGAAGGTGGGCTCGCCCCAGACAGCCGACAACCACCTTCAGACTTCAACCCTCTTAGCATCATTGAGGTTAATTGTCAAAGTGCCGAAGTCATACGTGTCTCCTTTGCAGACGCTACAGTTCATCAGAGCTATTCTCGATGACGTATGGTTTTGTACCTTTCCCCCAGAGCAGAGAGTCCAGGACATTAAGGCTATGATCCCGATGTTTCAGCCGCTGTCCTGGATCTCAGTGCAGATTACTCTGAGGCTGCTGGAATTGCTGACCACCTACATCTGGCTTGTGAAACTTGCCAGATGACATAAGTGGCCTTTGAAGTGGGATCTGAAGACCTAGTGGGCACAGCACCAGGGAATCTGTCGGGTTGTATCCAGATTTGGGAGGAGAGTGCAGAAGATGACACCTGTACCAGGAGGCTCTATGTCTCTGGAAGTAGCTGGACCACCAGCGAATTTCCCTGGTGGTGAACCACCTTCTGGGATCTCTAAACGCCAGGGTGGACAAACTCAGGCACTGACCACGAATGACAGTTACACCTTGAGGAGACACATGGCTTCTTCCATCAATGGGGAAAACCATGGCTCGTTCTTTTCACCACCACTCTACGCAGTGTCAGCAGTTTGCGCATTGAGGTTCTGAATGAGGCTCTCTTGGAGAAGCATTCCGCCTAGAATGGAGCTCTTGACTCCTGTATGCCTTCCTGCCACTGCATTTTCTGCCTTGAGTTCTGAAAAAGATCAGGAATGACTGGGTTCACTTCACCCTAGTGACACCGGATTGGGCCAGTAGGAGGTGGCATCTGGAACTCCTAGGTATGAGCATCTGTCTTGACGAAACTGCTGCTTCGGGAGGATCTTCTGTCATAGCAGAAGGGCCTGTGCAATCTGCATGTCTGTGCAGGCTGACCACCGCCCTTGACACACCTTTGCAACTCAGCTTCCAGACACAGAGCAAGTGCATTCCAGTAAGGCTCTGAGGCGACCTAAGAAAGGGAGGAGAACTCCTACAAGGTGGGCCTGCACACGCTACTATTCCCATTATGCCACTTGTCAGTAGTCTGCCCAGGCCTTGTGACAGCCTGCACTGGACCTTCACCACAGTCGATTACCGAGATTTCAGTGGCAGAGAAACAGTGATTCAATTAGATCCCTGTCTGGAATCAGGATGTTGCAGGATATAAAGGTACAAGGCTGGAGCTCTTCTAAGGAGCGACCTCCATCTGCCAAGCCACCTCCCCAAACTTCTATTATCCTTTAGATGTTTCTCCCAGAACCACTGTCTCTACCGGTAAGTCCATGATGGGCGCTTTCCTCACTCCTCCCATGAAACCAGTAAAAAGGCGCAAGGAGAAGTAGTCCAGATCTCCAGAGTCAAGAGTACCTATGCCTTCTTCAGAAATGCTCTTTTTCATAGGTCTGTTGGTGTCTCGGCAGCCAGCCAGGAAGCGCTGCATTGCTCTAGTATCCTCTGTGTCGGTCTCCCTGAAAAGGATGGCAGAAGGACGATGGACGACTTGGTCAGTGGTTCCACTGCTCTCTCAGTGAGTCTCAACTCAGTGTTGTGGAATCCTCTTGACTGCACCATCGACCTTCTTCCATGAGTGAACCAAGATAATTTTCAAGATGTCCTACAGAAAGGCATGCTCATATCTAACCAAACTATCAGCACTGCTAATGATTGTATTGGTAAAGTATTTTATGGCACGACAATGAGATACTGTTCCTGTCTCCCACTTGCATCTTTCTTTCCGCAAGCTCATCAAAACATCTTGGATATGCCATTCTCTGGGACATTTCTACTGGTTCTCACATGATGATGAAATCCAGCTCTTGGGAACTGAAGCCGAGACCTTTAAATCAGTTGCCTTGGAGAAACAAATAATTTTCCATAGGATATGGTGAAGGCCAATAACACCCATGTGCTCCTTACTTGAAGAGACAGACTTAGCGAACCAAGAACAGCAGTGCTGCTCCAGAAACACTTATTAGAAAAACAAAAGATGACTACAGATAGTTCTGTTTGGGGGGAGTTTGTAGTATCAGAAGTGTTCTGACATTCAACTTAAACCCCCCCCCGCCCCCCCTTAAGTGTTCCCAAAGTGTATGTCTGCGGTAGAAGTGGCTCTCGGGTGAAGGGGCATCTTTCTTATTCCATAGGAAACCAATGTGGGATCACACTGCTTCACCCCCCAGCAGGTTCGCCCCTAAGCATTATGGTGAATGCAGTTCGCCAAGCGTGTGTACTTGCAAAAGTTTTTCGAGTATTTCACCAGGTTGGTGCAGATTAGTACTGGCCATCTCTATACACGTGTTTCTGGATTCTTATCCGTCGTCAGAGATTAGGCGTTCAAGTATTTGGGGTTGCTGAGCAGGCTGCCAAAGTGTTCTCGGGTCACAGTACCTCTCAAGGCGCGCAGGTGCCTCTCCACGAGCTCGTCAGCTCAAGCGGCTCGAGGAGCCTTTTAAACAGGAAACCAATGTGGGATCACACTGCTTCACCTCCAGCAGGTTCGCCCCTAAGCATTATGGTGAATGCAGTTCGCCAAGCGTGTGTACTTGCAAAGTTTTTCGAGTATTTCACCAGGTTGGTGCAGATTAGTACTGGCCATCTCTATACACGTGTTTCTGGATTCTTATCCGTCGTCAGTAGAGATTAATCGTTCAAGTATTTGGGGTTGCTGAGCAGGCTGCCAAAGTGTTCTCGGGTCACAGTACCTTCAGGCGCGCAGGTGCCTCCACGAGCTCGTCAGCTCAAGCGGCTCGAGGGAGCCTTTAAACAGGAAACCAATGTGGGATCACACTGCTTCACCTCCAGCAGGTTCGCCTCTAAGCATTATGGTGAATGCAGTTCGCAAGCGTGTGTACTTGCAAAAGTTTTTCAAGTATTTCACCAGGTTGGTGCAGATTAGTACTGGCCATCTCTATACACGAAAAACTTTTGCAAGTACACACGCTTGGCGAACTGCATTCACCATAATGCTTAGGGGCGAACCTGCTGGGGGTGAAGTAGTGTGATCCCACATTGGTTTCCTGTTTAAAAGGCTCCCTCGAGCCGCTTGAGCTGACGAGCTCGTGGAGAGGCACCTGCGCGCCTTGAGAGGTACTGTGACCCGAGAACACTTTGGCAGCCTGCTCAGCAACCCCAAATACTTGAACGCCTAATCCCTACTGACGACGGATAAGAATCCAGAAACGTGTATAGAGATGGCCAGTACTAATCTGCACCAACCTGGTGAAATACTCGAAAAACTTTTGCAAGTACACACGCTTGGCGAACTGCATTCACCATAATGCTTAGGGGCGAACCTGATGGGGGTGAAGCAGTGTGATCCCACATTGGTTTCCTTTCTTATTCATACTTAGACTGGATAAGATAACTCTCCATGACGGCCTCACTTCAAGGGTGAATTCAGTCACCTGTGGATCTGCCCATGGACTGCAGCCTGCATATTAGTTCTTACTAAGTGACTCTACAGCTCGTCACCCAGGGCCTGCGAGCAGCACTGGACATAAATCTAGCAAGTGTTTCCTTCTTGTGTCAGACTGTCCTTGCGACCAGAGGTTCCACTCCTGAGGCAGATTCTAGTTCTAACAGTGAGATAAGCCTCTTCGTTCCTAGGCATCATGGCTTGGTGCATTTTCATTGTTGCCAACACAGGCAGCACATGCCTCTATCGACAGTCCCAAAGATCCAGCTACCAGCAAGGAAGATTCTATCTACCAGTGGACCAAGAAAGGAGGACGTGGTCCTAGGAGTGCCATTTCTGGAGTGCTTGGCAGCCTCCATGAGAGGTCTTTCCACCCAAGGAAAGTGATCTCTAACAACAGTTTTGCCATATGAACATGTTAGGAGTGAGCAGTCCATCTAGCCGTTACATCCTTCCTCCCGTCAATGCCTCTACATTCATTCTTCTGAAGACATACAGGATGAAGAGCAGGCACTGGGATCTGGCAACGAACGCAACTTTAATGTTGGTACATCCCGGAGGCCTCAAGAACTGGAAAACAGAATAGCTCAACTTTATAAAGAGCACAGCTACATGCTCAGCAACAATGCTTTGTCAGATATCTTCAAAATATTGGGCACCTTAGAGTCAATCAGTCTGGCTCCGCCCAGAACATAAAATGCCACAACTTTTTGTCCATATTTTCAGGGCCACTGTGCATATGGAATGGCCTTTTGATAGACTGGTCAGGGGAATTTGCGTATACTTTTCCTTCTAACCCTCCGATTCTCAAGTTCACTGTCTTGTTGAGACAGTTCTCCATGACTATTCTCTTAAGTGCTATGGACTGAATGAGGCTAAGGTTGTTTTTATGCCTGCTCCTCCAGTCGCTAGAACCATATAGAAGACCACATGCAGGGTGTCTCTTCTGCCCTTGAGGAGGTGGTCGAGCAAGATAGTCGTCCCCAGCTATCCATCACTGAATGTGATCATTTAGCCCCTGAGCATTTGCATTGTGGGCATATGAACCTTCTAGATGACTGCCTGAATATTCTAAAAGTGCAAAAGAAGCCAAGAAATTAAGTTATTTACTTTAAACTTTTTTGTTTTTTTACACCTGTTTTATTGGTTTTTGGACAAAGTAATAGTCTGCGATATAGGACTCACTGCCATCTCTGCAGTCTGTGTATCCTTGGACATACTGGCATGTCTGTCTCTCCCTGGACAGACTGCCATGTCTGCAGTCTGTGTCCAAGAGGCTGCTGGTCGGTATCTGCTCCCGTGGGGGCACCCCCAGAAAGAAGGCGCTGCTCCAGTTTGCCTTATCGTACTCTGTTTGTGACCACAATTTATTTTCCTTGTTGGAGTTCAATCTCGTTGAGTTACCCGACTCCACTATTGCTAACTGGTCACCATCTTAGAAGGGCCTGAGGGCCTATTTTAAATGCTTTTATGTTTAATTTCTCACATTTTATTTAGTGTGTGTTATTTTCGCAATTCTTCGCACTGAAAGGTAAGTCTTTCTGTGAAGAGGGAATAGCTGGGCTCTTGTTGGGTATTATTTTAGCCCCCCTTTCATTCTCTCCCCCCCGTTTCATTTTAAGACACGATCACCCACAGATTCGGCCACGCTCCCCCCTTTTCATGTCGGGCTTCTTAAACAGGATCACAGTACGTCTGCGCCAAAAGCAAGCCCTGAAACTCTGGACTTTGTACCCCGGACTGTACACCCAGATTCATCTACTCTTGGGATTAACCTCAAAGCCCTACTGCAGGTAAACCAGCACCGCTCTGCTCTTCATGGGTCCTGAGGTCATCTGGTACCCATCCCTACTGCAGGTAAACCAGCCCTGCTCTGCTCTTCATGGGTCCTGAGCTCACTTGGTACCCAGCCCTACTGCAAGTTAACCAACCCCACTATTCTCTCCATGGGTCCTGAGCTCACTTGGTACCCATCCCTACTGCAGGTAAACCAGCCCGCTCTGTTCTCCATGGGTCCTGAGCTCACCTGGTACCCAGCCCTACTGCAGGTAAGCCACCCTCCCCCCCGCTTTGCTCTCCATGGGTCCTGAGCTCACCTGGTACCCAGCCTTACTGAGAAAACCACCCCCGCTGTACCCTCTGTGGGTCCTGAGCTCACCTGGTGCCCATCCCTACTTCAGGTAAACCACCCCCACTCTGCTCTCCATGGGTCCTGAGCTCACCTGGTGCCCATCCCTACTGCAGGTAAACCACCCCCACTCTGCTCTCCATGGGTCCTGAGCTCACCTGGTACCCGTCCCTACTGCAGGTAAACCACCCCCACTCTGCTCTCCGTGGGTCCTGAGCTCACCTGGTACCCTGCCTTACTGCAGGTAAACCAGCCCCGCTCTGCTTTCCGTGGGTCCTGAGCTCACCTGGTACCCAGCCCTACTGCAGGTAAACCAGCCCGCTCTGCCCTCCATGGGTCCTGAGCTCACCTGGTACCCAGCCTTACTGCAGGTAAACCAGCCCCGCTCTGCCCTCCGTGGGTCCTGAGCTCACCTCGTACCCTGCCCTACTGCATGTAAACCAGCCCCGCTCTGCTCTCCATGGGTCCTGAGCTCACCTGGTACCCAGCCCTACTGCACGTAAACCAGCCCGCTCTGCTCTCCGTGTGTCCTGAGCTCACCTGGTACCCAGCCCTACTGCACGTAAACCAGCCCCGCTCTGCTCTCCATGGGTCCTGAGCTCACCTGGTACCCAGTCTTGCTGCAGGTAAGCCACCCCCGCTCTGCTCTTCATGGGTCCTGAGCTCACGTGGTACCTAGCCCTACTGCAGGTAAACCACCCTTGCTCTCCTCTTGGGACCTGAGCTCACCTGGTACCCAGCCCTACTGCATGTTAACCACCCCCGCTCTGCTCTCTGTGGGACCTGAGCTCACCTGGTACCCAGCCCTACTGCAGGTAAACCAGCCCGCTCTGCTCTCCATGGGTCCTGAGCTCACCTGGTACCCAGCCCTACTGCAGGTAAACCAACCCGCTCTACACTCCATGGTTCCTGAGCTCACCTGGTTCCCAGCCTTAATGCAGGTAAACCACCCCCGCTCTGCTCTTCATGGATCCTGAGCTCACCTGGTACCCGGGCTTCGTTGTCTACATCTCCCCATAAAGAGTCTCAGGCGCTCTAGGGCTGCATCTGGTTCTACTTCCAAAACTCGCTCCATAGCTTTGCTCTCCTCTCTCCTTATCGCCTAAATATTTGATCACTACCCAAGCATAAACTTGAAATATAACACTTTATTGAAGAGTATAAGCCTCATCCATTTTTCTTATGGAGACTTGAGTTGCCGATTCCTCAGTTCCTCATATAGCTGATGCTATCCCAGAAGGATATACATTAATTCATCATGATCACCAGAATAAGCATGCGGATGGTCTGGCAACCTTATTTCATAATACGTTTTCTTGTATCGTAAATGAAAAAGGTACTTACCTTTGTGAATTATCTTTCTGGTGGATACTCTCATCTACTGGCAGATGCAGCACCTTTTGAATATCCCATGCGTCAGCCTGAATCCGAAAACCTTTCCATAGCTCTTCATGCTGGGAGAGGGTGCTGGCTCCACTCCAGCACCGGAAGTGACCAGTCGCGGCCGGTATGACTCGCGGGTCGGGGGTCGCACGGGGAGGGGGGGAGGGAGGTTAATTTTAAATATGAAAAAAATAGTAAACTTAACTTCGCTGGCCCGGTCCGGTCCTGCATCGTCTCTGCTCCTCACAGGAATCAGGCAGCCTCCCTCCCCTCCCCTAAGCGAATTACAATGCTGCAATGGCAGCGTTGTGATTGGCTGGGACGCCGTCCACACAGGCCTCTATAGGGAGGCCATTTGCAGCCTACATGGAGAAAAGGGAGAGTGCGTATGACTGGTTTCGACCAAACAGTCAGCGCCCTCAGAGTGGGCAAGCCACTCCTCCCCTGCCCTAGAGCAGGACCGCCCACCCGCCCCAACCAAACTCTTTTGCTTTCTCGCAGTGCGAGAAGCAGAAACAAAAAATGGGATTTATAATACCATTTTATGTTTCTGGTTCTCGCACTGCGAGAACGCAGTGGGGGCGACGCTCCTCCGCCCACATGGACGAGCCGCCCCTGGAAGTGACATCTTCATGAGTCATTGGAGCCATAAAGCGCCCCCTTTGGCTTACTGACGTCAGTTTCCCATCCACTTTTTACCAAGTTCTGAGGCATACAGATGAGAATGACATCATAAGGACAGGTGCCTTATAAAGAGGATGTACTTACTAACCAGCCATAAACTGGGAAGCAGCTAGGTCGGTGAGGAATCTACAAGTACATAGAATATCCACCAGAAAGACTAACTTTTTCTTCTGATGGATAATTCCCCCTGGTGATTCCTCAACTTTTGAATAGATTCCCCAAGCGGTACCCAGCCGGTAGGTGGGTGTATGGCTGGTTATACCAAAAAATCATGAAGGACTGACTGTTCATCAGGGATTGTTGTAGGGATTCTGCACATACACAGAGCTATGCACAGGATAATAGGACCTCGGAGCATAGTGGTGGGCCAACCATGCCCCTTAGTACCCACAATCCCAATCCGACTAGCTTTAGCGTCTCATTCGCAGCGCAGCTACCAATGATTAGACAACCCAGAACACGGTCTCTCTCAGGACTCGCGGGAGCAAGAACACCCTTTCATAACTCACTCATACTTGTCCACAACGTGCGTAATAAGAGACACTGTATAGTTTAAAATGTTTATTTCAACTATCGTGCTCTAAGATACAGTACACATGCCAGTACTAGCAGCATAATGCATAACGATAAAATAATAAGCATGGTTACAATTCCATAGAATATAAACGGGGACAGCATTTTATAAAGACAGTGGATATAGGACTAAATGGCCTTACCACCCTCCCCGAGCTAATAACTAGTTTATTATAAAAACAGAAGATCTCTGGGCTTGGTCAGGCGGACCCCCATACCTCAATATCTAGATGTAAGGTTTACATCATCAGACAAGCACAGCTCTTCTCCCTGGAAAGGTTTTTCTCCAAGTGCCACAAACAGCGAGATCACAATATTAAAAGCGCACAAATTTCTCCAGTGCAGCTGTATTCTGTGTTATGTCTAAGTGCGAGGGGCTGACCAGATCAGCAAGAACAAGGGACGTTGTTTTTCGACCTTGTACATGTTGTGCAGACGAAACCCACAGGAGAAAAGGTGAAAGGCAAAAAGGCAGACCGTTCTAATATAGCCTGGCACAAGCAGAGTCTGGAAAACAAAGTCACAAAGTAACGTGTGCAAAAAGGCATCATGGCAGCCAGTTCTAAGCTAACTTAGCAATGTAGGCATTGAGGCCACAAACCACACTACATCCTCCCCTGGTCAGTCCATTGGCCAAGACACAGGACGAAAACAGAGGTCAAACAGATGGAGCAGAACGCAAGCGTCTATTTTGGAAAAGTCCATAATGAAGGACCGTGCATGGGAAAAAATCACTCCAGAGATGCAAAAAAAAAAATCCAGAGATGCAGGACGCAGTAAGCGACGCTCCCTAATCCAATAGAGTGTAAGTGCAGAAAAACGCCACACTTTCCAAGAGGACATCGTTTGAATCGTCTGAAAAAAGAGACGCCATCCAGTTCAACAAATCAAAACTGCACTCATGGTCCTCACATGAGGGAGCAGTGATCAGCATTGCGGGACAACTTGCGTGATTCTCAACATAACTTTGTTGTAGGAGAGTCTGAGCAGCTGCCCAGACATCCCATTGCGCCATCATTCCAAGTGCAGCCGCACGCGCCATAAAGCCATCGCCGGAACAGTCCCGTTCATGGGCCACTAAGGGACCCATTAACTGGCCAAAATCCGGGTCCGACAGAGACGTATTGGAAAGGCAAAAATAATATCTGGGCCGGGATTAGGCAAGCACGGTGCAAGGCTTCCGTACCCCGGACCTGCCATGATTTAGTGCCCCAAATAGACTTTAAGTCAATGGTGTCTTGCCAGTGCTCATAACCACCCACTGCTAACGCGTTCAAAAAGGAGCCCGAATATAGCAATTTGGTGTGGGTCAACATGACCTTCTGAGGGGATGAAGTGTTCAATTTAAAATAATAGGACCCAGGGTAAAATAAGAAAATTTATTTCTAAGAGTTTGGGAGCTACCTCGCAAAGGGGTCGGACAATGTTCCCATTGAGTGTAATTAAAAGGACCCCGAAGAGTACTTGATTTATGGAGAAAATGGTTACCCCAATGCTGGTAACAGTATAAGTCAGCATAACTTGCAGAATGTAAATACAGATCTTCAGCATTAAAAGCAGCATAATATTTCAAATCAGAAAATAACGATTCATCGGCATGCACATCCCAATCGTCAGAATGAATATTACTTTTAACGACATCACCCATTGAAACACGGAGGACATTTGGTACATTAATAATCTCGGTTGGTCCATGAATTTGAAATTTACCGCATCCCATACGATGCCATCAGCAACTGGGAAAGCTGAAATGTTCACAAATGTGCGGTCACGCTTCATGATGTGAGATGAAGAATGCGGAGCCAAAGTTCCAGCGACACAGTTCACTGCAGAGCGTTTTGGTAAATAGTGACCATTAATGAGCAAAAAGAAAACTGTCACAAAGCCAATGGACATGAATAGAAAAATCAGGAACAGTACCAACCAGATATATGTCCAAGGTGGGACCAGAAAATTGTCTCTAAACCAGGATACAAAAACACTGAATCTGGACGGGAGAAGTGAGGAGGTAAAATCCGAATCAAAGGAAAAACGGGTTGGGCTCAGTGGTGTTGTTGGTAAATGAGCCACCGACTCGGTGGCGGGATAGGTGCACTCGATCTCCTCGTTGCAGGAGGAAGCCGGGAAGTCGAGCAGGCGATCAGGCAAATTGACCATCTCAATGGCAACATCAGTGTCCGTGCGGGCTGGAGGGCCATACATATGAGCCCTAGAAATTGCCGGACAGGAGACCGCAGGTGTTACACTATTCAGGATCGGCCAGACGTTGTAGTTTGACATTGTCCACTGAGATGTATCTGTTCTCCTTGCGACCAGGAAGCGGTGGTAAGATGACTGTATGAGTACCCTTCAAGCCAAGGACTGGAACCGGTGCATGATAAGAGGGGCCAAATTCTTTTTTGTTCTCCACCTTCTCTCGGACCAGATCTCCAACCTTAGGAAGCCAGCCGGCAACCGGAATCTGCAGCGCAGCGTCTGTGGCCGAAGGTAAATGTTCGTTTGCAAGTTTGTCACGGGCTCCTTGTAAGTCCTGTAACATAGTAGAATGATTATCTACGTCAAAGATTGCGGCACTCGCCGCCATGTCTAGACCATCAAGGTCTGGCACAAACATTTGTAGGCCAAAGAGCATTTCGTATGGTGTCCGCCCACCCAGAGATCTTCTAGGGAGATTATTAAGTGCACGTTGTACGCTATACAAGTGGGCCAGCCAGTTCCTGCCATACCTAAGACTCTAGCTGTCAAGGATTGCTTTAAGTTACGGTTCATTCGCTCCACAATTGAATTACCCTCAGGTCTATATGGAGACGAAAATTGCACCCGCACCCCCAGTGACCCCATTGTGTCCTTGTAGGCCTTAGAGGCGAACGCTGGACCTTGGTCAGAATGGAAGGTGCCGCAGGTAAAAATTCCCACAAAGACACGCAAATCCCTGATGACATTTCGAGCATCAGCACTCCATTGTGGCCAGACCCAGATGAAACGTGTGCACGAGTCTACTGCAACTAAGATGTATTTATATGCAGTGTCAGACGAAAATGGACCGCAGTGATCCAGGTAAACACACCCAAAAGGTCTGTTAGAAATGCAGAGCGGTGTTTGTGGTGGTCGTGTAACCGTCGAAGGCTTAATTTGCTGACAAACGTCACAAGAAAGCACATAAGTACGGGTCTGTTTATATAAACCACGCCACCAGTAACGCTGCTGCAAGATGGAAACAGTCGCAGACACGCCAGCATGGGCCGAAGCCAAGCCTTCGTGTGCGGCCGTTATCAAGGAAGGTCTGCGGTCCGCGTTGGGAATCAGCCGATCACCAACGTCTGGAATTCTTACGTAAGGAGCCTGTTCGGGACCTAATTGATAAGAGTATTTGGAAGGGAAACCCCTTGGGTAATTAGCACCTTCCTTTGTCGCAGCAATTGCTGGCAAAATATCATTATCTATTTTAGTCATGGATCTTGTAACTGCTGCTACTGAGCACGTGGCTACTGCTGATTTGGCAGCTTCATCTGCCAAACTGTTACCGACAGCGTGTGCGCCCACACGCTGGTGGCCAAGAGTGTGAATCACCTGTGTGAGAGGCAGACGTTGTTTCAGGTCTGCCACTCGAACCCAAAGCATTTTATGCTTAATTGTGCTGCCTTTTGCATCTCTATAGTCATTTTGTGACCAAAAGAATAGGTTGTCATTAAAGGATTGAACACAGTAATAAGAATCGCATACAACAAGAGTAGTCACTTCTGGATTCGCGAACTCCAGTGCTAGCACCAAAGCACACAGCTCGGCCAATTGTGCAGTACTGTCTCCCAGTGCCTGTGTGTGCACTACAGTCGATTTGAACTCTCCGTTCACCATAGTACCTGCAACAATAGCACACGCTGCGGAATAAGCATGCTTGGAACCCGTGGCCGGTTGTGCCGAACCATCTGTGTAAATAATACTTTCGTACTCCTCAAGCGGTAGCAAAGACAGAGGAGGAGGATGAACAAATTCATACTGTAAGAACTCCTGTGTCTGAAGTGAGGAATCAAAGATAAAAGTGACATCCGGGGATGTCAAAGATGTAGCCCATTGTATCCAACGGGGGTGCAAAGCCTTTGAGTTTGGTACACTTGCCTTCGACACTGCCTCAAGGGCAGGATATGGTGTCACCACCAAAATGCGTTTTCCCTGTGCCAGTGCGCGTTCCTTTAGAATCGCCATTTGCACTGCAGTCAAAACTTTCTTCACAGAGGAAAATCGCAACTCCGCTGATGTGTAAAGATGTGACTTGTATGCAATCGGTACTGTCACCTTCGTTAAAGGTTAAGTACGTGAAACCCACTGCCCCTGTCACAATTCTAATTACCAGGTTTGTGTGGTTGTCACGAGTCAACAAGAATTTAGATTCAAGTAGATCTGACTGCAAAGATTGCAGTATAGAGGAATGCTCGGGAAGCCAGCATGACTTCGAAAAGTTAGGTTGTATCAAGGCATAAAGAGGCTTGATACGCTGGGCATATTCGGGAATGTAAGTAAGCCCGAAGTTCAGAAAACCCAGTAAAGACTGAAGCTTCTTCAGTGTGGACGGAGGGCTCAAATGTGCGCACTTCTCCAAGAAATGGGGTGCTAAGCCCTTACCTTCATTGTTGAGCTCATAGCCCAAGAACAAAACGGTAAATTCAGCAATGTGAGATTTGGCAAAATTAAATTTGTATCCCAAGACCGCAAATTCAAGAATAATGCGGTCCACTCTGGAAAGATGCGGCCATAATTCGTCGTCTGTCAGATAGATATCGTCGACGTACGAACACGCATCTGGGTCTATGCTGTCTAACAATGAGACCACACGGGCGGCGAAGACACCCGGACTGTTTTTGTAGCCCATGGGTAAACGCCGGAATTTGAATTGTTTACCACCGGATGTGAAAGCGCTCCATTGGCTGCACTCCAGGGACAAGTTGTGCGTGTAAAATCCATTGGATAGGTCAAGTGTCGTTTTATATTTTTTTCGAACAAGACTGTCTACAAGCACAGAACTGTGAGTATTTTGTACCGCAAAGGTCCGACAATGAGAGTTCAAATGTCGGTAATCCAAAACTAAACGGTACGATCCATCAGGTTTAGAAACCGCAAAAAGGGGATTATTCATTGGTGATACGCATGTTTCAATTACTCCTTGATATTCCAACTGTGTCAGAATGTCTGAAACGGGACCTTTGGCTTCCCGCCGGATGGGATATTGGGGTTGTGGCTGTGGCAACGACCGCAAGGGTATATCATGGGGTGGAGAATCCTCATCCCAGCCCACGTGATTACGGTATAACGCCGGAGCTAGGGCCCCAGCCCATTCAGCTGCGAGAGCCTCCGCTTTGTCCTTGGGGACATGACGAGAAAAGCTCGGAAGGATTACCTCCTCCCCTCTACGAGCAGCAAGTACGAATGGGGGCGGCCAATGCGCCTCTGCTAACAAAATGTCATATGAAGAGGTCAGATTTTCCCAAAAAATCCCTTTAATAACACGCTCAATGTCACATTTGAATGACAATATTAAATAGTCTGTCAGGGGGTGCCACTCGGGTGTCAGCTGTCTCGACAGTAATGAATGTATCTGAAAGAGCCACGTTAGTGACAGATTCCTTACCTTAGAATATCCCCAGGCGTCAGGCTGGATCCGGAAAGATTTGCGTAGCAGTACCCTTGCGCGTCAGTAGGCGGCGTCATGCGGCTCCGCGTCCGTCGTCGGCGTCGGGATCGCCGGATGACGTCGCGGCCAGTACTTAGACGCCGCCCCTGCGCGCTGACGTCAGTTCTTTCTTTTCCGCGCCAGTAAGCGCAGATCCGGAGAGAGCAGTGCCCCAGTCAATTTTTGACTGATTTTTTGTGACTTTTGTCATTGTTTTCTGAGTCTTACGACTCCTACGGTGTCGGTAGGGATGCCCGGCTTCAAGCCATGCGACGCCTGTGGTCGAATGATGTCGATCACGGACCCGCATCAGGATTGTCTCTACTGCCTCGGGTGCGACCACGACTCCAAGTCGTGCCCTGACTGTCGGGCCTTGCATCCGAAGGCTTTGCGAGAGCGGTCTCGAAAGCTCCTCGAGGTCCGGCAGTCGGCTCCGCGCCAAGCCAAGCCCCGGTCGAGAGAGAGGTCGAGGGGCCGGTCGCGGAGTCCTCATCTTTCTTCGGGGTCAAAGTCTTCGCACTCCTCCGGTAAGTCAAAGCATAAGAAGTCAAAGAAGCGTCATCGCTCGACAACTTCCCCTCGCCGGTCGCGCGACTCGGCTGAGGGTCCCGTCGGCACCGTCCCCGCGGCGCCGGGAGTGCCTGTGGAGCCGCCGCCGCATTACCAGCACTTCCCGGGTTTGGGGGCGACTCCGGCCGAAATACAGGAGTTCCTGTCGGCCATGGCCCGCCTCTTTGGGCCTCAAGGTCCCCCCGGTGCGCCTTTGGGCCCTAGTGGGGTTCCTACGGCGCCGCCGGCGACTCCGGTCCCGGCGCCGCCAGCGACACCAGCCCCGGCTCCGGCCTCGACCCCGGCTCCGGTGCTGCCGCAACCCCGATCGACGCCCGTTGACCTAACGACACCTCCACCGGCGTCGATCTCACCGGTGCCGTTCACGACGCCGCCCGGGGCTCCGGGCGACGTCGTCCCCAGGTTCTCTCCGGATCCGGACTTGGCGCCGGACCGACGTCGATCGACGCCGGCTCCGGCGCCGTTGGGACCTTGGGTCCCACATGTCCCTCCTCCTTACATTGAACCTGATTTGGAGGACGAAGAGACCTGGGAGGGGTCTGAGGACCCTCTCACTGCCCAATGTGAGTACGATCAGGACTGGGCTGAGGAACTTGGGGAGGCCAGTGGCCTGGATACCTCTCCAGACATTGGCATGCTGTCTCCTCCTTCCGTGGCAACGGAGGAGGGAGCAAACTTTGCTACGGTGCTGCGTAGGGCAGCTGAGGTCCTGCACCTCCAGTTACCTACGGTGGCTGTCAGGACTAACCTCCTGACGGAAGTGCTTCAGCCGGCGGCTACCTCTGCGGAGCCACTGCTGCCGTTCAACGAGGCACTTTCGGACGTTCTTTTGGGCACCTGGTCCAAGCCCACCACAGGGGCTCCTGTGGATAGGAACGTAGCCCGGCGCCATCGCCCTGCTCCGGCCGACCCCCTGTTCCTTTCCCAACACCCCACCCCTGAGAGCTTGGTTGTCCAAGCCTCTGCCTCCCAAAGCGCCTTCCCTACTGCTCCCCCGGATAGGGAATCCAAAAAACTGGACCAATTTGGGAAGAAGGTTTTTTCTTCCACCAGTGCTGGCTTGCGGTCCGTCAACACCACTTGCCTTTTGGGCCGATAAACCCACTCCTTGTGGGATTCGGTGGCGCAGGTTCTGCCCCAGTGTCCTGAGGAGGTCCAGGCACTGCTTTCCCGCGCCATTGCGGAAGGAAGAGATGCGGCGAATTATACTATCCGGTGTGGCCTAGATACCGCCGACTCGCTAGGCAGATCGCTTGCGACGACAGTGGCGCTACGCCGTCACGCCTGGCTGAGGACCACTGGTTTCTCGGGCGATGTCCAAAACACGGTTATGGACATGCCCTTTGATGGTGTCGGCCTTTTCGGCAACAAGGCAGACCATGCGCTGGAGCGCTTTAAGGACTCACGAGCTACAGCCAAGTCCCTTGGCCTTTCTACTGTGCGCCCTCCGCAACAGTCTGCTTTTCGCCCCTTTCGTGGCCACGGAAGGGGCGCCCAGTCATGTCCGCTGCCCAGCCACCGGCCCGCGCAGCAAGTGTCTTTGCGTGGACGTGGCTCCCGCCGAGGCGGGTCGGGTAACCAGCGTGCGGGTCAGGCCACCACCTCCGCCCCGTCTGCGGCCTCCAAGCCCTCCTAGTCCATCCTTTCAGGTCCACAGCACGCCAGTAGGGGGCAGGGTCCGCCATCACCTTCACCACTGGCGTGCGATTACATTGGACAGGTGGGTCTTGGACATTGTCCGAAGGGGCTACTCCCTCCCCTTCGAGACTACCCCCCCCAGCCATGCCACCTCAATGCCACCGCATGTCGGGGGATCATTTAGTGCTTCTTCAAAAGGAAGTTGCGGCCCTCTTGGCCAAGGGGGCCATCCAGCGCGTTCCGACCCCAGAAGTAGGACGTGGTTGTTACTCCCACTACTTTCTGGTGCCCAAGGAGGACATGCGTCCTATCTTGGACCTCCGGAACGTCAATCGCTTCCTCCGGAAGGAGAAGTTCAAGATGCTCACCCTAGCTCAGGTCTTGACTGCCCTCGAGACTGGATGGTAGCGTTGGACTTGCAGGACGCATATTTTCACATCCCCGTCCTGCCGGCCCACCGGCGTTACCTGCGGTTCACGGTCGGCCTGGAGCATTTTCAGTTCACTGTGCTCCCCTTTGGCCTTACCAGCGCCCCTCGGGTGTTCACAAAGGTGATGGCGGTGGTCGCAGCTCATCTGCGCCGGGCAGGGGTTCCAGTCTTCCCCTACCTCGACGACTGGTTGCTGAAGGCGGGCTCGACCCAGGCAGTCGTCTCCCACCTCCAGACTACGGCCGAACTCCTGCACTTGCTGGGGTTCTCCATCAACGTGCCGAAGTCGCACCTGATTCCTTCTCCACAGCTCCTTTTCATCGGAGCAGTTCTGGACACGACGCAGTTTCGGGCCTATCCTCCCGAACGGCGAGTCCGGGATATTCAGGCTATGATTCCGATCTTTCAGCCTTTCTCCTGGGTTTTGGTACGGATGACCCTGAGGCTGCTGGGCCTCATGGCCTCCTGCCTCCTGCATCCTGCTGGTCGATCAAGCCAGATGGCATATGCGGGCTCTGCAGTGGGACCTGAAGTTCCAGTGGGCGCAGCATCAGGGGAACCTGTCCGATTACGTCCAGATCTCGGAGGGGACTGCACGGCAGTTGCAGTGGTGGCTCTCGAACCGGCAATGGGTCATGGGCAGATCCCTCTCCCTTCCCCAGCCAGAGCACACAGTTGTGACGGACGCGTCCCTTCTGGGATGGGGCGGTCACATGGGAGAGGCGGAGATCAGAGGCCTCTGGTCTCTGGGCGGAGTCCCGGCTCCATATCAACCTTCTGGAGCTCCGGGCGATCCGACTTGCACTCAAGGCATTCCTTCCCTCTGTCAAAGGGAAGGTAGTGCAGGTGTTCACAGACAACACCACCGCCATGTGGTACTGCAACAAACAAGGCGGGGTGGTGTCGTGGACCCTATGTCAGGAGGCTCTGCGTCTCTGGACATGGCTGGAACATCAGGGCATATTCCTGATGGTTCAACACCTGGCAGGTTCCCTGAACGCCAGGGCGGACGAACCTCAGCCGCAGGTGCATGATGGATCACGAATGGCGTCTTCACTCGGAGGTGGCGCAAGGACTCTTTCTACAGTGGGGAGAGCCTTGGTTAGATCTATTCGCCACCGAAGAGAACGCGCAATGTCATCAGTTCTGCGCGTTGGAATTTCCAAGGCGGCACTCGCTCGGCGACGCTTTCGTCGCGAGTGGAGTTGCGGTCTGTTGTACGCCTTTCCGCCTATACCACTTCTACCCAGAGTGTTGAAGAAGATTCGGCGCGACCGGGCCCAAGTCATTCTTGTGGCTCCGGACTGGGCTCGAAGAGTTTGTATCCCGAGCTACTCAGTATGAGCGTCGATCCCCCGATCCGTCTGCCTCTTCGGGAGGATCTTCTGTCGCAGCAGCAGGGGACGGTCCTCCACCCGAACCTGTCCAGTCTCCACCTCCTTGCGTGGAGATTGAGCGGCGGCAGTTGATTCCTTTCGACTTGCCTCCCGAAGTTTGTGATGTGATTCTGGCAGCCAGGCGTCCCTCCACTAAGGTGGTATACGCCTGCAGGTGGAACAAGTTTGTGGCATGGTGCACAGCAAAGGCTGTGAATCCCCTTTCTGCCCCTCTTTCTGAGGTTCTTCTGTTCCTTCTTTCTCTGGCCCAACAGGGTTCTGCCCTGGGTACCATCAAGGGCTATCTTTGTGCAATTTCGGCCTTCCTCAGGCTTCCTGATCAGCCCTCCCTTTTCAAGTCCCCTGTTGTTAACAGGTTTCTTAAAGGCATTACACACCTCTTCCCTCCTGTTCCGTTTGTGATGCCTCAGTGGGACTTAAACTTGGTTCTTACCTTTTTAATGTGTGCTCCCTTTGAGCCTCTACATAACTGTCCTCTTCGTCTTCTCACTCTGAAGAGAGCCTTTCTGGTGGCCATCACCTCCGCTCGGCGGGTGAGTGAGCTCCAGGCTCTTTCGTGGAAACCCCCCTTTCTGTCTGTCCATCCAGACAAGGTTGTTCTTCGGACGCGTCCGTCCTTCTTGCCAAAGGTGGTTACTGCCTTCCACATTGGGCAGACCATCACTTTGCCCACCTTCTTTCCGCCTCTGCATCCTTCCAGAGAGGAAGAGAGGCTCCACCGTCTGGACCCAAAACGTGCGCTTTCCTTTTACCTCAACCGCACACAACAGTTCCGGGTGGATGACCAGCTCTTTGTTGGCTACGTGGGCGCCAAAAAGGTCGGGCGGCACACAAAAGGACCATCTCCCGCTGGGTAATCTTGTGTATCAAAGCCTGCTATTCTTTGGCTAAGAAGGAGCCCCTGTTGGACTACGTGCCCATTCTACCAGGGCGACAGCTGCTACCACGGCTTTAGGCCGCGGTGTTCCGCTACAGGATATATGTCAGGCAGCTACGTGGGCCTCGCTGCACACGTTTACCAAGCATTACTGCCTTGACAGCCAAGTCCGGAGGGACGGCTCTTTGGCCGCTCTGTCCTCCGGGACTTCCTTGTCTGAATCTGTTCGCAGACCCACCACCGGGGTTGGTATTGCTGGGGTATCTATTCTAAGGTAAGGAATCTGTCACTAACGTGTCTCTTTCAGATGCACAAGTTACTAACTTGTGTAACGATATATCTGTAAGAGACAGTAGTTAGTGACAAATTCCTACCGCCTCACCCATCCTCCCCGTTCTGCGAACTGATTTCTAGGGTTAAGGACATCCCTTTCAGGGCCCTAGTATTTTTTTCAGACACCAATGTCAGCTTCTTGCATGGCTCTGCGTTCCTGGCGCGGAAAGTCGTGTACAGAACTGACGTCAGCGCGCAGGGGCGGCGTCTAAGTACTGGCCACGACGTCATCCGGCGATGCCGACGACGGACGCGGAGCCGCACGACGCCGCCTACCAACGCGCAAGGGTACTGCTACGCAAAACATTCCGGATCCAGCCTGACGCCTGGGGATATTCTAAGGTAAGGAATCTGTCACTAACTACTGTCTCTTACAGATATATCGTTACACAAGTTAGTAACTTGTGCTTCAGTTGCTGTTGCCTCCACATGAGGACACAGTGCCTCCCGCACTATGGTAACTTCCGCAGCGCTGTCTAGCAGCGTTACTGCCCACGTCCAATTCAGGAGTCTCGTTCTCACCGTCTGTGGCATACCTCGCTGTTACAGCTGCAACTTTTTTCTTCTGAAATTGTGGGCGAGGATGTAGAAATTCCTCTGGTTTCCCTCGGACTGGTTGGCGAGGTTGGTCTCGTCCCTGTGGAGCCTCACGACCCCGGCCTCTATCCTGGCGATCTCCTCCACCAGTCTGGGAGGTCGATGGTGCCTGTGAAGAACGAGGAGAACGCGGATCAGGGACCTGAAATCTCTCTGGAGATTTAATTCTCGCTCGGTCGCGCAAATCATAAGTGCGTTCAGAAGATACGGAAACCGGGGATGCAGTACGCGACCCTGGCTTTTTCTGTTGCTTACCCTGTTTCTTCAACCTCCAGCTCTTCTTAGTGAAGAATGGTTTCTCATCTTTCTCAGATTTAGTTTTTTGTTGTGTTTGTGATTGAGTTTGCGTTTTAGCAAAAGGCTTAACTCCCAGGCTATTGCGGCCAATAGTTTTATAAGCCTGTGCAATAATTTTCGGTTATTTGCGTGGCTTGTCCGGTTCTGGGATCAAAGCCAAAGCATTAGCTACTTGAAAGTTAACTGCATCGCCCTTGACATTCGCAAGGATTAAATCAGCCACTACATCGAACACTCCCACCAGTCTCATCCCCAATTCCACAGCCGCTTCAGGGCCATGCTCGTCCTGTACTCGTTTAATTACAGAGGGGAGAACTATCATGGTAGGAGTGCTGAAACACTTCGCATATACTGCTGCGAATACCTTACCCCAGTTGTTGCAATCTGCCAACTCGAGAATTAAATCTTTTGGCAAACTAATCGTCAAAATCCTGTGTTTTTCCACAGGAGATGTATTAGGAAAAACAGCCTCCAGCTGGTCAAATTTCTCTGCAAGCCAATAAGGTAGATCATCCTTATTTTGTGGGCGCTTGCCCATCACCGAATTAACCATGACGGGACTTATTGTTACACCGCCCGGTCCAGCTGGATGCGCTGCAACTCCAGGAGGGACTCCCTGGACGTTGCCAGTAACATATTGTACCAAATCTCTGTGCACACGTATCAAAGACGTATGCAATTCACGCAGTTCAGCAACCGCAAGCGGCATATAACGCGGATGTGGGGTATACCCGGCCAAGACTGGCCAAGTGGCCCCTTCAATCGATAAGGGGCCTAAACGAATCGGGGTAACCGGTTGTGGGAGGGCGCCATTAAACCAAACACGGTGTTGCCATGCCGTGAGCGGTACTTGAAGAGTCCGATAAGGCCTATAAAGATTTGGAAGAGCGGTGGCTGTATATTCATGGAACAGATTATCAGTCCCATCCACCGCCGGGAAGGTGACCCAAGAGTAAAAAACCTCAAAGTGGTAAGCAGGATCCGCTTGTACCACAAAGATCAGATCGACACCCGCGTCAGGCACTCCATACGCTGTCAAATGAACTCGGAGCGCTGCGCGACTATGTGCCGCAATATTGACAGCCATTACGGCTAAGAATGTCCGACAACCTAGTATGAGGCAGCGCTATATAGGGTTTATATCAGCACCTTTTAATAACTTCAAGCTTGAAAGAACCTATAAAAACATCAATATAGGAGGTATCACCCTCATACCTGTTTCCGGAAACGTATGCGAAGGGTGTTGTGGACAAGCACAAGCACTACTCAAGCGTCTCGCAGATAAGCAGCCCCACGTTGGGCGCCATGTTGTAGGGATTCTGCACATACACAGAGCTATGCACAGGATAATAGGACCTCAGAGCATAGTGGTGGGCCAACCATGCCCCTTAGTACCCACAATCCCAATCCGACTAGCTTTAGCGTCTCATTTGCAGCGCAGCTACCAATGATTAGACAACCCAGAACACGGTCTCTCTCAGGACTCGCGGGAGCAAGAACACCCTTTCATAACTCACTCATACTTGTCCACAACGTGCGTAATAAGAGACACTATAGTTTAAAATGTTTATTTCAACTATTGTGCTCTAAGATACAGTACACGTGCCAGTACTAGCAGCATAATGCATAACGATAAAATAATAAGCATGGTTACAATTCCATAGAATACAAACGGGGACAGCATTTTATAAAGACAGTGGATATAGGACTAAATGGCCTTTCCACCCTCCCCGTGCTAATAACTAGTTTATTATAAAAACAGAAGCTCTCTGGGCTTTGTCAGGCGGACCCCCATACCTCAATATCTAGATGTAAGGTTTACATCATCAGACAAGCACAGCTCTTCTCCCTGGAAAGGTTTTTCTCCAAGTGTCACAAACCGCGAGATCACAATATTAAAAGCACACAAATTTCTCCAGTGCAGCTGTATTCTGTGTTATGTCTAAGTGCGAGGGGCTGACCAGATCAGCAAGAACAAGGGACGTTGGTTTTCGACCTTGTACATGTTGTGCAGACGAAACCCACAGGGAACAGGAGAAAAGGTGAAAGGCAAAAAGGCAGACAGTTCTAATATAGCCTGGCACAAGCAGAGTCTGGAAAACAGTCACAAAGTAACGTGTGCAAAAAGGCATCATGGCAGCCAGTTCTAAGCTAACTTAGCAATGTAGGCATTGAGGCCACAAACCACACTACAGGAACTTTCATCCTCCCTGGCAGAAGTGGCGTTGCATGCACCGAGCTGCTGGCCTAAACAGCTGACTAACATCTTTTATCCACACGATCTGCTGTTAAACAACACCCGTGTGGGTGTGAGAAGTTGGCCTGGTATATGCTGTTCACTAATTAAAGTGGACACCTTGCACCAGAACAATTCGACTCTTATGGTAGATAGGTTTAAGACAACCTTAGAAAGCTATCCTAGTGGTAGCTGTGGAGAGCAGCCTTCAGGCTAAGTCTTGAAGGAATGTAAAGCAGCTTGTTTTACCACACAATCTCTTGAATCACCAAATGAAAAGACACCACACAGGTATATATATCAAATATATATGTATTTATTAATAAACAACTCTCTACTAATCTCTTTGAGATTAGAAGTCAGGAACATATGTACAAATCAAATGTTATCAAAATAAGTTTAGCACAATCGAATATCACAATCTGAGTTTGGCTAGACCTAGGTCTAGGGCATCTAGAATCGAAGGACCCCCAAGAACCACCCCAGGTAGTTGTAGGAGACCCACAGGGGACGGACGCGGTGTCCTGGCACCGGTGCGAGTCCTGTACAAGTCTATGCGAACAGACGCGATTGAGATTTCAATGTTAAAGGTCCCTTGCGTGTTCGAGGCGAACACACCGATCGGTCCTTGTACGAGTCGAAGGACGCGGTTACAGATAGAGTTGCAAGGGAGTTGGACGCGGTGTGTCTAACACAGACACGAACCATGTATGAGTCAGCGCGATAGTCGCACTTGGAAAGTAAGAGTTTTAGGGCACTTCTAGGGTACCTACAAGCAAGTCACTTACAGGGTAAGTAGTTCTAGGGCCCACACCCACAGGAGCACCGTAGTGCTGAAGTTACCTCACGCAGGGGAGCCGGGTGCATAGGTGTTCTTTGGTGTCGGGTCGCGGCGTCGTTTTCAATGGGAGCCAGTGAAGACTTGCTGCTTGCGGCGACAGGAGAAGTGTCCGGAGGAATCCAAGCCTGGATTCAGAAGATGGAAGACCTGAAAGCAGAGGGGACAGTGTTCAAAGTCACTTGGCAGTGACTCGGGCAAGGAAGATGGATGCCCACCGTCGTCGCAAGATTCAGGCCGTTCACGGGTGCCTTGACTCTTCAGCCACGAGGTCCAGGAGGCGTCGACGACGACCAGGAGCTGGATTCGGCGTGTCCCACGATGTCTGCAGCTTACTGCGGTGTCGGCGACTCGATTGGAGCCAACAAGCCTTGGTAACAGCAAGTCTCGGGGAAAGTGTAAAAAGTCAATGGCGCAGACCAGCAAGGTCTGAGGGACTCACCCAGCAAGGGTAAGTCAGGGCAGGCCTGGAGCAACCAGGGGAGCCCTTTGGTTCTGTAGGAAAGCCTTCTGGGGACCCACAAGCCGGCGGGCAAGGGATCGCAAAGATGCCTCGGGAGGATTCGCTCAACAGGGGCCCACGGTCACTCGGGACGTGGTAGGCCTCTGATCTTCGGAGGGATTCCTGCTGGAGGCTAGGACCACACGTGGTCCAAAGCACAAGTTCGTAGAACGTTGTGAAGGGGTTGCACTCGACAATAGTGCACGGTACCCAGGGGTCGCGGTTCCTCGTCACTCTTGGGGTCCACTGGCCTCAGCTTCGCTGGGGACTCACGATGGCCTTTGAGAAGTCAGGAAATCCACTTCTTGGGCTGCAGGGACTTCGGACTCCGGCGGGAGCGGCGTAGTTTGCGACCGTCGTTTGTAGTTTTTGGTGCCTGCCAAGCAGGGGAGTCACTCCTTGACTCCAAGGGAGATTCTTCAGTCTTCCAAAGGTAGTGGAACGTCGAAGGTCCGGGATTCTTCTTGTAGAGCGTCGTCCAGGGATATCTAGTTTGCAATGCACAGGTTCCCCCTCTTATACTAAAAGAAAGGGAGGGCCTAGCTCTATGACCCTACCTATGGGAGGGTCAGGGGAGTGGGTGGCTACACCCACTTCCCTTTGTCCAGTTTCGCGCCAGAGCAGGGGCAGGTAGCCCCTGAGCCGGTTTGAACTGGGGTATGCACAGAGGAGCCTTCTGCTCCCCCAGTGCAGGACTTCAAAGCACTCTAAGAGTGCACCCACCCAGCCCCAATACACTAAACCCTGTCTGGGAGGTGGTCACACCCCCTTGGGACAGGATATCTATTGTTGGGCTTCCTCCACTGCGAGTGTTGGTCATCAGCAGGAGAGCAGCCCAGTGTCTGTGACTGGTGGCATCCATTTTGTGATGCCAGGGCTCTACCGCGTTTCCACAGTAGGTACATGTCTATCCCTCTAGAAGGGTGGAATGCTACCCCCGCCGCCAGGACTGGCGGGGGGTGTAATATTCCAAGATGTTTGACACCAAACACGACATGTTTTGATGCAGCCATTGCAAAGTTAGCATTTTACCGCGAGGATATAATGCACTTAAAAGTATATGGTTTAACCGCATCCACAAACAGCCCCAGAGAATGGACTCTGAGAGCTGCAGAGGGGCCCTGCTCAGGCAGAGGCACCCCCTCACATAGAAGCCAAGCACCCTGCCCTCAGGATTGATAGGGCCTGCCTTAGGGGTGACTGATAGGTTTATATGTGTGTGTAGGAGAGATATAGGGAACCTATATCTCAGTGAGGAGTGCTAGCACCACCTCACCCAGGCTGCAGTAGCAGGCTTGTGGTGTCAGATTTAGTCTTCTTCCCAGGGGTGGCATAATACATGCTGCAGCCCCTGGTAGGCCTGTGAAGTACCTATGCCCTTAGTACCTAAGGTACCATATACTAGGGACTCATAAGGTACCACAGTATCCAATCACTAGTGCACCTAGAGTGCACTCCAAGTCGTTTAGAGAGAACAGAGAGGCTGGGGCCCTGATTAGCAGGGACCCAGCCAGACTATAGCCAGAAACCAGTGTAAACATCAGAAAAAAAGTGGGGGCAACATAAGAGGCAGATCCTACTCTCCTACAGTGGGCCTACAAAGATTGATCAAAAGGCTCAGAGTATTCAGCAAATAACCAGCTGGAAATCAACCTAAAAAAAATCAAAGTTATACCGCTGAAACGACGAATAGCAAAACATGCGAAATGCTGTCTAAACGTATCCAACATAGATGAAGTTACAACATACACGTACTTAGGGTTCACATTGGACTCGTGAAATTGTTTTGCTGCACAAAAAAAGCTACCGTTGCAAAAGCTGAGGGCCTAAACTGCGCCGCCTTAAACCTGAGGAAAAGTATGTGAGACCACAACCTAAAGGCGTTTAACAGTGATTAAATCAAAACTAATTCAAACTATGCAGGTGAGAGAATGCTGGGTGAAGACGCGGACCTGTTGGAGAAGCTAGGAATATGAACATATAAACGTGTGTTTCAGATTCCAAAGTCAGCCACCCTCACCCAAGTCAGATTGGAATTTGCCTTGATAAAACAATCTCCAGCCAGACAAGTGGCCTTCGTGAGGTGTGAAGTATTGTCAACGACTGTGGAGTGCCCGGAGGGATCGCTGGCTAAACTCGTGTGGACAGAGCTAAACCTTACAAGGGGGGAGGTCAATTGGCCAAATACCTGCAGGACAGTATACAGAATCTTGGCATCCTAGAGTTATGGCAACTGAACACAAGTAACCATATATTTAAGAAATTTGTGAATAAATGCATGCAGCAGAAAAGCAGGTTGGAAGATAAAGCTACATTGAAAAAACGATTGCATGGGTGGTTAGTAATAAACTCATACACCATAAGCAAGGAACAGTCCTATTTTGAGGCAACACTGTCATTAACGTTCAAAAGAGGGAACTGATAAAGATGCGATTTGGATGCCTTCCAAAACTTGATTTCGTCCCTAAGTGGCAGAAGAAGACCCAACCAGAAGATGCATTGTGCCACTTGTGTCACAAGGCAAAAGAAACGTTTGTACATTTACTCTGTTTGTGCTCAACCCTAGTACACCGGAGGTTATTGTTGCATAAGGAGTTCTTAGCTTTAAGTACTAGATCCTGCAGGACGGCGGCCGTATAGGCCCTAAACTCCTAGTATTAAATGCTGAATATTCGACTTGTGTAGTTTTTAGCAATCTTTAACAAACAGATTACAATCGTTACATGAATGCTGTCCATGGGTTAGAAAGGGTTTATATACCATTTTTAATTCACGGGCGGGTTGCTAGGGACAGAACAAGAAAACTATTGATCGCTATCCCAGAGTCGCTTAAGCATCAATTAAAGGGTTAGATGATCACAAGGATTAGCCCATTTCTGCTCACCGGTGTATGCTTTAATTGAACAGTAAAAGCTACCTTTGCACAGTTGTAGTAAACGCTATCTTTGCACAACTGCATTAATGTTTTTCCAGGAACCTAAGCCTATCAGGCTGATAGGAGTGTGTTTACAAGTTTGCCTTTTTGCACAGTTCTGCCAAATGCTGCCGCCAATGCACTTTGCCAGTGCTATTTTGCACAATTGCATAATCCATGTTATTCTGTACAATGGCTCCAAGCTTATGGCGCGCATAAACCCTTACTAGCCAGGTAGGAGCACTCTAGTAGGTTCAAACTGAATATGCCTCCTTGCACAATTGTGTTAATGCACTTTTTAAGCACTTTGATAATGCCTCCTTGCACAGTAGTGTTGATGCTTACATCAAGCATTTCTGATAATGATTTGTGCACTTAACCCTTGTCGGTGATGCGAGATGAAATGTTTACACTGTTTCTCTTATAGTAAGCCCTGGATATATGCATGTTCCACAGACTGCATGGTTTTTGTGATTATATATTTATATTTGTATTGTATGTTCTTTTCTTGCGTACATCTAGACGGTATAGGAAGGCTCAATATTTTATCCCGTCATAAGAACAATGAGACTCATCGATTGCTAGTTCACTAGTCTATGTATGGCGTGTTTTTAGATTTGGCTCCATGCGCCTGTGAAGGACACACTTGTGCTTAGATAGTTTGAAGCAGATTTATTGATTTCATATGTATTGTGCTGGTTTTATGTTTATGGTTTTTATTAACTAATAAACACAATTTTGAATTGAAATGAAGGACTGAATGTGAAAGGTGGCCTTCCCTCCACACTTCTGATCCCAAGCTGTAATGCTTTGCAAAAGTGGGAAGGAAAGCACAAGTCACAGCCTTTCAGATTTCTGCCACTGGTACTACCATTGCCAGTGCAGATGGAGAATGTTTGCTGTAGCAGAGTGAGCCTTTAGGCCTCTTGTGGCTCCTTGTGGGATCATGCACAACACATTTTGATGCGCAGGATGATCCACCCTGATAACGTCCTCTTGTGTACTGCCATGTCCTTCATTTTGCCGACATAGCCGATGACGAGTTGGTTAACATAAAAGCTGATTGTTCTCTTGGGGGCTAACTTGTGGAGCCTCTCTTCTTCCTCAGTGAGATGTGGAGGAGGAAAGAAGACCAGAAGGGTGGTGGACTGGCCCATGTGAAATGGAATAACTACTTCTGGCAAGAAGGCAGCCTTTGCTCTGAGAACCTGCTTGCCAGAAAGAAAGACGTGATGGGATGCTTTACACTCAATGCCTGCAACTCACTCACATGTCTTGCTGACGTGATGGCAATAGAAAAGCTGTTTTAAAAGTAAACAGTGTCGCAAAGGGCAATTGTGCAACGGTTCAGATGGAGAACACATTAAAAATGTGAGAACAAGATTCAAGTCCCATTGAGGCATTACTAATGGTGACAGAGGGAATTTGTTTGTGAGATCTTTCAAAAACCTCATAACAATGGGTGATTTCAAAAGGGACGGCTGATCAGGGAGACAGTAGAAGGCTGACATAGCGGATAAGCAGCTTTTGACTGTGCCCACTGGCACCTTCACTGAGCTAGTGATAGGGCAAAAATGCTGGAAGTCAGATAGGTAGGCCTGAAGAGGGTCTACTGAGTTGTCAGCACACCACTTTACAAAGTTATTCCATCTACCCGAGTACACCGTTTTGTTGGAGTGTCTACAAGCACATAAGACGCATCCACCTTCAGAAGGTAATGAATTCATTGAGGTTACCCTGCTCAATCTCTAGGCGTGAAGGCTCTGGAAGTTGAGGTACAGAACCTGCCCCTGCAAAAAGAGGTCTACCCTGTGAGGGAGTCAGAGAGGGGGGCACTGGGAGAGTTGCATCAGATCCAAATAACGAACATCCTTTGTGGCCAGTCCAGAGCTATCTAAATGGCTTGAGCCCGGTCGAGGCGGATCTTCCTAAAGAATGGCGGAATCATGAGTATGGGAGGAAACGCGTAGTGAAGCGGAAAGTTCTGCCTCAAGCGAAACACAGACCCCCAAAACCCCCTGCAACAGATACCAGAGGGCACAGAATTGTGGCAGTTAGTGTTCTTGTGAGTGGCAAATAGGCCCACTGGAGGAGTTTCACAGATGCTGAAGAGGAGTTGGATAACCTCCAGATATAGGCGCCACTCATGATCGGCAAGATGACGCCAACTGAATTTGCACATTCAGTACACTGGCTAGGTGGTTGGCTACCAGCCAGATCTAATGGTCATGAGCCCAGGACCAGAGTCATTAAGCTTCTCAGCATATACGGTGTGACCCTACTTCCCCTTGCTTGTTGATGTACCAAATCTCTGTCGTATTGCCTGTCAAAATCTGGACAGACTGGCTGCAAAGAAAAGGAATCGGTCGGGGATGCACAATTGCTTTCTAAACAATAAATGAATCAAAGAGTAATTGCTTTATACATAGTGACTACGTTTAGATGGTGATATCATATATTTCAGTTTAAAGAAAAGCAAAAGTTAAAGGAAAGCACGCATAATGGAACACGAGACAAAACACTGAATAATAAGTGTTTGCAACAGATATTATTTATATAAATTGAAGCATTTATATATATTTCCAAATGTCAACAAGGCTGTCAGAATGGGATACAATATGGAGGTGATGTGTACTAAAGTGACATTAGGTGGTCATTGACAATGGTGCAGTGCATATCATATATACAACGTGAGTATGTACAATTTTACAAGGGAGAGGAAATAATGGTGGTCAGAATGAAAGAAAAACTATCTCTGGCAAATAGGACAATCGCTTAATGATTTAAACCCAGAGACTTGATGGGTCTGAGCCATATGTAATCGTCGACGTTTCGACCCTGACCAGGCTTGGTTAGGATGTCGTAGCGGGTCTTCATCAGGACATGGGAAGGGGAGACAGCCTAGAGGCAATGATAGTTTGTGTCAATGTGTGTTCCAGTTAAAAGAGGACGAGAGAATGGCAAGGGTGGAAACACGCTGATGACTCACCCAATTGGGGTACCTTCAGGCGTCCTTCGGAAATAAGGGCGGCCAGTGAATCTACAAAAAGTTAGATTACACTAATTAGCTTGGGGTGACATGAGATAAGGGCGAAGTGAAAGAGGGATGCGTGCAAATAGAGAGTCTTACCTGCAAATGTCAGGAAAGCTCTAAACGGGCGATATGGAATGGGCTTTGGAGATCTAAAGGCAAGCGTATATTGTATTAAAACAGGTAAAACGTGTGTAGAGATGCCAGTCACTATATACAAAAGAGCCGAGAATAGGCGAAATGAAGGAGGGATGCGTGCAAGTGGAGAGTCTTACCTGCAAATGTCAGGAAAGCTCTAAACGGGCGATGTGGAGTAGTCTTTGGAGATCTAAAGGTAAGCGTATATTACATTAAAACAGGCAAAAACGTGTGTAGAGATGCCAGTCACTATATGCAAATGCGAGAGGGAACCTATGACCCCTATACTTGATCTGACCCCCCACATAGCCACTGAACCTGCTAATACTATCACTGTGCCTTCCGACACCTTGGCCACTGACACCCTTGACCCAATCATAAATTTATCCAACTACATGCTCTCAGAGGCTGAGAAACTAATTCTCTCCAAAGGATTGACATTTGTTCCCACGTCTCCCCCTGATACATTCAACATTAAATTGGAACTACAAAGATTTTTCAGGAAAATCAGACTCAAATATTGTTTTTCCAACAGTGAGTACAACCCAGCTCCTGCAGCCACTAGGTTTAGACCACCATCAACTTTTACCCCTGGTGCATACTTGATGAGCCAGAAGATTCTGACGTATGAGCAGATTGTTCTCAAAGAAACCATGGATCTACTTAAAGATCGGAAATACATCAAGTACAACATCATTAAGGAAGAGAGGTTGGCCCTGCAGTCCCTATGATCCAATGAAGCGATTGTCATCAAGGCTGCTGATAAAGGCGGTGCGGTGGTGGTGCAGAATACACAAGACTACGTGGATGAGATAGAACAGCAATTGGGCGTCAGAGAGAGCTACCGCCCTACGCCAAAGGATCCCACACCAGAGATTAAGATCCTGATTGAAGATCTCACTAAAGAGGGACTGGATCAAGGTTTTTTGAGCCAACCAGAGTTTGACTTCCTCAACAAAAAAGAACCGAGGATTCCAACTATCTATACCCTACGTCGACGATTACATATGGCTCAGACCCATCAAGTCTCTGGGTTTAAATCAATAAGCGATTGTCCTATTTGCCAGAGATATTGTTTTTCTTTCATTCTGACCACCATTATTTCCTCTCCCTTGTAAAATTGTACATACTCTCACTTTGTATATATGATATGCACTGCACCATTGTCACTGAGCACCTAATGTCACTTTAGTACACATCACCTCCATATTGTATCCCGTTCTGACAGCCTTGTTGACATTTGGAAATATATATGAATGCTTCAATTTATATAAATAATATCTGTTGCAAACACTTATTATTCAGTGTTTTGTCTTGTGTTCCATTATGCGTGCTTTCTTTTAACTTTTGCTTTTCTTTAAACTGAAATATATGATATCACCGTCTAAACGTATTCACTATGTATAAAGCAATTACTCTTTGATTCATTTATTGGTTACAAAGCAATTGTGCATCCCCGACAGAACCATTGTAGTTTTGCATATATATATATATATATATATATATATATATATATATATATATACCCAGGTTCTGAGGGACACAGGGTTACCCCATTACTTTTTTACTTTTACTGCAAAGAAAAGGGAGGCGGGGCCTGAGAACCAGCCAGATCGCGCATAATGCCAGAAGATTGATGTGGAACATCTGTTCCTCTGGAGACCAGAGGACTGTGATTTCCAGGTCCTTCGGGTGAGCACCCCACCTTAGGGTAGAGGCATCCGTGAAACTGTTGCCACTGCTTCTGGGAGTTGAAGTGGCTTTCCTTGAGAGAGATTGCTTTCCAAACTCCACCACTATAAATCCACTTTATTTTCACTAGAGATCACGATAGAGCTTTGGAAATCTCCCCTTTCTGTTGGAACTACTGTCGGCGGAGGCACTACTGGAGTGACCAACAAACTGCAGGAAGCGAGCAGACCTAGCAAGTGTAAGGCCGTCAGGACTGGACCGTGCGATTCACTCGAGACATCGGAATCATAGCCTGAACTTCATGAACCCTCTGTGGAGGGAGAAAGGCTCAACTCGATTTGATGTCCAGTACTGCCCCGGTGAATAGCATGCGCTCCGAGGGCACCACGTGGAATTTGGGCTTGTTGATGGAAATTCCCAGATCAAATAGCAGGTGAAGCAACACCAGCTCTGGAGAGTTATATTTGAATAGCCAGTCATCCAGGTAAAGGAATACAGTGATTCTCTCCCGTCTGAGATGGCCTGCTACCACTGCCACCACCTTCTCACGTTCTTGAAGACTTGTGGTGCGGAAGTTAGGAAGGACCGTAAACTGCTAGTGTTTGGGCCCTACTGTAACTTCCTGTGTGATTTCAGGATTGTCATGTAGAAATAGGTGTCCTGCAGGTCAATAGACACCATCCAGTCTCCAGCTGCGAGCGCAAGCAGAACCTGAACTAGGGACAGCATTTTGAACTTTTCCTTTTTGAGGAACCAGTTCAGAAACCGTATGTCTGGGATCAGACAAAGACCGCTGTCCTTTCTGGGGACCAGGAAGTACTGGGAGTAACACCACTGCCGTTCCAGCTCAGGTGCCAGCTCAGTTCTACTGTGCATATTCGGAGTAACGCCTCCTCCCTCTGTTGTAGGATTTGTAGGTGGTACTGACGAGGGAGGGTATAGAAGGGTGAGGGAACCTGTTGAAAGCGTAAGGCATACTCCTTTTCCACAATTTGCAAGACCTATTGTCTGAAGTAATGGCCCTCTAGGCCTGCAGAAAAGAGGAAACGCGTCCTCCACCCAGTTCCTTGTGATCTGACAAGGGGGAACTAGGGCTGCTTTCCTGCGGTAGATGGGGAGGAGGAAGAAGAGGAGGTGGGAAGATGTGGTAGTGCCCGCATTCTCCCTTTACCCTGACCTCTTTATTGTCTGTACAGCTGTTGTTATGGATGGAGAGATTGTTGCCGATTGCATGGAAAGCAAAAACTTCTTGAGAGCCCGCACAATTTCTTAAATTGGTGGGAAACCCTCAGTTGCGTCTGTAGGCCCAGGGATGTTGCTGTTGCCTTGCTTTCCTTAAATCTCTCTAAGGCAGAATCAGTCTTTGCTGCGAAGAGGCGTGAATACTCAAAGGGAGGCCCATAAGGGTTGTCTGGAGATCTTGAGAAAATCCTGAATTTCTCAGCCATATGTGTCGACATTAAGAAATAGAGATTCCCATTGCACTGCCCAGATCAGACTGGATCACTTGTTTTGCTGCAGCTTGTCCATCCCTCATTAACTCGGAAAAACGGGGTTGCAGATGATCTGATAGATTGGGCAGAGAAGTCTGTGCCATATCCCAGAGAGCAGGTACATAGTATTTCTTCTTTAACTACTTTGACGGCGGAAAGTCCTTAATAAACTTTGGACGCATACTGTAACAAGAGCTGCAGGCCTTTCCATCGTAACCTGCCCCCAAGCACTATAGGCAAATTCTGCCCATAATGGACATCTGTCAATCAGTCTCTACAATTTAGAGGGTGAGATTATCATAAGAACTGCTCCTCAAAGCATTAAGTGTTGATAAAGCTGACTATTTACTGAGGATATTCAAGCTCCGGATTCACATTGATGATGCTGAAAAAAGGGAACTGGCAACAATACACTGACGGGCGCTGTATGGCTCCAATGACATCACAGGACATGGCTTCCAGCGCTGAAGAACAGCCAGCGCCTGCTATCAGCATGGGGAGCTATTGAAAAGTTTCCAGATTCAGTCTGATACCCAGGATATTCAAAAGGAGAGGAATCTGCAGGTAGAAGTGTCTATCAGAAAATACTGTATCATGTGGAGTATGTAGCCTTTTCAGTTTGTGCATCTCTCACATACGTCATCACAGGAGCCCAAGTGCCTCCAGAAAGGGAGTTAATATTCATGTCAATGTATACCTCAGGTCTGCCCAAATTGTTTGATGGGGCTCTAGGCAGAGACAACCTGGTCCCATGTGTGTTCAAGCTCATGACAAAAGGCTTGCTTCATTGATTATTAAATGTGATGACAGTGGTAGCAGTCCTCTCATTTTACACAGTGAACGACTTGACAAAACCTGTACACGTAACCTTTTTTCATTGTGAAAAGCCTCATGTTTTCCAACAGGCTCGTATGGACCTTCAGGTGGTAAACTTGACGAGTTAACTCTTGAATGTGTGCCCAGGAAGCTGGCAGATGTCTCCTAGATCTACCTTGAATACCTTCTGGAAGGAAATGTTTGAACTGAAAAAAGCAAAGCCATCATACCTCTAATGCATGTGCTGATAGTCACAGAGATAGCTTTCCTGCCATGGACTGCTGACTGAAAGGTACAAAACAAATGGTCTGACTGCTGAAAAGCCCCTGGTTCTATCTAGGTAAATCAACAGGACCCTCCTGACATCTAAGAAATGCAACAGCTCTTCCTCGGGTGATGAAGGGGATGGAAAAATACAAGAAAAAGCACTTCATGATCTCTATGTAAAGCATGTGCCACCTTTGGAACAAAAGAAAGATCAGGCTTCAGAGCCCCACTGCCTTGTAAAGTCAGAGATCAAAGACTAAGCTCTGTATGCCCAATATATGCCCGCCGTATGGAACAGACGCGACTCTGAGTAAACTTTCTTCAAATCCACTTTCTTGTCTGTAGGGTCCTTTACAATGGCATCTTCTACCTAAGTGCAAGCCACCAGCCTGGCTACCAGTGAGTCGACAGAAACAGAGCTTGGCAGTTTTGACTCCATATATACTGATAGATCCAGAGTCTCGTCCTCCATACCGGGGGGGGTTGTCCCTGCCCCACTGAACAGCCGGTTGGTTGACTTATGAAGTGGTGGCAGCTCTGATGCAAGCAAGGGGCACAAGTGTTTTGTTTTTACCTGTATCCCTACAACAGGATTTTACTGACGTGTGTGTGTGTGTGTGTGTGGGCGCGTGTGCGCTGGTCCATCTCTTGGGTGCTTCTCTGCCTCATTTCTTATAAAGACCTAATCTTTTAAAACAACATAACTCCGAGTGGACATTGACTTTGTGTTATTGATTTTGTCACAATGTGAATGAGTTTCAAACCTGTCGCCGCCTTTGGGAGTAGGCATAGACTGCTTGATCCTGCTACCCTCAGAGAGCCCACCATACAATGGGGGTAACTCGCTTCTCAGATTCCTGTGTAGTCTTGCATGGGACAGAAATGGTAAACAACAGTATCCACTTTGGATACCGCCCAATAACTACTGACCTAGGGGGAATATCCAACAAACAAGGCTTCGGTTACTAGCTGCTCTGCACAGAAAAGAGGTGGCTTAACTACTTGTGCCAGACTGCTCCTTTTGAAGTGGAGCCATGCTGGTTGGCCTCTCGATGGTTTTCTCCCATAACAGTGTGGCAAGACTGAAAAAGGTTGATTGAATGCAGCTCAGGTGGTATATAGCTTTTAGCTTGACATGGGCAGCCACAGTCATTCTCTCTCAGCGTTAGTACGTGATACATAGACCTCCGTTGGCATAATTTAGAATACTAAACAGACACAATCGAAAACGTTCCAGTGGAGAAATGGTTGTTGCACACCCATTTGGGCTGGATTCTACTACATTGGGGACGCCTGTCATTGCCTTTCTGCCGTTTTGCTGCCATTGGGACCACGAGAGCCAGGGTTCCTTGCGGTGTGAAGCCGCCAACGTCATCCTAGCGCCAGGAGGCGCTTTAAAACCCAGCGCGGGCTCCCGCAGCGTGGGACGTGCACGGGCGTGCCCGGGCCAAGGGCAGGCCCGTCTGCGGCAGGAAGAGGCAGGACTGGGCCCTCTCTCTTGGTTGTGCGTACTGAAGTTACACTGGTCTTCCTGCTCCCTAAGGATGAGCATGACACTGGAACTGTAAGTCTGACCTACTGGGCATTGCAGTCTTTTTGTTATTATCTAATATTATTTTTGACTCTTTACTCACTACTCTGGGTCCAAGTAGAGGTGCATTGTACAGAGATGGGGCAGAGGAAGCACCCGAGCTCTGCATTAGCAAAGTCCCCACCAAAATCACGCCAGTCACGTCAGTCAATAATGAATTGTATATCAGGGGCAATTGAGAAGCAAATATTAAGTGTGGAGGAAACTTTAACTATATGCTCTGAGAATGCCCCTGAATTAGTAAATACCTGTTCGCCTCCTTCTAGTGCAGTCCAACTGACTGAATTGCAGATCGAAAAAATTGACACTGTGAATAAGGATAACACAGAGACAATACACAATCTTACCTCACCGGGCACTCCGAACTCCCATCCCCCATCTAAGCGTCTAAAGATCCCAAGGAGCTGCTCAGCGGACCCCACTACAGCTCCACCCGATGGGCATGTAAAGACTAAAAAGAGGGCTACAGCACAGAAACCGGGTGCGACCCCTAAGCCCCGTAAAGCTGCTAACAAATCAGTACCCACTGCACCCTCAGACCTCATTTCGTTGCTGTCTTCTGTGAATACTCGGACTGATCTTATTAAGACCTCTGTTTGCAGTCTTACGGACCGACTCAAAGCTATTGAGCGTGCGGTGTTAACATGTATTGAGCGTTTAGGCTTGACTAACCTACATTGTGGGTCAAAAGATCACGCTAACGTCAATCCTGACGGCCTAACGTCTAGAGTCTCCGTATCTCCTCCGTTACTAAAACCTGCACCAGGGAATCCCGAATTATCTAGGCGACCAGTGCTAAATTCAGATCCTCAGCTTCATTCAGCCCAAGTAATTGACCTAGACAGGGTTTACAACAATGAGGCACTAACAGCTTCACTGACTAATACTTGCCCCGGGGGTCCTGCCCATACCCTCCCTTTGCCGGTCAAAGATCGACTAGATCTATCCCCTGCTGCTACCCCGTACGTGGTGATCTTGGCCAACGTCCCAACCCTAGGTGCCCCTGCTCAAGAAAGTTAGGACTCGTTGAGAAACAAGGCTCTTAACTGGTTAAACACAAGAGTTGGGATGGGGGAGCACTATTTGCAGATTTTAAGATGGCCAGGCGGGTAGGGTGGATTGGTAGAGGGCACAAAGAATTTCTGGGGGACTGTGTGTTACTTTCTTTTAAAACCCCAGCACTAGTTAGCACAGTATTGGGCAGGGCTAACTCAGTATTTGTGAGCTCAAAACAAATCTCAGTTTTACCATTAGGTTTCTTTTATAGGCCACCCTTTCAACAGTTGACTGTGGAGCCACAGCAATCTTTGCAACCACAACCAGCCGTTCAACTACCAACTTTAAATCCAACCAAAGTACGTCCTTTGATGTATCCTATTGCAACATCCAATAGATTTGATTGCCTCTCTAGTCTTGCTGGGGTGGATTGACTGCAGGTTCCTATTACCGTAACTCCTGTTAATAACCCCCAGACAGACGAGGATACACTGGGTATCCAACTAACTGAGGAGCGGGCTAAGCTGAGCAATGAGATGAATAAGAACTGTATAATTACTGATCAAGGTACCATTGACGTCTTATGTTGGAACGTAGCTGGGCTTCGTAGTAAGATCAGTTTACCCGAATGGTTAGACTTTGTGACAGGTTTTAACATTATTTGCTTACAGGAAACTTGGGTCGTGGAACCAATCCATATGAATGGGTATAAAACATTTAACACTCCAGCTATTCCATCGAGGCACGACAGACCCAAGGGTGGTATTTGCAGTTATGTGACAAATAAACTTAACTCCTCTACTGTAAATGTAAAGTTCCCTAACGTTTTCTATCAAATTGTTTCCATTGATCTCCCAGGCTCTTCCCAGTTGGTTTTAGTACATTTCTATAATAATGTTTGTGACTCAGAGATACTGGTCATCTTGGACCAACTTGATACTGATTTAGAACCTTTAATTATGAAGGGAAATGGAGACAAAATTTTGATGGGGGGGGGGGAGGGGGATTTTAATATCCAACCGTGTAAATTGCCATCCAGTAAGATCTGTGGACTTTCGTCTCCGACAAATGATAATGTTACACATTCTCTACACTCAGAGTATGGCGAGAAACTCAACAAGCTTATTTTTTAATACGATTTGGGTTTCAGTAACGAATTTGGGAACGTCATAGTTGAGGTACCCTGTAACTTTGATGGTAGCATGGGTAAGAGTGTCATCGACTTTTTGCTTTTTCCCAATCGATACTCGGCCCTAGTTATTAACTTCGTAATCCATGACCTAGCAATGAGCGATCACTTTCCCCAGAGCCTAGTGTTGAATTCTGATTATGCAAAAGAACAAGGGGTCCGTCAACACACTTTGTCTGTGGAGAACATAGAACTCTCCAGATAAAATGCATATATACCCTACGTTGGCCAATGGTTGATCCGACCAATTTCCTGGAGCAACTAATCCACCAGCAAAGAGAGGCCTTTGATGTTTGTCTGGGTGACTCGGCTGAAGCCTCCGTAATTATGGAGTCATTCGGCCGAGTCACCGGGGCAGTCAAAAATGGCCTAACTTCTCACCAAAAGCGAGGACCAGTAAAGAGGAAGCCTTGGTTTGACCATACATGCTCTGTGGCCCATAAGAATTTAAAAACGGCTCTAAAAAGCTCACCCAGGAATTATTTGGAGGTTCAGCATAGGAGACGGCTTTACAGGCTTGCTCTAAAAAATCGTAAAAGAAGTTTGAAAGCGGAGGCTTGGGCAAAACTGTATGATGCTAGTTGTAATAATGACACTACTGCATTTTGGCAGGTGGTAAACTCACCCTTTTTTTCAGCGAGAACAACAAGCCTACATTGGAGGCTGCAGTGAACGAAGATGACTGGGTAGCGTATGTTTCTAAGCTATACGCAGACCCAACAAAGTGTGATGATAGTAATCCTACATTAGTCCCGATGGTGGATAATTCACCATCTACTACCTTTTATGACTGGTCTGACCTTAATTTTACTCTGTAAGAGGTCAACCTAGCTATAAGATCTAGCACCGGGTCCTGACGGGGTTCCGATTGACCTGTTTAAGTCTAATATCGAGCTTTGGGGCCCCCTCTTGACCCTTGTCTTTAGATCTTGGCAGAGTGTCGGGTTCCCAACGACATGGTCCGAGTCCCATATTGTCCCCATTTTTAAAAAAGGTGACCGCAACTGCCCGGCACACTATAGACCCATTTACTTGCTAGATTCTCTGGTTAAGGTTGTGGGTCGTATAATTCTAGGCAGATTGCAAAGTTGGGCTGACTAACATTTCGGACCTACAATACGGATTCCAAAAAGGAATCGGGACTACGGAGCAAGCAATTAATTTGACTCCGTTTCAGGGAAAATAAGTTCTTATCAAAAGGGGTAACTTGTTCTTGGTCTTCGTTGATTTGTCAACTGCTTTTGATTGCGTAATTCATGAAAAGCTTTTGTCCGTTATGACCCTAATGGGTATAGATCACGCCATTGTTAACTTTTTTAAATACCTTTACTCAAATAGTAGTGCCAGAGTTCGTTTCGGTATAAGAGGCGAATGCACACGCTCCTTTAGTATCAAAAAAGGGGTCCATCAAGGGTGCGTGCTCGCCCCTTTTTTGTTCAATTTGTACATCAACAGCCTGGGTGACACTCTTGTTAATTCATGTAAGGACTTGCCACAAATTAAGCACCGTCCAATTCCTATCCTGCTCTATGCAGACGACGCTGTGCTTATGGCTCGTACCCCATTGACTCTGCAGAATCTACTTGATAATTTTGTGCACTTTATGGAGGACCTGGGCTTGCGAATTAACATAAGTAAAACTTTCGTAATGAAAACAGGGCGTAGTACAGCTAAAATGCGTAATATCTTTATAGGAAAAGATATCCTTCCCTTTACCTCCTCCTTTTCATACCTGGGTATTTTATTTAACTGTGAGGGGAATTGGAAAAGCGCGATTAACTCTAGAAGGTTGCAATTTGTTAGGGCAATTATGGCCCTGTGTAATTTTGCGAGGACGTTGGGGTGTAAACACCCAAAAGAAATGCTGACCATCTATAATACAAAATGTAGAACTATAGCTATGTACGGCTCTGAGCTGTGGGGGTATGCAAACGTGGAACCACTACAGGTGGTAGAAAATGCCTTCCTTAAAAACCTTTTGGCTCTCCCCACTAGCTGCTCGAACTTCGTATGCCATTCGTAACTGGGTGCTACTTACCCTACGGACCTGATAAAGATACAGCCGGTCCTTCTTTGGCACAAGATCTGGACCTCAGAGCACACGGAATTTAACCGAGCCTTAGTAAGGGACTGCTGCGATTCCGAGTCTGCATTAAAAATTCCTTGGCTAAAGTTTATTAAGAACTTTATGTTAGACATTGGTCATCCGGAATATTACAATCAACCCGAAACCTTGAATAGCACGACGAGGAAAGCACTAAAAACAGCTTGCCTAGGTCTCCTGGAGGAATTGAGATTGTCGGTGGAAGTGATCAAACCAACTGTCCACCACAATCAAATGGTTTTGACCACTCATTCTATGCAACCGTATCTTTTTAATGTTTTTAATGCTCAACACAGATTTGTTTTAACGCGTTTTAGATTGGACATATTTCACCGTTTGACGAGCTTTCCAAATGTTAACAATTGGTCTAGCGAATTAATCCCCTGCCCTTGCGACAACATGTCTAAGCAATCAACGATGCACATACTGTTTTTTTGTATATTTTTTATAGATCTGAGAAGATCTTTTATTGTACCGTTAATGAAATCTTTAAATTTTAAACAATGTAGGCCTGCGTTTTTATATTTGCAATAACTCCCTAATTTGTATACGTGTGATACTAGCAAGATTTTTTAGGTCTGTATTAACTAGAAGAAAATCATTACCCACTGTTTGTTAAATTATGACTGTATTTTAATATTTTTGCTTACCATCATACCTTGAAATTTTAAGTTACCATTGTTTTTATGTATACTTTTATGATACACTTTTATGTGAATCGAATAAAGATGAATTGATTGATTGATACTATATTCCTCGTTCCTCAACATCTAGTCTAAACTTCTGGTCCATAGACAATTTGCTCTTAGGTCCAGGAAGTGCATCCTTTGGCATAATAGCCGACTTGGGTAGGAAGTCAGACGCATTCCCAAATATCCTAACATGGTTCCATGATTGAGTCATTTGTAGCTAGAAAGTTGAATGTTTTTTAAATGGTTATTAAATGCTAATCTTTTAAAGTTCTGATGCCTCTGCCCACTGAGGGCGTAACTTATTGAAGTACTGTGCAAGTTTTCCCTGGATTTGTTCTCACAGCTCTCTGGGTCCACAGTACAGTGACCTCCTCTTCGACACATAGAACGAGCATAATGAAAGCGCTAGGATTCTTATCAGGAGCTCTCTGATTTGCTGACAAATGCTCTGTTTTAGAATATAAAATTTCCTAGCTATGGTAACGGAAAGTTTAAATTCAGTTAAGGACACGGAGGCAAGGATTATGCCTTACTTTCTTTGCTTAATTGCAAATAGCAGCCATAACTTCAGTAAAAATATTTTTTTTTTTTTTTTAAATCAAACCTTAGGGAAATAGAAACAAAGTCCATCCAATCCCCTTGCTGGGCTTGTCCTCATAGTCCATTGAGTCTTCCCACCCGGAAAGTGTCAAAAATCAAGCAGATACTGTGAAATACCCTCAAGAAGGAGAAAACTTCCCTTCGACAACTGGTGAGCATTGTGAGGCTCCTCTCCTCGTCCGTACAGGCCATATTCCCAGAGCCACTACACTATCTGGCGTTGCAACGTCTAAAGGCATCCCATCTCTGGAAGGGCCTCAAACACTCCCAGGTGGTCCTGCTCTCTGTAGAAGCCAAAGAGGAGATAGGGTGGTGATTGGCTCACATGGAATCCTCAAATGGGAGAGCCATATTCAGATCCAATCCAGACATGGTGATCGAGTGTGATGCCAGCTGGACAGGCTGGGGTGCTCTTTGTGGAGAGATATCCACAGATGGCGTTTGGTCATCTGAAGAACAGAGGCTTCATATCAACGGAATGGAACTGTTAAAAGGCTCCTTTGCGATCAACTGTGGGCCAAGGACTAGGTTCAGCGCTGCGTGCTCCTGAAGATGGACAGCATCTCAGCAGTCTGTTATGTCAATCACCTCGGTGGGACACGGTCCAAGTCTCTCTCGGACCTCGCCAGGAATCTATGCGAGTTCTGTGTAGACAACAAGATCTCGCTGATGGCAGAATATCTTCTGGGACGACGGAACGAGGTGGCAGATTGGCACTCCAAACATTTTAACATCAACAACATGTGGAAACTGAATCCACAGACATTTCAGGCTCTCTCCCAGTTATGGGGCCCCTTCTCGGTGGGCCTGTTCACATCCAGACTGGACTTCCAGCTGGACAGATTCTTCAGCTGGACACGGACCCTCTGGCAATGGCGACCGATGCGTTTCTTCAAGTTTGGAGCGGGGAGAAGTGATGCACATTCCCACTATTCTTGATGATAACACAGATATATGCACAATTGAGGTGACAACGTGCAGATATGGTAATAGTGACACCTTCATAGGGATCTCAAGCTTGGTATCCAGTTCTGATGGAACTTTCCTGGGATTGTCCAATCTGTCTACCCCTGTTTCAGATCTCCTGCAGCATCCATGGGGAAATCCCCACAAGTTGGTGATCGAGGGCTTGCTGAAACTGATCGCGTGGCAGATTACAGGCACAGATGAAAAGTCCCTGCACTTTTGGAACAAGTTCAGTACCTTCTTTTAAAGGCCTGGGTAGATTCCAGCTCCAAGAGACAGAGATCAGCTTAGTCCAGATGGCTGTGTTGGTGTACACAAAGGGCTGTGGATCCTGTGGGGTCTGATGTTGTGCATGTCATGAATTTCCTGTCACAATTTGTATCACAAGGTATGGCTTACAGGCCAATAAATGCCTTCAGATCTGCCATTTCTGCATGATATAACCCCATTGACGGGAGCTCCTTGGGTGACTATCCAATGCTGAGGAAACTGTTGTGAGGGGCCCGCCTTGCCAGATCACCTGAACCTTGATACTCTTCCTTGTGGGATGATAATAGTCCTTAACCTGTTCTTATCCTGGCAGAATAACAGGTACCTCTTTGTCTGGGTTCTTGTAAGATTGTTTCAGACGCCAGGGCCCTGCACATTACAGGTTGGAGTTTTACTCCAGAGGAAGTTACCTTTCACATACACAGACGAACAAAGACAAACTCCAGAGTGATCTCTTACCCCTCTTTTGGGGATAACCACAAACTGTGTGTAGTGCAAGGCATCAAAGCCTATGAGAAAATGACAGCAGATACCCGTCCTCCCGGGAAGCACCAGCTTCTCAACCTGTTAAGGTGGTATCATCCCCCACTAGTGCTAGATGGGCTCGATCTGTCATGCAAGAGGCAGGTATTGACACAAGTGTTTTTGGAGCCCAATTAACCGGGAGCGCAGTGGCGTCTAAGGCAGCATTCTTGGGCACAAGGCTGGAAGATATATCCGCAGCTGACATGTCCTTGGATTCTGTATTTAAACACTATTACTTCAAACCAGTAATAAATATGGTCTCCTTGGTGATGAGTAAGCTTTAAACTAGCATAATCCTCGCCTCTGGTCCCGATATAGAATATACAAGTTCCTAGCTAACGAGAAGGAAAGTTTCAGTTCTATTAAGAACACGGAGGCGAGGATTATCCCACCCAGAGATCAAGGATCAATTTACCCTCCGACAACATACATGGGGAAAACCGTATACGGTAGTAGGTACTCCTCTCCTTATTTCTTTCATGAGACAGTCTTTAGGATGTTGTTTTAACAATGGGATGTAATTGCAACCTGTTGAGAAAGAATTGGAGCAAGTGCAATATGGTAATACATGTTGATTTCTTCTAAGGGAATTAATCGTCAAAACAGAATTAAATGTTATGGCTGATGTGCTAATGGTTGCCCGAAGAAAGAGGAGGAGTGAACTGGGCAAGGGACTATGAGGAGAACCCCAGCAAGGGGATTGGATGGACTTTGTTTCTATTTCCCGAAGGGTCTTGGGAAAAGAAGGTTGTTTTTTTTTTTTTAAAGTTCTGAGGTTTACTGAAGGTAGGGCTGCTATTTGCAATAGGGCACTATGCTTCCCTGGCAGAGTTCTGGTTGCCATTTAGAGAGCTCTGCGCCATTAGCAGAGCCGCTGTGATAACGGCTTTGTGGAAGGTACTGAGGCTTTGCTGAGTGGGCACCATGCTCAGTGCACCAAAGCAGCAAAGATGTTTGTTTTTCAAAACACAAACTCCCCAAAGTGGGAGCTTGTTATTGAGAAATAAAAAATAAAAAAAGTCACCCTGACACAGCGGAAGTTTTCTCCCAGCACGTGGGGGCGGGGGGTAATTTCTTTGTTTCCTGTTCAGCACCACCAGGCTTCCCCCAAACAGGAAAAAATTATGTCAGAATGTCTGGCCTAAGTAGGGTCTGAGGTACTGTGATCAACAGCCCAGGGCCAGTTGTGCCTTGGTCAGAGGTTTCTGCTGGCAGAGCCAGAGACCTGCAGAGCCAGCATGAACATCTACCGTAAGAAGCATGGTGGCTCCCCTGACCGTACACAGAGTGGAAAACTGCTGCTCGGTTGCACAGAGTGCTCCGCCACATTTGTGATAGAGTATCCTGTCTGCCAAACTCCAAGTAAGGCCCTTTGTCTTTTCTGCTGCTTTCCATCTCTTGCAGAGCGTGTGGTGATGCCTGCCTACCAGTATCGAAAACAAACCACTATTGTCCTGAGAACAGGGAGGAAGGAGCAAAAACACACAGCTGCATTGTGTGCAGTTATTGGGCTCTCTTTCGGCAAGAACGCAGCTTTTCCATTCAGCAAACCACATGTCCCACCCTTAAACCTATTTACTAGAACTGCAATTATATTTACATGAAAAAAACAACTTTCAGTGCAGGCTGGTACAGTCTGATGACCGGAAACAAATGCTTCAAATACTTCTCCGCCTTGTGTCGTGACCTGCGGAAATTGATAATTAACTGGTTCTCATTTTTATGAACTCTCTTTTCTAGAATTTTCAATTTGTTTTGACCAATTTGTGAATAGTATTTATGAAGCACCACATGCTGACTAGTCTGTAAGAACCGATTTTTAACCAGCAATGGCAAAGCCAGTAGGTCTCGCCTATGCAAGATTTATTGAGGCTTCGTAATTTTTTTTTTTTTTTTTTTTTTAGACATGTTGCACAGCAGAGTGAGCTGCTGTGCAACATGTCATGTGCGTCATAGCGTTGTTTTTAAGCAATGTTGCGCAGCATCCCACACTGCTGAGCAATATGTTAAAAAGAAGGGGGAAGCAACACAAGAGAGGTGTGGGGGAGGAGGGTGGGAGCAGCAACAAAAGGAGAGGGGAAAAGGAGGCTGGTGTAAGCGAGAAGGATGGAGGAAGCACCAACACGGAGAAGGGATGGGGTGGTAGGGCAAAGAAGAAATAGTACCTCAATCGCAGCTCAAGCAGCGGATGGGCAATATTTAAGTTGAGTCTATCTGTGCTTGTCCATGCTCCACAGAAAGGAACGGAAGTGACGCTTGGTCGGGACTGGCCAATTAGGAGGCAGCAAAGAAGAATGACACTGATGCCAACAAAAGTAAACAGTGGGCAGGCTCCAAGCCTATTATTGTAAACAATATGTCTCATAAGCAGCTCATGCACTGTTGCAGGCCCGACCTAAAAATGTATGGAAGTCTTAGTGGAAGGGCGAGATTTTCAGGCTTTTCCAAATTTGATGTTTTGTCTTTCAAGCTAGAAGGGAGTGTGATTCATGTGAATGATCCTTAGCTTGAAAAGTTCTGTGTCCAAAGGCTGATTTCTGTTGGATACTTGTAACCGCAGATTCCTTTCCTTGTAAATCCCTCCAGGCGCACCAGACTGGAGCTGGAAAACATTTTCAGTACTACCCTTGTACACCGGTGGGAAGCGTAGTACAGCTCCATGTTGACTCCGTACCCACCCTGGAAGGGATGCTGGAGTCGCATCTAATCGCTACCTCTGTGCACTGAAGTAAGTTTCTTTGTTTCCACTGCTTCTGACTGAGATCTAGAACTTGTTCCCTGGCTCTAATCTTGAAAGACATCCTCTTCAAAATGTAAACTGTGTGCAAAGTACATATCACTGTCTAAAACGACTGTGTTTAAACCTTGTTGGGATTGTCACAAGCAAATGTCCGTGACTGTCCTTCACGAGGTAGGTCTCTGGTACCTCGGGTCTTTGCAAAATTCCATGTCTGGCAGTGACTGTTTTAGGATGAATTTGAAAGCGATCAATGAATGTTAAGCCAAGCTCTACATCGCTGAACTTCATCAGAAAGCGAGGAAAGTCAGCTTCCAGTTGAAGTTGAAGACCAGAAACCTCTCCCACTCTCAAGGCCATTCTGTGAATGATCATTTTCCCAATCCAAGTCTACGGGTTAGTCCAAGTCCAAGATGAAACATAAGAAGTTGAAGCGGGAATATCTCACGTCCTCCACACTCAGTGTAATAAGTTGTGCGTATGCCCAGGTGCCACTTAGTCTTAGTCACAAATTCCTGCCAAGGAACCAATCCCTCAAATTTCTCCCATGCAACCTGAGTTTCCGGGGCCATCGGAGATCCCGCTACAGGTCATAGCCATCAAGGAGGCAATGCTCTGTATCTTTTACACCCTCCCTTTTCCCTTTGGTGCTCCGATAGGTCAGACAGATCCAAGGAGGCATCCAGTCGGGTTACCGCCAGTAAATCTATCCTAGAAGTGAATCTATAACTTTCGAGCCTGCAGCGCAGTCCAGCCCAAGTCCATGGCTGACACCTGTCCCAACTCCAACTCTGGTGTTGAAATCCACACCGGTTCCCCATGCATCGGCACTGCTGGCAAAAGAACTCATTGTGCTATCTGACACAGAATCGAATCTGACTCCTCAGTTGAAGTTGCGTCCTCCCCCAACTTTGTCGCAACTGACAGCGCAACCCCTTTCTGACTCAGACAGGAATTTACCATTACTCCCAAATACATCATCTATTCAGCATCTGTGGCTCGAATTCAGATCATAGTCAGCATGGTCTCGTGACACAGATGAACATAAATTTTATGATGACAGCAATTTGTATATGAACCTTCAGGAGGCTAGTGGGCTAGATACTTCCCCAGACATTGGGTTGAATTACCCCCGCTAACCCATGGACGAGCCCCCCCCCCCCCCCACAAGCCTCTGTTCTGTGGAATCGGCGACTTTTACAGTGATCATTTGACATACTGCAGAAGTTCTCTATCTTCAATAGCCTTTTGTAGAAGTCAAATTGGTCATGCTCACAGAAGTCATGCAGCCTGGGCAGACTTCTTCTGAACCACTCTTGCTGTTCAACAAAGCATTGACAGACACAGTAATGGGCATGTGGGCGCAACCTTGTTCTTGCCCACCAGTAAATACGCAAGTAGTCAGAAGGTATAAACCTGTGCCAGAGGACTCGGCCTTCCTCACCCAACATCCTAGACTGGAATTCTTAATGGTACAAACATCCACCAGCTTTTAACCCTTTTTTATTCTCCACTACACCTCCTGATAGGGAGTCCAAATGTATGGATGCTTTTGAAATGAGTGTTCTCCTCCGCCAGGTTGGCCTTAAGGTCAATCAATGCCAGCTGTCTCCTTGGAAACTACTCATGCATTGTGGGATATGGTTAGCATGATCTTGTTAACTGTCCCATATGAATAAAGAACTAACCTGGCACAAATAATTCAAGATGGGCAGGATGCAGCGCAGTATGTCATACGATTTGATCTGGATACTACTGACTGCTTGGACAGGGTAGTCAGTACTAGTGTGGTGCTTCGTCTCCATGCCTGGATGTGATCCACTGTTTTTTCAGGTGATGTCCAGGCATCTCTGATGGACATGCCATTTGACGGGACTAGCCTGTTTGGTGACAGTGCAGATTCTGCGCTAGAGCGATTTAATGAAAGGAGGACAACAGCATGCTCTGCAGGCCTTTCTGCACCCGTGCAGCATTATTCCCAACAGTTCGTCCCCTTTCGAGGCTTTGGCAGGGGATTGTAACACTAACAACATTAAAGGCCACCACAGCAACAGCAGACACCCTCTCACCCCGGGTTTAGGGGTCAAACCAACAGCGTCCAAGTCATCAAGGACAGTACACTACTCAAACACATGGCCACCCACTGAAGGCAGGGTACAACATTTTCGTCAAGGGTGGCAGAGCATCACATTCAATCAGTGGGTGCTCCAGATTGTCCTACGAGGAAATGCCTTCAAAGACGATCCGCCACATATTCCTTCCGTTACAGACCATTTTTGGGGGACCATTTCTCCATCCTCCAGCAGGAAGTTCAGGCTCTTTTTGCCAAAGGTGCAATAGAGAGGGTCGTAGCATCAGAAATAGGGACTGGATGCTATTCCTGTTATTTCGTGGTGCAGAAGGATGGAATCCTTCATCCCATTTTAGTCCTTCGCCCTCTCAGGACGCTTATGCCTGCCCAAGTTCAATTACCCCTGGATCGTGGTGCCTTGATGATGGTGTTGCATTTGCAGGGTGCTTATTTTCATATGCCCGTCCTGCAATACCCAAGGTGTTACCTGCAGTTCAAGGTGGGCCAAGAACATTCTCTATTTTCTTTGCTCCCCTTTGCCCTCATCAGTGCCCCTCAGATGTAAATGGCGGTGGCCGCAGCACATCTTCAGAGGTTGGGAATACCAGTCTTCCCGTACATCAATGATTGGCTGCTGAAGGAGGGCTCACCACAGTCATTTGTAGATCACCTCCAGATGACAAACCTGCTCTCAACATGCCATAGTCACACCTGATTCCTTCCCAGAGGCTCCGGTTCCTTGCAGCTGTTCTGGATAGGGTGCTCTTTTGAGTTTTTCCAACCGCTCCATGAGTACTGGACATGTGGGATATGATCTTGATGTTTAAACCTCTGTCCTACTATTCAGTGAGAGCAGCTTGGCCTTCTTGCCTTCTGCATCCTACTTGTGGAACACGCCAGATGGCACATGAGTGCTCTGCAGTGTGATTCTGAAGTCTCAGTGGGCTCAGCACCAAAGTTCTTGTCGGATTCCATCCATGTTTCGGAGAAAACTATGAAAGATCTGCAGTGGTGGCTGCTTGATCACAGTTGGGCAGACGGCAGACCACTCTCTCTACCTCATCCAGAGTTGGTGGTCATGACAGAGGCATCGTTGCTTGGTTGGGGAGGTCATCTGGGATAGGTGGCGATCAGAGGACTCTGATCTCTGGTGGAGACCCCGGCTTCATATAAACCTGTTGGAGTTGTGGGCAATTCGCTTGGCACTAAAACCCTTCATCCCTGACATCAAGGAGAGGCTGGTTCAGGTTTTCACAGACGGCACCACCTCCATGTGGTACTTCAACTAAAAGGGTTGTGTGGAATCCTGGGTCTTGTGCCAGGAGGCTCTGTATCTCTGGAAGTGGCTGAGTCATCAAGGCATTTCCTTGGTTGTCAACCATCTGGCAGGATCTTTAAATGCCAGAGCAGACAAATTAATTCCGCTTTGTTTATCAAATCACGAATGGCAGTTGCACCTCGAGGTAGCGCAGGGCATCTTCCAGCTGTAGGGAGAACACTGGTTCAATCTTTGTGCCACTGCCAAGAACATGCAGTGCCCAAGCTTTTGCGCGTTGGAGTCCCCAAGGCGACTCTCTCTCGTGGACACTTCCCATCTTGAGTAGAGCTTGTTGCTCCTGTATGTCTTCCTGTCTGTACTTCTGTGCAGAGTTCTGAGGAAGATCAGAAATGACCGGGCCTAAGTCATCTTAGTGGCTCTGAATTGAGCCAAAAGAGTGTAGTACCTGTTATTCTGGGCATGAGAAATCAACCCCTGATCAGGCTGCTGCTGTTTTGGGAGGATCTTCGGTCACGACAGCAGGGCAGGATCCTACGCCGGGGCTTGCACAATCTACACCTCCATGTGTGGAGACTGAGCTGTGACGGTGGACAGCTTTTGACCTCCCCCCAATGGTAGTGGATGTCATCTTGGCAGCCAGGCATCCAGCCACAACAAATGCTGGACACTGGGAGAAGTTAGTGGCCTAGTGCACTTCTCGTCGGATAGAACTGTTGCAAGTCAAATTGTCTGATGTGTTGCTCTTTATGCTATCTTTAGGCCAGCCAGGTCTGGCTGTGGCCAGTGGTTGTTTGTTGGCTTTTCTACATTTACCAGATCAACCATCTTTGTTTAAATCACCTGTTGTGATATGTTTTCTGAAAGGGTTAGTCCACATGTTTTCACCCAAACTATTTGTGATGCCGCTGTAGGTCCTTAACCTGGTTCTTACATACTTGATGTATTCACCATTTGAACCACTGCACAGCTGTCCTCTGGGTCTGACACTGAAAACATTCTTTCTCGTATCGATATCATCAGCACACTGTGAGAGTGAGTTGCAAGCGCTGTCCCTATACCACCTTTTTCCAAACAAAAATCGGTGCTATGGAATTAGGTGGCATTCCTGCCCACGGTTGTGACTCCCTTCCACCTTGGACAATCCATTACCCTTCTTGCATTTTTTTGCTACACCTCATCCATTCGAAAGACTCCACTGTTTAGATTCTCAATTAAGCTTTGAGCTTTTATTCAATTGTACCAAGGACGATCCGGTGGATCATCAGGTCACTGTGAAATTCGCAGGCGCAAAGAAGAGTACGGTATTGCAGAAAAGAACCATTTCAAGGTGGATAATACTATGCATCAAAATCTGCTACACACTGGCTAAGAAACAGCACCCAGAGAGCTTGGGGACTCATCCCACCAGGGCCAAGGTTGCTACCACTATGTTAGCACACAGAGTGCCTGTCTTGGACGTCTATCTGGCTACAACGTGGGAATCCATTCACATGGTCACAAAACACTACTGCTTTGATAGCCAGGCCCTTCAGGGGTTACACTTTGCCTATTCAGTCCTGCAGGACTTTTTGGTCTGCGTGTTTCATAGACCCACCACCCTGGGAGAAATTGCTTTGGTATCTGTTGACAAAGTGAGTGATCTGCAGATAGAAGTGTCCATCAGAAGAAGAGGTTTCCAGTGTAAAAAAGAAAATCCATTTCAGCTGTTTAGTTCCAGTTTATATTTCACGTTTTACTTAATCTTGCATTTCCAAGAGTGATATCTATTTCTGGCATTTTGCTTTGCTGTATTCTTTTCTCATGTAGCATATTACTCTTGTGTAATGTATAATACAAATTGAGTTGCCTCCAGGTGTTTATAATGGTACCATGGTTGAGAGCTCTGGAGTTGAGGCTGAAGGCAGCACGAGTTTCTCAGTACCTGACAGCGGTTCAAGACGGTGTTTAGAATACATAGACATTCAATCTGTGGCCTCTGCAGAGCAATGTTCACATATTTCAGTTGCAATTGTGATTCCGTGCAAATGTGTGTGAAGCAGGTACACAATTGCCAACATATTGACATGGTGAAAAAAATGAAAATTCAGTGCTTACTGGTTAGTGGGTATGTTGTGTGTTTGGAGTGGTAAAGTGAAGTAGATGAGAGAAAGTGCATTCAGGAGAGAGTAAAAAGAAGGTGCTGAAGAGGAAAGAGATGAGGTGTAAGATATGCGGATCAGTGCTGGAATTGGAAAAATGTACTCTGGGAACCCATAGAGTAGGGGTCAAGGCGTGGCAGACGAAAGGGGTAGAGGTACAAGGGGCAGAGCTTGAAAAGCAATGTCGGACAGTAAACCTATACACTTATTTTTTTTTTAATCTACTGCAAAGAAATTGGCAACATAGACATATGTGCCAGTAAATCTGTTGTAGATTACTTAATTGGTTACAAAGAAGCCGCATTTTAAATTATCTTATAGGGTTAAAGGGTTAAGGCAGCTGCTGCAGAGATCATTGTGTGCCCAGCAAATTTGAGGGCATTAGAATAGTGGTAACATATCTCTAGTGGTCAACACAGTTCTGAGAGTTCTGTGCTTTCTCCATTCAAAGTTTTGACTCAAAGTAGCATGGAGGGTCAATGTGCCTGCTGAAAAGCACACCATGCAACACGCATATCACAGATTTGTATTTTATTTAGATAGTTAAGTGGGCTACTGCTTTTGACACCGAGATCATTTTGTTACTTCCAGTTCATAAGTTGCAAGCCTTCTAAATTAGCACAGCGGTCTATTTACTGACATCTAGGAGCAGAATGCAAACTGTGAGTCATGGCTTTAGATCATAATTTTTTTCTCAATCTGTTATTATTCTAAGACTGCAAAGAAGGGTTCCTTTGCAAAGTAATGACGTCTTGTTAGTGCAGACAACCACAATTACTGCGTTACGTTTTATATCCTGACTTTGTGTTTCGTTTGACCATTCACTCTTAATATATAATTAGGCTATTCTTTTTTAGCTTCAAACCTATATTAACTGATAAAACTCCACTGAAAAGGAAACATGTGAACACCTGCACAATCACTATATAAAATGTATAAAATGTGATTAAATGAAAGAAAAGTGAGAAAGAATGAGTCATTTTTCTTTCTTTCTGGGGGAGTGGGAGGTGTCAACAAAATGCAACTTTGTTATACATGGTAGCATCAAAAAACTTTTCGTCTGCTTTAGTTTTGTTGTTTCTTTTATGATGTCACTAAAATATTGTTTCTTTTTCCTTTTGGTTCCCACAGTTTTGTGTGCTTGTATTAAAGGTGCAGAGTTTAGAAGCATGTTTGAGGTCTGATCTGGTTAACTGTAGAGAATCTGGGAATATTGAAATCATATTTGATCTTTCGTCAGTGTCTAATCCTTTCACTGATTGGTGGATTGTCTGCTTCATAAGAATCTTTATCAATATATACTATCACATTTACCCACAGACACAGAGGGTCTGATTCACAAAGGGCCTATGCACTTGTGGCGGAGGCCCTGCAGTCGTGGTGGGACCTCTGTACTGCAGTTACCCATTGCGGGAACTCTGCCACAAGTGTGCCCCCCGTCACGACTGCCGGGCCTCCGCCACGAGTGAGGAGGCCCTTTGTGAATCAGCCCCCACAATGAGTGAAACCCTATGATACATCTGCCCCCTTTTCCACCGAGCCAGTATTGATAGCAGGTCAGTCAGAAAATCTTTATTCAGTTTATAATATGCCTTAAAAGCTTACATATGTAAAAAGAGCATTTATACAGCAAAATATTTAGGACTTTGATACAACGTCATCACACATAAGCACAAATCCTGGTGCACATGTACATATTAAAATTAATCCATGTGCAAATATATCATTAAAGAGTGAAAATGTAAATACATGTTTGTCGTGTATAAAAGAAAACAGGTCCCTGAGCCATTGAGCATATTATAATTCAAGCATAGAACACAAATAAAAATCAAGCATAGGTGATCAATTCATCCTCTTTGTATCTCGAATTATGGTAAGGATAAGAAGTAGTTAAAAAGACAAGTTCTAAGTTAAGTTGTTAGAATACATGAAAATAAAATAGAACAGATCTGCCTTTACTAACAATAAAAAGTCTATTTAAAAAGCTTAATTTCTTCTGGGACGGATCCTAAAGTGCATATTGAAATACAAACATAAAACATAAATTAAAAAAAAGCTAAACATAATTGATTGTCAATCACAGATCTTCAGTACCTATCAAACTCGAATTATAATGATAGAGTGCAATAACTAGAACATAACATAAGCACGAAGCTCAGGTTACTTAACAAAATGTCATATCCTAAATGACTTGCCTATTATGTTTCTTAGCCTAACCACAGCCAAAATAAATTTGTGTACAAAAAACATTTAGTTTGTAAAAGTTGGTGGTACAACAGCTCAGGTCTGCATTTCCTTATATTAAAAGACTTTTATAAGGCCACTAAAATTATTTTCCTTGGAGTTGTGTAAAGGTTACAGAAGAAAAGCAAATGCAACATGGATTGTGGGGGACTCTGAATCACATGGACAAGGTACATGGCCTGAATCTCCATACACAGCTTTAGGATAGAAACCCAAAAAGTGAGCTATATTAAAAAGGAATCTAACCAGATAAACTCTGTGGCAATGCTTAGGTGTAAAAAAAGGTAAGATTCCATGTGAGTTGTGGTTGATAGGCAGCTACCCTCTACTTGGTGCATTCTGCCTCTGCTCTAATCCTTGTTCACATAGCAAGATAGTCCAGCTTGACAGATGCTTTAATAGCAGAGTTAATACACTTTGGGTTCTCGAAGAATGTGTACCGCCCTATCGGGGAGAATTGCTTTTTTATATACATTAAACATGGAATATTACAAGCTTTTTAATGTCTCAAGCAATCTAGTATCACAAGTCAATTGTGTTGTTTCTATTTTAGACCATACAGAAAGCCACAACATCAGCAAGGATACTTTTACGTAGTCCTCCAAGTACGATAACCATAATTCCAAATGACATGTATGTGGGCATGCCAGAAGGGACAGATACAATCTTTTCACAAATTCATTTTCGTTCACCTGGAGGTCTGATATCTCTTGGGCTCCCCAAATCCTTGCACCAAAAGTGCTCACAGAGACACATTTAACCTAGTAAATATTAATCATCACATCTGGAGGACTAGAGCCCAATTTAGTAGAAAACCTGACAATTTCAGCTATATACTGCTCCAGTTGTGATTTTCTGACTTTTACTAAGTGTGCCCAAGAGCCTTAATCATCAAACGGAACCCCTAAGTGCGTAAACATGGGCACACATAATAGTCTGGTTTTTGGTGTATGATTTGGAGACATTAGTAGACAGGTCCAAGTCATTTATAAACTGGGCGAAATTTTCCAATAACCTCTGCAGGCGACCCCCGTTCTAGCCATTAAAACGCAGTTGTCTGCATACATCAATACAGGGAGGTGTCTGGTCCCCATCATGGGTGTGTCTGCCTTTACACACAGTAATGAAGATTCAAGTTCATTGATGTAGTGGCAGAAGGGAAAGGAACAGGCACGCACCTTTGCCCAATGCCCCGCCCAATTTCAGAAAGGGCTGTACACTCTTCATTCGGCCCATACCTGATACACCCAGACAGATCGGTGTGTTGTTGACTTAAAAAATGCACCAGCAGACGCTCCACCCCCATTTTTAGTATTCTGGCACACAGCTTTGCTCAATTTACACAATCAAATGCAGAGCTGAGGTCCATAAAAGACAAGTATATACAGCCTCACTTCACTCTCGTATACTCCTTAATTATAAGATGGAGATTCAAGCATTGTTCTGTGGTCTCCAGACCTGGTCTAAACTCGTACTGGACAACACATAATATGTCCTGTTCAGTGGCCCAAGCCCAGCCGACTTAACAGGACTCTAACAAGTATGTTAGTTGAAGAGTCAGTCAGTAAGTCAATTCACTTTATTCCGTTATCAAAAGCATACAATAATACTTCATGATCACAACGACAAAAGCACATTTTGTGAGAACATTAAAATTAGTCAAGTACTTCTACTGCCTCAATCGCTTTGTGTAAAAACAAATGTTAAAAGATTAAAGGGAAGCACAGACCAACAGAGTACACACATAACTTCCCATTTGAATGGCCATAAAATGCTCTCTAATATCTAGGTAGTGACAACCGCTATCTCGTCATATGTACAACACAGCCGCAAGAGCTAAAAATAATATAAAAAATGTCCTTATATTATTAAAAACAGTACAAATATTTCCAAAATAATCATGCAGGCCAAAAACTAGATAAAGTGCAAAGTCATAAGAAAGTAAGTAGTACATTATTTGCCACAGTAGTTGAATACAACAGTACAAATTTATAAAGTGCATGAGCTATGAGAAGGTGCAAAAAGGCATATCCATTTCAAGAACAATAAACATTTTGCTAAACACATTCTAGGGTCATTCTAATTGCTCAGCACCCACTGTTGATATAATGACTATAGTAGTAACCTACTTTGCTTGTACCAGATGGTATTCAGCCAAATATCGAAGAAAAAAAATAAAGAGATGCAAAAATATTGAGTTGCAAATATCGTGATGCACAAATATCATGTGAAAAATATCGGTGACAAGAATATTGATTTGAAAGTTAATATTGATATTTAAAAAATCGTTAATATCAATGTTAAAAATATCTGTTACTATTGTCTATAAAACTATTGTTGTTAATAGTTTTTGAATTTTATGTATTTTAGTATACATTTTAATTGTATATATTATAATTTGTATAATTATTGTTAATGTTTTTTAATATAGTTAGTAAATGTTGTGTTTTTAAATTTAATGTAATAGTTTGTTATCTTTAGTACCGTAGTGGGTTGTGGGGCTATTAGGGGTACAGGGTGGGGAGTAAATTAATTATATTTAATTATTTTTCATTAAATATTTAATTGATAATTATGTTAATTGTGCAATCATTTTTTTTATTACGTTACGTTTTAGGTGCGGGGTGTGTAGTTTGTAGGAGTATAGGGTGGGAAGTAATTTTATTAGAATTAATAAATTGATTTTTAATGATTCATTATTTAATTGATAATTATGTAAATTGTGTAATTAATTTTTTTATTTATATTTTGGGTGTGGGTTGTGGTTTATGTAGGGGTAAAGGGTGTGAAGGAAATTAATTATAAAAATATGTAATTTATGTTAATTAATAATTAATTATTTAATATTTATGTAAATTGTTTGACATTTTTTAAGTTGTATATCAGGTGCAGGGTGGTAGGTTTGTAGGGGTTATGGGTGAGAAGTTAATTAAGCATAATAAATTTTTTTACTAGTAAATTGTTATTCTTTTATTGATAATTATGTAAATCATGTAAATACGATATTTTTTATTTATATATTTTGTGTGCATTGTTGCGTTTGTAGGGATTAAGGGTGGGAAGTTAATTAAATATAATTATTGTATTAGTTAATTACTATTAAGTATTTAATTGATAATTAATTATGTAAAATTTGTAATTATTATAATTTGTAATATATATTTTAGATGTGTGTTTAGGTAGGAAGTTATTTAAGTTATAATAAATGTAAAAAAATATTTTTAAAGTGTTATTTATTATATGTATTATGCTTTTCAGTTGTAAATAACATTATATTAGTTATGATTGTGAGAATATAGTGTTATTTTATTTATATTAATATTTGTTTTAATTCAAAACATTTATTAAACATTGTAATAAATATTTACATGTTTTAATACATATCTTATAATTAAATATTTATGTCTTTTTATTTAATGTAGTTGTGAAAATATTGTATTTGTTTCAAGTGAACAACTCTGGCTCTACTGTTGTATAGACTGTAGTGGTAATAGTAAATGTTACCCTTCCACAATTCAACACTTTCCTTACTGTTGCACAGACTGGAGTGGGAGTAGAGAAATGTACCCCTCTGCATGGCAACATATTTCCTACTGTTGCACCGACTGGAGTGGGAATAGAAAATTGGTACCCCTCCGGAGACCAACCCATTCCCTACTTTTGAACCGAGTGAGTGGGAATAGTAAATTTTACCCCTCCGCAATTCAACACTTTCCCTACTGTTGCACAGACTGGAGTTGGAATTGTACATTTTACCCCTGCTGAGTCCGCTTTCCCTATTGTTGCACCGACTGGAGTGGGAATAGTATATGTATTATTCCTACAAATTTATTGTTTTGTCTAAATTGTTTACAGGTATATTATTATGATGTTCATATGTATTTAAAATTATATTATTTTAAATGAGTAATGTTTGTAATATATTTTTTAATAATGTAATTTTTATATTGCTTACATTTTTATGTGCAATTTAATTAGCATGTTTTTAAAATTGTTTCCAGTTTATTTGTTATGGCTTTTAATTTATTGT